>CM031240.1:560014556-560623306 GCA_018340775.1 Taxus wallichiana var. yunnanensis
GTGCAACATGATGGAGGCCTAGATGAGAAAAAATTTGAAGCCTCCACCATTCTATGTGTCATTGATTATTGGGAACCAATTGGTACACAATTGCATGATAGATTCAGGGGTAAGTAGTTCAGTGATGCCAAAGTAGATAGCGGATCAATTGGGTCTGAAGTATGAGCCAATGTTGAAAGGAGTAGTACAACTAGATGGAATGGTAGTAGGAATAGTTGGGGTCATCAAAGGGTTAAGCCTAACACTACATTCATGTCCTAATGTCACAGTTCTACAGGATGTGTCTATAATTGACCTTCCACCACTCTTTGCGTTGTGTCTATCAAGAGACTTCACTACAAAAATTGGTGGATATCTATCTGCAGATTGGTCACACATGATTTTCAGGATGAGGTATGGGGCCAAAGCAACAATCAGGTTAGAACCAATTACCAATTTCCATATTGAGCCTCATGTACCAAGTCCTATCAATGCAAATTGCTCAACCTTTGATCAAGAGGAGTGTTCAAATGATCTAGAAATAGGTACTAAGGTCGAGGGAATTCCTGATTTGACTTTGGATGAATGGGCAAACAAAAGTCATGCATTTGACCCATACAAGGAAATTGAAGAATCTGAATTGGGCATGTATTGTGTACACGAAGAAAATTCACCCATTCTTGACATCATTAAGCCTGAACAAAAGGATGAAATGAAGTTTGGCAACTATTTTTGATGGTTCAAGAAGACAAGGTGTTGGAGGTGGTGCAATGTTTGTTTCACCACAAGACATCAAATATTATTCAACTTTTTGTTTCTAGTTTTCCTGTTCAAACAACATGGCTGAATACGAGGCATTGATTCATGGACTTCATTACACCAAGAAAAAGGGCATAAAGAACTTGTAGGTGTTTGGAGATAGTGAGCTAATCGTCAACCAAGTCAGGGGACAACATGCTACAAAGAATGACCTCGTTAAAGAGCTATAAGAATAGGGTATGGGACCTCATTGAGGATTTCAAAGCTTTCAACATTGTGTCCATACCAAGAAAAAAATGAAGCTATGGATAGGCTCGCAGAGTTGGAGCAACATTTGATGTAGTTGAAAACATCAAAAGGGAAAAAACACAGCCACATATCCATGTGATTGTGAGGCCAGTAGTGCTAGATAATAACACAAGTTGGTAGGTGTTTGAGAACGATCAATAGATCATCAATTTCTTGCAAGAAGAGGCTGAATTCTTGGCTAGGAATCAAGACAGACTAGAGCAGCAGATATGGGGATCAAGTAGTGTAGTTGCAGACAAACAAGCTTCCCAAGGGTTTAGTAACATTGGAGTCTATCTTCAATCCTAATGACTAGTTGTAAGGAAAAGGCTAACATATAGGTCAAAGGAGAAGATTCAGATCCAATTCTAGTTGGGAAGGCAAAACACTTCAAATTGGTAAAGTGGCCACTGAACAAGAGAAATCAGATTTCATACAACTTTGCCAAGAATTTCCTAGATGTCTTCGCTTGGAGCTATGAGGACCTGTGAGGATTCAACCCAAAGTTGGCACAACATACCATAGAACTGGATCTAAATGCTAAGCCCATCAGGTAGAAGCAAAGACCAGTCAACCCTCACATTGAGCCTCTAATGAAGAAAGAGCTAAACAAGCTAATAGAGGCAAGCATTATATTCCCGATCAAACACTCAAGTTGGGTTACAAACTTGGTACCGGTCAGGAAGAAGAATGGAGAAATTAGGCTATGCGTGGACTTCCGAGACCTCAACAGGGCATCTCTCAAAGACCATTACCCACTTCCTTCAATGGAACAAATCCTGCAAGTGGTATCCGGTTCAGAGAGATTCTCTCTCCTAGATGGCTACTTGGGGTATAACCAGATAATGGTGAAAGAAGATGATCAATTCAAGACGGCTTTCACCACCAAATGGGGCACCTATGCCTACAGGAAGATGCCATTTGGGCTATCAAATGCTAGAGCCACTTTCCAAAGGGAAATGGATATGGCATTCAAGGGGTTGATCAATGAAATAGTTCTAATATATCTTGATGACATCATTGTATTCTCCAAAAATGCAATGGATCACCTCTTTCATCTGAGACAGGTATTTCAGAGGTGTAGAAGATTTGGGGTATCATTGAATCCCAAAAAATGCATATTCTTGGCTCACGAAGGAAAACTTCTAGGCCATATTGTTTCAAAGGAGGGATTGATGATTGACCCAGAAAGAGTTGAGGCAATTAGAGCATTTCCATTGCCAAGTCACAAGAAGGCTCTTCAAAGCTTCTTAGAAGGATCAATTTTGTTCACAAGTTTGTTCCAAACTTTGTAGCTCTCGTAAAGCTAGTAATGTTGATGTTAAAGAAGAGCATGGCATTTAAGTGGACAATGAAGGCAAGGAAAGTTTTGAGGCAATAAAAGATGCTATATCTCAAGCTCAACTCTTATCAATCCAGATTTCTCCAAGGATTTCATGTTATATGCCTTTGGTGGTGGGGACACAATTTCTGCAATCCTGGTACAACAAAACAAAGAGGGATCAAAACAACCAGTTGCTTTCTTCAGTCAAGGCTTGGAGGAATATGAAACTAGGTACTCTTTCATTGAAAAACATGTCCTTGCAGTGATCAGGAGCTTAAAGAAATTCAAGCACCTAGTCTCAAACAACAAGATCCAATTGTTGGTCTCTCATGTAGGAGTCAAGGACTTCCTTCTAAACAAGGATCTAAATGAGAAACGTGTAGGATGGATCACTCGTGTCATGGAATATGACATCGAAATTAAGGTCACTAAGCTGGTCTATGGAAAGGGATTATGTGAACAACTGGCCTCGAGTCAACAAGATGAAGCAGGCGATGAAAAGGAGATTGTCTTGGTACTACATGATGGTCAAGAACAGGAAAATGATGATGTGCCCACTCCTTGTTGGACTCAGAATATGATACACTTCCTACAGACAGGCCTATGCCCTCCGAAATGAGAAAAGTAAAGAGGAGATACTTTAGATTACAAGCCATTCCATATGTGCTTGTTGATGGTGTTTTGTTCAAGAAAGACATCAATGGAGTTCTATTGAGGTGCATTGGGACAAGTCAAATTGAGAGGGTGTTACGAGATTTTCACGATGGATATTCTGGAGGACATTTTGCCCCATGGGTAACAACTCTCAAGATAATGAAGGAGGGTATTATTGGCCCACAGTGTTCAATGATTGCTATACATGGATAAAAAAGTGCAAAAAATGTGCACTCTTCACAAGCAAAGAAAGACTAGCAAGACTTCCATTACACCCAATTTTGTTTGACCAACCATTTATGTAATGGGGATTGGACTTCATCGGGTCATCAATCCAAACTCAAGCCAAGGCCACAAGTGGATTCTCATGGAAACAGACTATTTCACCAAGTGGACCGAAGCAGTAGCGCTCAAAGAAGCAAATGAGTCTAACATACTAGACTTTTATGAAGGAATAGTGACCAGGTTTGGTGTGCCGGCCACTATCATATCAGACAATGCATTGGCATTCATAGGTTCCAAGATTACAGAATGGGCTATCAAGAATGGAATCTACTTGAGCACCTCTTCCAACTATTACCCACAGGGTAATGGATAGGCAGAGTCCATGAACAAGAATTTTCTAAGAATCATCAGAAGGACTTTGGATGAAAACCAAAGAACATGGCATACCAAGCTAAAATCAGTGTTATGGGCTGATAGGATAACACCAAAGAGGTCTACAGGTAATTCTCCCTACAAGTTGGTCTATGGGAAAGAGGCAGTATTGCCTATATCATTAGAATTGCCTGCATTGGAGCTCATGAAGTAGTTGGAGTTGTCTAAGTTCAAACCAATGGAGGCTAGGTATGCAGAGTTGATGGAATTGGAAGAAATTAGAGAACATGTAGTTCAAATGATTGAGAAAGATCAAGCCTTAGTAAAAAGATGGTTTGATAAGAAAGCAAGAGCAAGGACCTTCCAGGAAGGGGACCTAGTTCTGAAATGGGATTCAGATCGGGCAAAACCAGGAAGGCATTCCAAGTTTGATGCCATTTGGAGTGGCCCCTACATGGTTACGGGATGTAAAAGTAGTAATGCCTTCTAATTTTCTACATTGGATGGAGAAGAACTTCCGATTCGGTTAACAGAATCTATCTTAAACATTACTACTAAAGATAATCTTCACCCTTGTAAATAGTAGCCTAGGATTTTAATTCCTCTAAGTGCGGATGCAAATTGTCTTGTTGTAGTTAGGTTTCAGTTTCCCTAAGTGCTTTGGCATAGGTTTTGTTGCTCCCAGGTTGAATTTCTATAGTTCAGCGTGCTCTCGGAGAAGGAGTTGCGGTATCAGGCTCGAGATCAGATATCAGGTTGGTTTCAGTTATTGTTTATGACTCCATGCCCAATGGATTGCTAAAAGGCCACTGATCTTCTACCTAGCAGGTAGGTGATCCCGTTGAGTCACCAAATTTTTATATATATCTACCCCCTAGGTAAATATAGACAACAATAGAATATGGAAATCAAGGAAAATTGAAATCCTTCATTTTGGGTTTCAGAGGGTGCATTGCATGCCTCTACTCCCGCCAAGGTCATTTCAGGTTTTCATGCATGCAAAACAAGTCTAGAATTCTGAATCCTTCATTTCAGGTTTTAGAGGTTGCCAAACAGGTCCCCAATCCTGAAATCCTTCATTTTGGGTTTTGGGGGATGCATTGCATGGTCGAAAAACCTGACACAAAGAAAATATGTTGCGCAGTCAAAACCCGACACAAAGGATTTCAGGTTTCGGGTTTTGGGAAACACGAGACATGAAGCATGAAAATTGCAAGACATGTCCTGATGCTTGGGAGTTTTGAAAACCTAAAACACTACCTAGGAAAATTGGGTTTTGAAGTCGGGGAAACAAGTCAGGAAAACATGGGGCGAAAACATGTCGAGCCACCTTCAAAACTCGATGCATATGCAAGTCCAACTTCGAACCTGAAACAAAGGAAATCTTGGCAACACCAGTGGAAGTGGGTTTCGGGAAAACATAAGCATCAAACACATGTCGAGGCACCCTCCAAACCCGATGCAAATGCAAAGGAGAACCCCAAACCCAACAAGAAGTAGACCCTGACGTGGGAAATATTCAAATGGCCATAACTTTTCACAGGGAGCTCGGATTCACGCAAGAGAGGACTTTTGGAAATCTTACAGGGTCCTCTGTCCAAATACAACTAGATATCTTTATTTGGGTGAGAAAAGTTCTTGAAAAATTCAAAATATAGTTCACTATTTTTGGGTTTGCTAGGGTTCTCACCTACCACCATAATGAGATGAATTAAATGCAATCTAGAAGTGGTTGGGGTAGATTTTGAATTCCTCTCTTCTCCCTCTCTTTTTCTTCCTATAAATTATAAGGAGGGGATTCTTTCTAAAGGTTGGACATTCTTTTTTTGCCCTCCCTTCTTCTCTTATCAGCAAGTGGATTTGTGGAGTTTCAAACCTCCCATTCAAATTGTAATACATGTTTGTGCCTCTGGCCATTGTAATGGACTGTATCAATATTTGGAGCAATAAAAACTAAGTCTGTGGATGATTTCAACCCTCTCTTGTATTCATTGCATTCAAATGATCTCTTATTGCAGCCTTGGTTACTTGTGCATGTTTATTGTATTACATTTTTATGGTTTGTGTTTATTGGAAAAATAGTTGTTCATCATTCCTTTGGTGCATCACCTTGGTTAGATTAGGTTTATTTTCTTGCATCTTCTCAACCCTGTCTCCTTGGCAAGTTAGATTAGGTTTTTGAGTGAACCCTCTGCATTTTTATGTCCATCAATAGGTATACCTAATTCGAGGTGAGTCTCCGGTATCAAGGCAGGTTCCTTATTGTTGTATCCTAAACTTCTTTCTAGGAGTTTGAGAGTAAAAGAATACTACTTTGACTGAGTATATGCATAACTAATCTATGAAGGATTCTTGATGCACGAACCAATAGTTTTTCTACAGAATATCTAAGGGCAAAACACTTGATTGTACTGAGGGAGGATCACAATAGTACTAATAAGTTAACATGCACATTAAAAATTAAGTAGAAAGGACTGAAATTTGTAGTAGGGTAAGGTGGTTGATCAGGGAATTTGCATTCACAAGATTAATATAACATACACAAGACTGCAAAATAACTTGGAAAGGCAGAAAACACTTCACACTTAGAGGGAAAAACTGGAAAAAATTCTTCAATACTCATATATCCAAAAGTCCTCCAGTCAACATCCTTGTGCTTTGCAAAGGCACATAATATATAGAAAAATAAATTTCACCCCCTTCCTAAAAATAGCTTAAGGAATAAAATAATACAAACTAGAGCATCTTTGTTAAAAATAGGCATTAATAGCCTTGTTTACAAAGAAATCAAACTGAGGTTGACTGTTCTATTTTTAATAAGGCTGGGTGAATAATTTTGCTATAAATAAAATTGCTTGCTAGGCAAGTATCTCTCCATGGCATGCAACTTGTCTCTTCTTTGTTCTGTCTTCTTGTGAAGCATACAAAAATCAATTCTCTACACATGAGAAAAATAATTACATTAATTGCAATACTTTACAAAATAATTCATCCAAGTATCAATTTGACTTGGACCACCTTTTTCTTTGATGTTGACACTCATTTTGTTTTCTAGTGATCACATGGATAACACTTGCAACTCCACTTCAACTCCTTGGTGTGGGGACCACCTTCATATTACTTGGTTTGGCCACCTTGTGGACTTAGCATATTATTATGTCTAAATGTGCATGGGGACACTTGGTAAAAAAAGGGTGTCACCATGATTTACTCAGCCACATGCTATAGTATATACTTTCTATCCCATTGTTGTCGGCCTTGGCATTATTTTAAGGAAATAGGTTGGAAATACCTTTTATTTGATCATTTATATAATGATTTAGTCGGCTTTTATTTGTTTTGAATCGAATATAGTTTTGAAAGTCATGGCAATGATTATTTGTTTGGTGATGTGGGCTGGCCCCCTCCCCATGGTGACTCACCCCTCCATGCATTTTTCGGTGGATATTTAACTCAGGTTGAGTTTGCTTTGATATTGATGATGAAAACCGGGTCGTTGATCTCTGTACCTGTGTTTTTATGCCGTCGATTTATGACATGTGGTTAGGGTTTCTGTATGCATTGAATGTTGGTTGGTGGGAGGCTAACCGTGGTTATTCTTTGATCTCTGAGCATGATCTTTGGCCATTTGATCATTGTACTTGGTGAATTTGAGCCATCGATTCTTCTGGATGTGGTTAGGGTTTATTGACTCCTCTTTTCAAACTTTGTGGTTAAGTTGATTCAAGCCATTTACGACCATTACATTTGATCCTTTAGCTCTCGGGCGAAGCCGCAAAATTTTTGTGGCTTCCATGGTTGATCACTTCGAGCTTGGCTCTATTGGCTTATGGTCTTCAAAATCTCAGTGTGATATCTCACTATCTGTCTTGCATCGATGAGCTCAGATTTTCTGATGAAAAAGGTTTCCTACCTTCTATGGGATTCTTTGAGATTTCTTGGTCCCGAGCTTTCAAGGTGAAGCATTTTGGTCATGGCCGCATCTTTCTTATGAACTCCAAGCTCTGTTTTTTTTTTAGGTTTGTCTAGTTTTTGTATCTTCGCACATCTTATATATTCAGTCTTTTTCTCTATTAGAAATTTTTGAGTGAATTTGGATGATGCTTGTCATTTTTAGGGTAACCCTCGAGCTTAGTTCCCAACTGTGAATGTGTTTTCTAAGTTTTGGAACTCAGTGAGGTTTTTGGACACCATTTATGTCCCTTTCAAGCTCTGTTAATTTGTCTTTATGAAAGAATGGCCGCCATGTCGACCTCTACTGAGCTCGGTTCTATGTAACTGGCATCACTATTTGACGAGGATGGTAAGCTTCTTGATTTCTGAGTTTTCACTATTAATTGGTCTTTATCATTTCGACTTCCAAAACTGATACTCATTTTTCTTTGCATTTTTGGGATTTCGCGGTTCCTTTGGGGATTTCAAGTTGAAAACTCATTCTGGGCTCTTCTGCTTGACTCCCGAGTTCAAAAATTCTCATGGGCATATGGATTTCTTGTCTCATCATTCAATTGCTTGAAAGTTTTGACTGTTTGATTATAAATGGTGAGTTCTTTGTCTGTTACTCTGATTTCTTGATACCCATTAATGGGTTTTGTGATTAAAACTAGAAATTGTACTCTTCCCTGATTTTGAATCATTTTACACTTAGATTCATTCTATTCTTGGTTGATGTAAAAAAATTGGAACAAAACTTGACCATGAGTTTGAAACCTACATGTTCTTCTATCTCTATTTTTGGGTTGCTCGTGCTTTTGGGTTTTCTTTGAAATTTTGTCCATTATTAGGAATACCACTTTTTTCTTGACTGAGAGTTACTTCTTGTAATTTTTGAGTTTTTTTCACTTCAAAGAAGATGGGATTGTATTTTTTAAAACTCATAAGTCTTCCTTATTCTGTGAAGCAACCTTTTGATCTTCTCTATTTTAGACCTTGATTATGAGAAAACTAGTAGGCTCGGCCTTGTCATTTTGAGCTATGGTTTTGATTCCTCATGATGTTTACTTGAATCCTTGATACTTATAGCTTCAAAATGTTAAATACAATTCCCATTTCTATTGGAACACTGTATGGTCTGGTATTTGTTGTTACATCTAGCTTGTAAAAGGAAATTACATTTATTTGAATACTCTGGTGACTGTGATGAGATTCATAATTTTTCCTTGGCCTTTGAAGCTCTAATATTGTCACTGTTATATTTCACATATGTTCCTGTGTCATCCATAAAGTAGTTTTCTTCTTCTGTAATGCATTTTGAACAATGCCTTTCTATATTAGTTTCTTTTTCCTTAAGACAAATGTCGTCCCCTTTGCAATTGTTGAGAATATTATGGAAATATTATCTATGCTCTCCATATTTAACCAAAAATCCCTTCTTTATCATTGGTGGGTTTGCAGAATTTTGAGACCTTGATAAACGCTTCCATTGATCTCTGAGTAATAAGTTTTGTAACTCATTCCTTTAGAGTTAGTATTAACTTAAAAATCTGATACTGTTTTTGATGACCTATGAGTTTGTCATTCTATGTAAGTTTCTATGATGTTTGGTGAGTGAAAAACTCAAATCCATTTGAACACTATAACCTACATTTAATTTTTATCTTTTTATATATCTTCATCCTTTACTCTATTCTGAAGATAGTTATATCTTAAATCTAGGTTATTATCTCTTTCTGAAGCCCTTTACAACTGTAGATTTTACCTGAATCACTTCTCACTTCTAATGTCATCATTAGATAGCTCCTTTGTTTATCCGTAATGGCTAATGATCATGTCATGGATGATTATTACTTGCTTGAATGAATATACTTCAATGACATTATAGTATCTCTGTGTTCTCATATTTGCTTTATTTTGAAAACTGCAACTTAAAATAGCTGAAATTTGTAAGATTATCTTGGAATTTCAATTCTCTTCAAGCTATGTTTGAGTTATAAAGAATTATTTTCTGCATTATATATTGTATTTCCTTTCATTACAGCTCTGATATGTATGCTAAAAAATCTGAAATGTTGATTTTATAAGGTGAAGCCCTGGCAAAAAAATTTAGAATCTTTTCTTTAATGCATTTTCAGAAATAGTAGTTATATGTTCTAATCCAGAATATAGAAAGTAACACTTTTCATGCTGAACTGATATAGCAATTGAGAACTAAAAACATGATAGTTGTTTCTCTTGATCATGTAATGTTTTTCTAATTTCTGTATCACTTATTTGATTTGCATAGTTCTTTTAAAGCATGTAGTAATTGAAACAACATGATGAAAAGTTGTAAATGTCCATTTTACATGGCGAAGCCCTATCAAAATTTTCCCATAATCTTCTCTCTCATCCTGTTTCAGTTGTAATCCCTTTTACTTTTAGCTTCAGCTTCTTGAAATCTAATTCTCCCTCTTCTTTGCAAACTGAAAAATGTACTTCTATCTTCCATTCTCTCTTCTGAGCTCTAACCTCTTCCATTTGCAGAATGTTTGCTAAACTTTGAGTTACACTCTTCCTTCTTCTTAGCATGTACTTATGACTTATTTATTTCTCTCTTTGGTTGCAACCTGTACCTGCACACTTAGGAAAATAGTTAGGAAATATTTAGGCTTTTTGGCCTCTCTTATGTCCATGTTTTCTTCTTTCTTTTACTTTCTTCTTTCTGAGTGAAAAAGCATGCATGCAATTTTTCCTTCAAGTAGAATACATCTCCTGCTTAGGGGAAGATTCATATGCATGAAGTAGGATAGTGTAGGAATATGGATTAACCCTGAGCTCTTTATTGATGATTTCCTTGATTTTTTCTTTTCAGGTACCATGCCTTGAGGATGAAAGGAACTAGCAAGGAGATGCTCTGCACAACAAAGAATATACAAGGTAATGATGGGTTCACTCATACTCCTTTATTTTCTCTTTCATGCCTCTGTATCTTTCTTTTCAGTAACTGTACTTTACATTTTCAGTTACATCCCACGGCTTGTGTGGGAAACATTTGACTCTCCTTGTGAATAAAGCATTGAATTCTATAAATGAGTTGTATATCTCTTTCTACATTTCTACTTTCTGTATGGATTGTATAATGAACTAAACAACTTAGTAACATAATTGAATGTCTTAATCATGAAGGAAATAACATTGAATAGAACTTGTAACATTCAGTAATGAACTCTGATTTCTATGTGATCTGCACTTATGTTTTTGTTCCAAAACTTTACACTTCACCTACTCTAAAATTGGATGTCCTCATCAAGACAACATAATTGTCCTTCAAGGCTTGGGTTCTTTTGCTGAGGATGGCCATGAAATTATAGACTATGTGATTTGTTACATTTTGTAACAACACACATAGTTGCAGATTTCATGTAATCTTTTAAATAAATCAGCAGTAATGACAGAATCTAATATAATCTCCCATATCTTAGGTATACTTCACCAATGCTACCCATCGTAATGAAGTTTTGTGTTTCCCATTTTTGCACAAGTGCCGAAATTGTGAACATAACCCTCGATCAAATCCATCTTGGCCACTAGATTCTAGGGTTCCATACTTAGCCCTAAAATCCTTATGAATTTTATTAAAGCCTTTCCTTTATTCTATTTTCCTCATTTGTCCTATTTTTTTACTAAAAATTATAGGTTGGAGAGGAGGATTGCATGGGAGCTAAAGAGGAAAAGCCATGGAGGATTCTACAAGAATATCTAGTTTAGATTTAGTTTAGTTTTAGTTTTATTAATGTAATCTATTTCATTCAAGGATTGGGAGGGATTTTCTCCACCAATCTGGTTTTGTATCCACACTAAGTGTATTTGGGTTTTCAAATTTGGGGCAAACCCTACCCCCATTGTTATAGATGAAAAGGATGTTTACAATCCACCATTTGTATGTGTTTATTATAATTCTCGCTTCCCTTTGACACCTTGTGATATTGATCCTGATACTGCTGACTATATTATGGACATTGTTATAGTTTAATTTAGTATGATGTTAGATGTTAGATCATGGTTTATTGTGGACTTTGATTCATATATGGTGCATGATGATTATTAGAGACATTTTAGATATTGATGTTGATATATTTTTGACATGGTTATATTATATATTTTGTTCGGACTTGTGATATTTGGATATTTTGAGTAGACCTAGAAAATGAGAATTGAATTAAAATTGATGATGATATAGTTGTTGATGAAATTGTAAGTGATACTGCTGATTTTCTTGATGATTGTTATGATTCACATATATGTTGATGATCTTGAAATTATATTTATATTCATTTGGATGTTCTTGTTGGTGGTCATTTTGATCTCACACCATTTTCCCTTATTTTCTTTTGATCTGTGTGTTATGAAATATTTTATGTCTCGATGTGGATGTTATTAAGCTTTTACCTCCATTTGAGTGCCTTGAATTATTTGCGAGAATCCATTATCATGCCACTTTTGAAGAAGTCTCGATTTTGCCTGTTTTGTCCCTAATTTATTCAAATTCCGTGGGCTCTCTTGTTGTTTCCTATTTTTCCTTGACCATGGAAGCTCGAGAATGATTAATTTATATTTATTCCTTTGAAAATTCAAATCCATCGTCGAAAGATGCTTGGAACAATGATTCACTTGGTTTTGTTTCAAAAAATTTCATCCTTAGCAAAAAATTAGATTTTGGGGATGAATGGTGAATTTATGTGTTTTTGAGGGTCTGATAAGCATCTTTTTCTTGTCGAATTATTCTTTAGCATGCAAAGTGGTCACGTGGCTTCTTTTGGTTGGTCAGGGGATGGTGGGAAAATGTTTTAACTTGTCACTTTCTAATTTTTGGAAAAAGGCAATTTTGGTCCCGTAGCTCCGCTCAATTTTGATTGGTTCTTTTGGTACTTACGTGGCTTCTTCTAATTAGATGAGGTGTGGAGGGTTTGTTTTATGAAATTTTTATTTTTTGCTACTTTGGAAAAAAATTGTTCTCGCCCATGGCCCCGTCAGCCAGATCCGATTAAAGCAAAATTTAAGTGGCGGGGAAGATTTCTTATTTTTTTCCCCGAAGGTGTATACGTGTTCATTTTTTATTTGATGTAGCCCTGAGGTATTTTTGGTGAAATTTTCCACTTTGGTCACATTTGTAAAAAATATCAAATTGGCCCAGCATCCCCAAGAGTATCTAATTGGTAATTCAATAGATATGAAGTGGCAGGAAAAGGTCTTACTTTTACCTCGTAAAAGGACACGTGGCAAAGTTAAAAGTGGAGATGCGGGCCTTCGGAAGCAAGTTGGATATTTTTCCCTTTTGGAAAAATGGAGTAAAGGTTCTAAAATGGAAGCACACCCCCACCAAATCATATTGAAGCTTTATAAGGTTCTTGAAGTTGTGCCATAAAGACACGTGGAGGTTTCTACTAGGTCTTCCTTCCTTAGACTTTTAGTAACTTCCTAAAGGGTCTAAGACATGTGGTGATCCCGCACTCATTTAGGGTCTCTACTTTTGGGGACCATCTCAAGATGCGTCATTGAGATGCATGGTGGTTTGAAAAGTCAAGAGGTGGGGAGGTGGGCCATCGGGGGCAACTTGGATTTTTTGCCCCTTGTTATTCAAAAGACTGAAATCATCAAAATGACCTACATGCTTGACAGAGAATAGAAAAAAATTTCTCAAGACAATGGTGGAGGGGAGGAGCTACGAGGGAAACTTTGAAAAATTCCCTTTTCCAAAAAAGAGGTGAAATAGCATAATTTAGCTACGGTTCCTTTGGGACCCACATTGTGACACGTGTTAAGCCCATTTCTCAATGGCAGAGGGGTAGAGCAAATTAAGAAATTTTACTTTTTTCCAAAAAGGTGTAAAAATTAAAAATAACCCCTGGGCCTATCTTAACTCAGATCTCCCACGTGGACGGTCCAATTTCAAAAGAAAGATCAACGAAAACTATGGGTTTGTACCTTATTTTTCACCATTTTTCTCCTAATCTCATGGGGATGCGTATTGTTATGGTTTTTATCATTGCTCAAGTCTCCCGGATGCCAAATTAAGAGGAACATTAATCTAATATCTTGGTTTGGTGGGAAATATATGAAGATGTCTTTTACCATTAAGATGTGATCTGACTATTGGCCTCAATCTGATTTTCTAGTTTTTTCTTCCTGGCACACAAAGAACTAGATTTGATAGATTGGAGGAGGGAGTAGTTGGCATGTGAGATGAAGAATGACTTACCAGGTGAAGAATTTAATGCTGGAAATATTTGGAGAGATTTTCCTTCTACGCACCTAATAACCTTTTTACAAATCTATTTCTAGGAGTCATGGTCAAGGTTGTAGCAAGCAATGGTGCTTTGAATATTTCATGTTTTGGGGGGAAAAATCCGTTGTAAATTAAGTATTATAAATTACATGAATTTTTCATGCAAATGATTGGAGTGCTAGAGGTTGGGACTAATTTTTCTAAGAGAAAAGTTTGATAGAACCCATCCTTCTGAGAAACCATCTAAGGAAACTTGTTCATCTCCTTTGTGTTAAATTTTATCATGTCAAGGTGGTTACAAGTGTACAGCCATTGACAAGCTCTGAGATTTTTCTAGAAACTTTCCCCTGCTGATAAATTTAATCAAACTTGAGTTAATCTACGTTATTTTTGGAAAAAATTGTGTTTTCTTCATTTTTGAATGTCTGCAAGTAGTTTTCTTGTTTTCGTTGCAAATCTTACATTGAAATCTTTGTGAATGACACAAGATCTTATCCTTGTCATAGTTTTTGGCATTTACAATTTCATTCATTAGAAGAGATTTCATTTGATAGTGAAATAAAAAAATTTAAAATCATTTCAACTCCTAGCATGACTATAAGATTATTTATTAGCCTTCGAGAGTATCTTAGGCATGTTGAAACAAAGGTTGATAATTTTTAGTTAAGCTTTCCAATTTGAAACTTCATTTTGGATCCTTGAAGTTTGTGTGAAAAGTGCTGATTTGGGCCTCCATCGAAGCACACATTCAGTTAAAAGAACATCCTAGTTATCCCGAAGCATTCTATTGTTCAATCTCTCCATTTTTGTAAAATTTCTCAAGGATCTAGTGAATCAAGTTCATCTTTCCCTCACATCCCACCAAAAATTCATTTAAAAACAACCCATCATACCCATACTATCCCTATTTTTCTGTGTGTGTAAAACCGCATAATCTCCGATACTAAGACATACAAAAGCAATCAAGTTTTCATTGTCTTTATTATCCAAAACCTTGCTTAGAAATTATCTCCATTATCTAGAGTGACAACTAGTGAGAGTTATATTTTCCTATATTTATCATGTCTTCTTCAAGGTCTTATCAACAACTCGCAATGAAGGACATCTCCATCTCCTCCACAAACAACAAGCTACTGAAGGGTCTTTTCACCCTTGTTGAAAGGCACAATCATAAAGTAGTGAGGACATATCAAATCCTCTTAAAGGTGCTACCCATTTCTCCACATCTGAGTGACAAAGAGCAAGTTGCATTCCTTCCCAGCTAAAAAATGACACACAACGTGCTCTACTTGCCTCTAAGATTCCTTTCAAAATCGTGATGCTCCTCACCTTCCGAGGGAGAATTAATTTTGGTAACAACACTAATTGTTGTTGTCGGGGACATAGTGGTTACAATTCATATTCAAACCCTAGTAAACACTTCTTATATGCTCAAAGTTCTAATACATTTTTTCAAACATCATCTTGTGTTTGGGCCTGTAAGAAGTTTTCAAAGTTGTAAGTGTTGTGTGTAATTCTTTCAGTTTCTACACCTAGTGCACTAGCTTTCATTGATAAATATGGGTAAAGAAAAGTCAGATCTTTCCATTTCCTATTTCTAGTATTGATAGACATTTGACATATCATATTTTAGTGCATTTACACAACTAAGGTGGAAATCCTTAGTGGTAACTCCATGTTGATCCGATTTTTGATAAGTACCAGTGTCTTAACCTCTGTCAAGTGATATTTGTTACTAATCTTTGAAAATATAGAACGAAGAATATCTTTCTTTGTTAGGGATCTTGCTAGGATATTATTTCCATATCTAGGAAAAACAAATTCAAAAGGAAGAAAATCCTGGAGAGTTGTTGGAGATCAGCAGTCAAAAAAGGGATCTCCATTAATGAAAGTGATCGGCCTATCATTGAAGATTACCATTCAAGTGCTTCTGAATTAGGTAGCCTCTTTGTGGAATTGAATTCTCCAACTAGAGAGGGGCCTTCATTTGAATTTGAAAAGTTTTCTTCTCATTACCCCTATCTTTTCAAAATTTGATAGGGTTTTCTAAGAAACAAGGCCTTTAGGGGATATCCATTTTGAAAGTTATACTCTTGTGTTTCAAAGACCCTCTGCCCCTTATCAATTTGTTTCTCCTCTAAGGTCACCTCCTCAAAACAACATGGCCCATCCCCCACCCAAACCTCCATTTTTGTAAACACCTTTGGTCCTATAAATTTTACAGGATGGTTGGTTATCCAAATGTAGCTCCCCAGGATGTAAGAAATAGATTACCAAAGTTCCAAGGAAACAATGCTATAACTAGTGATCAACATTTAAAGATTTTTATCAATATGATGGAAGAATTTGAGATTGAATATGAAGATGTATATATCAAATTATTTATCCATACTTTGGAAGAGGATGCAAGGGACTGGTATAAAGCTTTGCTAGATAATTCCATTGATTTTTGGAAAGAGATGAGAAATGAATTTAGATTACAGTATGGTGATAGAACTGACCCTAGCTTTCTTCTATCTAAATTTTAAAACATCAAGCAGAATCCTAATGAGTCAGTACATGATTTCAACACAAGGTTCAACAAAACCTTGAGGATATTTCTGTTAGCTTAAGGCCATGTGATGAATCATGTTCGATCAAATATTTAGATATATTTGATAAAACAAATTCTTACTACATGAGGGGAAAAATCCCTACTAATTTGAGGTAGGCCTTCATCATGGCTCTACAAATTGAGAACAACATCAAGGCAATTGGAAAGCTTCCAAAAGGGAGGGTGTAAAACTAATTAACCTGAAAAGGATCAAATAAGGATGTTTATTTAGAGGAAGTTTTGAAAACTTGGTAGGGCCTATCAAAGAAATATCATACAAACTAGGCCAGGAATAAAAAGGAATTGGGTAGAGTTCAAATGTCAACACAAGCAACAAGGCCAAGATATGTTTAAAAATCATCATAGAAATGATCAGAGATCTGATGAAAAGGCAAGGGACCTGTTGGATTTGGAAATAAATAGTCCCAGGCTAGGGAAAATAGAATGGTACCTGATCCTTTAGATATCAAAGTTATTGTTGTGGAGTAGACAGATGTCATTGATTGGTGTGACAAATGTTTCATGCCCTATATTCCATGTGAGGAATATTAACAAGAAGAGGATGAAGTTGATGATGATAATGATGATGATGTTTGGATGATGGGTTGCTCCATGAGCTCACAACAAGGGGCAAATTCAACTGAGGTAATAAGTGCTAGAAATGGTACTGATTTTTGGGATTGCATCCACCGGTACCTATTCTTCCTCCCTCTTGTACTTTAGAAATAGATACTATACAAGCTTTTGAATTTCCCAATAATTACTTTGAATATTTAAGAGATTTAATGATAAATAAATATGATGGAGGAATCACATCCGAGGAGGGCAGAAGTTGTTAATGATTGTTGTTATTTCCCAAGAGAAGGATTATAACACAAGAAGTAGGGTTGTTAAAGGACAGGGCCTGTGCTAAGCCAAAAATCCATTGCTTTCAAATATTCCTAAAGATGCTCCTAAGAAAGAGGCATCTCGCCAAGGGCCTTGTTGTCCCGAAAAAACTCATACCCTCCTCATGCACAAGCTATCAAAACTCCTGTGCCTTATAATGAGTTTGTCAACCTTCCTTCCAATGTTGTCTTCCAAAGTTTGTCCCTTATGATATTACCCAATTCTTGAGTCGATTAAGATCTCAATTCTAATTGTTGAGTTTCTTAGGATTCTTGAGCACAAGAAAATGGCTTTTGAGTATTTGGGGTTGAAAGAGGAGAAGACTTCCTAGGTAGAAATATAAACATTGTGGAGACTCCACCAGTCATTGAAGAGTTAGAGACACCACCAGTGTTGGAGGAACTAGGTGAACCACCTGAGGTTTATTTGGGGACATCCTTGGTGGAGTCTTAACTAAATGTGGATCCATTCTTCACCACTCTGATCATTAAAGATAGATTGCTACACAACTATATGTTTGACTCAAGGGCATCATGTAATGTTATGCCTCTAGAAGTCATGAATGAGATGGATATCAAAGTAACAACAACATATGGGAATTATACTACTATGGACTCTAGAGAAGTTCCAGTGGTGGGATGTGTGAAAGGTCTGGTGGTGCAACTTGTAACTTACCTAATTAAAAACTGACGCTTGATGTTGTTATTGTTGATTGCCTAGCCAAGTGGGGTATGTTGTTATCTAGAAAATGGGTTGCAAGTGTTGGTGGGAGTGTTAAAATGGACATGTCCTATGCTACCATCCCAATCGAGGGAAGCCTTTTCAAGTTGTATGGAGAAAAGAAGATGTTGCACCTTATTGAAGATCCCAACAATACATCTTATGAAGTGTTGTACACAAGTGTTGATGCTAATAACTTTGTAGGATTTTATGATGGAAAAGAGCACAAGATTAAAGAATGCAAGTGTCTTGAACAAGTAAGCTCTCCTTGGACTTTATTTTTTAATGGAGCTTGCTCCAAGTTCGAAAAGGTGTTGGTGTTGTTCTTGATCTCTCCAAGCTAGGAAGAGTTTTTCTTTTCCTTCAAAATCAACTTTGAGTGCACTAACAACATTGTTGAGTATGAGGCACTATTGTTAGGTCTGAGGATTGCTTGGAAATATGGTGTTAAAGACATCATTGTCAAAGGATATTCATAATTAATTGTAAAGCAAGTCAAAAAAATTATGCCACAAAAATCAGTGAATGAAACAATACAAGCATGTAGTTTGGGATCTCATTGAGATGTTTGATTCATTCAATATTGTGCATCATGATAGGAAGTTCAATGATTTGGCAGAAAAACTTGTAGTATTGGGATCTCGGTTTGATAATTGTACAATATCCCCATATTGTGAATATGATGTTGAGGTGTTAACTAGGCCATCTATACCTGACAACATTAAACATTAGGAATTTTTGATGATGATGCTCAAGTCAGAATATTTTTTCATAACAAAGGGGATTTTTCTAATCAAAGTATTGATTGGGAGCCAATGGTGTGCATAGAAAAGGGTAAAGAAACCTTGTTTGGAAAAGGCATCATCTAACTAAAGACTAATATCGTTCCTGAGAGGGCTGGTTCCTCTTGAATACAACTTTGATAATGCTAATCACAATATTAACAGATGCATAACAGCCTCAAGGGATGTTGTGGAGCATGAATTTGACACAAATGATAAACCAAGGAAGATCTGGTTGGGAAACAATCTCAAAGCAAGGAGGAAAAACACTCTTATGTCCAATTGCTAAAAAAATATTAAGATTGCATGGCTTGAACTAAAGGCATACATAAAGGATTTGTTTCAACATGAGATTCCCTTGGAATCTAATGAAAAACCATTCAGGTAGAAATAAAGGCCAATAATTCCACTCCTATCTCTTAAAATGCAAGAGGAATTGAAGAAACTGAGGGATGGATGGATTATTCAGCCTACAAGGTATTCTTCTTGGGTTACAAACCTAGTACCAGTTAGAAAGAAGAATGCTGACATCAGGCTGTGTGTGGACTTTAGAAATATGAATAAAGCATAAACGAAGGATAATTATCCTTTACCAAACATGTAAAACATTTTATAGTTAGTGACCGGGTTTACGAGCTGCTATCTACCCTGGATGGCTTCTCAGGTTATAACCAAGTTGTTGTAAAGGAATCAGAAAGAACTAAGATAGCCTTTACCACCCCTTGGGGAACATATGTATATGTTAGGATGCCCTTTGGACTGATGAATGTTAGAGTAACCTTTCAAAGAGTAATGGATTTTTCTCTTGCTAGTTACATAAATGACTTTATTGTTGTCTACCAAGATGATGTAACTGTGTTCTCCAGAAAGAGAGGTGATCATTTGTAGTACTTGGAGAAAATGTTGATAAGATGTAGAGAATATGGCATTTCACTCAATCCAAAGAAGTTCCATTTTGGAGTACAGAAGGAAAAATTGCTTGGTCACATTGTGTCACAAGAAGGGGTAATGATTGATCCAAAAAGGGTAGAGGCCATCAATAAGGTCCCAATTCTGAGAACCAAGAAGGGGATTTAGTCCTTCTTTGGGTAGATAAAATTTATCAAAAGATTCATATCAAATTTTGTTGAGTTGACCATTCCAATCACTGGCATGCTAAAGAAGGACCAGACCATCAAATGGGAGGAGGATGTCATTCAAGCTTTCAATGGGATCAAGGAGGCATTAAAGCATGCCTGTTTTAACAGATCCATATTATAAGAAGCCTTTCCAACTGTTTTCATTTTCTTCAAAGATCACTATTGCATCTTTCTTGTTGTAGAAATATTATGAATGAGTCGAGAGGCCAATTGCCTTTTTAGTAAGGCATTGCAGGGGATGAGATGAAATAAACTATTATGGGGAAACAAGCATTTTCCTTGGTAAAAGCAATAAAGGTTTTCAGGACTTAGATTTTGGTCTCTAAAATTGTTGCTTATGTTACTCACACTATGGTGAAAGACATCTTATCATAGATGGAAGTCTCAAGAAAAAGATGTAGATGGGTGAACAAGTTACAAGAATATGACATGTATATCCAAACCACGAAGTTGGTGAGAGGTTTGGGCTTGGCTAAGCTTATGGATGACAAAAACTTGCAACCGATTGAGGTATATGACGTAGAAGAAGGAAGGATAGATTTTTTAAAAAATTGATGAGTTATAAGTCGTACAAAGATGTACATTTTTAGCTCAGACATTTATATTTCCCTGAGTATTTGAGTAAGAACTAGAAAAGAGCCCTTAAATTGGCTTCCCATAAATATGTCATTATTGATTATGGGTTAGCTTGGAAGAACCCTGAGGGAGTTATCTTAAGGTTCATTACTAAAGATGAAGCCCCCAAGATAATTGTTTATCTCCATGGAGGAGTTTGTTGGGGGAATTTTTATAGAAGAGTCAGAGCACACAAGATCTTGAGGGCTATTTTTTTGTGGCCAACTCTCTTCAAGGATATAACTCTTTTGGTTAGAAGATGTGAGAGTTGTTAGTGCTTCTTTGGAAGAATGAAATCTTCAGGCTCCCTACCTTTGTAAGCATATATCAATTGAAGCCCCATTCAAGTAATGGGAAATGGATTTCATTGGTGAGATTTAAGACCCTTCAAGTGTTATCCATAAGTGGATCCTTATAGCCATGATTACTTCAACAAGTGGGTGGAGGCAATCCTCACCAAAAGAGAAACACACCAAATTGTCATGGATTTTATGTTGAACCATATCATCTGTAGGTTTGGAGTGCCAGTTAAAATTGTTGTTGATAATGCCATGAGCTTCAGAGCTAAACCTTTGGTGGCAATGTGCAAATAATATGGGATAAATTTGACATATGCTTATAATTACAATCCCCAAGGAAATGGACAAGTTGAGTCCAGTAATAAAAATTTCTTGAAGATTATCAGAAGAACCTTAGAACTAAAAAAAAGAAAATGGGGTGAACAACTAAAGTTCCATGGTTGGGCTGATAGAATTACTATTAAAAGAGCCACTGGAAAAATTCCATTTGAACTAGTGTATGGCACTCAAGCTCTGCTTCCCTTGCATATGCAACTATCCTCATATCAGTTCATTCAACAACTGGAAGATCAATAAGTTAGTTCATATGATGCTCACATTAACCAGATTGTTGAACTTGATGAAGAAAGGAGAGCATCTCACCAAAGGCATGTGAAGTTTAGAGAAAAATTGAAGAAGTTATTTGACAAGAAGGTCACTCCCAAAGCTTTCAATATTGGAGATCTTGTGTTGTTGTGGGATAGTAGACATGAAGACAAGGGCAAGCATGGTAAATTTGATGCACTGTGGATGGGCCCTTACTCCATTGACATTCGGATTGGTGAGCATACCTTATTCTTGAAAGATTTGGATGGTGAATTGCTCAAATTGCCTATTAATGGCAGGCACTTGAAACATTTCTTGGATTGATTCCCCAGAATCAAGGTGAGCATCATTCGTATAGTATACAACTTGTTGGTTGCTTTCTGTATTTTATGTTTTTGCTCATTCTGGTCCTCGGTGACTTGGTTTTTCTAGTTTTGCAGTTCAATTTTTGGAGGTTGATTATGGTTGTTCTACTATGCTAGCTTAATCTTTGACTCCATTTTCTAATGATCTATTCCTAGCACTTGGTCTACTAGTTGTTCTTATGACACTCGGAAGGAGTGCCCATCTCCGAGTCGGAGCTGATGTTGGTGCTCATTTTGATCTCACACCATTTTCCTTGATTTTCCTTTAATATGCATGTTATGAAATGTTTTATCTCTCAATGTGGATGTTCTGAAGCTTTTACCTCCATTTGAATGCCTTGAATTGTTTACGTAATCCATTGTCATGCCCTTTTTGAAGAAATCTCTCGAGTTTTCCCTATTTTCCCCTAATTTCTTCAAAATCCACGGGCTCTGTCATTTTTCCTATTTTTCCCCGACCATGGAAGCTCGAGAATGATCAATTTATATTTTTATGCCTTTGAAAATCCAAATCCATGGTCGAAAGATGCTTGGAACCATGATTCACTTGGTTTTGTTTCAAAAAAATTCATCCTTAGTGAAAAATTAGATTCTGGGCATGAATGGTGAATTTTTGTGTTTTTGACGATTTGACGGGCATATTTTTCCTATCAAATTATTCCTTAGCATTTGGCGGTCACGTGGCTTCTTTTGGTTGGTCAGGGGATGACAGAAAAATGTTTTAACTTGTCGCTTTCTAATTTTTTGGCGAAAAGGCAATATTGGTCCCGTAGCTCTACTAAATTCTGATAGGTTATTTTGGTACTTACGTGGCTTCTTATAATTGGATATGGTGTGGCGAGTTTGTTTTATGAAATTTTTACTTTTGGGTGCTTTGGAAAAAGTTTGAACTTGGCTCGTGGCCTCGCCAACCTCACGATTAAAGCAAACTCGAAGTAATGGGGAAGATTTCTAATTTTTTTCCCCAAAGGTGTATACGTGTTCATTTTTTATTTGATGCATCCGGTGGGTCTTTTTGGTGAAATTTGCCACTTTGGTCACATTTGTAAAAAATATCAAATTGGCCCCGCAACATCAATAGCATCTAATTGGTCATTCAACAAATATGAAGTGGCAGGGAAAAGGTCTTACTATGACCCTGCAGAAGGACATGTTGCAAAGTTAAAAGTGGAGATGTGGGCCTTGAAGCAAGTTTGATGTTTTTCACTTTTGAAACAATGGAGTAACGGTTCTAAAAATGGAAGTGTGCCCCCACCAAATCATATTGAAGCTTTATAAGGTTCTTGAAGTTGTGCCATAAAGACACATGGAGGTTTCTATTGGGTCTTCCTTCCTTAGACTTTTCAACAACTTCCTAAAGGTCCCGAGACATGTGGTGAGCCCATGCTCATTTAGGGTCTCTACTTTTGGGGACCATCTCAAGTTATTCCATTGAGACATGTGGCAGTTTTAAAATTCAAGAGGTGGGGAGGCGAGCCATGGGGGAAACTTGGATTTTCCCCTTGTTATTCAAAAGATAGAAATCATCAAAATGACTCGAAAATTCCGATAGAGAATAGTCAAAATTTTCTCTAGTCAACAACAGAGTGGTGGAGCTATGGGGAAACTTGGAAAACTTTACCTTTTCCAAAATAGACGTGAAATAGTAGAATTTAGCTACGGTTCCTTTAGGACCCACATTGGGACACGTGTCAAGCCCATTTTTCAAAGGCGGAGGGGCGGAGAAAATTGAGAAATTTTTCATTTTTTCCAAAAAGGTGTAAAAGTAAAAAGAACCCCCGGGCCCATCTTAACTCGGATCTCCCACATGGATGGTCCAAATTCAAAAGAAAGATTGACAGAAACTATGCATCTGTATCGATTTTCTGCCATTTTTCTCCAAAGCTCCTAGGGATGCATATTCTTATGTTTTTTTATCATTTCTTGGAGTCTCCTACATGCCAAATGAAGAGGAACATTAATATGATATCTTGGTTTGGTGGGAAAATATGAAGACGTCTTTTACCATTAAGATGTGATCTAACTATTCGCCTCAATCTGATTTTCTATTATTTTCTTCCTTAGCATGCAAAGAACCAGATTTGATAGATCGAGAGGGAGTAAATGGCACGTGAGATGAAGAATGACTTACCAGGTGAAGAATTGAATGATAGAAATATTTGGAGATATTTTCCTTGTACACACCTAATAACCTTTTGTAAATTTCTTTCTCGGGAGTCACAATCGAAATTTGTAACATGAAATGGTGCTTTGAATGTTTTTGGTTGGGGGTAAACTCACATGTTGTAAATGTAGTATTATAAATTACATGAATTTTTGTGCAAATAGTTGGAGTGTTAGAAGTTGGGACTGATTTTTCTAAGAGAAAAGATTCATAGAACCCATCCTTCTAAGAAACCATCCGAAGAAACCTTTTTATTTCCTTTTTATTAAATTTGATCATGTCAAGGTGGTTAGGAGTGTAAAACCATTGACGAGCTTTGCAATTTTTCTAGAAACTTTCCTTGCTGATAAATTTAATCAAACTTGAGTTAATCTATGTTATTTTTGGGAAAAAAATTGTGTTTGCTTCATTTCGAATGTCTACAAGTATTTTTCTTATTCTCGTTACAAATCTTACATTGAAATCTTAGTGAATCACACAAGATCTTATCCTTGTCATAGTTTTGTGGCATTTGCAATTTCATTCATTAGAAGAGATTTCATTTGATAGTGAAATAAATAAATTTAAAATCTCTATGACTCTTAGCAAGACTTTAAGATTGCTTGTTAGCCTTTTAGTTTATCTTAGGTGTGATGAAATATAGGTTCATAATGGGGTCAAAGCATACAAGTGTGTCCCACTTTGTGGCCATAAATATTTTAAAATCTGACTAGTAAATAAATAGTTAAAAATACTATAAAAATTTAAAAAATCAGGTAAATTCTGGATTCCCTGCACCTTGGTATTTATAGCCTCTTAAAAATGCATGTTTGGTCATTTTATATGTGTTTGGTCATGTTTTTGGTTGTCGGACATAGTTTACTGAAAGTACAAAAAACTACAAAAAAGTTGGACACAGTTATATGCTTTGACCCAATGTTTAGTTAAGTTTCCGAATTTGAGCCTTCTTTTTGGATCCTTGAAGTTTGTGTGAAAAGTGCTGATCTAGGCCTCCATTGAAGCACACATTTTGGTTAAAGGCACATCCTAGCTATCCTGAAGCATTATGTTTTTCAAGCTATCCATTTTTTAAAAATTTCTCAAGGATCTGGTTAATCAAGTTAATCTTTGCCTCACCTCCCACCAAAAATTCATTTAAAAAAAAATTATCATACCCATACTATCCCTATTTTTCATGTGTTTGTAAAAATGAATAATCTCTGATACTAAAAAATACAGAAGAAATCAGGTTTTCATTGTCTTTATTATCCTGAACCTTTCTTAGAAAATATCTCCATTATCTAGGGTGACACTCGTGAGAGTTAGATTTTGTTGTATTGATCATGTTTTCATCAAGGTCTTCTCAATAACTTGGTAATGAAGGACATATCCATCTCCTCCAAAAACACCAAGCTACAAAAGGGTCCTCTCACCCTGGTTAAAAGGCACAACCATAAAGTAGTGAGGACATATCAAATCCTCTTAAAGGTGCTACCCATTTCTCCACATCGGAGTGACAAAGAAAAAGATTCATTCCTTCCTCGGCTATAAAACAACACACAACGTTCTCTACTTACTTCTAAGATTTCAGTCAAAACCATGATGTTGCTCAACCTTCTGAGGGAGAATCAATTTGGATACCAATAGTTCTAATATGGCCATGAGGCCAAAGGAGGTATTTGTATTTTTCAGATTTAAAATATCACAACAAACATCGGGGGATTGGACACCAACCACTTTGGAATTCTAGATGAATTCAACAAGGTCACCATGACAATTGTATTTTTGTGTGTGTTTGATTCTGTTAGGGATTCCCATAAGGGGATCACCTTTAAATGTGACCAGGGGGTTTTATGTATTTCCTTTTATTTGGTCCATTTGTTAATGATTTCATGTGTTTATTTAGTGGTTCTTTGACCCCTTTCATTATTTATTAAATGGTGTGTAATATTGTGAGTAATCTTGTTGTTAAGTTAATTAATTAAAATATGTCATAAGAAAGTAATTAATAGAGTTGTTGGCCTTGAATTAAAGTGTTGTAAGAAATGTGTAAGTAATGTGTAAGGGATATGTAAGTTGATTTTGGAGTAAGAAACACTTCATCTTCTTTGAAATTTGAATTTGTCCTTGGAGGCTGATTTTGGAGACTTGTGGGACAAGTTAAACTTGTCCCATGCCTCTTAAATTTATATACCAACCTTGCCTATGGTTGGAGGGTTAAATTTAGACCTTCTTTGTGTATTTTTGTAAGTCAAGTTGAATGTTTTAATTGCACTTTCTTACATGTTTTTAATTTCAGTCCTTATGGGGTGTGGGCTTGTTTTGGAGTGTGTAAGTAAGTTGTCATATTATTCACCCACCTATTTATTATGCCTTGGAGATTGAAGTTGACTTATGAGTTGGAGTTGAGGATGTGTGATGTGGCATCCCACTTGGATCCACCTCATCCTCTTCTCTTCCCTCTCTATATATTCAAATTCCTTAGCTTGTTTTTAGTTTTTTTGCTTCCCTTTTGCATACTTCATTCGGGGTGAATTCTTTACTGTTTTGAGCTCTTGATTTTGGGGAAAGTTTGTAGACTTTTTACAAGATTGTGTTTCATTGATCTTAGGTTGTTTTGCATTGGAAAGCTTACTATTTGGAACTTGGAACAAACTCCATCATGGAGAGGAAAGAGCTTGGCTCTTAAAATTCTCTTCTTTTATTTGTGAAAATGTTATTGATGTGAATGTTTTGGCATGTGTGTGGGCTGTTTGGGTAGATGGCCTAAGGATAGTGGAGGAGAAGACTATGGGGTATTTATGTCGAAGGCATAAGTATTTTGGGGAGGTATAAGTGAAGAGGGAGTTGGGATTTGGGTTCCACCTTACAAAGAAATAGCTTGCATTTCTTTACTCGTTATAAGGTTCCATAAGAGGTTGGGGAGGCTTAAGGAAATTTGAGGAATAAGGGGTATTTGGCAGAGGTATAAGGGCATGTCAGGTATTTGAAATGATATATATATATATATATATATATATATATATATATATATATTAGCTGGTTTTCTCGGTGATGATACCCATTTCCCCTTGGGAGGCATAAGCAACATCCCCCATAGTTTCTTGCTCCTTTGGCTTGCATGATGAATCTTGAGTGTTGTTTTTGTCTACATTATGTGGTTGTAAACTATAGTTTTGCTTTGGATTGTATTTTTAAATGTGAAATTTATGTGTGTTGTGGAAGCCTATTGTTGCCATGAGTTGGAACACATTTCTTATTGCATTTTGGTTGGGGCTCGGGGGCCAATGAAGAGGTGGATTCCCCTTGTCATTGGATGTATTGGTTGGGTGGAGAGCGTTTCCTTTCCCCCTATTCTATTGTGATCAAATTGAAATAAAGAAAATGGAGGATATTCATGTTGTTGTTCTGGAGTAGGGGAAAAAGACAAGTTTGACAGTCCTTGTTGAGATTATTCTTATTGTAACCCTTTTCCACTTGAATTGGATGACCTTGTACATTATTGGTGATGGAAATATGTTTTATATTGGCTATGAAATTTGTAATTTGAAATGTGAAAGAGATATACTCTATTTTCTGGTTTTGAATAAATGTGGAAGAAATTGTATTCGTACATTGTAATTGAGGAGGAAGACAGAGTTCTGATAGTCCCTTGTGAAAATTATTTTGTAACCTTTCCCACTTGAAGTGGATGATCTTGTATATTATTGTGTTAAAAATACTAGTCTATTTTAGCTATAAAAGTTGTGATTGATTATGGAAGAATATATCTTGTAATCAGAATGTAATGTGTAAAAGAAAGATATGCATTTTGTATGTTGTATTTCAAAAATATATGGGAAAGAAGTTGTAAGAGATTCCTTTGAATTAATACAAGTGTTTTTCCTTTTTCATATGATATTATTTCTATTGGAAATTTTTTTTGATATACAAGTAGGAAATATCTATTGTAAAAGTGAAAAGGAAGCACGTATGAAGAAATATTTCACTTTGTTATGTCTCATTTGAAATGTTTAAATTTTTTCTTATAAAAATAGTAGTTTCATTCTTGTCTCTATCATTTATTTGAAGGAAAGAAAAGTATTTAAAACTAGCATGGAATAAATTCAATGTTTTTATTGCATGAAAAAGAGATAGTTTAATCTTTGTTCTTGAAGTGTATAAATCTCATTTCTACTTCACTATATACTTTGCAAATTCCTTTTTATCAAATGTCCAAAAAAACCTGAAATTTTATAAGAGACAAATGAAATATTCATTTGGACTTAATGAGATCAGAATGATCCCCAAACTAAACTAAAACACTCAAGAAATTTTTAAAGAACCTTTCAAATCAAGTAAAGGTGAAATTGCAGGTTTTCTGTTGTGTAAACATTGGTAATTTTTGAATGCAAACCAATCAAGAAAATTTTAACCTTGCAATCTATCCTAAAATTTTCCAAGTAAAATCCTTCATGCCTGTTTGGCAAGATGAAAAATAATTAATGACAAATTTGAACAAAATTGATAAGTTAAAAATACCAGTTCACTTCTAAGTGACAGAAAGATGTTTTCTCAAAATTGACCCTTTAAAATTTATCAAAATCAAATTCTTAAGGTTTTTTGCAAAGACGATGTCAAGATCTTCCAAGAAAGACCTTGTTTTCCAAAACCGAGATCCCTATAAAAATTTATGACATTCTCAAGTTTTTATTTCATTTATCTTCAAAAATAATGTAACTATCAAATTTAAATGAATGAAATATTCTTGGGCAGACCCGTGGGCTAAAACTTTTTTTTTTGTTTTTTTCCCAAAAAGTGCAAATTCATGAAGTTTCCCTCCATTCCATTAACCCGTAAGCCTTCGTTTTATCTAAAAATGAACTAGTCCAAAAAAGTTATTTGACAATTTTTCCTCCAAGCCCCGCCTAACCGGGAGCCAATCCTTGATCGTCACGTGGCTTCGTTGGGCACCGGTGGATGCTCGGATCGATTTTATCCTTTAGTGCTTTCAAAAATAAATTTGAAAAAACTTGTAATTTTCCTCTACTGACCTCGCCGATCTCAGTAGCCAATCAGGTGCTACCATGTGGCTTCACGAGGCATCGGCGGAGGAACAAATCTTTTAAGCCTTAACGCTTGTAAAACTGTTGGGATAAATTTCAAAAATATCCACATTGGCCTACTAATCCACAACCAATGGTTGGCTGACACATTGCATCTTCTCACATTGGTGGAGGCGCAGTTATTTTTACCCTTTTCACCCTTCTGGGTGATAAAATTACTTTATCCCCATCACCCCGCTTTCTTCGCGTTGGCTTACGAGGTGCCACATTTCCCTTGGGCGCTGCAGCCGCAAAGGTGGATTTTTACGCCAAGTGGGAAAGTTTCCAAAATTTCTCCCCACGGCCCGCAAACCCGCCCTTGGGGAAACTTTTCTCCCCTAGGCCCGCTGGCCCGCCTTGGGAAAATTTTCCTCCCAAGGTCTGCCGACCCATAACTTTTGAAATACAGGGAGTTAGGAGGAATTCTTTATATCACTAGAAAGGTGAGAAAATTTCCTATCTAATGGGAATATTTTCAAAAGATTTCAAGTGCATTAATTTTGAGAAAAATTAGGTTGAATCTCTTAAGCCTGTCAAAGGGTGGGAGAGTGAGAAATTTCCCTCTTAATCTTAATGATTATTCTAACCCTAATTTTTGACCCTATAGATTTAATATTTTTGTAATGGGAAAACTATGAGCTAACATTTTTTTATTTGGCCTCTAAACCTTGCTTGTGACAACTATTTTTTTATAACTTGGTAGCAAACACTTTTAAACAAAAGAAAAATTATCCCATAATTTTTCTGACTAATCCTAGGTTGTTCTTGGGTCTTAAGTGGGTTGTCCTAGCTGGCGTTACACTTTGTATATGAACTTAAGTTAAAAATCTTGGGACCGCGGGCACACTAGAAAACTTGAGACATGAACATTTAGACCTAGTATAATATTAACCTAACACACTTTAAATATAGAGAGCAACTTGTGTGAAATTACATATTTAGTGGACATGAAAAAATGAATAAAACCTAGAATAGTGAACTAACTCTTGCCTTGGTTTGTGCAGGAGGCGTGGACAAGACAAGGGGTCTTTTCACATAGATCTAAACTTACCACCACTAGATCATGTTGTAGCAGCTATCCTACAATAGATTTTATAGAAACTTCAGGATGTTAATGTCAATCTATGTGGAGGGACCATAGGAGAACATTCATTCGAATATGATAGAGTGACATCCATTGAGGCCCATGAATCTCCTCGACATAGTAAGGAGAATATAGGAGAGAACTCCCATGAGGAGTCAGTCAGAGAAGGGATAGGGAGACCAAGTTTTAGGACACAGAGATAGGTCTCGGAGCCCTAAGCTTAGAGATGAGCATGTAGAGAGGCCTAGGGGCTGTTAGGCTATAGTAATAAATCACATCAAGGAGATCCTAAAGCTACGGTGAGCTCATTATTCTGGTGACATAGGTGGATTTTAGGTAGATTCCTAGTTGGTGAGCTTGAGCGGATGCTTCAAGCTCTACCCTTGTTCTAGTAACATGAAATCTCATGTTGTGATCCATCTGTTGAGGGATGGAGTAGGTGTCTGGTGGAGGATAGAGGAGCGAAGCTCCATGTTGATTCTGAGATAGTTACCTAGGATCTCTTTGAGGAGTGGTTTAGGAGCATATATTTATCTCGGAGGTTCATACAATAGAGGATTGATGAGTTTCATGACCTTTGATAGGAATCTCTTAAAGTGGTTGAGTATGATATTAGATTTATGGATTTACTCCAGTATGTTGATTACATGCAAGACGAGTGGGTATAAATCCATAGGTTCATTTGGGGCCTATATCTAGACAATGGAGGTGTAGTGTGGATCCATTTTCCATAGAAATTTGTTGAGACCATTAAGAAGGCCTATATAGTAGAGGAGACTCGTGGAAAGACCCAACAGGCTAGAGATCGAGTCCGGAGTTATATACAGAAAATGCAGGACAACAGATTAAGGGGGTTAGTACCTCCTCCTTGTGGTGGATAGGGTTCAACACAATCATCTTTTAGACCACAGTAACAATAGTAGCAGTCTCACCCACCATATAGACCTCCACGGATATTTGATGCACAGAGGGGTCAGAGTATGGGGCCTCCTCCTAGGGGTCCCATTAGGACACAGGGAGCACCTAGAGCTCAGTCAATAGGAGCTCATTAGTAGAGAACTCAGTAGTCTAAAACTAGGTCATTAGGATCCATAACACACCCCTCTAGGGCACCAACTAGAGCTTCTACTCATGGGAGAGGATCGGGCGGTTGTTTTGGATGTGGTATTACTGGACACTTTTGGAGAGACTACCCACAAAACCCTAATAACAAGGGTAAGACATAGATCTCAGAGCCTATTTTGGTGACATGGGGCATAGTCATAGGATGTATACAGTGGTCGAGAACCACTAGGCAGAGCATCAGAGTATAGTTATTGAGACTATAGGTAGCATTGGTGGTATTCCTACCTCCATTTTGTTTGATTTTGGTTCTTCTGATTCCTTTATTACACCATCTTTAGTAGAGCAATGTAGGTTGGTGGCAGTTAGGCAGGGTCATAGTTGGGATGTTGAGATGGCTTCTAGAGCAAATATCTCTATAGACTCCTTAGTTAAGGAGTGTGTAGTGGATTTGGGACCTTTTACCACTACCTCGAATCTTCATATCCTTCTATTGGGCTCTTATGGAGTCATCTTGGGCATGGACTAGTTATCTGCACACAGAGCCAGAGTGGATTGTTACCACAAGATCATATCTTGTATAGATGATCTAGGAGTTGAGGTAGTGATAGTGGGGGTCAGGAGACCCATTTCTATTTGCACCATCTCTCGCTATGCAACTTAAGCGGTGTGTGTGATGGGGTTGTCAGATGTTTGTTGTCACACTTAGTGACCGATCAGAGGATGGTTCTAGTGTACCATCATTAGATGACCATCCCATTTTGAGAGAGTTTACTGATGTCTTTCCAGGGGAGCTACCAAGGTTACCATCCCCACATGAGATAGATTTTTATATAGATCTAGTTCTTGGAGCAGAGCTTATCTCACAAGAACCTTATCGACAACTACCCTTGAGCTCTGTGACATCAAGTTACTGCCTTGAGTACCTTCTAGAGAAAGGCTTAATTTATCCTAGTGTATCCACTTGTGGTGCACCGGTGATATTTGTAAAGAAGAAGTATGGATCCTTGCATTTTTGTATTGATTACCATCAACTGAAAAAAGTAACGATCAAGAATTGTTTTCCACTTCGCACATTGATGATTTGTTTGATTGGATGAAGGGAGCCATAAATTTATCTAAAATAGACCTTAAGTCGGGCTACCATCATCTGAGGATTTTAGAGGTCGATATTCATAAGACCACCTTCCATACGAGATATGGCCACTATGAATTCACAGTGGTACCTTTTGGCTTGACCAATTCCCCTACTGTGTTTATGAGTTTGATGAATGGGATATTTAGGACCTTATTAGATCACTTCATGCTCATCTTCCTTAATGACATTTTGATTTACTCACGTACGCATGAGGAGCACGAGGGGTACCTTTTCCGGAGTTCTTCACTATTTTCGTGAGAAATAACTTTACAGAACTTGGAGAAGTTTGCATTATTTCATACAAAGGTGTAGTTTTTAGGTCATATCATTTTCGGGAAGGTATCGCATCGATCCTTCCAAGATTATAGCTATTATGGATTTTCCAACACCCACTATGTGACTCGAGGTGCGCGGCTTCATGGGATTATCAAAGTTATTATAGGAGATTTGTTCAGAATTCTCTTGGATTGCACATTCCCATCACTTCCCTTTGGCGGAAAGGGAAGAAGTTTTTTTGGTCAGATAGGTGTGAGCAGGCCTTCAAGACATTGAAGGAATGTCTCACTACAACACCTATTCTTGTAGTGCCAGATCCATAGGGTGAGTTTTTCATATGCACAGATGCTTCTTTGGTAGGAATTGGAGGTGTATTGATGCAGGAGGGTAGAGTGGTGGCTTTTGAGTCTCACAAACTCAAATATTATGAGCTTAATTATCTGACTCATGATCTTGAGCTTGCGGTAGTTGTGCACACCTTGGTTCAATGGAGACACTTTCTTCTTGGTAGGAGATTCACAGTTAATACTGATCATTTGATTCTTTGCCACCTCTTCACGTAGCCCAATCTCAATTCTCACCAGATTGGATGGAGTTTCTTTGTGAGTATGTTATGGAGATAGAGCATGTGAAAGGGAAGAAGAATGTGGTTATAGATGCTCTTAGCAGACAGAGGCATGTGGCTATGGCCACCTCAATGAGCAGAAATTTGTGGATCAGGATTCTATAGCAGCTTCCTCACAATAGCTTCTACATTGTAGTCAGAGCAAAGATCGAGTCTCAGAGACCCCTTCATGGGAAGTTTGATGGTTTTTCTTTAGAGGAAGATGGTCTGATTAGGCATAGAGGCTAGATTTATGTTCCTAGAGATGGAGGCTTGAGATAGGATATTATGACAAAGGCACATTATGCACCCTATTCAGCCCATCCCGGGGTGAAGAAGATGCATGCCACCTTGAGATAGTTGTATCACTAGAGAGGACTTCATAGAGATGTGGCTCAGTTCGTGTCACGTTGTTTAGAGTGCTAGAAAGTGAAGGCTAAATATCAGCATCCACCGGCCTTCTCTTTCCTCATGCTATACCGGAGTGGAAGTGGGAAACCATTTCCATGGAATTCATTGTCAGCACGATGTCGAGATACCAAAATGACGCCATCATGGTCATGGTGGATAAATTGACAAAAGTGGCTCATTTTTCTCCAGTAAAGACCACTTATACAGCTAGTATAGTGGCACGGGTATATCTTGATGAGATTTTCAGGTTGTATGGGATTCCATGGAAGATCATTTATGACTACAATCCTTTGTATACTTCCCATTTTTGGACCACCATGTAGTATGCCCTTAGGACGAGGATCAACTTCAGCATAGCATATCACCCTGAGATAGATGGAAAAACTGAGTGGGTGAATAAGATTTTAGAGGACATGCTTAGGATGTATGTGATGGATCATTAGGTGAGATGGGAGGAGTACTTGTACTTGGTGGAGTTTTCCTACAATAATAGTTTTCAGAGTTCTATATGCATGGCTCCTTTTCAGGCCTTGTATGGCAGAGAGTTTATGACACCTCTTAGATGAGACAGTTAGAGGAAAGGGTTTTGAAAGTAACGATAAGAATATTGTTCCAAGCCGCGATCTCGGATGATAATAGCACACAACATTAGATGTTCAAAGAAGAAGAGCTAAACTACCATATATGTAAATACATCATAATCCATAATACTCAATACATTACAATAGAATGACTTTTTAATTATTCAATAATAAAGATGTACATATAGGAGGAGGGAAGTGCAACTACTACCTAAATCAGTGGTGAAGAACTCCCACTAACTAATACTGGTAGTTAAGTTAACTCCAAAATACTAGTAAGCTAACTCCACATAACTGAGAAGCTAACTCAACACAACTAGTAAGCTAACTCCACACAACTAGTACACCTAAGAAAGGTAACCCAACAAGTGTAGCGCTAACACAAGTGTAAGAATTATCTTGATAAATAAATAAAAGGATAAATAATAACTTACACTAACACCCTCTCGTAAGCATAGATTAGGTGGGTGGAAAAGAAGGTGGGTCCCGACAACAAGGCCTGATGAGGTACCCACGTATAATAACTGGGAAAATTAGACACCGTAAGGTACCCAAAACCAGTAATAACAAAGTAGAGAGAAAAATCCTACTGCAAGATATCCTCAGAAGCTCAGCTCTAAAAACTTATACAATATTGAAGAATTGTGGTGCACACTATGGTATGAATCCACTACTCGATCATATAACTCAAAAACAACTAACACTGGGCTTCACCAGAATAGCTCCATGCAAAGAGACTATCAATGGAGTGATGTCAAAAATGTAAAAAAACATCAAACATAATTTGATCAACTACTACAAATAGGTGTGCCACGATCCAAGAAAAACCAAGGCAACAAGACAAGGACACGAGATCCAAATAAATAGGAGTGCCACGATCCAAGAAAAGCCAAGGTAACAAGGAAAGGACATGAAACCCAAAGAAGTAGTATCAACACCACACCCTCCCATACTACTGAATGAGTAGAGTGATACCACATATCTATATGAGTTGCCAAAATCAACTACTTGAACACTGACAAACTAACACTAGGCTCCACTAGAATAGCTCCCCCACAAGAGAGACTGTCACCATGTCAAAGAAAATTTTCAAAAATACAGATCTAAAATATCTCAACAAACAAGAGAGATATAAATGTATACACCCATAGATACAAGATTGTAATACCCAAAAGTTTAGGACATCCGGCTCAACCGAAATTACATCCACAAGTAATCACAACACCCTCCCAAATTTGGCACTTTTTAATTGAGTGCATGTAAATATTACAATGAGTAACAATACCTTTTACCTTTGAAATATATGAATAAAAATGTCACCAATGTGTAGATCTCGAAAAATACACAATTTTAAAAAAAAGAAGATCACCTTAATCCAAGCTACGTATCAAAAGTTATGAGCTCTACAAGGTTTTGCTATTAAAATAATATTTTAATGTTGATCTTTTTAAAAGGTACACATGACACCCAAATGTCCAAAGGGTAAAAGAGTGCATCCACACGATACATGCTTGCGACCAAAGGATAAAATCCTGCGCCCAAAACCTAAAATGTCCAGAGGGTAAATCATTGCATCTAGAGGGTACACGTCAATATCCAATGGATAAAAGAATGCACCCAGAGGGTACAGATCTACGTCCAATGGATAAAAGACTACATCCAAAACCAAAATATCCAGAGGGTAAGCCATTGCATCCAGAGGGTACACGTTTATATCTAATGGATAAAAGAATGCACCCGAGGGTACATATTTGCGTCTAGTTGATAAAAGATTGCATCCAAAACCGAAATATCCAAAGGGTAAAATAATGCATCCGAAAGGTACATGCTTATATCCAATGGATAAAAGAATGCACCCAGAGGGTATAGATTTATGTCCAGTGAATAAAAGACTACATCCAAAACCGAAATATCCAGAGAGTAAAAGAATGCATCGGGAAGGTACACGCTTATATCCAATGGATAAAAGGATTTACCAAGAGGGTACAGATTTACGTCCAGTGGATAAAAGACTACATCCAAAACTGAAATATCTAGAGGGTAAAAGAATGCATCCAGAAGGTACACGCTTATATCCAATGGATAAAAGGATGCACCTAAAAGTACAATTGTGAATATAAACTTAGACTGCAAATATATTTTTTTCTGGCACCTTTATCAAAAAACAAAGAGAAAACCAAAAAGTTTCTCAAAAATCCCATAAAGATGATATAATGTTTGAGCCAAAAAATATGTCTGTACATAATTGTACGGATTTTTTGAGAAATGTGCCAAGAAAACCTTTAAAATGTCTAGATTTGACTGTCTCAAAACATGGCCAAGTTTATAGTCGATTCTAGGGCTTTGGCACCTTTCAAATCCAATGACACACTCCGTTTTGCATGAAAATGCATGCTACAGAAAATATCTCACAAATTCCAAATACATGAAAATAATAAACCCTTGCTTGCAAATAAAAATGTATAGATGGATGTCTACATCATCTATGGGTCTGATACCATGAAAGGAATGATAAGAATATTGTTCCAAGCCACGATCTTAGATAATAATAACACACCACATTATATTTGCAAAGAAGAAGAGCTAAAATACCATATATGGAAATCCATCATAATCCATAATGCTCAATACATTACAACCTAAATCAGTGGTGAAGAACTCCTACTAACTGATACTAGTAGTTAAGTTAACTCCAAAAGACTAGTAAGCTAACTCCACATAACTAAGAAGCTAACTCAACACAACTAGTAAGCTAACTCCACACAACTAGTACACCTAAGAAAGCTAACCCAACAAGTGTAGGGCTAACACAAGTGTAAGAATTATCCTGATAAATAAATAAAAGGATAAATAATAACCTATACTAAAACAGTTTCTCTTGGACCAACTTTATTACAGGACATAGAGCAAAAAGTAGGTGGTTATGATTAGGCAAAAGCTACATGAGGCACATGATAGGAAGAAGAAGTACACAAAATAGCATAGGACCAACCGTTGTTTTGATGTGGGCATGAAGGTGTTCCTTCATTTCAGGCCACACAAGATTCCTATCCATTATGGAAAAGGTTCTAATTTAGCTCCTAGATTCATGGGTCCTTTTGAGATCTTGGAGCATATCATCCCTTTTTGGTCAACCGTCTAGTGTTTCAACCTAGCTTGTCTCGCATACGTAATGTGTTTCATGTTTCAGTTCTTAGGATATATATTGCATATCCTTCTTATGTGCCGATTAGACATCATTGTAGGTGCAGTGATCATAGGTGATCATGGATCTCGTTAGTATTATAGATCATAGGACCTTGGGCCTTCGAGGTAGAGAGATTGATCAGGTCTGGGTGTAGTGGGATAGATATGATGAGACTATAGCTACATGGGAGGATGCTACTTTGTTACGAGTTTAGTTCCCACATTTATTCTAATGACTTCCAGGAGGAAGTTAAGTCTAAGGGGAGGGGGATGTAGTGCTCGCTTCCCTTCAACACCTTGTGATATTATCCCGATTAATCGTTGACTATATTATGGACATTGTTATAGTTTAATTTAGTATGATGTTAGATGTTAGATCATGGTTTATTATGGACTTTGATTCATATATGGTGCATGATGATTATTAGAGACATTTTAGATATTGATATTGATATATTGTTTGACATGGTTATATTATAGATGTTGTTCGGACTTGTGATATTTGGATATTTTGAATAGACCTAGAAAATTATAGTTGAATTAAAATTGATGATAATATAGTTGTGGATGAAATTGTAAGTGATACTGCTGATTGTCTTGATGATTGTTTCAATTCACATATATGTCGATGATCTTGAAATTATATTTATATTCATTTGGATGTTCTAATATGGCCACGAGGCTAAAGGAGGTATTTGTATTTTTAGGTTTAAAATATTACAACAAACATCGGGGATTAGAGACCAACCACTTTGGAATTCTAGATGAATTCAACAAGGTCACCATGGCAACTATATTATTTGTGTGTGTGTTTGATTGTGTTAGGGATTCCCATGGGGGGGATCACCTTTAAATGTGACCAAGGGGTTTTATGTATTTTCTTTTATTTGGTCCCTTTGTTAATGTTTGCATGTGTTTATTTTGTGGTGCTTTGACCCCTTTCATTATTTATTAAATGGTGTGTAATATTGTGAGTAATCATGTTGTTAAGTTAATTAATTAAAATATGTCATAAGAAAGTAATTAATAGATTTGTTGGCCTTGAATTCAAGTTTTCTAAGAAATGTGTAAGTAATGTGTAAGGGATATGTAGGTTGATGTTGGAGTAAGAAACACTTCATATTCTTTGAATATCAAATTTGTCCTTAGAGGCTGATTTTAGAGACTTGTGATGTTGGTACCCAAATTTATTCTCCTTCAAATACCAAGCAGCATCATGGATTTTGATAGGACATTATAGGTAGATAGATCTTCATGTATGTCATTTTATAGCCGAGGAAGCAATCTATCTGACTTGTTAGCACTCGGGTTTTAAAAGGAGTGGGTAGCACCTTAAAAGGATGTGATCTGATCCTAACTATTTTAGGTTGTGCCTTTCAACCAAGGTAAGAGAACCTATTTTTAACCTCTGTTATTGAAGAATGCTAGTAAATCCTTCTTTTGCATAAATTTTATAGAGAAGACCTTGGGAAAATATGATCAACACACCAAATCTAACTCTCACGAGTTATCACTTCCAGATCATGGAGATATTTTCACAACAAGGCAAAGGTTACTAAATAGATTTGGGACCCTGATTGCTTCCGCATGCTTTGGTAATGAAAATTATGAATTTGTGCACACACAGGACAATCATGGGTAGTATGGGTAGGATTGGTTGTTTTAAATGATTTTTTTGGTGGGACATGGGGGGCAGGATGAACTTGACTTTCCAGATCCTTGAGAAAAATTACAAAATGAAATGTTATACCAACAGAATGCCACAACAACCAAAATGTTTCTTTAACCAGAATATGTGCTTCAATGGAGGCCCATATTAGCACTTTTTCATAAAATCTATGAGAATCTAACATGAAGGCTTGAGTTAGGAAACCCAACAAAGTATCAAGATCTAAGCCAAATCACACCTAAGGTACACCCAAAGGCTTACAAACAATCTTTGTCAAATAGATGAAAGAGAAGTGATTTTAAATAATTTATTTCACTCCCAGATGAAGGCTCTTGTGAGAAATGAAATTGTAGATGACACTAAATTGTCACAAGGATTGATACCTATGTGATTGAATTAGATTTTTAATACAAGATTGTAATGGAAACAAGAAAAACTACTCACATACATTCAGAAATAAAAAAGACATTTTTCTCAAGATAACATAGAATAGCTCATGTTTGATCAAATTTATTAGCAGGGGAAATTTTCTAGAAGAATCTCAGAGCTTGTCAATGGCTGTACACTCATAACCACTTTTACATGGTCAAATTTAATACAAAAAGAGATATACAGGCTTCTCAAAACACATCTCAGAAAAGATGGGCTCTATTAAGCTTTCTATTAGAAAAATCATTCTCGACCCTTAACACTCAAACCATTTGCATGAAAAATTTGTGCCATTTATAACATTTTCAATATGGACCCGATTTCCCCTCTAAAATCCTAGACATTGAGTGCTACCATTACCTACCATGATTACAATTGTGATTCTCAAAATCAGATCTACAAAAACGTCGCAAAGTGCTCGAGGGGAAGATCTCATCAAATATATCCCACATTTAACTCCTTCCTCTAGTAGATCACTCTTTCTTTAATTTTCTAACCACTTCCACCCCTAATCTATCAAATCTGGCTCCTTGCATGCTTAGGAGAAGAAAAATAGAAAATCCAATCGAGCACGATAGTCAGACCATTTTAATGGTGAAAGATGTCTTCCATATCTTCCCACCAAACTCAAATATCAACATTAACTCCCTCTTTTCTTGGTGTGTAGGAAATACCAAGAAATCATGAAGACTTGCACTTCCAAGCGTGTTTCAGTAAAATGGGGGAAAATTAGATTCAGACTCTCAGTTGTTATTGATCTTTACTTTGAATTTGGGTCATCCACGTGGAAGATTCAAACTTAAAAACAGACCCAGGGGATTCCTCTGACCTTTTACAACTTTGAAAAAATTGAAAAATATCACATTTTGTTACACACATTTTTCCCTAGGAAATGATCCTGACATATGTCCTAAGGTGGGCACCAATGGGACCATGGCCAAATTCTTCCATTTCACCTACTTTTTGGAAAAGGGAAATTTTTCCAAATTTTCCCAACTCTGCCCTTCCACCATGGACCGGGGAAAAACATTGACTATTTCCTACCGGGTCTACAGGGAAATTTGATGTTTTAACTCTTTTCTCCCAAAAGAATATTTTCCAACTTCCCTCGAGAGTCTACACCTCTGCCGTTGACCAGAGAAAGCTTTTACCTTTTCTTTATTAGACCTATGGGCCATTTTGATGTTTTTAGTCATTTGCATGTTCAAGGGGAAAACATATGAATTTCCCCTGATTGTTCACCTCCCCACCCCTTTGAATTTTCAAACCACCATGTGTCACCATCACGCACCTTGAGATTGTCCCAAAAAATTTATACCTTGAATGAGCACAAGCTCACCACGTGTCCTGGTCCAGAAAATTTTGTTTGAATACATAAAGCTCACGTTGAAGGCACCATGTTTCGTGCTCGAGGTAGTTTCCTTTGGCCATTGAAAAGTCTAAGAAAAATGCAAAGTGAGTGGAGGCCTCCATGTGTCCTCCTAGTGCTTCTTTAAAATTAAACTCAAGGGCTGGTCCCCAAACATGTGCGGTTCCTCCACGTGTCTCCATGGCACAATTTCAAAATGGTTCCCAAAGCGGAGACCTTGAATGAGTGCAGGCTCGCCATGTGTTCCCATTTTCAGGCACTGTGTTTTAGCTGCATAAAAAATTTCTAAGTCCGGGAAAGCAACAGAAACCTCCATGTGTCCTCCTGGCACTACTCCAATGCCAAACCAAAAAGTAGATCTTCAAACAAGCGTCGTTCCTCCACGTGGACAAATTTTTAAGTTGAGGAGATTCATAGAAATTTTCAATTACCCAACTGATCTGTGTCTAACCAAAAGGTGCCACATCCCCTTTCGATGCAAGGATGTAAATTTGACTAGGAGAAACACCCGTCAAACCATAAAATATAGAAAAATGATCATTTGATCCCAAAAATGAAAATTTCTCCAAGGACAGATAATTTAGAAGTGTTACAAGGCTCAAATATGTTTCTCAGAGATACATCCATTCATTTTTCTTCAATTATTTAGGGCAGAAATGACAAGGAATACAAATCCTGACCATGGAGAATAGAAAATATGGGAGAACCCGAGTTTTTAGATGAACAAAGAATGGGAGACCCAAATTACAGACCCTTTCTAGAGAAATGAAGAAAAACGGGCAAAACATGGACCTATAAGTGATCTACGACCCAAGAACAAATTAAAAATGGAAACAAGGATTAATCGGGCATAACACGAGAAAAAAATAAAGCTGATGGAGGCCAGTAAATTGATATATTTTCTAAGGAAAAATGGGGCGAAACTATTTTTAGGACCAACATCAGCTCTGACTCGGGGGTGGGCACTCCCCATGAGTTCCACAAGAACAAAGGTAGACCAAGTGCCAAAAATGTCTATTGGGCAATGAAGTCAACTTGCAAAGCGTAGAGAAATAGAGTAACTAGTAAAAATAGGTCACCGAGGACCGTAACAAGAAAAAACACTTAAGATAGAAAATAAAAATAAACTATACACTTGTATACAATATTTTTGCCTTGATTAAGGGGAATCAATCCAATAAATGTTTTAAATTCCTACAATTAACAATAAATTTGTGTAGTTCACCATCCAAGTACTTGAGGAAGAAGGTGTGATCACCAATCCCGATATCAATGGAGTAAGGGCCCATCCATAATGATTCAAACTTTCCATGTTTTCCCTTATCATCATGTCTACTTAGTCATAACAAAACAAGATCTCCAACATTGAAAGCCCCGGGAGTGACCTTCTTGTCAAATAACTTCTTCAACCTTGCTCTTAACTTCACATGCCTCTAGTGGGATTCGCTTCTCTCTTCATCAATTTCAACAATCTGGTTGATGTGAGCATCATAAGGACCTACCTCTTGATCTTCCAGCTGTTGTATAAACTGATATGAAGACAATTGCATATGAAGAGGCAGTAGGGCCTGAGTCCCATATACCAACTCAAATGGACTCTTTCCAGTGACCCTCTTGACAGTGATCCTATACGCCAAAAAACAAACTTCAACTGTTCACCCCACTTTCTCTTGTTTAGCTCCAAGGTTCTTCTGATAATCTTCAACAAGTTTTTGTTACTGGACTCAGCTTTTCCATTTCCTTGGGGATTGTAATTGGAGGCATATGTCAATTTGATCCCATACTCCTTGCACATTTCCATCAAAGGTTTAGCTCTAAAGCTCATGGCATTGTCAACAACAATCTTGACTGGCACCCCAAACTTGTAAATGATATGGTTCAATAAAAAATCCATGACAATTTGGTGTGTTGCTCTTTTGGTGGGGATTTCCTCCACCCACTTGGTAAAGTAATTAGTGGCTACAAGAATCCACTTATGGCCAGAACTTGAAGGGTTTGAATCTTTCCAATGAAATCCAGTCCCCATTGCTTGAATGGAGCTTTAATTGATACAATCAGTAAAGGAAGGGAGCCTGAAGCTTTCAGTCTTCTAGAGAAGCATTGACACCTCTCGGATCTTCTAACCAAAAGAGTTGTATCCGTAAAGAGAGTTGGCCACCAATAACCAACCCTTATGATCTTGTGTGCTATGACTCTTGCAGAAAAATGTCCCCACATAATCCTCCATGGATATCAACAATTATTTTGGGGGCTTGTCATCACCAATCCGGCACTATAATAATTCTTCACGGGAACTCCTTGTGCTTATGATTATTTACTAATGCATAGCCTTTAGTTTGGTGGATGTAATATGGAAACAAAACAACAATGAACACAAGAATACCATCGACTATGATAAGACAGAATGATGACCAATCTGAAATATCAAAGTAAATTATAATATTAACATGAAATTGTTACAATCTCACCCATGAGGTACTTTAACAAGACTATGGGAGAAACTTTACAATTACACCTCTCGATGGCTTCCTCAACACACCTTTAACTGATGGCTTCCTTTGCACACTTCCTACAATATTTCTCACTAGTTCTTTCTATGCTAAATGAGGGGGGTGGCCTCTCTATTTATAGAACTTCTAGGCTTATCCATCTTATCTCTAAGATAGGATAAGAAATCCACTCTGATGAATCATATTCCATACCTTAACTCTTATCTGTACATGTAAGCTTATCTGTTAAGATAAGATAAACCTTATCATTTTACATGGGTTCCACATTTTTAGACTTTTTACAAATAAAATACACAAAATATTTATGACCTCACTCCTTGTCCTTATTACCAATATAATATTTCTAATTTCTAATCATGTAGACCCTACTTCTCTAATTACCCAAACTTTGACATTTTAACATTACCGGACCACTTACGACAAATATTTACTTTTACAACATTCCTATTATAATTTGGTCATGCTACCGTACTCCACATTATTGGCGGCACCGCATCGACGGCACCGTTATCTTCTATCAGACGCTACTACTAATTACACTTAACAACATCCTATTCCTAATACATACATTAATGAAATAGAAATTTTGGAGGAAAATTTTAGTGTCGACATCTTCCCCTTCCTAGCTTCTACTCCGTCCTCGAGTAGACTATTCTCAGTGCTTGGAAAATCTTCAACTTGTCATGGTTGACCCATTTCATAATGGGAGTGCCATCCAATTCCTCCGGTCAGTACGTACCATTTTGCACGCAATTTACTATTTTGTAGGGCCCCATCCATTTTGGAAGAAATTTTCTCTGTCTTCTTTTTTTGTATCTGGAATCATATACTAGGACCAAGTCATTCACATGAAATGGAGACCACCGGATCTTTTGATCAAAGTATTCCTTCTGCTTCATTTTCTTCTTATGGCTTGTATCCTTTGCTATTTCTCTCATTTCCTCCAAAGAAATGAAGATGTACCAACCTTTCTTTTACTGAATCACTTTCATCCATCCTTTCATTTTTCATAACTCTCACAGTGGGAATATCAAACTCAATAGGAAGAACTGGATCAATGCCATAGGCCAACTGAAATGGGGAGTATCCTGTTGCTGACTTTGATGTTGCCCTATATGCCCACAATGCTGCATGAATCCTTTTATCCCACTTATGTACCTACAAGGCTGCATCTTTTGCTAGAATTTGACACAACACAAAATTGGTTCGTTCCACCTGTCCATTTGTACTTGGCTTGTATGTTGTTGCCTTCCTGTGCTTAATAGAAAATTTATTGACTAGGGCTTCTACTACCTCATTAATGAAGTGGCTTCCTTGATCTGTTACAATTTCTAATGGACAACCAAATCTGGTGACAATACGTTCATATATGAACCTTGCCACTTCATCCATAGAAGCTGTCTTCAATGGCCTAGCTTCAACCCACTTGGTTAAATAATCTGTGGCAACTACAATATACTTATTTTGACGTGATGTAGTTGGAAGTGGACCTACAATGTCTATTCCCCACTTTTCAAAGGGACCAAGTGGAAGAATAGGACATAATGGAGCTGATGAAGTCTTACGGTTACCATGTGTTTGACAAATATCACATGTCTTACAATAATTATAACAATATTTAAAAAGAGTGGGCCAGTGATAACCTACATCCAAGATCCTTCTTACTGTAAGTTGTCCAGAGAAGTGCCCTCCACATGTACCATTGTGGAATTATTCTAGTAGCTCCTTTCCTTGATCACGTCCAACTGCCCTCTTGTACTGTCCATCAGGTCCTATTCGAAATAATGCTCCATGCAGAATAGAATATGGACGACTGGCTTGAGTAATCTTTCTCTTAGTCTTTGCATTGGCACCATCAGGAAACTTGAATTCATTCAGATAATTCCAAATATCTATGTATTCACTAGGGATTGTGTCAAGGGAGAACAATGCTGCATCGGGAAAATCATCATCATCACAAGATGATCCTAAACCATCATAGGCTTGAGAGAGTGCATCTGCATTGACATGCTTCTTTCCTGGCCTATCTATAATATCAAATTCAAATTCTTGTAGCAAAATTATCCATCTTGCTATCCTCCCTGATGGGTTAGGCTTATTGACAATATATTTGAGCCACGATGATCTGCATTACAACTATAATTTTCTACCCTAGTAAGTAACTTCTAAACTTCTTTCAAAGCAAAAATGATAGCGAGCCTCTTTTTTGATTACAAGTATAGTTTACCTCTCAAGACTTTGCTCATTTGTCTGCTCCCAAAGTAAATTGGATGTTCATTCCCATTTTCATCCTTTTGGCTCAAAGTACTTCCTAGTGCTGCATCTGAGGCATCAGTGTACACAATGAATGGCTTGCTCCAATCTGGATTCTTCAAAACAGGTGAAGACACCAGGGCTTCCTTCAGTTGTCCAAAAGCTTCATGCGCCTTATTTCCTGGTTCATAAGTAACATCCTTCTTCAAGAACTGGGTTAGTGGCTATGTAATCTTTGAGAAATTCTTGATGAACCTTCTATAGTAACCCACATGGCCTAAAAATGATCTCAACTTACTTCTATTCATAGGAAATGGTAAATCTTTGATTTTTGAAACTTTATCAGGATCAGTACCAATACCATCTCTGGATACAACATGCCCTAACAAAACACCTTTAGAACATCCAAAGACACACTTTGTAGGGTTTAGTGAGGCTTGTGCTTCATTTAACCTTTGAAATGTTGTCTCCATCTAGTGCAGGTGGTCCAACTTGCTCCCATAGATGCAAAAATCATCCGAAATACTCGATGAAGGTCCCAATGTAGGGCTCGAACACCCTATTCATCAAATCTTTGGAATATTGCTGGAGCATTACACAACCCAAAAGGCATAACTCTATAAGAAAATGTTCCCAAGGAGTGGTGAACGTGGTCTTGGTGATCTTTTCTCTGTTATATGAACTTGGTTGTAGCCGCTATATCCATCAGCAAAACTATAACACTCTTGGCCAGCTACTTCGTCCAAGATCTGATCTGAAAATGGAAGAGGGTAATGATCCTTCTTTGTTGCCTTATTGAGCTTCCTGTAATCAACACAAATGCGTAGCTTCCCATTCTTTTTTATTGAGATCACAATAGGAGAAACCCATTCTGAATTCTCCACAACAAATATGAATCCTGCATCAAGCAACTTATCTATTTCTTCTTTTACAGTCTTGGAAAAATTAGGATTCATTCTATATGGCATTTGCTTTATAGGCTTAGCACCATCTACCAGCTCAATACAATGTTCTACCCAACTTACTTGACGGAGTTCCTTGTAATCAAAAGTGAATAGGTGTATGTACCTTCGAAAGAGCTGGAGGTAGGATTCCTTCTCACTCTCCATCACAACATCACCAATCTTTATTTGTTGGAGACGATCATCAACTTCTTCTTCAGATAATTTTATGGGGTCATGAGTTGGTGTGACTGGCAGGATATCCATGACTGAAACATCCACCTCACTTTCTTCATCTTCAGTGTCCACTTCACTGGTACTAGAGTAATCAGAGGATGTCCAATCATCAGTTTCATCACTTGAATCCACAGGTTCTACTTTATGATGTCGAGGGATCACGTTTATCTTCACCCTCTCTCTACCATGTCCAAGTGTCATGAAACCTTCATTCCAGTAGTTTCTTGCATGAAATCTCCTTAGCCATGGTCTTCCCAGCAGCATTGGGTACGCAACAGTACCATTTTTCATCACCTGAAAGTCTACCACACATACAACACCCATAACAGATATTTCCACATTTGAAATTACACCTTCCGGTTTAGTTTTTCCCTTATTTAATGACCTTAACATAAGTGTTGAAGGGCGATCAATTTTTAAACCCAACATATTCATTACAGACTTGGTCATTACATTAACTACAACACCTCCATCAACTAAGACATCATGAATTGAAATACCATTACATAATACCTCAGCTTGTGGAGCATAGGGATCGCCTCTACCTCCAAAACATGGACCTCAACCTCCTTCCTTCTTCGAGCATTGAGTCCACCTCGCAACTCCCGCCTCTTCTCAGAAGACATAGCCAAGAGTTGACCATATGTAATATTTGCAGGCCTTTTGGACAGATCTTCCAAGATGGAGTATGGTCCTTGCCCCTGTGAAATCAGAAAATCCTGCACACCCAACTTTCTTCTCCTATGTTTCTTACTAGTTTCTTCTTTCATCTTCTTAGGATCATTTCCATCTTGATTATCTTTTTCTTTCTTTCTTTTTGTTACAAACACATCTACTTCATTATTTCTGCTCTTATCTACTACATCAAAAGAATTCACAGGTGCTTTTCCTTTATCATTATCTCCCTTACCAGATGTAGAAGCTCTATCTGGACAATTATACTTATAATGACCCTTTTTATAACAACCATAACAAACAACTTCAGAAATATTTCTTTTTGGACCTCTATCTCCTCCCTGAGAACTAAATTCCTTTCCTTGAAGAAGATTAATAGTTAACTGACCCATCTTTTTGAGCAGATCTTCATACTCAGTAGATGTATTAGGAGAAATATTTGTGCTCACTGGGAGTGGTTGTGGATTCAGGACCAAAGGTGCTAGTGTAGGCTCTACTTTAGCAACAATTTCTTTGGGCTCCTCTTCCATGCTTTCTTCTTGCCTTCTTGCAATCTCCTTTGCTTGTTCAATGGTAGTTGGGTGGTCATACTTTTCTCGTTATCTGATCTCTAGCTTCATCCTAAGAATGAAGTGCTTACAAAGGATATTATCCATGCCATTCATCAACCCATCCGCTAGTCCTTCCTTCCGGATCTGGGCATCGAGCTTCCTCCTTAGCTCTAGAACACGAGCATGATAATCCCTTATCTTCTCCTTCTCTCCTTGGGATAGCTTTGTGATCTCGATCATGAGATCTGCATATTTCTATTGTTCACCAAATTCTTCAAGAAAACTTTCGGTTAATAAATCCCATGAATTTTTCACATTATCACCTAGTGTTTCAAACCACCTAAGTGTTGAACCATCCAAAAAGGTAGGAAAAAATTCAATCCATTGTTCCCTTCTTATAAGGCCATTACAAATACAAGATCACTTAAACTCTTGAATGAAAGAAGAAGCATCTTCATTAGATTGAGCTAAAAAAACAGGAATCTTTCCCATTTTCAAAAGTAACCACCGTGAAATACCAACCCACAAGTACAATTAACAAGACTTATGTGCACAAATAATTGGAATCACTATACTAGAAAGTGACTTTACACCTTTCTACAGTAAAATAGAAATGACCACGGTAAACTATGGTAAAACTTGACTTACTACGGTAAAAACTGACTTTACTGTGGTAAACACTATTCACGGTAAAAAGTGAAGTTACTGCGGTAAATACTATTCATGGTAAAAAGTGACTTTACTGCGGTAATTACTATTCCCAGCAAAAAGGACTTTACCAGGGTAACTACTATTCATGGCAAAAATGACTTTAACATGGTAACTACTATTCACGGTAAAAATGACTTTACCATGGTAACTACTATGCACAGTAAAAACAAGGTTACCCTCCAATTAATTTTTGCCTAAGTGGGAATATCTCTCCAGAAAATCCACCAACGAGGAATGGTCCCGGCAACGGAACCAAAATGTCATCACCAATCCGGCACTATGATAATTCTTCACCGGGAACTCCTCGTGCTATGATTATTTACTAATGCACAGCCTTTAGTTTGGTGGATGTAATCTGGAAACAAAACAACAACTGAACACAAGAATACCATCGACTATGATAAGACAGAATGATGACAAATCTGAAATATCAAAGTAAATTATAATATTAACATGAAATTGTTACAATCTCACCCATGAGGTACTTCAACAAGACTATGGGAGAAACTTTACAATTACACCTCTCGATGGCTTCTTCAACACACCTTTAACTGATGGCTTCCTTTGCACACTTCCTACAATATTTCTCACTACTTCTTTCTATGCTAAATGAGGGGGGTGGCCTCTCTATTTATAGAACTTCTAGGCTTATCTATCCTATCTCTAAGATAGGATAAGAAATCCACTCGACAAATCATATTCCATACCTTAACTCTTATCCGTACATGTAAGCTTATCTGTTAAGATAAGATAAACCTTATCATTTTACATGGGTTCCACATTTTTAGACTTTTTACAAATAAAATACACAAAATATTTATGACCTCACTCCTTATCCTTATTACCAATATAATATTTCTAATTCCTAATCATGTAGACCCTACTTCTCTAATTACCCAAACTTTGACATCTTAACATTACGGACCACTTATGACAAATATTTACTTTTTACAACATTCCTATTGTACTTTGATGCTACCGTACTCCACATTATTGGCGGCCTTTGATCGATGGTGCCGTTATCTTCTGTCAGATGCTACTACTAATTACACTTAACAACATCCTATTGCTTAATACATACATTAATGAAATAGAAATTTTGGAGGAAAATTTTAGTTTCGACGATGGCTTCTTCTTAGGATAATGCATCTTAAGAGGACTCCCTCTGGGTTCTTCCAAGCCAACCCATAATCAGTAATGACATATTTCTAGGAGGCCAACTTAAGATCCCTTTTCTGGTTCTTACTTAAATGCTCAGGGTAGTATAAGTGTCTGAGATAGAAAATCACATCCTTGTACCACTTAGAACTCATCAACCTTTCAAAAACACCTGCCCTTTCTTCTTCTACCTCATTTACCTCAATAGTTTGCAAGTTTCTCTCATCCATAAGCTTATCCAAGCCCAAACCTCTCACCAACTTCATGGTTTGGATATCCATGTCATATTCTTGTAACTTGTTCACCCACCTACATCTCTTGCTTGAAACTTCCATCTTAGACAAGATGTCTTTCACCATGGTGTGGGGAACATAAGTAACAATTTTAGAACTTAGAATATAAGGCCTGAAAACCTTTGTTTCTTTTACTAAGGTAAATGATTTGTTTTCCATGATAGTGTACTTCATCTCGGCCCCCTGTAAGGCCTTACTGAAAAAGGCAATTGGCCTCTCATTCCCTTCATCATCCTTCTATAGCAGGGCAGAAGCAATAGTGTTCTCTAAAGCAAAGGAAAACAGTTGGAAAGGATTCTTATAATCTGGAGCTGCTAAAATAGGGGCATGTCTTAATGCCTCCTTTATTCTATTGAAATCTTGGATGATAGCCTCCTCCCATTTGATAACCTGGTCTTTCTTCAACATCGAAGTGATTGGAATGGTCAACTCAGCAAAGTTTGATATGAATCTTTCTTATGAATTTTAGCTGCCCAAAGAAGGACTTAATTCCTTTCTTGGTTCTTGGGATTGGGACTTTGCTGATGGCCTATACACTTTATGGATCAATCATCAATCCTTCTTGTGACACAATGTGACCAAGAAAATTTTCCTTCTGCACTCAAAAATGACACTTCTTTGGATTGAGGGAGATGTCATATTCTCTACATCTTATCAACATCTTCTCCAAGTGTAGTAAGTGGTCACTTCTCTTTCTAGAAAACATAGTCACATCATCCTGGTAGATAGCAATAAACTCATTGATGTAACCAGCAAAAGTAACATCCATTTCTCTTTGGAAGGTGGCTCCAACATTCATCAGATCAAAGGGCATCTTAACATACACATATGTTCCCCAAGGAGTAGTAAAGGTTGTCTTGATCCTTTCTGATTCTTTCACCACAACTTGGTTATAAGTAGAGAAACCATTCAAGGTAGAGAGCAATTTAAACCCAGTCACTAACTGCAGGATGTTCTCCATAATTGGGAAACGATAATTATCCTTCATTGATACTTTGTTCAGATTCTGAAGTCCACACATAACCTGATATCACCATTCTTCTTTCTTACTAGTACTAGGTTTGTAACCCAAGAAGAATACCTAGTGGGCTGAATAATCCCTCCATCTCTCAGCTTCTTCAGTTCCTCTTACATCTTGAGAGATAAGAGTGGGTTGATTGGCCTTTGTTTCTACCTGAATGGATTTTCATTAGACTCCAAGGGAATCTCATGCTGAAACAGGTCCTCTCTGTATGCTTTTAGTTCAGAATAGGTCCAAGCCATGCAATCTTGGTATTTCTTCAACAATTGGATGTATGACTGCTTCTCCTCCTTGCTAAGATTGCTACCTAACCAAATTTTCCTTAGCTTCTCCTTTGTACCAAGGTCATGCTCCTCAATATCCCTTGAGGCTTCCATACATTTTTAATAATGCAATCAACATTATCAAAATTAGACTCAAGAGAAACCAACCCTCTAGGAATGGTATTGGTCTTTAGCTAGATGATGCCCTTGCCAAACAAGGTTTCTTTTCCTTCTATTGTACACACCATTGGCTCCAAATCAATGCATTGATAAGAAAACTCTCCTTATTCTATAAAAATATTTTGATCTGAGCATCATCATCAAAAGCCGGCAATGTTTAATGTTTTCGGGAATAAAAGGTCTTGTCAATGCCTTAACATCATATTCACAATATGGGGACATTGTATAATTGTCAAACCAAGACCCCAACACTGCAAGCTTGTCTTCCAAGTCATTAAATTTATTATCATGATGCACCATGTTGAATGAATGAAACATCTCAATAAGATCCCAAACTGCATGTTATACTATTTTATTCATTGATTCTTTGTGGTATACAGTTTGCTGACTTGTTTTACAATTAATTTTGAGTCTCCTTTGCCAATGATGTCCTTGATACCATATTTCCAAGAAATTCTTAAACCCAATGATAGTGCCTTATCTTGAGCAATGTTGTTGGTGCACTCAAATTTGTGTGTGAAGGAAAAACAAATTTTTCCTAACCAGGAGAAAGTAGAACAACACCAACACCATTCCAAAAATTTGAGCAAGCTCCATCAAACAATAGAGTCCAAGGAGATCCCGCTTGTTCAATACACCTGCATTCTTCAATCTTGTGATCCTTTCCATTAACAAATCCTACAAATTTGTCAGCATCAACACTTGTGTACAATACTTCATAGGATGCATTGTTGGGATCCTTAATAAGATGCAACATTTTCTTTTCTCCATACAACCTGACAAGGATGCCTTCAATTGGAATGGTGGCATAGGAAATATCCATTTGGACACTCCCACAAACACTAGCAGCCCATTTTCTCGATAAAAACATGCCACACTTGGCTAGGTAGTCAAAGATGACAACATCAAGTTGTAAATTTTTACCCTGGGTAAGCTACAAGCTGCACCACCAAACCCTTGACACATCCCACTACTAGCACTTCTCTGGAATCCATGGCAGTGCACTTCCCATATGGTGCTGTCACTTTCAGATTTAGCTCATTCATGACTTCTAGAGGAATAACATTACATGATGCCCCTGATTCAAACATACAGTTATGCAACAATTTGTCCTTAATGATCATAGTGGTGAAGAATGAATCCACATTCATTTGAGAGTCCACCAAGGATTCCCCAAAATATACCTTAGGAGTTTCACCTAGTTCCTCCAATGCTGGTGGTGTTTCTAATTCTTTAATGATTGGAGGAGTTTCCACAATATTTACATTTCTACCTAGGGAATTCTTCTCTTTTCAATCCCAAGTATTCAAATGCTCTCTTTTTGTGCTTAGGAATCCTAAGCAACTCAAAAATTGGACAGAGACTTTGATTTGACTTAAAACTTGGGCAATATCATATGGGACATTTCTTGGCAAGGTAGTATTGGAAGGAAAGCCAACACACTCATTAGGTGGTACAAGATTCTTGATAACTTGGGCATGAGGAGGGATATGATTTTTGTTTAACTACTGGGGCTTTTGGGAGATGCATCTTTCTTAGGAGCCTCTTTAGGAATGTTTGAAAGTAAGGGAGATTTTGGCTTGGCTTGAGGCCCTGTCCCTTTGATAGCCTTACTTCTTGTGTTATATTCCTTCTCTTGAGCAACAACAACATTCATCAGTAACTGTCTATCCTCCTCAGATGGAATTCCTCCATCATACTTCTTTATCATTAAAGCCCTTAAATATTCAAAGTCATTATTGGGAAATTCAAAAGCCTATATAGTATCTACTTCTAAAATATGAGAGGGAGGAAGAATAGGTACCCTATGAATGCAGTCCCAAAAAGTGGTAGCAGTCCGGGCACCTATCACCTCAGTTGAACAACCCATCATGCAGAGACATCATCGTCATTGTCATCATATTATTCTTCTTCTTGTTAATCTTCTTCACAAGGAGCATGAGGAATGAAAAATTTGTCACACTAATAAATGAAATTTTTTTCCTCCACCACAACAACTCTGGAAGCCAAAGGATTAGGTACCATTTTGTTATCCCTAGCTTGGGACTGTCTATTTCAAAATCCAATAGGTTGCTTGCCTCTATCATCAGATATTTGGTGATTTATGAACCTATCTTGGCCTTGTTGCTTGTGTTGAACTTGTGAGTTCTACCCAATTCCCTTCTCATCCTGAGCTAGTTTGTAGGAAATTTCCTTGACATCCCCTACCAAAGTTTTCACAACCTCTTCCAAATCAACAACCTTGCTTGTTTGAGGCTTTTCTAGGTTAACCAGCTTTACACCCTCCCTTTTGGAGGCTTTCCAATTATCTTTATGTTGTTATCTATTTGTAGAGCCATGGTGAAGTAAGGTTCCTTTAAAGATACCTTTTAGAAATCAGAGGTGGAAAATACCTGGTGAATATCCTCGAAACCGGTTTCGCGGAAAGGTGAACTTTTTGGGGGTCTAATAGAAAATATTTTCCTAATTTTTAAGTGGTGGGATAGAAGGCTACAAACACGCAATAGAGATTTGTTGACACACATCAACAAGGTAGTTGATGCACGTCAACAAACCTCATTGACGTATGTTAAAAAAACCCATTGATGTGCATCAACAAGGTTGTTGATGTGCGTCAATGAGGTTTATTGATGTGCGTCAACCACCTTGTTGACGCACGTCAAAAAATCTATGTCATGTGTCTCAGTAACCTCCACCATCTGGTCACGCAACAAAAAAATCTCCATGTTCCGCATCAAAAAACTCTCTGTTGTATGACTTAGTGCTTCATCTGCGCACTCTGCCACGTGTCAACAAACTCTCCTGTCACGCGTCAAAAAACTCTCCCTGTCATGCGTCAATAAACTCTTTATCACGCATCTACTGACCTCTACCCTCTATCGCGTGTTTACTATATTTGATAATACATATGCCCCTAGGTGGTATGAGTGACCTAATAGTGTTCTACTTGGTGAATAATATAGGATTATATAGGGGATAGTTTCAAGGGTAGGTGAAGTGACCCTAAAAAAATTAAAGTAAAATTTTTAGGATAACATGTCACTAACCCACGCTAGAAAATTTCCTTTTCATTTTTTTAAAAAATGGAATATTCACCATATTACGAATATTCGCCACTAAAATTATCCCCGTGGTGAAGGCACGCCTAAAATTTATAGGGCTCTTGTGTCTTAAGTAATATGCAGCCTTTTTATCAAATGCATCAGAATATTTGATCAAACATGACTCATCACAAGGCCTTATCCTAACAGGAAATATCCTCAAGGTCTTATTAAACCTTGTGTTGAAATCATGTACTAACTCATTAGGATTCTTTTTGATGTTTTCAAATTCTGTCAAAAGAAACCTAGGGTCAGTTCTATCACCATACTATAATCTAAATGCATTGCTCATCTCAGTCCAAGAATCAATAGAGTTATCTGGCAATGCTTTATACCCAGTGCTTGACATCTTCCTCCAAGGTATGGATAAACAATTTGATATATACATCTTCATGTTCAATCTAAAAGTATTTTATCATACTTATAAAAAGCTTTAGATGCTAATCACCAGTTATAGCATTATTTCCTTGGAACTCGGCATTTTGTTCCTCACATCTTGAGGCACTGCATTTGGATAACCATCCATTCCCACAAAATTTATAGGTCCAAAGGTGTTTACAACAAAAGGGGGTCTGGGTGGGGGTTGGGCCATGTTGATTTGAGAAGGTGACCCTGGAGGGGTGACAAATTGATAAGGGGATGAGGGTCCTTGGAACATAGGAGTATAATTTTCAAAATGGATACCCCCAAAGGCCTTGTCTCTTGGAAATCCCTATCAACCTTAGAAAATATAGGTGTAGAATGTGAAGAAAACCATTCAAAATCAAATGAAGGCCCTTCTCCAACTGGAGAATTCAATTCCACAAAGAGGCTTCCTGATTCAGAGTCACTTGAATGACAAAGTATTTAATAATAGGCTAGTCAATTTCATCAATGGAGATACCTCTTATTGTTTTTGTCTCCACAACTTTCTAGGATTTTCTTCCTTCTAATTTTTCTTTTCCTAGCTCTAGAAACAATGTCCTAGCAGGATCCCTAGTAAAGAAATATCTTCTTCCTTCCAGCTTTACAAATATTAGTAACAAATCGACTTTGACAGAGTTTTAAGACACTGGTACTCATTAAAAATCAGATCAATAGGGAGTTACCACTAAGGATTTCCACCCTAGTTGTGCAAATGCACTAAGTATGATCTGTCAAATGTCTGTCAATGCTAGAAACTGGAAATGGAAATATTCTAAACTTTCTTTACCTAGATTTATCAAATGAAAGCTAGTGCACTAGGTGTGAAAACTGAAAGAATTACACACAACACTTGGAGCATACAAGAAGTGTTTTACTAGGGTCTTGATTTTGAATTGAACTCTCTAGAAATGGCACCAGAAGCATGTTAATGGGCCAAATAGATATGGAATGGAAGTGAATCAGAAAATTAGTCTCAGCAATGTAAATTATTTCCTAGGAATTCAAAATAGCCTCGACAATGGCACGAAGCTTGTTGGTACCCAAGTTTAATCTCCTTAAAATCTTGAGAAGCATCATGGATTTTTCTTTGGACACTCAAAGGAAGATAGAGAATCATGTATGTCATTCTGTAGCCAGGGAAGTAATCTATCTGACTTGATAGCACTCTGGTTTTGAAAGGAGTGGGTAGCACCTTAAAAGGATGTGATCTGATCCTAACTATTTTAGGTTATGCCTTTCAACCAAGGTAAGAGAACCTATTTTGTAACCTTTTTGTGCAAGAATGTTGGTAAATCCTTCTTTTGCATAAATTTTATAGAGAAGACCTTGGGAAAATATGATCAACACACCAAATTTGACTCTCACGAGTTGTCACTTCCAGATCATGGAGATATTTTCACAACAAGGAAAAGGTTACTAAAGACATTTGGGACCCTGATTACTTCTACATGCTTTGGTAATGGAAATTATGCATTTGAGCACACATATGACAAACAGGGGTAGTATGGGTAATATTGGTTATTTCAAATGAATTTTTTGGTGGGAGAGGGGGAAAGATGAACTTGACTCACCAGATCCTTGAGAAATCTTGCAAAATGAAAGGTTATACCAATAGAATGCCACAGAACAGCCAAAATTTTTCTTTAACCAGAATATGTGCTTCAATGGAGGCCCATATTAGCACTTTTTCATACAATCTATGAGAATCTAACACAAAGGCTTGAGTTAGGAAACCAAATAAAGTATCAAGATCTAAGCCAAATCACACCTAAGGTACACCCTATTATGTTTGTGGAGCCTATTTTCTTGTTAGAGTGTGGTACACCATCTATGTGTGTTACACACGAGTATTTTTACTGAGTGATTTATCAACCCATGGGTAATGGGTAATCTGTTATGGGCTATTTTTGGGCCCATGGTTTTTCGGTACCCATTTTTTTGATACCTATGGTTTTTTTCCCATGGTTTTAATACCCAAAGTTTTTGCCCATGGTTTTGATACCCACTGATTTTGTATCAAGCTGCTTAAGCAATTGTCTATTTATATGGTCTTATTCATATGATACATATACAAGCAAATGTATTGCGAGATGTTTTTGAATTCGAGTGTGAATTATGTAGAGTTTGTTGAGCATAGCTCCAAAAGGATCTGGGTATTAAATTGAGAGACCGAAGGCTTGTAATAAAATCTGAGCAAGTGATTCTTGGTGGAAGTAGCCAAAATTGGGTGAACCACATTAAATCTTGTCTCTCTGTGTTGTGTTATTTATTCTACACTTTTATTTGAGATCTGTAATATTTTCTACATATTAATTTCTACTATTGTGATTCTATAAGGGATTATTCTGCATATTTTATCTCTTATTTCCTAACAATTGGTATCAGAGTGAGGTTTGGTTTGTTGAAGTGTTTAATCGCAGGGAAATTTTTATCTTGAGTGGGAGCTATGGCAGATGATGGAAGATCTAGGGTTGATAAATTCAACGGGAAGAATTTTAGACTTTGGAAGATGCAGATGGAAGATTACCTTTATCAGAAGGATCTTTATACTCCGCTATCTGAGAAGGTGAAAAACCCTCATGTATGACGAGATGTGGAATGGGATTTGCTAGATCGAAGGCACTTGGAACGATCCATCTATGTCTTAAAACTTCGGTATTATTTAATGTTTCAAAGGAAAAGACTACAAAAGAACTGATGGATGCATTAGGGAAGTTGTATGAAAAACCCTCTGCCTCTAATAAGATATTTTTAATGAAAAATTTGTTTAATATGAAGATGTTTGAGAATAGTTCAGTAGTAAATCATTTGAATGATTTCAATACGGTTGTGAATATGCTAGCTTTGGTTACAATAGAATTTGATGAAGAAGTTAGGGCTTTATTAATTCTATGCTCTTTACCTGAAAGTTGGAATAGCTTGGTAATGGCGGTAAGAAAATTGGTTCAGCTAACTTGAAGTTGAAGTTTGAGGATGTTGTAGGGGTGATTGTAATTGAGGAAATGTGAAGAAAAAGCTCTAAGGAATCTTCTACTTCAGTAAATGCTTTGACAGTGGAAACTAGAGGGAGACAAAAGAATAGAGGAAGCGTGTAAAATCAAAAGATCAAAGAAGGTCAAAATCCAAGAGAAAGATTATATGTTGGAACTATAGAAAGTCTGGACATGCAAAGAAAGACTATTGGGAGCTTTGGGACAAGAAAAAACAATAGGAAGAAAACAAGAAGGCAAATGTGGCATCGAGTAATGTATGCCAGGATGCTTTGATTCTTTCTTTACATAATATTATTGAATCTTGGGTTTTAGATTCAGGGGCTTCTTTTCATGCTACTCCACATAGGCATTATTTTGTTGATTATGTTCAAGGGGATTTTGGGCATGTTTTTCTTGGTGATGATGAGCCTTGCAGTATAGTTGGAAAAGGTTTTGTTTAGGTTAAGATACAAAATGGGAATACATGGCTATTGAAGGATGTCATACATGTGCCTAAATTAAGGAGAAATTTGATATCGATGGGGTAATTGGGAAGTGATGGTTGTACTGTGATATTTATAGCTGACTCTTGGAAGGTTACCAAGGGTGCTCTTGTGGTGGCAAGAGGTAAGAAGGTTGGAACCTTGTATTTATCCACTGATAGTACTAATGATTGTAATCTTGTGGCTTTAGATGCAGATACAACATTATGGCACTATAGGCTCGGTCATATGAGCCATAAGGGCATGGACATCATAAAGAATAATTTTCCTAGATATACAGAAACAAGTTTAGAGTTCTGTGAGGACTGCATATATGGGAAATGAAGCGAGTAAGGTTTCTTAAGGTTGGACCTACAAAGAAAGAGAGTAAGTTAGAGCTGGTGCATTCTGATGTGTGGGGGCCAACTTAGGTATCATCTCTTGGGGTTCAATTTATTATGTTACTTTTATTGATGATGCAACAAGGAAAGTTTGGGTTTATTGTATTAGAAAAAAATCTGATGTATTTGACACTTTTGTTAAATGGAAAGCCTTGGTAGAGAATGAAACATGTCTTAAGCTAAAATGTCTCAAGTTAGATAATACACGGAAGTATTGCAGCAATGAATTTAATGATTACTGTTCTAAGAATGGAATTTGTAGGCAAAATATGGTTCCAGGAACTCCGTAGGAGAATGGGGTATCAGAAAGGATGAACATAACAATAATAGAACGCGATAGCAGCATGAGGTTACATGTAGGAATGCCTCTTTATTTTTGGGTAGAAGCGGTGAGCACAATTGTGTACTTGATAAATAGAGGACCCTAACTGCCTTGGATGGAGGCATACCTGAGGAGGCTTGGTATGGTAAGAAAGTTGATTATTCATTTCTTAGAGTCTTTGGATGTGAGGTGTTTGTTCATATAGACAAGGATGATAGGACCAAGCTAGAGGATAAATTAGAAAAATTTACTTTCATTGGTTATGGTGGTGATGACTCTGGATTTAAATGTTGGAGTATTAAGAAAAGGAAAATCATTCGGATCTAGGGATGTAGTCTTTAATGAGAAAGTCATGTATAAGCAATAGTTGCAGGAAAATAGGGAAGAATCCAAGAAATAATATGCAGTGGTAGATGATCTTCCGGATGGGACAGTGACCCATGAATCAGTTCAGGAACCGACTCAATAGGAACCCCAAAATCCTACAGTGAGGAGGTCTTCTAGGGTAAGAAAACAACCTGAATGTTTTTCTCCTTCTCTTTATTTTTAATACTCACCGATAGTGGAGAGCCAGAGAGATTTGATGAAGCAATGTAGGTAGATGCCAGTAAGAAGTGGGAGCAAGCCATGGATGAGGAGCATAAGTCTGTCATGTAGAACCATACTTGGGATTTGGTGAAGCTATCGAAAGGAAAAAGAGCATTGCAGAAAAATTGGGTGTATAGAGTTAAAGACGAAGAAGGAGAAAAAAAAATATAAGGCCCGGTTGGTGGTCAAGGGGTTTACACGAAACAAGGTAGATATTTTGATGAGATCATTTCTCCCGTAGTAAAATGACTTCTATTAGAACTATTCTTGGAATAGTGGCAACATAAGACATGCACTTAGAATAGTTAGATGTAAAGACTACATTTCTCCATGGTGATTTGGAGGAGGAACTATATATGCAACAACCATAGGGCTATGAGGTCAAAGGTAAAGAGGAGATGGTGTGTAAACTGAAGAAGAGCTTGTATGTCTTGAAATAAGCTCCACGTCAATGGTATAAGAAGTTTGATAGCTTCATGATGGAGTGAGGTTATATTAGATGTCATTCGACCATGTGTGTATACAAAGAAATTTTTGGATGGAAGTTATATTATCCTATGTTTGTATGTTGATGACATGTTAGTTGTAGGTAAAAACATGTAGGAAATAAAATTACTCAAGAAATAGCTAAGTGAATCCTTTGATATCAAAGATTTGGGGGCAGCTAGACAAATCCTTGGTATGAGGATAACTCGGGATAGGAAGGAACGGAAGATGACTTTATCTCAGGAAGAGTACATTAAGAAGGTATTGGATAGGTTTAACATGCAGTATGATAAATCATTTGGGACTCCTTTGGTAGGCCATTTTAAGTTATCAAAGGAGAAGTGTCCCAAGACAGAGCAGGAAAGAAACCAGATGTCCAAGGTACCTTACTCATCAGTAGTTGGAAATTTTATGTATGCTATGGTGTGCACTAGGCCTGATATTGCCCATGCAAAGTGGTAGATATGAGTAGATTTATGAGTGATCCAGGTAAATAGCATTGACAAGTAGTAAAGTGGATCCTTCAGTATTTGAGAGGGACCATGGGGACAGTTTTGTGCTACATTGGATCAGACACCACTTTACGTGGTTATGTAGATTCGAGACATGTCCGGAGATGTATACTGATGGGAGGAGCACAACATGTTATATTTATCTTTGTAGGTGGGATAACAATGAGTTGGATTTCATGACTACAGAAGCTGGTGGCTTTGTCAACCACGGAGGTTGAGTATGTTGCTGCCACAAAGGTAAGAAAAGAGATGATTTGGTTACAACAATTGCTTGAGGATTTGAGGCATAAGTAGGAGGAATGTAAGCTACATAGTGATATTCAGAGTGCTATACACTTAGCTAAGAACTCTGATTTCCATTCCAGGATGAAGCATATACAGTTGAGTTATCACTTCATCAGGACAACTTTGGAGGAAGATAAGTTGAAGTTGGAGAAGATTAATACCAGTCAAAATCCTATAGACAAGATGACCAAGGTGGTCACAAGGGATAAACTAAATCTATGTTCAGTTTTGGTTGGCCTTCACAGATGACAATGAAGGGTTTAGAAGCTTGCTTAATAGAAATCAGTCTCCAAGTGGGAGATTGTTATGTTTGTGGAGCCTATTTTCATGTTAGAGTGTGGTACACCTTCTATGTGTTACACTCGGGTATTTTTATGGGTGGTTTATTAACCCATAGGTAATGGGTAGCCGTTATGAGCTGTTTTTGGGCCCATGGTTTTTTTGGTACCCATTATTTTGATACCCATGGTTTTTTGCCCATCGTTTTGATACCCACGATTTTTTCCCATGGTTTTGATACCCACGGTTTTGTATCAAACTCGCTTAAGCATTTGTCTATTTATATAGTCTTAAGCATATGACACATAGACAAGAAAATGTATTGTAGATGTGTTTTGAATTCGAGTGTGAATTCTGTCAGAGAGTTTTTTGAGCATAGCTCCAAATGGCTCTGGGTATTGTATTGAGAGAGTGGAGGCTTGTAATAAAATATGACCAAGTGATTCTTGGTGGACGTAGCCCAAATTGGGTGAACCACGTTAAATATTGTCTCTCGTGTTGTGTTATTTATTCTACACTTTTATTTGAGATCTATAATATTTTCGCATATTAGTTTCTACTATTGCAATTACGTGTAAGGGATTATTCCACATATTTTATCTCTTATTTCCTAACACACCCAAAGGCTTACAGACAATCTTTGTCAAATAGATGAAAGAGAAGTGATTTTAAATCATTTATTTCACTCCTAGATGAAGGCTCTTTTGAGAAATGAAATTGTAGATGCCACTAAACTATCACAAGGATTGAGACCTATGTGATTGAATCATATTTTTAATACAAGATTGCAACAGAAACAAGAAAAACTACTCGCATACATTCAGAAATTAAAAAAAACACATTTTCTCAAGACAACACATAATATCTCATATTTGATCAAATTTATCAAATCAGGGGAAATTTTCTAGAACAATCTCAAAGCTTTTCAATGGATGTAAACTCTCAACCACCTTGAGAAAATCACATTTAATACAAAAATAGATATATAGGATTCTTAAAATGATTCTAAAAAAATTTGGGCTCTATCAAAATTTCTATTAGAAAAATCAGTCTTGACCCTTAACAATCTAACCATTTGCACAAAAAATTTGTGCCATTTATAACATTTACAACAAGGACCCATTTTCCCCTCCAAAATCCTAGACCTTGAGTGCTACCAGTGCTTTCCATGATTATGATTGTGATTCTCAGAATTAGATCTACAAAAAGTCACCAAGTGCTTAAGGGGGCAGATCTCATCGAAAATATTATGCATTCAACTCCTTCCTCTCGATAGATCACTCTTTCTTCAATTTTCCAACCACTTCTACCCCTAATCTGTCAAATTTGGCTCCTTATGTGCTCGGGAGAAGAAAAATGGTAATTCCAATCAAGAAAAATAGTCAAACCTTTTTAATGGCGAAATATGTCTTCCAGATCTTCCCACCAAACTTAGATATCAACATTAACTCCCCTCTCTACTTGGCATGTAGGAAATACCAAGAAATAATGAAGACTCGCACTAGCAGGCATCTTTCGGTAAAATGGGGGAAAATAAGATTCAGACTCTCAGCTATTGTTTTTTACTTTGAATTTGGGCCATCCATGTGGAAGATTCAAACTTAAAAATAGACTTAGGGGCTTTCCTCTGACCTTTTACAACTTTTGAAAAAATGGAAAAATTTCACATTTTGTTCCATACCTCTACCCTTGGGAAATGAGCCTGACACATGTCCTAAGGTGGGCCCCAATAAGACCATGTCCAAATTCTACCATTTCACCTCCTTTTTGGAAAAAGGAAAATTTTCAAAATTTTCCCCACAGTTCCTCCCTTCCACCGTTGACCGGGGAAAAACATTGACTATTTCCTGCCAGGTCCACGGGGCATTTTGATGTTTTAACTCTTTTATACCAAAGAGAAATTTTTCTGAATTTCCCCAGAGATTCCACCCTCCTCCATTGGCCGGAGCAAGATTTCACCTTTCCTTTATTGAGTCTGGGGCGATTTTGATGTTTTTAGTCATTTACATGTTTAAGGGGAAAAAAATCCAAACTACCCCCGATGGTTTGCCTTCCCACCCCTTCGACTTTTCAAACCACCACGTGTCACCATGACACACCTTGAGATGGTCCCAAAAAATTTATACCATGAAAAAGTGCGGGCTTGCCATGTATCCTTATCCGATAAAGATTATCTGAATGCTTGAAGCTCAGCAGAAGGTGCCATGTGTCATGCTCTGAGGCAATTTCCTTTGGCCATTGAAAACTCTAAGCAAAATGAAAAGTGAGTAGAGGCCTCCACATGTCCTCCTAGCATTTCTTTAAAATGAAGCTTAAGGGTCAGTCCTCAAACATGTAAAGTTCCTCCACATGTCTCCATGGCACAATTTCAAAATGGTGCCGAAAGCGGAGACCACGAATTAGCACAGCTTGCCACATGTCCCCATTTTTCGCCACATTGTTTAGGTATATAAAAATTTTCTAAGTCCAGGAAAGGCAGTAGAAACCTCCACGTGTCCTCTCGACACTACTCCAAGACCAAACCAAAAATAGATCTTCAAATAAGTGTCATTCCTCCATGTGGACACATTTTTAAGTTGAGGTGATTCACATAATTTTTGAAGTACCCAACTGAGCTGCGTCCAACCAAAAGGTGCCACATCCCCTGTTGATGCAAGGATGTAAATTTGACTAGGAGAAACACCCGTTAAACCATAAAATATAGAAAAATGATCATTCGAGCCCAAAAAGAAAATTTCTCCAAGGATAGAGAATTTAGAAGTGTTACAAGGCTCAAATATGTTTCTCAGAGATACATCCATTCATTTTTCTTCAATTATTTAGGGTAGAAATGAAAAGGAAGACAAATCTCGACTATGGAGAATGGAAAATATGGGAGAACCTGAGTTTTTAGATGAACAGAGAACGGGAGACCCAAATTAAATACTCTTTCGGAGAAATGTGTTGGGGTGTGGAGCCTATTTTTGTCTTCTTGAATCAATATTGAAGTCTTGGAGCTCAAATGGTTAAGTTTGGAGACTTCTGGAGCATTCTGTAGTCATTTATTGTGACATTGTTGTCTATTCGTTGTCTTTGTTGCTGCGAAATTGTTGTTAACATGTTGTTAATTGGTTGTTAACGTCGGGACTATTTTTCCATCCATGGGAAGTTGAAAGATCATGACTTTCAAACTTCTAGGGTTGGCTTTAGGACTTCTTAAGAGGATTTTAATCCTATAAATAGAGGTGTTAGGGTATCTTGAAGATATCTTGAGTGTTCAAGAGGTCTTGAGTCTTAATGATCAAGAGGTGATCAAGAGTGATCAAGGTTAAGCAATTGGGTGTCAATTGTGGTTTAGATGTGGTTTAGCATCTTTGGAATTCTTTTTGAGTTCATAACTAAGAGAAGACTATGAGAGTTGTTTTACTCTTGTTGATAATAAAATTTGAGAAAGTTCTTAGTGGACGTAGCCCACATTGGGTGAACCACATTAAATCTTGTCTTGTCTTCTTTTGTGCATTATTTATTTATGTTGTTATATTTATGCAAGTATAATTCTACTATATAGTTTCCTACTACTGTGGTTTGAGGAATTGTTTCTACATACTTGTTTTCTAATTCCTAAAAATTGGTATCAAAGCTTTGGTGGTTTTTTGCTGAAGTTGTAAATCACAAGGAAAGTTAAGCTTGAGTGGGAGCTATGGTAGATGAGGGCAGATCGAGGGTTGAGAAGTTCAATGGGAAGAACTTTGGTTTGTGGAAGATGTAAATGGAGGATTACTTATATCAGAAGGACCTCCATGTTCCTTTGGCTAGAAAAGCAAAGAAACCTACTGACCATGTCGGATGAGGATTGGGAGTTGTTGGATAGAAAGGTGCTCGGGGTAATTCGTTTATGCCTTGCATCTTTGGTTGCTTTCAACATATCATAGGAGAAGACCATGGAAGGTCTCATGAGTGCATTGGGGAAGTTATATGAAAAACCCTCTGCCTCTAATAAAATATTTTTGATGAAAAAGTTATTTAATATGAAGATGTATGAGAATGGTTCATTGTTTGATCATTTGAATGAATTTAATATGGTTGTGAGTATGTTAAACTCGGTAAAAATTGACTTTGATGATGAGGTTAGGGCTTTGTTGATTTTGTGCTCCTTACCAGATAGTTGGGATAGCTTGGTTATGGCTGTAAGTAATTCAATCTCTAATAACTCAAAGATGAAGTTTGAGGATGTAATAGGCATGATCCTAAGTGAGAAAATGTGAAGGAAGAGCACCGAAGATTCTTATAATTATTGAAATGCTTTGACGGTGGAGAGCGAGAGGAAGACAAAATAATGAAGGGAAAGGTAACCATGGGAATTCGAATGATCATGGAAGGTCAAAGTCCAAGAGTAAGTTAAAATGTTGGCCTGTGGGAAGGTTGGTCGTCTAAGAAAGATTACAAGGCTCTTCAGGATAAGAAGAACAAGGAGGAAATTAAAGAAGTAAATTTCATAGTAGGTGATGTTTGTCAAGATGCCTTAATTCTTTCTTTAGATAATATTGCTGAATCTTTGGTGTTAGATTCAAGGGCTTCTTTCCATGCCACTTTGCACATATACATTACTTTACTAATTTTGTTGAAGGTGATTTTGGACATGTATATCTTGGTGATGATGAACCATGCAACATAATAGAGAAAGGTTGTGTTCAGGTGAAAAATTAGAATGAGAACACATGGCTACTTAAGGATGTTAGACATGTGCCTAAGTTGAGTCGAATTCGATATCAATGGGACAAATTTGGGTAGTGATGGTTGTATGGTTAGTTTTATAGTGGATTCTTGGAAGGTTACCAAGGGAACTCTTGTGGTTGAAAAGGGTAAAAAAATGGTACTTTGTATTTAACTAGTGGTATTGATTATTGCAATTTAGTTTCTACAGATGGAGATGCAACTTAGTTACACTAGAGACTCGACCATATGAGTCATAAGGGCATGTAAATTATAAAGGACAGGTTTCTTGGATTAAAGGAGTTAGATTTGGACTGTTTTGGGACTGTGTTATGGGAAAGCGGAAGCGAGTGAGATTCCTCATGGTTGGACCTACTAGGAAGGAGGGTAAGTTGGAGTTAGTGCATACAGATGTATGGGGGATAGCTAAGGTAAACTCTATTGGTGGTTCATGTTATTACGTCACTTTCATTGATGATGCAACTAGAAAAGTTTAGGTATATTGCATTAGAAATAAATCTAATGTGTTTGAAAATTTCAAAAGATGGAAAGCCTTGGTTGAGAATGAAATAGGTCTCAAGTTGAAATGTCTCAGGTCAAATAATGGAGGGGAATATTGTAGCAATGAATTTCTTGATTATTGTTTGGTAAATGGGATCTGCAGGTAAAGAACGGTTCCAAATACTCCACAAGAAAATGGAGTGTTAGAGAGAATAAACAGGATAATCATGGAGCATTCTATGTGCATGAGGTTACATGCAAGGCTTCCACTCATGTTTTGGGTAGAAGCAATAAGCAAAACTATTTATCTGATTAACAGAGGACCCTCCATGGCTTTGGATGGAGGTATACTTGAGGAGGCTTGGTCTAGTAAGAAAATTGATTACTCATTTCTTAGAGTATTTGGATGTGAGGTATTTTTTCACATTGATAAAGATGATAGGACCAAGTTAGAGGCTAAGTATGAGAAATTCACCTTTGTTGGATATGGTGAAGATGATTTTGGTTTCGTGTTTGGAGTCTTAAAGACAAGAAAATATTTCAGTCTAGAGATATTGTCTTTAATGAAAAAATCATGTATAAAGATTAGTTACTGAGAAGCAGTAAAGAGAAATCAAAGAAAGAATACACAGTGTTAGAGGACATTTCAAAAGAAAGGTGTCTAAGGGGTTGGTTCGATTCAACATATTCGACATAGCCGGTTTAGGTACCTACTCATCCAGAACCCAAAACTCCTTATTTGAGAAGGTCTTCTAGGGTAAGAAGGGAACCTGAAAAATTTACTCCATCTTTGAATTATTTATTGCTCAATGACAGTGGAGAGCCAGAGTACTTTGAGGAAGCAGTGCAAGTGGATGCTAGGAAGAAGTGGGAGCAGGCCATGGATGAAGAACATAGATCTCTTATGGAAAACCAGACTTGGGATCTGGTGGAGCTACTCAAGGGAAAGAGAGCATTGAAGAACAAGTGGGTGTATAAAATCAAAGAGGAAGATGGAGGTAGGAAATGATACAAGGCCCAGTTGGTGGTCAAAGGATTTACATCGAAGAATGGTATAGACTTTGATGAATTTTTTTCTCTGGTTGTTAAAATGAATTCTATTGGGACTGTTCTTGGTTTAGTTGTAGTAGAATACCTACACTTAGAACAATTGGATGTGAAGACTACATTCCTTCATGGTGAGTTAGAGGAGGAATTGTACATGCAATAGCCACAGGGTTATGAGTTCAAAGGGAAGGAGAGGTTAGTGTGCAAATTGAAGAAGAGCTTTTATGACCTTAAACAAGCTCCACAATAGTGGTACATGAAGTTTGACAATTTTATGCAAGAGTAAGGTTTCTCCAGGTGTCACTCAAACCATTTCGTGTACATCAAGAAGTTTTTTGATGGTAGTTATATTATTTTTTTCCGTATATGTAGATGATATGTTTGTTGCGGGGAAGAACATGTAGGAAATGAAGGTACTCAAAAGTAGCTAGGTTCCTTCTTTGCTATGAAGGATTTGGGGGCAGAAAAAAAATCCTTGGTATGAGAATAACTCGAGAATAGGAAGGAGAGGAAGCTGGTATTATCTCAAGAAGAGTACATAAAGAGGTCTTGGAGAGGTTTAGTATGCAAGATGCTAAACGGTTGGTACTCCTTTGGCAAGTCGCTTTAAATTATCAAAGGAGCAGAGTCCCAAGATCGAGGAGGATAGAATACGAGATGTCTAGGGCACTTTGTACTCATCAATAGTTTGTAGATTGATGTATGCTATGGTATGCACTAGGCCTAACATTGACCATGTAGTGGGAGCAAGTGACTAGGTTTATGAGTGATCCAGAAAAGAGCACTAACTCATGACAATAAAGTGGATCCTTCAGTATTTGAGAGGGACCATGGGAGCAGCATTGTGTTTTAGTGGATCAGACACTACATTATGTGGATATGTAGATTCAGACATGGTAGGAGATTTGGACAATAGGAGGAGCATGACAAGTTATGTATTTATGGTTGGTGATATAGCGGTGAGTTGGATTTCATGGTTACAAAAGGTTGTGGCTTTGTCAACCACAGAGGTTGAGTATGTTACTACCACAGAGGCAAGCAAGGAGATGATTTGGCTACAACAGTTGCTTGATGAGTTGGGTCATAAGAAAGAAGTTGGGAGACTACACAGTGATAGTTAGAGCGCTATTCATTTGGTGAAGAACTCTACTTTCCACTCTAGGATGAAGCACATTCAGCTGAGATATAATTTGATCAGACAACTTTGGAAGAAGATAAGTTGAAGTTAGAAAATATTCATACCAGTTAGAATCTGTGGATATGATGGCCAAGGCGATCACAAGGATAAGTTGAAGTTGTGTTTAACTTTGATTGGCCTTCATGGTTGATAATGAAGGGTTAAGAACTTTTCTCAGTGGAAAAAATCTCCAAGTGGGAGATTGTTGGAGTGTGGAGACTATTTTTGGTCTTCTTGAATCAATGTTGAAGTGCTGGAGCTCAAACGATTAAGTTTGGAGACTTTGGGAGCATTCTGCAGTCATTTTTTGTGACGTTGTTGTGTAGTCATTGTGACATTGTTGCACCGCTGCTGTTAACATGTTGTTAATTGGTTGTTAAAATCGGGACTATTTTTCTAGCCTTGGAAAGTTGGAAGATCGTGACTTTCAAACTTCTAGGGTTAGCTTTAGGACTTCTTAAGAGGATTTTAATCCTATAAATAGAGGTGTTAGGGTATATTGAAGATATCTTGAGTGTTCAAGAGGTCTTGAGTCTTGATTATCAAGATGTGATCAAGATTGATCAAGGTTATGCAATTGGGTGTCAATTGTGGTTTAGATGTGGTTTAACATCTTTGGAATTCTGTTGTGAGTTCATAATCGAGAGAGGACTGTGAGATTTATTTTACTCTTGTTGATAATAAATCTAAGCTATTTCTTGGTGGACATAGCCCACATTGGGTGGACCACGTTAAATATTGTCTTATATTCTTTTTGCATTATTTATTTATGCTTCTCTATTTCTCGCAAAGTATAATTCTCGCTATATAGTTTCCTCTTGTTTTGGTTCGAGGATTTTTTTGCATACTTGTTCTTTAATTCTTAACAAAATGAAGAAACAAGGAGAAAACAATGGACCCATAAGTGATCAATGACCCAAGAACAAATTAAAAATGGCAAAAAGATTAACCAGAACAACACAGAAAAAATAAAGTGACGGAGGTGTAAATCAATATATTTTCTAAGGCAAAATGGGGTGAGACTATTTTGAGCACCAATATATGGGACAAGTTAAACTTGTCCCATGCCTCCTAAATTTATATACCAGCCTTGCCTATGGTTGGAGGGTTAAATTTAGACCTTATTTGTGCATTTTTATAAGTCAAGCTGAATGTTTTAATTGTACTTTCTTACATGTTTTTAATTTCAGTCCTTATGGGGTGTGGGTTTGTTTTGGAGTGTGTAAGTTGTCATATTATTCACCCACCTATTTATTGTGCCTTGGATATTGAAGTGTACTTATAAGTTGAAGTTGAGGATGTGTGATGTGGTATCCCACTTGGATCCACCTCATCATCTTCTCTTCCATCTCTATATATTCAAATTCCTTAGCTTGTTTTTGGTGTTTTTTCACTTCACTTTTGCATACTTAATTCGGGGTGAATTATTTTGTTGTTTTGAGCTCTTTCTTTTGGGGAAAGTTTGCAGACTTTTTATAGGCCCGTGTTTCATTGATCTTGGGTTGTTTTGCATTGGAAAGCTTGATGTTTGGAACTTGGAACAAACTCCATTATGGAGAGGTAAGAGATTGTCTCTTGAAATGCTCTTCTTTTATTTGTGTAAATGTTATTCTTGTAAATTTTTTGGCATGTGTGTGGGTTTTTGGATAGATGGCCTAGGGATGGTGTAGGAGAAGACTATGGGGTATTTTTGTGGGAAGCATAAGTGTTTTGGGGAGGTATAAGTGTGGAGGGAGTTCGGATTTGGGTTCCACCTTACAAAGAAATAGCTTGCATTTATTTACTCATCATGGGATGCCATAAGAGGTTTGGGAGGTATAAGGAAATGTGATGAATAAGGGGTACTTGGGGAGGCATAAGGGCATGTCAGGATTTGAAATGATATATAATTTTTGGCTTGCATGATGAAGCCTAAGTTTTATTTCTTGTCTACATTTTGTGGTTGTAAACTACAGTTTTTCTTTGGATTGTATTTTTAAATGTGAAATTTGCATGTGTGTTGTGGAAGCCTATTGTTGCCATGAGTTGAAACAAATTACTTATTACAATGTAGTTGGGGATACCAATGAAGAGGCAGTATCCCCTTGTCATTGGATGTCTTGGTTGGGTGGAGAGTGTTGCCTTTCCCCAAGTTCTGTTTTGATCAAATTGAAATAAAGAAAATGAAGGATATTCTTATTGTTGTTCTAGAGTAGGGGAAAAAGATAAGTTTGACAGTTCTTGTTGAGATTATTATTATTGTAACCCTTTTCCACTTGAAGTGGATGAACTTGTACATTATTGGTGATGGAAATATGTTTTTTATTGGCTATGAAAGTTGCAATTCGAAATGTGAAAGAGATATACTATGTTTTTTGGTTTTGAATAAATGTGGAAGAAATTGTATTCTATACATTGTAATTGAGGAGGAAGATAGAGCTCTGAAATTCCCTTATGAAACTTATTTTGTAACTTTTACCACTTGAAGTGGATGATCTTGTATATTATTGTGTTCAAAATACTACTCTGTTTTAGCTATGAAAGTTGTAATTGATTATGGAAGAATATATCTAGTATTTAGTTATGTGAACAAAAAAGAAAGATATGCATTTTGGTATGTTGTATTTCAAAAATAAATGGGAAAGAAGTTGTAAGAGATTCCTTTGAATTAATAGAAGTGTTTTTCCTTGTTCATATGATATTATTTCCATTGGAAATCTGTGTTTGATATACAATAGGAAATCTCTATTGTAAAAGTGAAAAGGAAGCACATATGAAGAAATATTGCACTGCTCTATCTCATTTGAAATGTTTAATTTTTTTATTTTTTTAAAAATTAGTTGCATTATTGTCTCTATCATTTGATTGAAGGAAAGAAAACTATTTAAAACTAGCATGGAATAAATTCAATGTTTTTATTGCATGAAAAAAGAGATAGTTTAATCTCTATTCTTGAAGTGTACAAACCTCATTTCTACTTCACTGTATACTTCGCAAATTCCTTTTTATCAAATGTCCAAAACAACCCTGAAAATTTATAAGAGACAAATGAAATATTCATTTGGACTTAATGAGATTAGAATGATCCCCAAACTAAACTAAAACACTGAAGAAATTTTTAAAGAACCTTTCAAATCAAGTAAAGGTGAAATTGCAGGTTTTCTATTGTGTAAACATTGGTAATTTTGAATGCAAACCAATCAAGAAAATTTTAACCTTGCAATCTATCCTAAAATTTTCCAAGTAAAATCCTTCATGCCTATTTGGCAAGATGAAAAAGAATTAATGACAAATTTGAAAAAAATTGATATGTAAAAATACCAGTTCACTTCTAAGTGATAGAAAGACTTTTTCTCAAAATTTTCGAGAGCTTCCCTTAAATTCCTCATTTTCCAAAAACGGAGTTCCCTATCAAAAGTTATTTCTTATTAAAATTTATGACCTTCTGAAGTTTTTATTTCATTTTACTTAAAAAATAATCTAACTGTCAAATTTAAATGAATAAAATATTCTTGGGTGGATCCGTGGGCTAAAACTTTTTTTTTTGCTTTTTCCCCAAAAGTTAAAAGTCATGAAGTTTCCTTGCACTCCGCTTACCCGAAAGCCTTCATTTTGTCTAAAAATAATCTAAGTCCAAAAAGTTATTTGACAATTTTTCCTTTATGGCCCCGCCACCCCGCAACCAATCCTTGATTGACATGTGGCTTTGTTGCATGCCGGTGGATGCTCGGATCGATTTTATCCTTTAGCGCTTTCAAAAATAAATTTAGAAAAAAATTTGATTTTCCTTTGCAGCCCTATTGGTCCGCAGCCAATTAGGTGCTACCACATGGCTTCACGAGGCATCGGCGGAGGAGTGGATCTTTTAAAGCTGTAACGCTTCATAAAAATTTTGAGAAAAATTTCCAAAATATCCCCACTGCCCGCCAATCGATAGCCAATGGTTGGCTAACACATGGCATCTTCTCACATCGGTGGAGGAATGGGTGAATTTTACCCTTTTCACCCTTCTAGGTGATAAAATTATTTTATCCCCGCCACCCGCTTTCTCTGCATTCGCTTAGGAGGCGCCACATGTCTCTTGCAGACTTGTAGGCACACGGGTGCAAAGGTGGATTTTACCCCAAGTGGGAAAATTTTCAAAATTTCTCCCCTAGTCCCTCCGAACCAACTCCTCCTCTAGGAAAAATTTCTCCCTACGGCCCACAAACCTTGCTTGGGAAAATTTTTCCTCCACTAGCTGTCGGCCCGCCGTGGGAAAATTTTCTTCCTAAGGTCCGCTGACCCATAATTTTGGAAATACAGGAATTAGAACAAATTATTTATATCAATTGAAAGGTGAGAAAAATTCGTATCTAATGGGAATGTTTTTAGAAGGTTTCAAGTGCATTAATTTTGAGAAAAATTAGGTTGAATATGTTAATCTTGTCAAATGATGGTAGAGTGAGAAATTTCCCTCTTGATATTAATGATTATTATAACCCTAAGTTTTGACCCTATAGATTTAATATTTATTGTAATGGGAAAAATATGAGCTAAGATTTTTTTTATTTGGCCTCTAAAACTTTCTTGTGGCAACTGTTGTTTTATAACTTGGTAGCAGATGCTTTTCAACAAAAGAAAAATTATCTCATAATTTTTCTGACTAATCCTAGGTTGTTCTTGGGTCTCAAGTGGGTTGTTTTAGTGGCGTTACATTTATTGCTCAAATCCAAGGAAATTACTCATTGTTTGATTGCTGGTAATTATAGGTTAAATTTTTACATGTTAAAAAATTATAGAAACTACTTAAATTTTTCACATAGGTGAGGATCCGCGGAGTTCTGTCATAAGTGATAGAACAACCGCCTAGAAGTGCCGACGGTCCTAGGATTGCAGCCCTACCTGGGTGAAAAACCATGGACCGCCACCCTACTAAGTGGTGATTTTAATACGTCTACCTTATCCTGAGTGGTAATTATGGGACCTCTGCTCTGCATAGGGTGGTGGTCATGTTTCTAAGAAACAAAACCTAAAATTTTGAGTTTTTACAAAAAAAAAAGCTAGAAAATGGTACTAAGATGCATTCGAGAATAGTTTTATATACCTAAAGTCTCCAATTTTGTGATTTCTTTCCATTTGTTCATTTCATAATTAAAATTTCTCATTTTTAAAGTATTATCTAATCCAATAAACACATCTACTTTACAAATTCATTCTATTATGTTCAACTAGTCTTCTTTCAAATTCCATGAGCAAAAGAAATCTAAATCTACTTTTACATTGTTATTTTCTTACTACAAAATCAACATTTCCAAATAACAACATACTTCAAATTTATTCTCTTGTTCCCATTTTTACTACAACATATATATGTTCAAAACAACTATAACAACTTTATTTTCCATTCAAATTTACTATGTATACATTTTCAACATCTACAACTTCTATATTTCTTCTTTCTCATTTACAAAATTACAACTTCACAAATGAAAGTAATACTTTCTTTTCCATTGAAAATAGCTCATATATTTTAACACAAGGAACTACTTTTCTCACAATACAACCAAGATTTCAAGTAAAGAGAATTACTTTCTTTTATTTTTGCAAAAGTAACTCTCAATGCAAATCTTTCTTCTTTCTTTCCTTATTTGTTTCTTTCCACATACAATACAATTTTAATAGCAATTATTTGAATGCAACTTTTTTCACAAGATCACTACAATGTCCTCCACTTGAAGTGGAAAAATCATACAATAATGCAAGCTAATAATAGAATACAATGCTACGAGTTCTTCCACTCTTAGTGTGAATAATACCAAGGGAATTTTATTATAAGAAAGATATTATTAGGGGCTCCACAAAAATATCCAAACTTCCCAACTCCAACAAGATATATCCTCCAAGATTTTTTTGATTCACAACAAAATAGGGGGACATCAACACCGTCCACCCAACCAAGACATTCAATGAAGAGGAGAAGCCATCCTCTCCATTGGCCCCTAAGCCCCAACCACATTACAATGGGAGATGATTCCAACACATGGTAACAACAAGATTCCACAACACAAAAATTGTTTCACAACCATTCCAACCACATTTCAATCATCTACAACACAAGAATGAAATAAAAATTACAAAACAACAAGTAAATAAGGCTTAAAATGAAATCCAAAGGAGAAAGACCTATGGGGAGGCCACTTATGCCTCCCATTGGGAATGAATGTCCACCTTAAAGCTTTCAATGCATATCTAGAATCCCCTACATACTCTTATACCTCCCTCAAGTACCGCTTATACCTCTCACATACTCTTATACCTCCCCCAATATCTTATGCTTCCCTCATGAAAGAACAAGAAAGAAATGCAAGTATTCCTTATACCATGTGGGGCATCCAACCCAAAATCCCTCCAATAAAAGGTAAGCTCTTATGCCTCCCTACATGACATCTCCTGTAGTCTCCTCCTTCTCAAAACTTAGGCAATATACCCACACCCAACAAGCATTTCCAAAGAAAACAATACTCAACACAAGCATATAAACATGCAAATAAGGCAATACATAAACAAGGTAAAGCTCCTACCTTTCCATGGTAGAGCTTGTTCCAAGAGTAAGTCTCCAAGCTCCTCAAAACCAAGAAAGCATCCACAAGCTCCAACAATCCACAAGCTCTCCCAAAAATCCTCTAACTCTCTAAAAAATACAAGAGCACAAAATAATGAAGTAACCCCCAAACAAGCAAAAAGATTTCAATAAATAGAAAAAGGAGAGAGGAGGATGATGTGGCTCCAAGTAGGATGCCACCTCATTTCCTCTCCACTCCACATCACCTTAGTCAACCTCATATTCCAAAGCACCATTAATAAGTGGTTGAAGGAATGACAAGTTACTTACACACACCATCTAAGCCCACACCCCTAAGGACAAAATTAATTACTTGAAAGAAAGTGCAATAAACATTTCACCTTTTTATCTTCCCAAAACACCTAATGGGGTCTAATTTTGACTCCCAACCCATAGGTATGGTTGAAATAGTAATTTAAGAGGTGTGGGACAAGTTTGACTTGTCCCACAAGCTTCCAAATTTGGCCTCTAAGGCCAAATTCGAGTTTCCCATGAAGGGTAGAGTGTACAACACTCAAGATCTCAAGCATTCAACACACAACACAAAATCCAAGAGCAAATCAAGTCTAATAAATGAAATTCTTTTGGTCACATCTTTAATTAGTTTAGGACAAGGTTAAATTAGCTTAATTAAGACACTACAACCCATTAATAATAAAGGGGTAAAACATACATCAAAATATAAATAATTAAAACAAGTAAATTACATTACTAAAAGAACACATACTAACATTAATAAAAGGGAACTAATAATAAAAGACAACACATGACCCCTTGGTCACAATTTTCCCCTAACCAAATAATTCTAACACACACACAATTACATGTTGCCATGGTGACCCTAGTTGAATTCATCTAGAATTCTAATGTGGTTGGTCTCCAATCCCCGATGTTTGTTGTGAATAATTTAACTGTAAAACATCTTTGGCCTCGTGAACGCATTAAAAACATCTATGATAAACGATACAATATAAATCCAAAATCATCTATATAAAAATCAATATCATCTAAGAAAGTACTATATCATTTACAATTTTCTAGCAACATTTCTATTCCACATTTCATCCATGTCAAAATGATCACAATATTAATCTAATGATCAAATTTCTACTCATGGTGATTAAAGTATATCACATGTTAGAAATATATATAAATAACCATGTCCTTAGTATATCAAAGCATCAATATGGTGAATCAACAACAATCTAGTATCTCTAACATCTACTATCATGGTAAATTAAAAAGTTATAGTATAACCATAAATGTAGTCGACAATATCATAATCAATAATCCAAAAAGGTGTTGAAGGGTAGTGGGCAATACATCCCCCTCCCCTTAGAATTGACTTCCTACTAGAAGTCACTCGAGCAGTGTGGGAACCGAACTAGTAGCAATGTAGCATCCTCCCATGTAGTAGTAGTCTCGTCATACTTGTCCCACTACACCTAAGCCTACTCAATATCTATGCTGCAAAGGCCCGAGTCCTATGCTCTATAATCCAAATAGGCTCAACCATCACCTTCCCCTGATCTTACACCTACAATGTGGTCCAATATAGCATGTGAGAAGGATATAAAATATATATCCTAAGCACCAAAACATGAAACACATCATGGATGTGAGACAAGCTAGGTGGAAATGCTAGACGATAGGCCAAGGGACCGATGCACTCCAAGATCTCAAAGGGACCCACAAACCTAGGAGTAAGCTTAGAACCTTTTCCATAACGGATAAGGATCTTATGTAGTTTGACATGAAGAAAAAAATTCGTGCCTACAAAAAAGTATGATCTTTCCTATGCTAGTCAACATACTTCTTCTAACCTTTACGAACTAAGAGGTGGCATGCATCTCTCTGCTATATAATGCTTGAAAAGGAGCCATGCCTATCGAACTCTAGAAAATATTATTGTAGGAAAACTCAACCAAGTACATGATGCTCCTCCCATCTCGACTGATGATCCATCATGTACATCCTATGCATGTCCTCCAGGATTTTATTCACTGCTTTCGGTCTTTCCGTTTTTCTTAGGGTGATAGGTTGTGCTTAAGTTGATCTCTATCCTAAAAGCATGTTTCACACTTGGTCAGAAGTGGGAAGTGTACAAAGGATTGCGGTCAAAAATCATCTTCCATGGAATCTCGTGTAATTTGATAATCCTATCAAGATATACTTGTGCAATCGCACTAGGTGTATTGGTGGTCTTCACAAGAGAAAAATGAGCTACTTTCATCAATTTTATCAACCGTGAACATGATGTTGTCATGGTGGTATCTTGACGTCGTAACCCAATGATGAAGTCCATGGAAAAGGTGTCCCATTTCCACTCCGGTATATCATGAGGAAAGAGAAGGCTAGCTAGATGCTGATGCTCAACCTTCACCCTCTAAAACTCTAAACATCGTGATATAAATTGAGCCACATCTCTCCGAAGCCTCTCCAATGGTACAACTATCTCAAGTTGGCATGCATCTTCTTCACCACGGGATGGGCTGAATAAAGTGCACGATGAGATAGGCTCTGTGCTCGAAACCATATCTATGTTGAAATATATCTCACATGGGGAAGGTAACCCCGGTATGTAGTGACCACTTCCCTTCGACACCTTTTTGATTATTATTTTTGATACTATCGACTACACTTATGGATATATTATAGCTTCTTTCATTTAGCATGCTAATAGATATTAGAGATATTGAACTATTATTGATTTGATTCTTATATGATGCATATGGACTACTGGAGACATTTGATGATGATATTGGTATACTTTTGACATGGTTATGTATCTGTAATTCTGACATGTGATATATTTAGTCATATTGAGTAGATCTTGATAATTGGATTAATATCATGGTCTGTTTGACATGAATGAGATGTGGAATAGAAATGTGCTAGAAAATTGTAAGTGATATCGTATCTTGCATAGATGATATTAATTCATATCTAGTTGATTTCATATTTATATTATATATTTGACATGAGTGTTTTAATACAACCACGAGGCCGAAGGAGGTATTTTATATTTTGCAGGTATATTATACTCACAAAGGCATCGGGGATTAGAGACCAACCACATGGGAATTCGAGAAGAATTAAACTAGGGTAACCATGGTAGCATGTAATTGTGTGTGTGTTAGAATTATTTAGTTAGGGGAAAATTGTGACCTACGGGGCATGTGTTGTTTGGTGTTAAATTCCCTTTTAATATGTTAGTATGTGTTTTTCTTTTAGCAATGAAATTTACTTATTTTATTATTTAGATTTTTGGATTTTTGTTTACCCCTTAATTATTCTTGGGTTGTAGTGTCTAAATTAAAATAATTTAAATTTATTCTAACCTAATAAAATATGTGACCAACAAGGAGTTCACTTATTAAACTTGATTTACTCTTGGCTTTTGTGTTGAGTGAAGTGTGTTTGAGTTTTGAGTGTAACACACTCTACCCTTCATGTGAAACTAGAATTTGGGGTTAGAAGCCAAATTTGGAAGCTTCAGGACAAGTCAAACTTATCACACACCTCTTAAATGCCCATGCCAACCTTACCTATTGGTTAGGGGGTCAAATTTAGGCTCTTTTAGGTGTTTTGGGGGGATAAAAAGGTAAAATGTTAATTGCACTTTCTTTCAAATATTTAATTTTGTCCTTTGGGGGAGTGGGCTTAGATGGAGTGTGTAAGGTTCTTGTCATTCCTCCAACCATGTATTAATTATGCATTGGAATATGAGGTTGACCAGGTGATGTGGAGTGGAGAGGAAATGAGGTGGAATCCTACTTGGAGCCACATCATCCATCCCTCTCTTTACTCTATTTATTGAATCCTTGTTACTTGTTTTGGGGTTGGATGATCATTTTTAGTCTCCTGAATTTTTTGAGAGTGAGAGGATTTTGAGAGAGTTGTGGATTTTGGGATCTTTGTGGATGCTTGCTTGATCTTTGGAGAATCTTGGAACTTCATACTTGGAACAAACTCTACCATGGAGAGGTAGGAGCTTCACCTTAGTTTAAATTATGCTCTTTGCTTTATTGTATGTGTTATATGTTGTGTATTTAGAATGCTTGTTGGGTTTGGTAGATTACCTAAGTTGGGAGTGGGAGGAGACTATGGGGAGTTTTCTTGTAGGGAGGCATAAGAGATCACTTTCTTGAGGAGGGAGTTTGGGTTGGGTGCCCCACCTAGTATGAGGAATGCTTGCATTTATTCTTGTGCTTATTATGAGGGAGACATAAGAGTTTTGAGGGAGGCATAAGAGTGTATGGAGGTATAAGGGGAATTTGTGGGAGGTATAAGAGTTGGTAGGGGAAATTGTGTTTTACATTAGAGGCTTTTAGGAGGGAACCCATTCCCATTGTGAGGCATAAGTGGCCTCCCCATAGGTATTACTCTTTTGGCTTTCTTGATAATCCTTGTTATATTGTTGTTTTGGTTGTATGTAAATTAAATGAGTGTGGACTTATATGTTATGTTTTGTGGAAGCTAGTAGTTTCCATGAGCTAATATATTATCCAATTATAATGTGGTTGGCGCTTAGGGGCCAATGGGGAGGATGGCTTCTCCTCTCCATTGGGTATCTTGGTTGGGTGGAGAGCATTTCCTCTCCCCTTATTTTTTTGAATCAAGAAAATCCTTGGAGGAGCTATCTTGTTAGAGTTGGAGAATGGAGTCTTATTAGCGGCCATGTGAAACTTCTTGTATTTTACCGACCCAGAGTGGAAGAAATTTTAATAATGTATTCTTTCTTGTATTCACATTTTGTATGACTTCCCAAATCAAGGGGAGAACATTGTTGTAATCTTGTGGAAAAGAGTTTACATTTAATATTTGTATTTTGAAAATAAAGAAGAAATATTTGAGTGAATTAGTGTTGAAATGGAAAGGAAATTTACTTTTATTGTAGAGTTGTTTTATTGTTAATATGTAATAAGGAAAAAGAAATGACTAAAATGGATATATAGTGCAAAATTTTAGTTGGAAGTTGTTTGTGGAAATGAGAGTTGCATTCAAAAAGTTGTAAAGTTGTAAATAAGAAAGATGGAAAAATAGAAATAGTAAGAAGTGGAACTTGTTTACAAAATTACATTGTATGGAAAATAAAGTTATTGTGGTTATTTAGAATGTATGAATATTGTAGTAGAATGAAAGAGAGAACAAGTTAGATTATATTGCATTTAGCAATGTTGATTTTATAGCAAGGAAATGACAAGTAATGAAATAAATTTATTTTCCCTTCTTGCTCATGTAATGAAAGAAAGAACCTAGTTAAACAAATAGAAATTATTCTTGTAAGTAGATGAATTTTATTAGAAATGGAAACACTTTAAAATGACTAGATTTAACTAAGAAATGAGTAAATAGAGCACTAAATCTCAAATCTGGAACTTGGAATGAACAAAAACAAACTTATAATGCATTTTTACATCCTTTAGCAACTTTAAGTTTTTGTGAAAATCTCAGCATTATGGTTCTATTTTTCAGAAATAGGAATGCCACCTATGCAGAGTGGAAGTCCCATAACCCCCAATCAAGAAGTGGTAGCGGTCTTAAAACTAACATTCAATAGGCTGGCGGTATTGTTTTTGTCACCCTTGTAAGGCGGTGGTTTCACAATTGCCGCTCCAGAGGGAAATGGTCCACAGTTTGTCACCCAGGAAAGGGGGTGCTCCTAGAACCATTGGTCTACTTTGGGTGGTGGTCTTGTTACTTATGACAGAAATCTACGGATTTGTGCCTGTGCATGAAATTTTTCCAGTTTTCACTATATTCCAAGTTGTAAAACTTAATTTATTACTACCAAGCAAATAAAATAAAGAGAAATACCATGGATTGGAATAACAAAACACTCAATGGTGAATCTAAAAACATTCTTTCATTTATAACAAAGGGGGTAGGGTTTGCCCCAAATTTAAAACCCAATACACTATAATCTTGGAATAAAAACCATATTGGAGGAGGAAATCCCTCCCAATCTTTAAATGAAATAGATTACATAAATAAAACTAAAACTAAACTAAACCTAGACTAAATCTTCATGTAGAATTCCTCCATGGCTTCTTCCTCTTTTTCTCATGGCTTCCTCCTCTCCAACCTATAAATTTAACAAAAGAAAATGAATCAAATGAGAAGAATAGAATGAGAATAGGTTTTAATAGAATTTCATAAGGATTTTAGGGCAAGGATGGGAACCCTAGGATCTAGTGGCTAAGATGGATTTGATCCAATGGTGGAGGATTGACCCTACCTTTATTAAGTATAAATGTAATTTAAATGTTTAATGTAAAATCCTTAAGGGTATGTGTAGATGGGTGAGTGGGGCCATTTAATTGCCTAGGGGTGTGATGTTCCTTTTTAACCCTTAGTGTGTGTAGAAATTTAATAAAGGATCTTTTAGCTATTAAAGTAATGAATTTAATAATTTATCATAGGGTTAACCTTGTTAGGTTTAAACTTAATTGAAGAGAAGAAAACATTTAATCAAGTTAATTAATCCTTGTTGTCTTCTTATGGAATGTTTGAGTAATGAACCCTAATGGTTAAGCACCCTTGTAACCTTCTTTATAACTTAAACAAAAAAATTAGTCACATTTTCGGGGTAAGTGTTAGGACGTCATTTTTTACGGGCATTACATGGTAGCTCCCTGGAAAACATCAACAAACTCTATAAAAATGCAATGGTCATCAAGAGGATGGTCCACTTGACTCATCCTTAGATATGTCACTAACCGTAACAACATACAACTTAAAACTTCATCGCACATATCGCTTAAGCTGCACATCAGAGATGGTGCAACTAGAAATGGGCCTCGACTCATGATGTCAATGAATCCACTCCTAGAGCATCTGTACAAGCAATAGTCTTATGGTAATAGTCCAATATAGCTCTATGTGTGTAACAACTAGTCCATGCCTAAGATGACACCATAAGAACCCAACGAAAGGATTAGAAGATCTGAGGTAGTGGTGAAGGGTCCCAAATCCACTACACACTCCTTAACTAAGGATTCTATAGAAATTTTGACTCTAGAAGCAATCTCAACATCCCAACTATGACCCTTTATAACTACCATCGACCGCAATGCTCTCTACTAAGGATGGTGTAATAAAAGACTCATATGAACCAACATCAAATAATATAGAGGTAGAAATAATAATAATACTACTTGTCATCTCTATCACGGTACTTTGGTGCTCAGCATGGTGGTTCTCAACCACTTCGTAGATCTGATGGCTCAATGCCATATCTCCAATAGTAGGCTCTGAGATCTGAATCTTACCCTTATTGTGTTCTATGGGAAATCTCTCCAATGATGTCTAGCAACACCATAACCATAACAGTTGTCTAGTCCTCTCCAGTAGAATGCATATCCATTCGGTACTCTATAGGTCTTAGCTATGGATCTTGACATTCTAGATACGAATAGCTAAGGTCGCTATTAACGAGCTCTTGTTGACTAAGCTCTCGGTACTCCCTGTGTCTGATAGAACCACTAAGAGGAGGCCCCATTCTCCACCCTCTCTATGCATCAAATCTCTGAGGAGGTCTATAAGGTGAGTGGGTCTGCTCTTTGGTGTTATTATTGACGTGGCTATTGTGGTGGCCTGAATGAAGCCTATCCTAAACTCTATCCACCATGTGGAGGAGGAACTAACCCCTCAATCTGTCATCTTGCTTACATTAGATATGGCTCTAAACTCTGTATCTATCCCTGTTACATCTTCCTTTGTGTCTCCTCTATAATATAGGCCTTCTCGTGGCCTCAACTAATGTCTTTGGACGGTGAATGCACACTACACCACCCAAATCCAAGTTCAGGCCCTAGATGAACCTCTGAATCCATACCTACTCATCCTACATATAGTTTATGTACTGGAGTAGGTCCAAAAATCATCTCTCATACTCGGCTATAATCATCAATACCTAACAGAGGTTGTGAAATTTGTCTATCCTTTGTTGAATAAACCTCCTAGGAAAATACACCGCTCGTAAATGCTCCTCAAAAAGCTCCCAAATAACTATCTCAAAGTCAACATGGATATTCTACTCCTTGGTCCTCCACCAAACTCTTCCTCCATCCCTCAAAAGATGGATCATGACATGGGCTTTTGTGTTGCTAGTACAAGGGCAAAGCTTGAAGCATCCACTCAAACTATCAAACTAGGCCTCTTCCGAAAACCTCCTGTATCTCCCGGATAGTGTGAAATTCATAGCTTCAAGATCTCCCTAGTATGGTCTATGGCTAACATCGATGACCCCTAGGTCTCACTTTGCACACTCTTCCCTCCTTCAGGGCTTCGAGACATGTCTTTATGACCTAAGATCCTGTCCCCATGTCCCCTCTATGGTGCCTCAACCCTAGTGGACTCCACATGGAAGTTTTACGCCCTATACTCCTCACTCTGTTGAAGGGATACATGCACCTCCGGTGAAGGCTCCATGTCATGTCTCAAGGGATCTTCGTGTATAGCAACATTGATGACCAAGCGTCTATAAAATCTAAGGTAGAATGGATGCTATAGCCTTCTCTAGATGTGGTACATCTAGGTCTATGTTAAAATACCCCTCGTCTGATCTGCGCCTCCTGCACAAATCAAGGTGAGAGTTAGTTCATTGCTCTAGGTCTTGTTTCAATTTTCTATGTTTTCTAAATTTATCCAAATATCAGCTAGTGTGGTTTTCTAGATTAAAAGAACAATTTTACACTAGGTTAAAAGTTCATGTCTCATGTTTTCTAGGTGTTCCCAAGGGTCCAAGATTTGAACCCACGGCTCTGATACCAAGTGTAATGCCTGTAAAAGTGACATTCTAGGAACTCGCTACAACCTAACACTTAACCTGAAAATTACAACTAATTTTTTGTGTTTAAGTTATAGAAAGGTTACAAGGAATTTAACCTTTAGGGTTCGTTAAGTTAACCTACACGACGAAACTTAGCTTTATGATTGAAGAACTAGGTCTAGTTAAAAAGTTAACATACTTTCGAATTTATCTCTAAGGTCCATTAATCAATTATTCATTAGGAAGGTACCAAATATTAATTTACTTAATTAAATATTTTCTTCTCTTTAGATAATGTTCAATCCTAACAAGGTTAACCTTACGTTAATTCATTTAAATTTATTATCCTATTACTTAGAGTCCTTTCCATTTACTTCTTAAGGCTTACTAAGAGCTAACAAAGGTTAACATTCTGAGGAAATTAGATAGCCCCATTCCCCAATTACACATACCCTTAAGGATTTAATTTAAACATTAAAATACATTTCTACCTAAAAAAATAGGGTGAATCCTCAACCTTTAGATCAAATCCATCTTGGTCACTAGATCCTAGGGTTCTAAACTTAGCCCTAAAATCCTTATGAATTTTATTAAAGCCTTTCCTTTATTCTATTTTCCTCATTTGGTCTATTTTTTTGCCAAAAATTACAGGTTGGAGAGGAGGAAGCCATGGGAGCTAAAGAGGAAAAGCCATGGAGAATTCTAAAAAAAGATCTAGTTTATATTTAGTTTAATTTTAGTTTTATTAATGTAATCTATTTCATTCAAGGATACAAAGGATTTTCTCCCCAATTTGGTTTTGAAAAAGTTGAAGTCTTGAAAAGGTTTTAATTATTGAAAAAGTTACAATTTTAAAAAGTTGATATTTTGAAAATATTGTTATTTTGAAAAGTTGCGATTTTGAAAATGTGGCAATTTCAAAAGGTTAGTTTTTTTAAAAGTTACTATTTTGAAAAAACTTACAATTTTGAAAAGTTTGGAATTTTAAAAAATCTTTCATTTAGAATAATTTACAATTTTTAAAAGTTGCGATTTTGAAAAAGTTACAATTTTGAAAAAAATGTAAAAAATTGTAATTTGAAAAAGTCAAAATTTTAAAAAGTTACAATTATTGAAATGTTGTACTATTGAAAATTTTGAATTTTGGAACTTTGTAATTTTGAAAAAGTTTGATTTTTGAACAAAAGTTACATTTTTGAAAAGTTACAATTTTTTAAAATATGTATTTAAAAAGTTATCAATTTTTCAAAAAAATCATTCTTAATCAATTTCAATTTTGAAAAACTTACAATATTGTAAAAGATGTAGTTTTGACAACTTTGAAAATTTGACAAAGTTCATAGTTTTGAAAAATTTGCAATTTTAAAAATTCTAGAATTTGAGAAAAGATATAATTTTGAAAAAGTTAATTTTTTTTTAAAAAAGAAAATTTGAAAATGTTACAATTTTGAAAAAGTTATAATTTTTAAAAATTTACAATTTTGAAAACATTGCAATTTAAAAATGTTCCAAATTTTAAAAGATTCAACTTTGAATAAAGTTTAACTTCAAAAAAATTAAAATTTTGAAAAGTTAATATTTTGAAAAAGTTGTAATTCTTAAAAAGTTCAACTTTTAAAAATATTGTTATTCTAAAAAGTAGCAATTTTTTAAAAGTTACGATTTTGAAAAAACTTGTAATTTTAAAATGTTACAGTTTTGAAAAAATTACAATTTTAAAAATGTTATAATTTTCAAAAGTTTGGAATTTTAAAAATCTTTCATTTAGAATAAGTTACAATTTTTTAAAAGTTGATTCTCAAAATTTGCAATTTTGAAAAAGTTGCAATTTAAAAAAATGAAAAAAATTGTAATTTGAAAAATTCAAAATGTTGAAAAAGTTGTAATTATTTAAATGTTGTACAATTGAAAATTTGTAATTTTTGAAAAAGTTTTATTTTTGAAAAGTTACATTTTTACAAAGATGTAATATTAAAAAAGTTATCAATTTTGAAAAAGTTTCATTCTTAATCGGTTTCAATTTTAAAAACTTACAATATTGTAAAATATGTAGTTTTGAGAAATTTACAATTTTGACAAAGTTTCAATTTTGAAAATTTTGTCATTCGAAAAAAATTCTAGAATTTCAAAAAAACATCCAATTTTAGTAAAGTTACAATTTTGAAAAAGTTATAATTTTAAAAAATTTAAAAAATGTTCCAACTTTTAAAAATCTTCAACTTTAAAAAAATTTAACTTGAAAAAATGAAAATTATGAAAAGTTAATATTTTTAAAAGTTGAAGTCTTGAAAAAGTTCAATTTTGAAAATGTGGAAATTTCAAAAGGTTAAAATTTTAAAAAAGTTATGATTTTGAAAAAACTTGTAATTTTGAAAATGTTGCAGTTTTGAAATAGTTACAATTTTGAAAAGTTTGGAAATTTTTTTAAAAAATCATTTAGATAAATTTATGATTTTTTAAAGTTTGCAAATTTGAAAAGTTGAATTTAAAAAAAGTAACAATTTTGAAAAAAAAATGAAAAAAAAAATTGTAAATTAAAAAAGTGAAAAATTTGCAACTATTAAAATTTTGTACTATTGAAAATGTTGAAATTTTGAAAAGTTGTAATTTTGAAAAAATCAAGTATTGAAACAAAGTTAAATTTTTGAAAAGTTGCAACTTTTAAAAAGATTTAATTTTTTAAAAGTTCTTAATTTTTAAAAAAGTTTTACTCTTAATCAATTTAAATTTTGAAAAACTTACAATATTGTTAAAGATGTAGTTTTGAGAAATTTTGTAAATTTTGAAAAAGTTTTATTTTTGAAAAGTTGCATTTTTACAAAGATGTAATATTAAAAAGTTATCAATTTTGAAAAAGTTTCATTCTTAATCAGTTTCAATTTTAAAAAACTTACAATATTGTAAAATATGTAGTTTTGAGAAATTTACAATTTTGACAAAGTTTCAATTTTGAAAAGTTTGTAATTTCAAAAATTCTAGAATTTGAAAAAACATCCAATTTTAGTAAAGTTACAATTTTGAAAAAAAATGAAAATTTTAAAATGTTACAATTTTGAAAAAGTTATAATTTTAAAAAAATTAAAAAAATGTTCCAACTTTTAAAAATATTCAACTTTAAAAAAAAATTAACTTCAAAAAAATGAAAATTATGAAAAGTTAATATTTTTTAAAAGTTGAAGTCTTGAAAAAGTTTCAATTTTTGAAAAAATTGCAATTTTGAAAATGTGGCAATTTGAAAAGGTTAAAATTTAAAAAAAAGTTATGATTTTGAAAAAACTTGTAATTTTGAAAATGTTGCAGTTTTGAAATAGTTACAATTTTGAAAAGTTTCGATTTTTTTAAAAAATCATTTAGATAAATTTATGATTTTTTAAAGTTTGCAAATTTGAAAAGTTGCAATTTAAAAAAAGTAACAATTTTGAAAAAAAAAATGAACAAAAAATTGTAATTTAAAAAAGTGAAAATTTTTCAACTATTAAAATTTTGTACTATTGAAAATGTTGAAATTTTGAAAAGTTGTAAGTTTTGAAAAAAGCGAGTATTGAAACAAAGTTAAATTTTTGAAAAGTTGCAATTTTTAAAAGATCTAATTTTTAAAAAGTTCTTAATTTTAAAAAAGTTTTACTCTTAATCAATTTAAATTTTGAAAAACTTAAAATATTGTAAAAGATGTAGTTTTGAGAAATTTTCAATTTTGACAAAGTTGCGATTTTGAACAATTTTTAATTTTAAAAATACAATAATTTTAAAAATATACAATTTTGAAAAAGTTATAATTTTAAAAATGTTACAATTTTGAAAAGTTTCAATTTAAAAATGTTCCAACCTTTAAAAATATTACACTTTGAAAAAAAAAAATTCGAAAAAATTACAATTTTTAAAACTTAATATTTTGAAAAACTTGAAGTCTTAAAAAAGTTTCCATTTTTGAAAAATTAAAATTTTGAAAAGTTAAAATCTTGAAAAAGCTACAATTTTAAAAAAATTGATGTTTTTAGAATATTGTTATTTTGAAAAGTTGCAATTTTTAAAAATATGCAATTTTGAAAATGTGGCAATTTTAAAAGGTTAAAATTTAAAAATAAGTTACGATTTTGAAAAAACTTGTAATTTTGAAAATGTTGCATTTTGAATAAGTTACAATTTTAAAAAGTTACAATTTAGAAAATTTAGGAATTTGAAAACAACATTCATTTAGAATAATTTACAATTTTTTAAAATTTGCAATTTTTAAAAAGTTACAAATTTGAAAAAATGAAAAAAATTGTAATTTGGAAAAGTCCAAATTTTGAAAAAAATTCATTTATTGAAATGTTATACTATTGAAAATGTTGAAATTTTGAAAATGTGTAATTTTTGAAAAGTTTGATTCTTGAAACAAGTTACATTTTTGAAAAGTTGTAATTTTTAAAAAGTTATCATTTTTTGAAAAGGTTTCATTCTTAATCAGTTTTAATTTTGATAAACTTACAATATTGTAAAAGATGTAGTTTTGAGAAATTTGTAATTTTGACAAAGTTGCAATTTTGAAGAATTTGTAATTTTAAAAATTCTAGAATTTGAAAAAAGATACAATTTTTAAAAAGTTATAATTTAAAAAAAATAACAATTTTGAAAAGTTGCAATTTAAAAAATGTTCCAACTTTTAAAAAGATTCAACATTGAAAAAAAATTAACTTTGAAAAAATTACAATTTTGAAAAGTTAATATTTTGAAAACATTGAAGTCTTGAAAAAGTTAAAATTTTGAAAAGTTAAAGTCTCAAAAAATTGCAATTTTGAAAAATTAAAATCTTGAAAAAGTTGCAATTTTGAAAATGTGGCAATTTCAAAAGGTTAAAATTTAAAAAAAGTTACGATTTTGGAAAAAGTTGTAATTTTGAAAATGTTGCAATTTTGAAAAAGTTACAATTTTGAAAAGTTTGGAATTTTCAAAAACTTTCATTTAGAATAATTATTGATTTTTTAAAATTCGTAATTCATAAAAAGTTACAATTTTGAAAAAATGAAAAAAATGTAATTTGAAAAAGTGAAAAATTATTGAAATGTTGTACTATTGAAAATGTTGAAATTTTGAAACGTTGTAATTTTCAAAATGTTTGAATATTGAAACAAAGTTACATTTTTGAAAAGATGTAATTGTAACACCCCAAAAAACACACACACGAACAACACAGTAAAAGACAGGATAAATTTTTTTGACTTGCTTGACACATAACATGACGCAACATGTCGTCACCAAGTATACAACTAACACTGTGAACAACTTGATACAAGGATGGCCATAAAGGCAGCACGGAAACATTCACACATATCAAGGACAATTTACTTTTCTTTTGACAAGACAACATAGAAGTCCAATCACAGAACACACTTACAGTTAGGGCCAACCACAAGGAGATATTCTTGAGGGTTATTTATTTTAAAAGGACATCTTGCAATTCTTAGCTTACGTTTTCAAGGAGGCTCAAGATATGATTCGTACAATTCATCTTACCAAGCTAAGTTTATTCTTAACACAGAGTAATTATCTTTAAATCTTCTCTATTATGACCTTTATTTGCTTAATTCGTTTATCAAGAAAAAAGATTAAAAATTTACTTTCCAAATGGCGGTGAGAAAGATGGTGAGGTCTCCAATTTGTTTTCTCTGGCTTATTAAATCTTATCATCTTCAAACAACTAACAGTTCATTTCACCTTAGGGTCATTTTACAAATTTCACCGTAAAAGGAAATAATGTTCACTAGAGGAGCTAGGGTTATCATGATATAAAGTTTTACTTGCAATGATAGTCCTACCCTTGTTTACTTAAAGAATTTCTTGCTCTCAAGTTGGTGACCCCTACGTTACTTTATTTGAATGCAACCTTTACTTTCACTTCCAGAAGTATTAAACAATCCCATGTTAGTTTACTTATGACACTTTATTACTAAGTCATGTCAAGGTTTAACTCAAAATTTATTCTCAAGGCGAGGTTGTAGCAACACTCATTTACAAGAACAAAACAAGATTACATCAATTCTTAAAATACTGATACTCCAACAATGTCACTCTACAACAATAACCAAATTTTCTTATAATTTCGATGATGGTCACACAATACATGGTTTCCAAAGTTCAGATGACAAAGTCCACAAGTCTATCCCTCATCTACACGTAAAATCCATCTGCAACAAATTTTTTACAAGAGTCAGTTCACGAGAACTGAGCAAGATAAGGCTACACAAAACCACCATAACTATTATCTAACAATACCACGAAAAGGAAGCACTTTATTACAAGAATTGGGTCAAACCTCTAAACACTATCAACACATCAAGTTATAATAATCTCTCTATCATGCCAATCAAAGAAGGAGGAGACCTTGTACTTCAGCTAGGAGTAAAAGCAACGAAGGTATAGCAATAGTATGAGAATGGCTCTTGGCCCTATAAGGGGAAATAAACAATCTAGCAAAAACAGAATTCCCATCAAGTAAGTAATTAAACAATAATTACAAGATTGAGATTTGATATAAATAGACCAACCATCTAGAAATTTATCAAAGGCACCAAACGCATAGGCTAAAATAATATATTTCTAAAAGAACAAGAGTTGATCAGCCCAAGAAAGGGGAAACACGGGTTCCAAAATTTAACACAAAAATTCATGTATAAATGAGTTTCAAACCGGAAATCAAATAGAGTATACACATAACATAAGTTTCGAAGTGAAGGCAAAGTATACTAGTTTTGACCATTAACTACAAGGAGATTTACCAATCATCCAGGAAGGGTCAAGGTCTTTACAATGCAGAAAGCAAACACGCGAGAGAAGAAGGGAGTTTCGTCAAACAAGAGTATACAATAATGTCATCAAAAATTTTATAACACTAAAGATTTGTAAACTTCCACAACAATTCTAATGTTTGATTAATTTAAAAATAAATTATCCATTTCCCGAAACAACCATATTTTAAGGAAGCCCTTGGTAACACAATCAACCGTCACACAAAGATACAAACATAACTTCTAAGTGGCATTATCAAAACAAAACCTTCCGCTATGAATCCATAAGTCCATCAAATGAAAGTTGAGTTTTTCCCGAAGATTAATCACATTTAAGGAAATTTCCATCACAACTATTACGGTAATAATGTGCATAAAAACCGACCAATATTAAATTAATAGTGTTAACATTACAAGGAAAAAAAAATAATGCAAGTTAGGAAAAATAGAAGAGCGCCATCAGCAATAATTCTGAGAGGGGATTAGACCAACTATTCTAGTGTCAACGAGGTACTGGATTCACACAATGAAACCTCCAGCTTAGTTGATCCGAAAAGCTAGATATGGTTCAAGTTGATAGGGATGGTCAAGGTACTTCTTGAGGATGGCCTTAAAAGCCTAGAAACAAGATGAAAGATAATATAAGAGTCTAAACACGTGATCTGGAAACACATTGCACACAAACCTTTTCATTCTAAAAGTTTAATACCGAAACTCAAGCTGGCTAGCCCCAAGCATTGATCACACAATCCTACAACCTTTCTTTCTCGATGCCAAAAGGTTATCAAAGGGACTTGCGAAGGAGCTAACAAAAATGTCAAAAGACAACTTGGGTGCTAGGGAGGAGCTTCATAGTTATCATTAACTCACTTCCATGATATAAAAAAAAATACTAGTTTGATCAACATAATAACTTGCAACTCAATCGCAGAGAAGAATTAATACATAAACAAACAGACGAAGGTCTATCATTCGAGTAAGAGAAACATAACATTCAGAGGAGAGGGCACACGCATCCTTTCGACCCACTCATCAACGATAAAAGCTAAAACAAGAAGAAACAAGCAGAAAGGGAAATCTCCCATCATGACATCCAACTGACAAATCAATGCAAGGAAAAGTGGTTCGATTTCACAATATTTTTAAATAAAATAACAGTAGAAAAGTGTAGAAATATCTTGCCTTTTTCTCCAGATTCAGCTTCACCCTCCTGCCTCTTCCATTGCTTTGGACGAAAACTTGAGCTTTTACTTCTTGTGGGATTCGACAACCAACTCACATACCCCATACGTGCTACCACGACACAAGTGATCTACACAAGGCTGGAGGAGATATTTTCAGAGAAGAACCTAGCAAGGATGTCATGGAAAGAAAAGGTTGTAGGAGATGGATTTACCCAAGTTACTCAAATTTGTTTCAACTTCCTATGCCTCCTCAACAAACCCATTCCAAAACAACAAAATTCCCAAGTCATATTTACCTTACCTCAAATATATAATAAATATGTAGCACCTATGGCTTCACCTATTGACATAGAATTCAATGCAATTAAAGATTTCCTGAAGTGGCATTCATCTTCAGTACAACTCGCAAGCAATTCCCACCATGCATCAGATGAAATGCATCATTGATTTGGTCTAGTGTCAAATTGTGTGTAATGCACTCGTCAACTTTGATCTCCTTATTCATGTATTTTTCAACAAGCCATGGTACTTGAGAGTGACTTTTGAAGCCACCAAAAGCAGTTCCTTTCCATACACGGCCTGTAACCAGCTGAAAAGGTCGGGTAGAAATCTCCTGTCCAGAGGCTGCAACACCAACAATAACAGACGTCCCCCAACCCTTATGACAACACTCTAGAGCAGCTCGCATTATACTAACATTTCCAATACACTCAAAGCTGTAGTCAACACCTCCATCGGTCATATCAACAAGCACCTGCTGAATGGGTTTATCATGATCTTTAGGATTAACAAACTCGTGACTCCAAAATCCTTAGCAGTTTCAAATTTCTTAGAATCAATGTCAATGCCAATAACACGTGAAGCACCCGCTGTTTTAGCACCCTCTGCAACCGCGAGTCCGACTGTACCAAGACCAAATATTGCAACTATTGATCCAGCTTCTACTTTTGCTGTATTCCAAACTGCTCCAAGACCTGTAAAAGAATTTTTGTGCATTCCAAGGGTGCAACTGCAGTCTTTGCAAACCCACCAGCAAAGCCTCCTGCAATGAGCTCCTTAACATAAACAGGCATCACATCGCGTGTTACAAAACTCTCGCATGCGTTGAGTGTTCCTTGCTTGCCATAGGAGCACCCACCGTTGTCATAGCAGGTCCTGGAGGTGAATCCATTCACACTTCCTCCTCAAATCCCAATGTTGGGATGTTTGACAGAAGATAAGTGAATGGACGAGTTAACAAAGATCCAATCTGGCTGGACTTTCAATCAAATTATTGAATAGGACAAATAATCAGTCAACACCTTGAATTTACAGCACCTTTACCAATGCCCGATCCAATATCTCGATGAAATCTTGAACACCCAATTCTCATGATATATACCCAACATTCAATTTGGAAAAAGCTCTATGATCCCCGTAAAAATTTTCAATACCCGCGTTTAGGTGGGCGGAGAAAAGCATATGACCAATCCCCTCTTTTCAAATTGACGAGAAAATATGAGAACAAGAATACCCAGATAGTGGTGTACAGAATTTTCTAGGGGGCAGCAGCTATAACGATCCCCAATCTCGAATCAGAGGATACCTAGAAGCAAACAAGAAACCCAACTGTAGAAAATGGGTGAACTGAGAAGAGGCGCAGAAGCATTACCCAGCCTCAATTTTAGCAAAGTCCTTATCCCATCGTTCAGTGGGCAGGCGAAGGCGCTGGAATGGCAGCCTCTCGATGTTCATCAACCGATACTCTGTTTCATCTGCTATCGGTGGAGACATCAATCACTCAACTAATTAGGGTCAGGGTTTGTTGTTCAGTTCTATATATTCGGCTCCTGAAGAGACCAGGTTGACATGAGATAGGAAAAGAAACCAAGTGCAGGGAGAACATCTAACACAGAAGCCGCAACGCACTCTCCTACAAACACCAATCTCCATGCCTCTATACTTGTGCTAACAACAATACTCCTCTGTCCGTTTTCACAGCACATAAAGAACACCAAGTAATAGAACACACCACGCAGCACTCAAGAAGGTGGAGGCAACACGCCTACTCCACTAGCCATCAAGTCAATCCAGATTGCGCCCAACACCCACCCATACGCATTGAAAGAACAATAAAAGGAATACCAGGTCCTTCCACCCACCGCCAGCTAACAACCTAGTCGACTGCATAGCTAGGCAGGAAAAGGAATGGCATGAAAAGTAGATAGAAAGGCAATTAATACCCAGCAAGTGGTTAAATCAAAGTCGTCGTTTGCAAAACCACATAATGGTCTGAGCACAATTTGGTGAAACAAGAAAGAAAGGAAAGGCGGTGGCCAGATTCAAGTAAAATGCATTTCCAAGAAGGCCAAAAGGTCATTAAATAAACAATAAAAGTGGTGCATGTGGCCAGCAGATGGGTTACGTGGTTAGGCATGAACAAACGTGTCCAAAATGGGTGAATGCATCCAAAATTTTATCATAAAAATAAATAAATAAATAAGTTATAGAACAAGACATGAGAGAAGGCTTGGTCGGCCGAGGAGGAAACTAGTGGTAGAAGTTTCAAAAATGAACACAGGACAATGACCGACCACGGCGTCACAACAGGAGACCCTCTACTTTGCGCAAACCGGTGCTCGGTCCGCGAAGCGACCAACCAAACAATAAAATCGTTCACCGATAATTAACCATAATGTTGATAACAATCGACAATAAGATAATGAAGTTATCGTCGATCGATAATTAAATTAGTAATATTATTATTATTTCTATTACTATTATTATTATAACTTAACAATAATTATTAATCAAATTAAGAAGGACCGACAAACAAGCACGGTAAAAGAGAACATGATTTTCCTTTAACAAGGAAATTGTAACAGGCGTTGCAAGGGCCAGTAACGACAACAACAACATGACACCAGCAAACACGATGAAGAGGGAGATGATTGAGTATTCCCTGTGACTAAGGTGAAGCCCACCAATGATCGACGAAGGCACAATGACGCTCCATGCTTAGCACTCGATCGCCGCAGGATGAACAGGTGTAACGTAGAATAGGGCATTACAAGTAATTTTGAAAAATTTAATTCTTAATCAATTTCTATTTTGAAAAACATACAATATTGTCAAATATGTAGTTTTGAGAAATTTGCAGATTTTGAAAAATTTGTCATTTAAAAATTCTAGAATTTGAAAAAGATACAATTTTGAAAAAGTTGTAATTTTAAAAAAGTTGCAATTTTGAAAACATTACAATTAAAAAATGTTCTAACTTTTTAAAAATATACAACTATGAAAATTTCTTAACTTCGATAAAAATTACAATTTTGAAAAGTTAATATTTTGAAAAAGTTGAAGTCTTGAAAAAGTTAAAATTTTGAAAAGTTAAAATCTTGAAAAAGTTACAATTTTGAAAAAGTTGATATTTTGAAAATATTTTTATTTGAAAAGTTGCAATTTTGAAAATGTGGCAATTTCAAAATGTTAAAATTTAAAAAAGGTTACAATTTTGAAAATTTTAAAGTTTTGAAAAAGTTACAATTTTGAAAAAGTGTAGTGCCTCGCTTCCCTTCGACACCTTGTGATATTGATCCACGATCATCGCCGACTATATTATCGACATTGTTATAGTTTAATTTATTATGAATTTAGATGTTAGGTCATGGTTTATTATGGACTTTTATTCATATATGGTGCATGATGATTATTAGAGACATTTTAGATATTGATGTTGATATATTGTTTGACATGGTTATATTATAGATGTTGTTCAAACTTGTGATATTTGGATATTTTGAGTAGACCTAGAAAATGAGAATTGAATTAAAATTGATGATGATATAGTTGTGGATGAAATTGTAAGTGATATTGCTGATTGTCTTGATGATTGTTGTGATTCACATATATGTCGATGATCTTGAAATTATATTTATATTCATTTGGATGTTCTAATATGGCCATGAGGCCGAAGGAGGTATTTGTATTTTGTAGGTTTAAAATATCACAACAAACATCGGGGATTGGAGACCAACCACTTTGGAATTCTAGATGAATTCAACAAGGTCACCATGACAACTGTATTGTGTAACGCCCACTAATTCATGACACAAAGACCAACATATAAAACTACAGGATATTTCTTTGACTTGTTTGATGTACAGAACTACACAATAGGTGGTCACAAAGGTTATGGCTAACTCTTCAAATAGCTTGACTCAACTAGAATAAAGGACAGTTCACTTTACTCTTTAATAAGGCACCATGAAACAACTCAACCACAATATACACAGTCACAATTGGATACACTCCATGGTTTACAATCCCTTAAGGTTATGTATTTACCAAAAATGTGTTTTTTCAAGACCTTCCTTAACAATCTACAAGATTCATGTTTGGTTCGAGCATTCTTCTCACAAAGGTGAACTTATTACTTTTGTAATCTAGACTAACTAGTCGAAGCACAAGATTTTTGAAAGAGGTTCAACTAAAGACTGAAAAGATAAAAAAATTAATTTGACCAAAAGGGAAACCTTTCATCTCTCACTAGGTTGCATAAACATGTCTAAGTTGAAAATATTCATCCGGACCTCCATTGCATAAGTGATGAGCATAAGCTCTATCTGAAGTGGAGTTCTATTACAAAAGTTATGAAAATATCCTACAAAACACCAAGAGAGAGAAATTCATCCTTAGCATAGATAGATTATCTTCTTGTGGGGTGCGCAGAAGAAATTTCCCTAGAAAGAAATTTTCTTCGGGGCGCGGAAGAGAGGCACGGGAGAAACTTTTTTTCTACTGAGCACGCAAGATGGGCATGGAAGAGACTCATTTTTCTCTCGGGCGTGCAAGATGGGTGCAGAAGTGACTCATTCTCTCCTAGGTGTGCAAGACGAATGTGGAAGAGACTCAATTTCTCCTAAGTACATAAGACATGCGCACAAGAAGCTCTGGTCGCGCCAGATGGGTAAACAAGAAGCTCTAGGTGCGCAAGAGGATTTTCCTCTTCTATGAACTTCAGAAGGCCATAAATTTTAATAGGGAACTTTTATTTTAGGAAACCATAACTTTTCAGAAAGCTCTTAATGTCCTATTTGCATAGAAACCTTAAGAATTTAATTTAGATAAAATTTTAAGGGTCAATTTTGAGAAAACGCTCTGTAGGCTTATAAAATGAAAACTTGTGACATTTGACTTATAAAATTTTGTTCAATTTGACTTCCCTCCTTTCTCAACATGCCAAACAAACATAGAGGGTTGCTCTTAGAGGAATTTAGGATGGATTTCAAGGTATAATTTTTTTGATTGAAGATCAATTTGAAATTTCTCAATTTTGACAGTGAAACGACTGCAGTTTTTCCTTTGTTCGATTTGAAAGGATCCTTAACCATTTCTTAAGTGGTTTAGTTTATTTGGGGGTGCCTTAATCATATTAAGTTCAATTCAATGTTTCATTTTATTTTTCATTATTGCAGGGGTCGTTCTATACATTTTGAATAAAATATTTGCGCCAGTTTGAAAATTCTCTAACAGAGTTCTACAACTTTAATTTAGATTCGATCCATTTACATTTACCAACATAAATTTATGAATTCATTCTAATCAAATCACTACAATATTTTGTTTCCTTCAAATCATGGATTCCAAAGGAAAATAGTAATATATTCTCTTCATACGTATTCCCTTTTCAATTTTCCAAACAGATATTTTCAAATACATTGAAACCCATATTTCCAATGAAGACAATATCATCTTAACAAAACTAAATAAATTTTATTGACTTGTATGATTCTTTTACAACTTTCTTTTCCATTGATCAAATACAACTTACAAGATATAAATCTTTCTTTTCTTTCATCCAAAAACAGAAAACAAAGTACATCTCTTTCACATTTCAAATTACAACTTTCATAACCAATACAAAACATCTTTCCATCAAAAAAATATACAAGATCATCCACTTCGAAGTGGGAAAGGGTTACAATAAATAATGATCCCAACAAGGACTATCAAAATTGTCTTTTTCCTCTGCTCCAAAATAACATGAATATTCTCCATATTTTTCAATTTTGATCACAACAAAAGTAGGGGAAAGGTAACACTCTCCACCCAACCAAGACATCTAATGAAACAAGAATCCACCCTTCTTCATTGGTTCCCTATCCCCAACCATAATGAAATAAGAAATGTGTTTCAACACATGGAAACAATAGGCTTCCACAACACAAAGGAAATCTTTCAACATGCACATTTCATATTAAAACACAGTCCAAAACAAAAAAACAATTTTACAACCACCTGAAAGACAACAAACAAAACTCAGGCTTCTTCATGTAAGCCAAAGGAGCAAGAAACTATGGGGGATGCTACTTATGCCTCCCAAAGGGGAAATGGGTATCACAACCTAAGAAAAAGCACAAAAATATAACATTTCAAATACTTGACATGCCCTTATGCCTCCCCCAAGTACCCTGTATTCCTCAAATTTCTTTAAGCCTCCCCAACCTATTATGGCACCCCATAACGAGTAAAGAAATGCAAGATATTTCTTCGTAAGGTGGAACCCAAATCCCAACTCCCTCAAAACTTATACTTCCCCAATAACACTTATGTCTCACACAAAATAAACCCCATAGCCTTCTCCTACACCATTCTTAGGCCATCTACCCAACATCCCACAAATAATAACAAATATACAAGCATTTACATATTCATAAAAGGGAAAATAAAAGTATTTCCAAGAGCCAAGCTCTTACCTCTCCATGATGGATTTTGTTAAATGTTTAAAACAACAAGCTTTCCAAAGTGCAAAATATTCTAAGAGATCAACAATCTACAAGCATGATACAATCTCCAATCTTCTCCAAAAGCAAGAGCTCCAAAACCCCAAAATAAGTCTCCTAAAATGAAGTGATAAAAATGGAGTTACCCAAAACAAAGCTAAAGAATTCCAATTTATAGAAGAGGGAAGGGAAGAGGATGAGGTGGATCCAAGTGGGATGCCACATCACAAATCCTCAACTCCAAGCACAAAATTCAACTTCATTCTCCAATGCATAATCAATAGGTGGGTGAATAATATGATAGTTTTACTTACACACTCAAACAAGTGCACACCTCATAAGGACTGAAATTAAAACATGTAAGATAAGTGTAATAAAAAAATTCAACTTGACTTATAAAAATGCATAAATAAGAGCTAAATTTAACTCTCCAACCATAGGTAAGGTTGGTATATAAATTTCAGAGGCATGGGATGATTTTAGCTTGTGCCACAAGTCTCCAAAATCAACCTCCAAGGACAATTTCGAATTTCAAAGAAGATGGAGTGTTTCATACTCCAAAATCAACTTACACATCACTTACACACTTATTACAACACTTTAATTTTACGCCATCTAATAACTACTTATGACCTAATTTGATTAATTAGTTTTTAACAATATGATTACTCACATTAATTAACACACCATTTAATAAATAAGGAAAGGGGTCAAAGCACCACAAAATAAACACATGCAACGTTAAACCAAGGAAAATAAATAAAAGAAACCTAAAACCCCTTGGTCACATTTGAAAGTGATCCCCCATGGGGATCCCTAAAAAAAAATCAAACAAACACGAACAAATAAAGTTTCCATGCTGACCTTGTTGAATTCATCTATAATTCTAAAGTGGTTGGTCTCCAATCCCCCGATGTGTGTTGTGATATTTTAACCTACATAACAAAAATAACTCCTTCAGCCTCCTGGCCACATCATAACATCCAAATGAATATAATATGCTTCCAAAGTCATCAATATATATGTGAATCACAACAATCATCAAGCCAATTAACAATGTCACTTAAAATTTCATCAACAACTATATCACCATCAATTTTAATTCAATTTTCATTTTCTAGGTCTACTAAAAATATCCAAATATCACATGTCCGAACAACATCTATAATGTAACCATGTCAAATAGTATATAAACATTAATATATAAAATATCTCTAATAATCATCATGCGTCATATATGAATCGAGTCAAGAATAATCCGAGGCTTTAACATCTAATCATCATACTAAATAAAAACTATAACAATGCCCATGGTATAGTCAGTGTCATGATCGAGTATCAAAAGGTGTCAAAGGAATTGGGCTCTACATCACCCTCCCCTTAGACTCTACTTCCTCCCTGGAAGTCACAGGAAAGAGAGATAGGAATAAATGCAATAGAAAAGCAGATCACTCCCATTATGAGATTTATTGCTTCAACAATTAAATTCATAAAAAAAACGGAGATTGTAAGGGATGAGTTCTAAACTTTTTACATGTAAGGCTACGAAATTTAAATCTAGAGATTAACTTTACGGTATCAACCAAGATACAACACATAACAATATAACATGAAGAGTTCAAAAGAGTCTTAAGAGTAACCACCAAGTAGAGGAATAATAAGGAGAATTCCTTGAGTTGAGAAAAACCACATAGTTTCCCAAGGAACACAACATACTACGATAACAAAAATTAAGGCTTCCACTAGAGAAATTATGCTTTCATAATTCGTTGTTTAAGAAAGGATAGCAGAATACACCAAGGCCAAAATTTTATATGAGAGACATGTTTACTCAAGTTCCAACAATTTTCGGTCACACAAGATGAGTTTAATCAACAAGGAAGGACACCTAAATCAACAAGAATTTATAATCAAGAAACTATTTATGGAAAACACTTCTATAACTCGAGAGGGTACAGTTAAATTTTCATGGTAATATTAAGAAATTTCATGACCACAAGGTTTCCTATAGTCTGATTTTTACACTTTTGTTTTAAGAATTGAACACACCACACCAACCAAATCTAGAGACATCAATCATTTAGCAAAAAAAAAAAAATATATATCTCCCTAAGAACTAACATATCAATACACAAAGTACCATTAACAATAAATAATGGGATTCATTTATCTTATTTCCGATCAATCTCGGAATGACCACAAAGAGAGCATAAGCATAAATTGTAACACCGAGAGAGCACTCAAGGTCTCTAGGAGAAGAACAAGAAGAAAAGAAAAATTCCCAAAGTTATTTTATATCCTTAACATATGTCGCCTTAAAATTATAATAACTTAGGTCTCTAAGGACAAGACAACACGCAAGGTGGTTTCTTAAACAAGAGATAAGTCTCAAACTAAAAAGACCTCAACTCACACTCATCAAGCTTCTAGATGATAAGGGTATGATGACCAAAAAAATCTCAACAATAAAGGCACATACCTCTATGAACAAGAAGGTACTAAGAAACTAGAACACACTACTATCCACCAGGTGCTTCACAATTCTAGGTAGGTGACAGAACTACAGGTTTAGCTATACATTGTACTCAATACACATAAATCTTACTTATTTATAAATCAACTCATTAAGTCAAAAGCTGTAGTTTTATTTTCTAAGCACATTCCTTTACGATTTTTCTTAATTAAACTTCCTCCTATTATGACATCACAAGTTTGTGTTATAAGGACCACTAAGGGGGCATGATATCTCACCATTCTATAAAGGTGGAAAAGAGAAAAAGTATTTATTTTACTCCTAGGGGAGGTAGATGGACAATTTTTTTCCCTTTCTGTTCTTCTACATGGTTTTTATTTCTTTTATTAACCTACTATTCATAAAGTAAGGACCATTTTCCTTTCTATGTTCTAGTTTATTTATTAAGCTTCAAGGCCAAATATCCTCAATTATAGTTCTATGATGTTTAGATGAGTCAATTTGTCAACAAAATTTAATGAGAAAGAAGGGTAAACATATCAAACTATTACTTTTATCGAGAGAGAGGTAAATAAACACACCACATTTTTAATTCTAAGGAAATAGGGGACATTTAACATAGAAAACACATTATTAATTTCTAAGAATTAGGAAACAATCAACCAACACGTACTAGAACAATATTTTGAAATTTTTCCACTAATTACAAGTATCATAAAACATTCCTAGTGGGTTTCTACAAGTTCTCAAAGGAAGTTACAAGGAAGACCCATTAAGGAAGCATAATTACTTTTACTGATCTATTAGGGTTTAACAATGTTTATTTTTTTGGCGCAAACATTTTTACTCACATGATAAGACAATGAAAGTTTTTGAATCTACACCGATATTACCACATGATACCAGAAACTAAGAAATCAAAATGACAAGGAAAGACTTTAACTATAAGAACACCACATACTCACTAGAAAGCATCAATTGTAAGCAGCCAATCAACTATCTATTCAATACAGCTTTACAACCAAGAGTTACAGTTTCACAAGAAGAATCCCATTATAAGATACCATTGAGATTAATTCATCAAGGTCTAATTACACTAACATCACTAGTGGCATGGTCCAAAAGACTCAAGGCATCCATAAGTGTCTCCACGTAATTTAAAATTAATAGGTCATAGAGTGTTATTCATAGTAACTAAAAAAATTTAAGGAAAGGATATACTTATTTATAGGTCAAGAGGGCAGCCAAAAATAGTTTATTTACACACAAAATACTCGAATATGATTAATTCTAACCATAATTATCAAGATGCATACAATCCTCAAGTCACTACTTTATATAATGAAATAAGGAAATCCTGATAAAGCTTAGCATGCCATCGAAAAGAAGCCAAGCACTGCACACACACGCTTTTCTACTAACATCTAGATCCAGCCAAAAGTAATCCGATCCTAACATAATTCATCAACCCATAATTAAACACCTCTACTCCGACAAGGTTCAAGATCTTCCTAAATTGTAAGAGAATCACCACCACTGCTAATGATGACTAGGAACTAGGATCTTTGAACACAATTAGTTGTCTATCTAGCAAGGTTGAGAAAAGAAAAATTCACTCTAATATCCTAGAAACCCTCAAGGTTTTGTGCATCCAAAACCAAGCCATAACTTTAAGCACCTAAGAGGACATTCAAGACACCCAGGGTGTAACCCCATATGATGAAATGTCTCAATACAAAAAGCATGGAATGAGCTCATCATCGTGCAAGAAGGAAACCACGTAATGTTTAGATTAGTAGCCACCAACATAATGAGCTCCGAGTCACCAATAAAAACAAAATCTAAGAAATTTTGACAATCAATGAAAGTGGCTAAGTAGCCATATTGTAAAGTCTAAAAATTCCTGCAAAAAAAATAAAAAATAAAAGAGCCTCGAGCTTCTCAAATAAATCATAAAATAAGTTGTAGGTCCTTGATAAAATAACACAATATTACGAATGTAAAAACAAAAGTTAACACCACATTCACTCCGCAGCCCTTCATGGCCACCAATAGGGGTACTCTACCTCGAGGTTAGTTTGATGACACATACGCAGGATTGGGTCCTAAACGAAGGATGGCCATAGAGGCAGCACGGAAACGTTCACACCTATCAAGGACAATTTATTTTTCTTTTGACGAGACAACATGGAAGTCCAACCACATGACACACTCACGGCTAGGGCAAGCCACAAAGAAGAAATGGTTGGGGGTTATTTATTTTGGTAATACACCCTTTAGCTCATGACTTAAGTTTTGAGAAGGAATCAATATATGATTCGCACAAATTCATCTCACCAACTCGAGTTAATTTCTTTATACATTGAAGAGTAGTTCACTTAAAGTCTTCTCCTACTTGCTAAATCTTATTATCTTCTAGAAAATAACCATTGTTTTCCCTTAAGCTTGTTTAAGAGTTCATCCAAAAGGGGTAGTGTTCACTAGTTAGCTAGGGATATCAATTTATATAAAAAAAAAGAATTTACTTCTCAAAGGATGGTTTCATTTTGATCACTCATGGAATTATTTGATTTCAAGTAGATCACCTCTACATTTATTTGTTGAATATAAAATTATTATTTGTTTAGCTTCTTAAGGGTTAACCGACCCATTTTACTTTACTTATAAAATATTGTCACTAAGTCTTAGAAAGATTTAACTTAACAATTTATTCTCAAGATCAAAGTTTTACAATACTCATATCAATGTAAAGATTGAATGCCATTTCTCACAAGGATAATTTCAAGCTTAACTACACAAGAACAAGACACTTTATTTCACCATTACCAATCAATACAAGGCAAGAGGTCATATCAACTCTCTTTACAAGCAATGTTACACAATTTACAACACATTGGACATTTTTACAAGGAACTTCATAATGGTACAGATGAAACTTTTACACTCTTTTCTTCTAGTCTACTCGCATAATCCATCTGCACAAATATTAACTAGAGTCAGTTCGCTAGAACTGAGCATGTTAAGTCTATGCATTGAAATAATAAGCTAACATTTAACAATAGACATGAAAGGAATGTTCTACTTCATGAAAGGATCAAAGCACAAACCACTAATCTACTTTTCACATGAGGTAAGGATCTACACCAGCCAACAATGAGGAAGTCAAACATTCCAGCAAGAAGTATATCACAAAACAAAGAATCAATTCAAGAACTTGTGGGATAGGAACGAAAGGTCAATAGTATTGAGAATTTTGATCATGCAACCCTATGGATTACGTGACTTAAATCTAATATTCAAACCATCCATCTTAAAAGGAAAAACTTGAGAGTCAAAGACATACTAGTTACGATCAAGACGCGAAACAAAACATAGTTACCCAATCCTTCCAGGAGGATGTTTCATAGCAATAAAGGGATACGTGACCCCGAAGGAAACATTCCATCGTTACAATCTAAACAAGAGGTCTACCGCCTCTTCCTTACAAGGTCTTTTAAAAGTAATAAACGTTAACAACTAGGATTCTCTCTAATTTCTTTGGTTTGCAACTAGGATTCTCTCTTCCTAGAACTTTCTATTGCTAAAGGTTGTATCCTGAATCCCATTGATCTACTTTCGGGCATTGAGGACAATAATGAAATTTCCTTCTTTCCTTCCTAATGTCTGATACCAGAATAGATTATTGAAGAAACCACAAGCCGCAAGCCTTATTAGGAAACGAGAAATAAACAAAATAGCTCACAAGTAAGCTACACTCTAGGTAGGCAAGCATGACAACTTTTAAATGGAAAGCCTAAACAAACTTCATTCGTAATCTTCATAAATAGCATACATACTATTATCCAAGACAATATAGCACTATGTGTAAAATGTTGTACAATATCAATTCATTCCAGCAGGACTCTCACTTACGCAACAAATTACATTCAATAGAAAGGTAATCAAGGAGTAGTGTTACAACTAATAAAACAAGAGCCACTCTAGCTAAGGACCCAGATTTCCATATTTTTGATATTCCTTATCAATGATGATAAAACACCGCAAAAGAAATATACATGCATTTGTGTTTTATCCAATGGTAAGTCTACATTCAGTAGATCTGAAAGGTGATAACTATCTTGTCAGCACAAGCAAGGGGACAAGCCAAAGAGGAAAGAAGCATTCGAGTGGGGCAGAAGTACTAATGAAGGCAACCCCTAAGGGAGAAAAAAGCAAGAAGTATCTACTATCGAGCAGAAATCAGACCCAAGCATTTATGAGCTTCTATTGATTTGATATCGCTTAGGGTAGCCATAACCAAGCATTTTGAAAGGTAACTTTTTATTTATTTATTTATTTATTATTTTTTTTTTATAGCTTCCATGTTTCATAAGAATGTCCCTTTCCCATTTCAGATGGTTTGATCCAAAACAAACAAAAGCAAGTAAAACATTGTTCTCAGCCATATAATTATAACAGAGTAAAGATAACAACAATTTTCCCCTATGCAAACCAATCATGAAAGGAACATCGATTCAGGAGAAGGAACAGAAAAAAAAGAAACCAATGCACTCAAGGACAATCGATAAAATCAAACACAATATTCCATCTTAAGGCGTCATTTCAGGTAGTAGATCATTTATTTCATGAAGTTGAAAAAGGACAGCAAAATATTTCAGGGGCTAGTCTTAACATGCCTGGTTTAGAACGCCATCTCCATATGTAAAAGATTTGTCTCAAAGCCGCTGCTTGCCCTTAACCCAAAGTGCTCTGCGAGCTCGTGCTAGCACCACATTCACGCGGTGAAAAACAGCTACAAACCAACCCCATGATTTGAAGCTCGGACACGAGACATATTGATTACACCACGCTCCTGGCTCGGGTAGGCATCTACCGTGATGATCAATAAACCTTTTCCTTCATTAGATTGAGGACAACATCAAACACTCGGTGCAAACGTTTCAGCTGCAGCCTGTAAGGTGTGATTAGTCCAACATAAAACTTTATGCCTGCCAATTTGGTGACTCGTTGAAGGAGCTCGCATACTAGCAAATCAAAAAGTGCTTCATAAATACTCTGATATGAAACAGATCCGCCCCTATGAGATTCTCTTCCATGAGTTACATCCTACAACAAGTAAGATCTCAATAGAGACTCTTTGCAAATACATTTCATCAGTTCTGCTGGTAACACCCTCACTGTCCAAGGTCAATTTTGAAGAACAACTCAGTACAAGATCTGGATCTGAAAGAAAATATCCTGCTACCTTCATCTCCCAAGACATTTTCTCCAACATTGCATAGATCTCCTGTGCCCGTGGGTGTGATCTGTCTCCTTGAAGGAGAGTCCCAAATTTGAGGGTGTAAACGATGCTGAACAGATAACAACAAGGTTGGACCACCTGCTTGTTGGAGCGCTCAAACCGGCTTCTACTACTGCAACATGCCTGCTGCCTAGCTAATTATTGTTGCAGGCAGTTGCTATGGATCCCCAACAAGAACACACCATACAGCACCCAATGAACGTGGAGGTAACACGCCTACCTCCCTATCTTGTAGCTTCATCTATAACCACCATATCAAACCCATGGCCAGAACTAGGAACAGTAGTGAACACAATCTCAGCCTCATTGCAAAACTTGCCTCAAGGTTTGATCGAGCTTCTTCCATGCTAGATCTACGCCACCGGACGAGTGCTACTTCCCAAAAAGAAAGGGCAAGATAGCTCAATCAAAAACTTTATCTCTCTTCTACTACTACACTGCGAGATTTTGCAACAATTTGATCATGGTGTGGTCGCATGACGAGCAAGAATGGACAGAACACATAAAATGGTCATCCCGTCAACACGTTGTCCTTGCAACACTCTCACTGTCACTTCGTCGATTTTGAGAACATATCTTGAAGGGGAAAAAAAAACCTGAATCTGAGGATGCAGTCGAACTGAACAGATAACAACATAGTGGACAACCTGCACGTTGGAAGCGCTCAGCACTTACTCTGACCTTCTCGCTACACTGTAAGATTTTGCAACAATCGAACATGACCGAGGGTTGCATGCAGAACATCGGGATCAACACCGATGGTGCTTGGGATGGGATCGCCCGCAAAGATGTCATGTTTAACTCATTTCGAATGTGGGCAGGAGGAAGGAAGCAGGCTCATTCCATCGCTCGACTCCATCCCGAAAAAAGGATGCTACTCGCAATAATGAGGGAACCCTTTACTACAACAATATACATGTGATGATCTCTCCCAACTAGAACGAGACTCTTCAGCGCCATTCTTGAGCATCACAAAAAAAGACTTTGATGTAATGCACAAAAATACGAACAGAGACGACAATACATACAAAGACAAAAGCAGAGCTTGGGCAGCATGGCCATGCACTTTATGCACAACATTGAGCTAAAAAAAAAAGAAGGCATTCAATAAAAAAGGGGAGGGAAAATGCGGTCTGCGGAGATGAGACCCTCCAAAAGCCACAGCTGAAAATCAAAATAAACAAAGACAGAACGTAAACCAAACTTCCTTGTTCACGCGGCCAAACAGTCAAGGGGAGAAGCTTAGCACTGGGCGCGAGAAATTTGCCAATCCAAGGAATTAAAGGAGGTGGGGGGCCTCACCCACCTCGCCAGAGGCGGCAAAAAGCCGAGATAATTTTGACTTTAAAAATCATGTCCCCCAACTCGCGCCACACACCTACTCTCCCTTCTTTCCCACGCAAACCCTGCTTTCCTTCATTTGTTTATTTTTACTTATATTTTATTTCATTTCATTAACATCGATAGTACGTTTGTATCTCAACTATAACATCCGAAGCGCTACTGAGCAAACAAGTATACAAAACTATAAAACAAAGTAATAGACCTGGTTTACGCTAAGTCGCATTTTAAATTTCAGCATTCTATCTATTTCTGAATTAAATATATCAACCAAACATACAATGACACGGTTCTATCGAACACGGTAGAATATTCATTTTATGACATTACAAATACAACAATAATATTATCTAAAGAAGAAGGTTCCCTCAATTTGGAACTCTATCTCCACGAATGAGAAACCGTCACATAAACAACATGCGCATTTACCTGCCATTAACATTATAAATACTAAAATCTTTAATCAATCCACGTTAGTTCACTGACTGGTTAAACTCCGTTGAATTAAATATATGTGATATATGGACAAGATTGCAGTTCAATGGTGAGGATGAAGGTTCGTTAAGTATAAATTCCTTACAATATTTTAGATAGATAATGAAATAAATAAGATCCTGACTTTCCTTAGTCAAAGGAAGACTTTCGTATATGATATAGATATACCTAAATTTAACGAGAGTAATCAACTGTATGTTAAAGGCTTCGAGTATAAATATACGCTTACTCAACAAGTGTTATCACTCATATGTTGAAAGCTTCTCAACAAGTATTAACAGTTATATATAGTAGGTTTTGATATAGAGATATGTTTATCACACAAATGTTATAAACTATATGTTAAAAGTTTCAATAGAAATATACACATAGTCAACATATACTGCAACGACCCAACAAGGAAAGGGTCACTACGCCATGAACCTGGGTAACCGCCAAACGGGGCATTACATTCTCCTCCCCTTAAGAAAGCATCGTCCTCGATGCGACATAACACAGAGGAAAGGAAAAGGTACGTAACCAAGAACAGGTAAAGGAGAAATTACGCCTAGGGTTTAAAATTTAGTTGATTAAAGCACGGCCACAGGGTAGCCTTAGGAACATTTGGTAGAAATTTTAACTTTAAATGTTCTGTGAAGATTGGCAGTTCTTTCTTGTTTGTTATTTTCATTAGTCTCTTTCCATTAACATTATTCTTAGTTTAATTCCTTTTAAAATTTCATCATTGAAGAGTTTTGGTTTATTCTTTATTGTGGGTGCCCAACATGAACTGCTAACACAACACCCTATCAGGTTCACAAGACCCTACAGATTCACAAGCACACAAGTATATACTTCAAGATTGTATTACACCACAAAAGGTTACTCAAATACGGAATGGATTAGGCACAGTCCACATAGTACATGTCACACATCAATGACTGACATACCAAAATACTCAACCAAAAGAGTACTACAATCCACTAGACATTTCCTCAATTTGCATCAATGAAAAACTCACATAACACCAAACAAATGCTACAGGTACATAGTGTCCACAAGGGAATCAATGACATAACCACAACATCACAACACATATCCATCTGACATGAGTAACACATACATCAAAAGACCACTACCAAACATCACAATAACTCAACATATATCCTGAAACATCAACCATACAGACAAATATCATAAGCCTCCCTCAAGTCTCTTATGCCTCCCTCAAGTCTCTTATGCCTCCTCAAGCCTCCCTCTCTTATGCCTCCCTCAAGTCTCTTATGCCTCCCTCAAACTCTTATGCCTCCCTCAAACTCTTATGCCTCCCTCAAACTCTTATGCCTCCCTCAAGGAGGCCGGTTGTCTCTCTGTGCCCAAGGCACATCGAGTTTGGACACTCCTAACCCAAGTGACATAATAACGCGTGGTTCAACAACCCGCTAGTTATATGTACCCCTTGGGGCGTACCCCCATACAACGAAGCGGGTCCATAGGTCCAACCAATCCATGGTGCATCCCATGACCCTATTCCACACATCACGACATTAGAACCAGCACAACAATCCAATCAAAGTGCCAAGTGGCAAAGTACAAGCCTTGGGCAAGGCGGTAAAAATTCCAAATTTAAAAGAAGACCCCAAATCAAGCTAAAATAAATGGCCAAATAGCCAAAGTTAGTATCAAAATCCCCATGTTAGTGCCACAAACCAAGGAAATGCCCAAAATTGTAAAGCATTGCAATCAAGAAAAGATGCTGGTCCTTGCAAAATAAAAGAAAAAGCTCAATTTACGAATAAAATCAACTTATAATAATGTCACATTACGATAACTGTGTGGCCTTATCTAGCCACCAAAGGGGTACTCAACGAGTTGCTGGCACTCGGAACATCGAGCCTCAGCTCGTAAAATATATATCAATCCCGCCACCCTTCGACAAGGCTAAACATAGTCATAGATACACTAAGGTTGCATACATACAACCACATAGGGAGAGAGGAAAGAGTCACATGTAATCTACTAAACCGAGTTTTGACTCGAGTTATGACCCATGGTACACCATTCCTCACTCTCAACATACACTTCTACCGATCTCCCTCAGGGTCGGTTAGTGTAAGGCTCACAACATAACATGTAACTACATCACTAACACCATGGTGGTACACACATAGCTACCATAACGTCTCACGTATGGTAGGTATACAGGGTAGATCACAATCATACATTCACAGGTGCAATACATCACTTTACCACATTCTGCACCCAAAGTGCAATCACAATACGATAGGGTTCATACACTCACCGTATGACCCAAAATCACGACATGAAGCATTACATATTACACAACTCATATATACGATGAACATAATAACATCACAACATAACAATAATTGCTTCATAACAAGGTGGTACACACATTTCTTCAAAACATGGTAAAAACATCATGATACAACTCATTTCTTTTAACATCAATCTAGTCATACAACACATTGATACACTTACATATCACAATATGTCACAATGTTCCAACACTATGTCATCCACATTATAATTCTTTTCACACGCCACAAACAGTAATTCACACGTGAACTCTTCATAGAATCCACAAGAAGGAGAGAGAATACTCTCATCCCCAACACATCAACATGATGACAAATACGCACTGAGTGACATACACATCACGTGCATTCACAATATCACAATTACGACAATAATCACATCACGCTTAAAGCACATTACTCTTCCAATATAAATCATCATCATGCAACATCATCATCATCATGTAGTATCATCATGTAACACCACCACCACCATGCAACATCACCATACAACACCAATCCGGCCCATAGGTTCGAGAGCATGAACCTACGCTCTGATACCAAAATGTAACACACCAAAAATACCAACACAAGGACAACACAGTGAAATACAGGATAACTTTTTTTTTTTTGACTTGCTTGACACATAACATGGCGCAACATGTCGTCACCAAGGTTACAACTAACACTGTGAACAACTTGATACAAGGATGGCCATAAAGGCAGCACGGAAACGTTCACACCTATCAAGGACAATTTATTTTTCTTTTTGACGAGACAACATGGAAGTCCAACCACATGACACACTCACAGCTAGGGCAAGCCACAGTAAGAAATGGTTGGGGGTTATTTATTTTGGTAAGACACCCTTTAGCTCATGACTTAAGTTTTCAGAAGGAATCAATATATGATTCGCACAAATTCATCTCACCAACTGAGTTAATTTCTTATACACTGAAGAGTAGTTCACTTAAAGTCTTCTCCTACTTGCTAAATCTTATTATCTTCCAGAAAATAACCATTGTTTTCCCTTAAGCTTGTTTAAGAGTTCATCCAAAAGGGGTAGTGTTCACTAGTTAGCTAGGGATATCAATTATATATAAAAAAAAAGAATTTACTTCTCAAAGGATGGTTTCATTTTGATCACTCATGGAATTATTTGATTTCAAGTAGATCACCTCTACATTTATTTGTTGAATATAAAATTATTATTTGTTTAGCTTCTTAAGGGTTAACCGACCCATTTTACTTTACTTATAAAATATTGTCACTAAGTCTTAGAAAGATTTAACTTAACAATTTATTCTCAAGATCAAAGTTTTACAATACTCATATCAATGTAAAGATTGAATGCCATTTCTCACAAGGATAATTTCAAGCTTAACTACACAAGAACAAGACACTTTATTTCACCATTACCAAACAATACAAGGCAAGAGGTCATATCAACTCTCTTTACAAGCAATGTTACACAATTTACAACACATTGGACATTTTTACAAGGAACTTCATAATGGTACAGATGAAACTTTTACACTCTTTTCTTCTAGTCTACTCGCATAATCCATCTGCACAAATATTAACTAGAGTCAGTTCGCTAGAACTGAGCATGTTAAGTCTATGCATTGAAATAATAAGCTAACATTTAACAATTGACATGAAAGGAATGTTCTACTTCATGAAAGGATCAAAGCACAAACCACTAATCTACTTTTCACACGAGGTAAGGATCTACACCAGCCAACAATGAGGAAGTCAAACATTCCAACAAGCAGTATATCACAAAACAAAGAAACAATCCAAGAACTCGTGGGATAGGAACGAAAGGTCAATAGTATAGAGAATTTTGATCATGCAACCGTATGGATCACGTGACTTAAATCTAATATTCAAACCATCCATCTTAAAAGGGAAAGAAAAACTTGAGAGTCAAAGACATACTAGTTACGATCAAGACGCGAAACAAAACATAGTTACCCAGTCCTTCCAGGAGGATGTTTCATAGCAATAAAGGGATACGTGACCCCGAAGGAAACATTCCATCATTACAATCTAAACAAGAGGTCTACCACCTCTTCCTTACAAGGTCTTTTAAAAGTAATAAACGTTAACAACTAGGATTCTCTCTAATTTCTTTGGTTTGCAACTAGGATTCTCTCTTCCTAGAACTTTCTATTGCTAAAGGTTGTATCCTGAATCCCATTGATCTACTTTCGGGCATTGAGGACAATAATGAAATTTCCTTCTTTCCTTCCTAATGTCTGATACCAGAATAGATTATTGAAGAAACCACAAGCCGCAAGCCTTATTAGGAAACGAGTAATAAACAAAATAGCTCACAAGTAAGCTACACTCTAGGTAGGCAAGCATGACAACTTTTAAATGGAAAGCCTAAACAAACTTCATTCGTAATCTTCATAAATAGCATACATACTATTATCCAAGACAATATAGCACTATGTGTAAAATGTTGTACAATATCAATTCATTCCAGCAGGACTCTCACTTACGCAACAAATTACATTCAATAGAAAGGTAATCAAGGAGTAGTGTTACAACTAATAAAACAAGAGCCACTCTAGCTAAGGACCCAGATTTCCATATTTTTGATATTCCTTATCAATGATGATAAAACACCGCAAAAGAAATATACATGCATTTGTGTTTTATCCAGCGGTAAGTCTACATTCAGTAGATCTGAAAGGTGATAACTATCTTGTCAGCACAAGCAAGGGAACAAGCCAAAGAGGAAAGAAGCATTCGAGTGGGGTAGAAGTACTAATGAAGGCAACCCCCTAAGGAAGCAAAAAGCAAGAAGTATCTACTATCGAGCAGAAATCAGACCCAAGCATTTATGAGCTTCTATTGATTTGATATCGCTTAGGGTAGCCATAACCAAGCATTTTGAAAGGTAACTTTTTATTTATTTATTTATTTATTTATTATTATTTTTTTTTTTATAGCTTCCATGTTTCATAAGAATGTCCCTTTCCCATTTCAGATGGTTTGATCCAAAACAAACAAAAGCAAGTAAAACATTGTTCTCAGCCATATAATTATAACAGAGTAAAGATAACAACAATTTTCCCTAAGCAAACCAATCATGAAAGGAACATCGATTCAGGAGAAGGAACAGGAAAAAAAAGAAACCAATGCACTCAAGGACAATCGATAAAATCAAACACAATATTCCATCTTAAGGCATCATTTCAGGTAGGAGATCATTTATTTCATGAAGTTGAAAAAGGACAGCAAAATATTTCAGGGGCTAGTCTTAACATGCCTGGTTTAGAACGCCATCTCCATATGTAAAAGATTTGTCTCAAAGCTGCTTGCCCTTAACCCAAAGTGCTCATGAGCTCGTGCTAGCGCCACATTCACGCGGTGAAAAACAGCTACAAACCAACCCCATGATTTGAAGCTCGGACACAAGACATATTGATTACACCACGCTCCTGGCTCGGCTGTAGGCATCTACCGTGATGATTAATAAACCTTTTCCTTCATTAGATTGAGGACAACATCAAACACTCGGTGCAAACATCTTTTGCAGCTTTGTAAGGTGTGATTATTCCAACATAAAACTTTATGCCTCGCCAATTTGGTGACTCGTTGAAGGAGCTCGCATACTAGCAAATCAAAAAGTGCTTCATAAATACTACGATATGAAACAGATCCACCCCTATGAGATTCTCTTCCATGAGTTACATCCTACAACAAGTAAGATCTCAATAGAGACTCTTTGCAAATACATTTCATCAGTTCTGCTGGTAACACCCTCACTGTCCAAGGTCAATTTTGAAGAACAACTCAGTACAAGATCTGGATCTGAAAGAAAATATCCTGCTACCTTCATCTCCCAAGACATTTTCTCCAACATTGCATAGATCTCCTATGCCCGCGGGTGTGATCTGTCTCCTTGAAGGAGAGTCCCAAATTTGAGGGTGTAAACGATGCTGAACAGATAACAACAAGGTTGGACCACCTGCTTGTTGGAGCGCTCAAAAACCGGCTTCTACTACTGCAACATGCCTGCTGCCTAGCTAATTATTGTTGCAGGCAGTTGCTGTGGATCCCGAACAAGAACACACCATACAACACCCAATGAACGTGGAGGTAACACGCCTACCTCCCTATCTTGTAGCTTCATCTATAACCACCATATCAAACCCATGGCCAGAACTAGGAACAGTAGTGAACACAATCTCAGCCTCATTGCAAAACTTGCCTCAAGGTTTGATCGAGCTTCTTCCATGCTAGATCCGCCACCTGGACAGAAGTGACTTCCCAAAAAGAAAGGGCAAGACAGCTCAATCTAAAACTTTATCTCGTTCTTCTACTACAATTTGCGAGATTTGCAACCTCAATCGATCATGGCTTGTGGTCACGTGCAACCGAACAAAGGATGGAGAGAACACATAAAATGGTCATCCCGTCAACACGTTGTCCTTGCAACACTCTCACTATCACTTCGTCGATTTTGAGAACATATCTTGAAGGGGAAAAAAACCGAATCGAGGATGCGTCTGAACCGAAGCAGATAACAACATAGTGGACAACCTACACGTTGGAAGCGCTCAAGAAGAAGGCCTGCACACTACTGCAAGATTTTGTAACAACTGAACATGACTGAGGTTGCGTGCATCCAGAACATCAGGATCAACACCGAGGGTGCCTTGGGATCGCCTGCAATGAGCACTTGTAACGTTTAACTCGTTTCGAACTCCACGAGCAGGGAGGAAGGAACAGGTGGCTCATTCCATCGCTCGACTCCATCCCAGAAAATGATGCTACTCGCAATAATGTAGAGGGAACCCTTTACTACAACATTATACACTGTCTCGCCTAAACCGACTCCCAGCGCCATTCTTCAGCATCGCATAAAAAAAAGACTTTGATGTAACGCACAAAAATACAGAAGAGACGACAATACATACAAAGACAAAAGTGACAGACAGACGCATGGCCATGCTATGCAGACATCAAAGCTAAACAAAACGAAGGCATTCAAATAAAAAGGGAGGGCAGAACGCGGTCTGCGGAGATGAGACCCTCCAAAAGCCACAGCCGAAAATCAAAATAAACAAAGACAGAACGTAAACCAAACCTCCTTGTTCACGCGGCCAAACAGGTCAAGGGGAGCAGTTAGCACGGGGCGCGAGAAATTTGCCAATCCAAGGAATTAAAGGAGGTGGGGCGGCTGGCAGAGGTAAGGCCGGCACCAGCAGATAGCATTTTGACTTTAAAAATCATGTCCCCTCCAACCTGCGCCACACACCTACTCTCCCTTCTTTCCCACGCAAACCCTGCTTTCCTTCATTTGTTTATTTTTACTTATATTTTATTTCATTTCATTAACATCGATAGTACGTTTGTATCTCAACTATAACATCCGAAGCGCTACTGCGAGCAAACAAGTATACAAAACTATAGAACAAAGTAATAGACCTGGTTTACGCTAAGTCGCATTTTAAATTTCGGCATTCTATCTATTTCTGAATTAAATATATCAACCAAACATACAATGACACGGTTCTATCGAACACGGTAGAATATTCATTTTATGACATTACAAATACAACAATAATATTATCTGAAGAAGAAGGTTCCCTCAATTTGGAACTCTATCTCCACGAATGAGAAACCGTCACATAAACAGCATGCGCATTTACCTGCCATTAACATTATAAATACTAAAATCTTTAATCAATCCACGTTAGTTCACTGACTGGTTAAACTTCGTTGAATTAAATATATGTGATATATGGACAAGATTGCAGTTCAATGGTGAGGATGAAGGTTCGTTAAGTATAAATTCCTTACAATATTTTAGATAGATAATGAAATAAATAAGATCCTGACTTTCCTTAGTCAAAGGAAGACTTTCGTATACGATATAGATATACCTAAATTTAACGAGAGTAAACAACTGTATGTTAAAGGCTTGAGTATAAATATACGCTTTACTCAACAAGTGTTATCACTCATATGTTGAAAGCTTCTCAACAAGTATTATTGAAATATACACATAGTCCAATATCATACCATGATTATATATAGTAGGTTTTGATATAGAGATATGTTTATCACACAAATGTTATAAACTATATGTTAAAAGTTTCAATAGAAATACACATATTAAGAAAAATTAACTTTACTTTTTGACAAGGCACCAAAAATATCTCAACCACAACATACAAAGTCATAGTTGGATACACTCCATGATTTAAAATCCCTTAAGTTTATGCATTTACCAAAAACGTTTCTTTTCAAGACCTTCCTTAACAATCTACAAGATTCATGTTTAGTTCAAGCATTCTTCTCACAAAGGTGAAATTATTACTTTTGTAATTGAGAATAACTAGCCGAAGCACAAGATTTCTTAAAGAGGTTAAAATAAAGATTGACAAAGCTAACAAAATTTGTTTGACAAAAGGAAACCTTTCATCTCTCACCAGGTTGCATAAACATGCCCGAGATGAAAATCTTGATCCATACCTCCATTAAACAAGTGATGAGCGTAATCTCTAACTGAAGTGGAGTTCCATTACAAAATTTATCAAAACATCCTACAAAACAAAAAGAGAGATAAAATTATCCTTAGCTCGAGATAGATTATCTTCTTGGGCGTGCGGAAAATTCCCGGGTGCGGAAGAAAGGCGCGGAAAGAAATTTTCTTCCGGGTGCGGAAGAGAGGTGTGGGAGAAACTCTTTTTCTCGGGTGTGAAAGACGAGCATGGAAGATAATATGTTTTCTCTAGGTGTGCAAGATGCATGTGAAAGAGACTCATTCTCTCCTAGGAATGCAAGACGGGAACAGAAGAGACTCAATTTCTCATGGGTGTGTAAGACGGGCACACAAGAAGATCTCGGTCATACAAGACGGTGTGCAAGAGGCTTTGGGTGTGTAAGACAGATGCACAAGAGGATTTTCCTCTTCTAAAAACTTCAATGAGGACTTTAAGGAAATATCTTGACGTCATCTTTACACAACAACATTAAGAATTTAATTTCGATAAATTTTTAAGGGCCAATTTTGAGAAAACACTCTGCAGACTTATAAAATGAAAACTTGTGACATTCAGCTTATAATTTTTTTTTCAATTTGACTTCCCTCCTTTCTCAACATGCTAAACACACATAGAGGGTTTCTCTTAGAGGAATTTAGGATGGATTTCCAGGTATAATTTTTTTGATTGAAAATAAATTCAAAATTTCTCAATTTTGATAGCAAAATGACTGTAGTTTTTCCTTTGTTTGATTTGAAATGATCCTTACCCATTTCTTAAGTGGTTTATTTTGTTTTGGGGTGCCTTAATCATATTAAGTTCAATTAAATGTTTCATTTTATTGTTCATTGTTGCAGGGGTCATTCTGTGCATTTTGAATAAAATATTTTCTAGTTTGAAAAATTCTCTAACAGAGTTATACAACTTCAATTTCGATTTGATCCATTACATTTACCAACATAAATTTATGAATTCATTCTCATCCAATCACTACAGTATTCTCTTTCCTTCAAATCGTGCATTCCAAAGGAAAAGAGTAATATATTCTCTTCATACGTATTCCCTTTTCAATTTTCCAAACACAGATTTCAAATATATTGCAAACCCAGATTTCCAATGAAGAAAATATCATCTTAACAAAACTAAATAACTTCTATTGACTTGTATGATTATTTTACAACTTTCTTTTCCATTGATCAAATACAACTTACAAGATATAAATATTTCTTTTCTTTCATCCAAAAATAGAAAATAGAGTACATCTCTTTCACATTTCGAATTACAACTTTCATAACCAATACAAAACATCTTTCCATCACAAAAATCTACAAGGTCATCCACTTCGAAGTGGGAAAGGGTTACAATAAATAATGATCCCAACAAGGACTGTCAAAACTATATTTTTCCTTTGCTCCAGAACAACAACATGAAGATTCTCCATCTTTTTCAATTTTGATCACAACAAAAGCATGGGAAAGGAAATGCTCTCCACCTAACCAAGACATCCAATGAAAGGAGAAGCCATCCTTCTTCATTGGCCCCCGAGCCCTAACCACAATGCAATAAGAAATGTGTTTCAACACATGGCAACAATAGGATTCCACAACACAAAGGAAATCTTTCAACATGCACATTTCATATTAAAACATAGTCCAAAACAAAACAATAGTGTTATAGCCACCTACAAGATAGAAAACACAACTTAGGCTTCTTCATGTAAGCCAAAGGAGCAAGAAACTATGGGGAGGCTACTTATGCCTCCCAAAGGGAAATGGGTATCACTAGCTGAGAACAAACCAAAAAAATATAGCATTTCAAATCCCCTGACATGCCCTTATGCCTCTCCTAAGTACCCCATATTCCTCACATTTCCTTATGCCTCCCCAACTGCTTATGGCACCCCATAAAGAGTAAAGAAATTTAAGCTATTTCTTTGTAAGGTGGAACCCAAATCCCTACTACCTCAAGACTTATACCTCCTCAATAACACTTATTCCTCCACAAAATAAACCCGATAGCCTTCTCCTACACCATTCCTAGGCCATCTACCCAATATCCCAAAACAATAAAAAACATACAAGCATTTACATATTCTTAAAAGGGAAAAGAAGAGTAGTTACAAGAGCCAAGATTTTACCTCTCCATGATGGAATTTGTTCCAAGTTCAAAAGAAAGCTTTCCAATGCAAAATAGTCTAAGAGATCAACAATCTACAAGCATGCAACAATCTCCAATATTTTACAAAAGAAAGAGCTCTCATAAACCCCCAAAATAATTCTCCCAAAATGAAGTGATAAAAGTGCAACCACCCAAAACCAAGCTAAGGAATACTAATTTATAGAAGATGGAAGGGAAGAGGATGAGGTGGATCCAAGTGGGATGCCACATCACACGTCCTCAACTCCAAGCACAAAAATAAAATTCATTCTCCAATGCATAATCAATAGGTGGGTGAATAATATGATAGTTTTATTTACACACTCAAGCAAGCCCACACCCCATAAGGACTGAAATTAAAACATGTAAGAAAAGTGCAATAAAACCATTCAAATTAACTTACAAAAATGAATAAAAAAGGGACAAATTTAACTCTCCAATCATAGGTAAGGTTGGTATATAAATTTAAGAGGCATGTGCCAAGTTTAGCTTGTCCCATAAGTCTCCAAAATTAGCCATGAGGACAATTTCAAATTTGAAAGAAGATGGAGTGTTTCATACTCTAGGATCAACTTACACATCACTTACACATTTATTACAAAAATTTAAGTTTAGGCCAACAACTCTAATAATTACTTTGTTATGAACCAATTTGATTAATTTATTTTTAACAATATGATTACTCACATTAATTAACACACCATTTAATAAATAAGGAAAGGGGTTAAAGCACCACAAAATAAACACATGCAAAATTAAACCAAGGAAAGTAAATAAAAGAAAAATAAAACCCCTTGGTCACATTTGAAGGTGATCCCCCACAAGAATCCCTAACAACAATCAAACACACACAAACAAATAAAGTTTCCATGGTGACCTCATTGAATTCATCTGCAATTCCAAAGTGGTTAGTCTCCAATCCCCTATGTGTGTTGTGATATTTTAACCCGCAAAACAAAAATACCTCTCGCCGGCCGTGTGGCCATATCGAACATTCAAATGAATATAATGTACTTGCAAAGTCATCAATTGTCAATCACAACAATCATCAAGCCAATCACAAAGTGTCACTTAAAATTTCATCAAAAACTATATCATTGTCAATTTTAATTTAATTTTCATTTTCTAGGTCTACTCAAAATATCAAAATATCACATGTCCAAACAACATCTATAATGTAACCATGTTAGATAGTATATCAACATCAAGATATAAAATATCCGTAATAATCATCATGCATCTTATATGAACCAGAGTCAACAATAATCAATGTTCTAACATCTAATCATCATAATAAATCAAAACTATAACAATATCCATGGAATAGTCAACAATTTCATGATCAATAGCAAAAGGTGTCAAAGGGAAGTGGGCACTACATAACTCGAGAGGGTACGATTAAATTTTCATGGTAATATTAAGAAATTTCATGACCACAATGTTTCCTATAGTCTGATTTTTACACTTTTGTTTTAAGAATCGAACACACCACACCAACAAAATCTAGAGACATCAACCATTTAGCAAAATAAAAATATATATATATCTCCCTAGCAACTAACATATCAATACAAGAAGTACCATTCACAATAACACAATGGGATTCATTTATCTTATTTCCTAATCAAGCTTGGAATAACCACAAAGAGAGCACAAACATAAATCATAACACCAGAGAGCACTCAAGGTCTCTATGGAGAAGAATAAGAAGAAAAGAAGACTTGCTAAAGTTATTTTATATCCTTAACATATGTTTCCTTAAAATTACAATAACTTAGGTCTCCAAGGACAAGATAACACAAAACGAGGTTGCTTAAATAAGAGATAAGTCTCAAACCAAAAAGGCCACAACTCACACTCATCGAGCTACAAGATGATAAGGGTATGATTACCCAACAATACCACAAAGAAAGGCACATCTGTTGACAATTTTTCCACTTGTGCAAAAATTGGCAACTCAAAACTTCATCGTTACGATGAAAAAGTCTTGGGTGAAGTATAGCTAAGCTAAGAAGGTTTTTATGTTATTTATTACTACTCAATTTGTTATAAGATTAAATGAAATCTGCAGTTATGTGTGTTGTCAAAAACAAAACATATCACATAGTCTACAATTTCATGCCATCTTCAACAAAAGAGCACAAATCCCCAAGGACAACTGTGTCGCCTTGATGAAGATAAAAAATTATAGAGTAGGTGAAGTGTTGAGTCTTGAAGTAGTAAACAGAAATGCAGATATCAGAAAATTAGGGTTCATTATTGAATGTTACAAGTTCTCATCAATGTTCTTTCCTTCATGATTAAGACAGTCAATTATGTTACTGATTTGTTTAGTTCATTATACAATCCCATACAAAGAAGCTAGAATGCAGAAATAAATATACAAGTCATTTATAAAATTCAATGTTTTATTCATAAGGAATTTTCAAATATTTCCACACAAGGTGTGGGATGTAACTAGAAAGTAAAGTGCAGCACCTTGAAATAAAAGGTACACATGCATGAAAGATAAATAAAAGGAGTATGAGTGAACCCATCATTACCTTGGGGTTTCTTTTCTTTGATTGAATCATATTCATCTCCATATTTTGTTTCTTCTTCATCTCCATTGTAGAAGCCATTGTACCTGAAAAGAAGAAAAGTTAACTATCAGTTACGAGCTCAGGGATCAATTCATATTCCTACACTATCCTACTTCATGCATATGAATATTTTCCTAACAAGAGATGTATTCTACTTGAAGAAAAAACTGCATACATGCTTTATTCACTCAGAAGGAATGAAGAAAGAGAAGAGAAAAGAAGAAAAACATGGACATAAGAGAGGCCAAAAATCCTAATTATTTTCTAACTATTTTCCTAAGTGTGTAGGTATAGGTTGTAGCCAAGGAAAAATAGACAAGTCATAAGTGCATGTAATAAAAGGAAGAATGTAACTCAAAGTTTCAATAACCATTTTGAAATGGAAAATTTACAGTGTAGAAGAGAAACTGGTAAATAGAAGAACACTTTCAGCATTACATCTAAAGGAGAACAAATAGAATTTGAAAGCTGATGTTTGGTTAAGGAAGAAAGGGTTATTTCGAAACAAAACAAAATATGTTTCGGGAAAATTTTGACAGAGATTCACCATGAAAAATGGACATTTACAACTTTCCATCATGTTGTTTTTAACTACTAAATGTTTTAAAAGAGTTATTTGAATCAAATAAGTGATACAGAGAAGCAGTAAAGCATGATATGATGAAGATAAAAAAACTATGATGTCTCATTTTATTTACCAATCCAACTTCAAACATGAAGTGTCATAATTCTATATTCTAAATCATAAAATACAACTACTATAGTTGGAAATGGATGGAAGAGAGAATTCTAGAAAAAAATTGATAGGGCTTCACCATGAAAAATCAACATTTCAAATTTTCCAGCATGCATGTAAAGTTGTAATGAAGCTCAAATACAAGTACTTAAGCAGAAAAGGAAAAGAAACTACAACATTCCAACAAAACTTCAAAGTTCAGCATACAAGAATGTGTGAAACAAAAATTCTAGAAATAATGTGTCCCTTCTAGGTTCTCAAACAAAATAAATGATTAACTTCTATAGTTTTCATTTCTCAGAATCAAATGTTTCAAAGTTATTCACAATAGAAATAAGAATGATATCCAAAGACATGATTTCCAGAAAATGGAGAAATCAATATCAAGCACATAATTTTACAAAATAACAACCATCATGTGGTACTATTTTCAGAATAAAATGTACATCATTTTCAGGTAATCATGATGATGAAAAGGAATTTTAAAAAGGGTAGGAAGTACAAGCATGTTAAAAAGGATCAAGAGGTTGTTATTCAAAGCTAGTTGCTATAGGAAAGGATAAAATTTAAATTAGGAGAAATAAGTTGTCCATCAGATTATTATATAGTGTTGAAATACAAACAAGAGTGCAATATTCTAACAAGTAACAAGAATCATCTTCAAAATCAAAGTAAGGAGCACTTAAACAAGATTGCAGTGAACTAAGGAAGCAAATTTTACAGCATAGGTATGACTTTCAGAAATGAAGCAAGTTTAAGTGTACATAATACTACAATAGGTTCCAGAAAGGCTCAGGGTTTATCCAAGAAGAAATTTGATCAGAAAAATCATACATATCCAGGTCAAAGGGATATTCAGAACACAGTTGAAAATGTGTTGTTATCACATAAGCTAAGAAATGACAATGTGGACCTAGTATCCCCATGAGATCCAAGAATTATAAATATCAAAGTGCTCAGTTACTTGAAGGAGTAAAAGTGACAAACACCTCAGATCCAAGTCCTCAACAAAGGAGAATACAAAGTAAATATCACACACAACTGACTCCCAAATCAAGCTCAAAGGTGTGAAGATACAAGAAAAACAGAGATCTGTGGGTACCCATGTCATAAAAGCACAAATCAGGGAAATGAACAATGACCTGAGATGCAATATTTATCCACATCTAAGCTCAAGTTTTTACAAAAAAACTCACATATTTGAGAAAGAAAACATTAGAAAATCAGGGAAAATATCTCAGAAAACCCAATGAGCATTAAACAATGGTGACCCAATTTTCTTTACCAAGGAAAAATACGAGTATTTCAAACCAGGAAGAGCTAGAGTTTTCATCACAGAAGCACGTTCAAGGGGTAAAGCTAGACAGAGATATATGCCAATAGAATTTTCAGAAAACTCAAGGAAAAGAAAAGAACCTTAAAACAAAGTGTTCACATTCATAGAAACTCACATGGGTCAAAGGATAATATAGTTCCAAGCTTAAAGTCTATAAAATGACGAAAAACATCCACAATCCTCCCACTCAGAAAACTCGTAAAGGAGCTACAGATTCTCAAAGACTCAGAAGGCTGAAAGATGTAGAAGAAAACTACTTTATGGCTGATATAGGAAAATGAAGTAAATACACAACCCTCTACAGCGAGATAAGAAAACCCAAAAGCATGAGAAAACTAGAAATAGAAATAGAAGAACATGCAGGTTTCAAACTCACAATAAATTTTTTGACATCCACCAAGAGTAGAATGAATCCAAGTACAAATGATTCAGAATAAAAAATATATATACAGATCCTGGCCATTAATCGAAAACCCATCAATGGGTATCAATAATCATAGAAATAAGCAAGAACTCACATATTGAGTTGAAGCTTTTCAAACCCTCAAAGTTTCAAATCATACAAAGAGTCATGAAGGATTCAAGCTTATGATTTTAGAAACAAAATTCTCCTCAAAATGAATTACCAGAGATCCCGATTAATGAAGGAAAGAGATCGAATAATTTCACTCAAAGAGCTCCACAGATTCAAAGAAACCATTTCTCAGAGTTATCTCAGATTCGAGATCAAAAGAAAGAATATGGCAGAGAGATCAAATATTTTAACTCACAAAGCAAACTCAGATCTCATGGACTTTGCCACCAAAGACAAAATAGAACAGACCAAGCTCAAAGAAACAACCATGGTAGAAAGTAAACTTCACAGAGTTATGAGAACTCAAAAAGATGCATTACAAGAAAAGCTCGAGAATGACCAAGGCACGACCACCACATAGAAACCATAAAACAAGATAAAGCTCTCATCACCATGTTAGTGTCTAACGAAATGACACAGAGAATAAAATTCTTAAGGCCAAGCTCAGTGAGCTTTAAAAATGGCGTCAAAATTTCTAGGGCTTCGCTGCACAACCAAAAACCAAATGAAATGTGCTTGAGGGTCGAAGACACTCTTTACCATGAAAACTCAAGAGGTGAGTTTCAACCTGACTCAACCATGGTTAAGGATCGATGGCATCAAATCATAAGTACAAATATCAAAGGCCAAGAATGATCCTCAAAGCTTGAAGCAAACTATCATGATCAGGATACCATCAACCACATTTAATGTCCAATCAGAAACCCTAACTATGATTCCAAGGATTGACAACATAAAATTAAAGGTACAGAGATCAAGGGCCCAAGATGATCAACAAATATCAAAGAAAACTCAACTTGAGTTACATAAGCCACCGACCAAGTTACCAAGGGGTGAGGCACCATGGAGAAGGAGATAGCCTAGGTGTCCATAAAAAAAATCATTTACAATGAATTTCAAATTCCAACCATAGTACATGCTCCAAATAATATAAGGGGCTGACTAAATTATACCCAATGATCACCCAAAATGTGAATTTTGAAATACGCCAAGGCCAACAACTATAAGGTGAAAGACTATATAACATGGTCATGGTAAATAATCAAATGTGGCCGAGTATGGTAGTGACTCTTACAAGTGCCCTTGTATTATTTCTAAACCATGGTAATATGCTAAGTCCACAAGAGTGGCCAAACCCAACGAAGGCAAGAGTTCACAACCACAAGTGGCCCCCACTGATGGTGATAGATTGTACATGAATTGGAATGCATTTTTCCATGTGATCACTAGAAAATAGAATAAGTGTCAACATCAGAGACAAAGGTGGTCCCAATCAGGATTGATATTTGGATAAATTATTTTGCAAAATATTGCAAGTATTGTAATTATTTTTCTCACAAACAGAGAGTTATATTTTTACATGCCTTCACAACAGGACAAAATAGAGAAGAAGATAGATTTGCATGTTCATGGAGAGAGACTTGCCTAATAAGAAATCTTATTTTTAGAAAATTAATCACCCTTCTTTTCTTAAAAATAGAACACCAACTCAATTTGACTGTAATGTAAGTAAGGCTAATAATGTCTATTTTTAATTGCATGCTCTATTTTTCCTTTATCTATTATTAAATAAATGACAAAAATATAATGCATGGCCAAGTACAAGCCTTAGGATATTTTAGGAAGAGGGTGAATTTTATTTTTGCTATATATTGTGTTCCTTCGCAAAGAACAAAGGGAACGATGGAGGAATTTTGGATATATGAGTACTTCGAAGTAAATTTTGCTATTTTTCCCACTGAGTGTTAATTATTTTCTACCTTTCCAAGTTATTTTTCAGTCTTGTTTATGTTTCTATTAGTCTTGTGAATGAAAATTCCCCGATCAATCACCTTACCTACTGTAAATTAAGTCTTTTTGCTTAATTTTAATGTGCATGCTAACTTATAAGTATTTTTTTGATTCTCCCTCAGTAAAATCAAATATTTTTCCCTTAGATATTCTGTAGAAAACTATTGGCTCATGCATCAAAAATTCTTCCCATATCATTTGTGCATATACTCAGTCAAATCCCTCACACAAATTTGGTGTATCACCTTAAGTTTTATATATTTTCCATTCATCTTTTACTCTCAAACTCCTAGAAATCAGTTTAGGATACAACAATAAGGAACCGGCCTTGATACCAAATACTCACATCAAAATTGGTATACCCATAGACCCGAGCTGTTTCCATTGTATTTACAAAATAGAGAGATCAATTTTGCAAGCTTAAAAAACCTACAACCATCTCTCTACAAGGTGCACTTTCGAGAGATAACACATACCTCTATGAACAGGAAGGTACTAAGCAACTAGAACACACTACAATCCACCAGGTGCTTCACAATTCTGGGTAGGTGACAAAACTACATGTTCAACTATACATTGTAATCAATACACATAAATATTACTTATTTATAAATCAACACATTAAGTCAAAAGTTGTAGTTTCATTTGCTGAGCACATTCCTTTACAAATTTTCTTAATTAAACTTCCTCCTATTATGACATCACAAGTTTGTATTATAAGGACCACTAAGGGGGCATGATATCTCACCATTCTGTAAAGGCGGAAAAGAGAAAACATATTTATTTTACTCCTAGGGAGGTAGATGGACTTTTTTCCCCCTTTTTGTTCTTCTACATGGTTTTTATTTCTTCTATTAATCTACCAAGGTTAAAGCAAGGACCATTTTCTCTTTCTATGTTCTAGTTTATTTATTAAGCTTCAAGGCCAAATCTCCTCAATTATAGTTTTATGATGTTTGGGTGAGTCAATTTGTCAAAAAAATTTAATGAGAAGGAAGGGTAAACATATCACACTATTACTTTTATGGGAGAGAGAGGTAAATCAACACACCACATTTTTAATTCTAAGGAAATAATATACATTTAACATAGAAAACACATTATTAATTTGTAAGAACTAGGAAACAATCAACCAACATGGATCACAACAATATTTTGAGAGTTTTCCACTAATTACAAGTATCATAAAACATTCCTAGTGGGTTTCTACAATTTCTCAAAGGAAGTTACAAGGAAGACCCATTAAGGAAGCATAATTACTTTTACTGATCTACTAGGGTTTAACAATGTTTGTTTTTTTGGTGAAAACATTTTTACTCACATGATAAGACAATGAAAGTTATCAAATCTACACCGATTTTACCACATGATACCACCAACCAAGAAATCAAAATGTTAATGAAATAATTTAACTATAAGAACACCACATACTCACTATAAATCATCAATTGTAAGAAGCCAATCAGATATCTTTTGAATACAACATTACGACCAAGAGTTACAGTTTCGCAAGAAGAATCCCATTATAAGATACCATTGAGATTAATTCATCAAGGTCTAATTACACTAACATCACTAGTGGCATGGTCCAAAAGACTCAAGGCATCCATAAGTGTCTCCACGTAATTTAAAATTAATAGGTCATAGAGTGTTATTCATAGTAACTAAAAAAATTTAAGGAAAGGGTAGACTTTTTTATAGGTCAAGAGGGAAACCAAACACACTTAATTTACACACACAATACTCGAATGGGATTAATTATAACCATAATTATCAAGATGCATACAATCCTCAAGTCACTACTTTATATAATGAAATAAGGAAATCCTGATAAAACTTAGCATGCCATCAAAAAGAAGAAACTAACAGCACACACTTTTCTACTAACATCTAGATCCAACCAAAATTAATCCAATCCTAACATAATTCATTAGCCCACAATTAAACACTTCTAATCTGACGAGGTTCAAGATCTTCTTAGATTGTAAGAGAATCACCACCACTGCTAACAGACTACCAACTAGAACGCTCAACACAATGATCTATCTATCTAGCAAGGTCGAGTAATGAAAATGTCACTCTAATATCCTAGAAACCCTCAAGGTTCTGTGCATTCAAAACCAAGGCATAACTTTAAGCACCTAAGAGGACATTCAAGACACCCAGGGTGTAACCCCATATAATGAAATGTCACAATACAAAAAGCATAGAATGAGCTCATCATCATGCAAGAAGGAAACCACATAGCATTTAGCTAAGTAGCCAAAAAAATAATGAGCTCTGAGTCACCAATCAAAATAAAATATAAGAAATGTCAACAATGAAGAAAAGTGGCTAAGTAGCCATATTGCAAGTTCTGAAATTTCTCTAAAAAAATAAAATAAATAAAAGAGCCTCAGAGCTTCTCAAATCAATCATAAACTAAAACGTTGGTCCTTGATAAAAAAGACAATATTATGAATGTAAAACACAAAATTTAACACCACATTCACTCCACAAACCCTTCATGGCCTCCATTAGGGGTAATCTGCCTTGAGGTTAGTTTGAGGATGTATACGCAAGATTGGGTCCTAAATGAAACCTAGACTTAATTTCCACTCTCTCCCATACGGGTAACAAAATGGAAAACATACAACAGACCCTCTTTCCTAACCACTGAACGAAGGAAGCTCTAAACATATTCTAATTAAATCTTGCCGACCTAGAACACAACCACTATTGTCCAACCATAAGAATCACACCATACATCTTATCATTCCAAAAATTTAATAAGGAAGGGTCTCAAAAGGGCTTAATGCATCATACAATTAAATCAAGATTTAGGACTTGTAAAAACAACACATTTTCAAAGGGGAACCAAGTTTCCACTACACTATAAGTTCACAAACATCAATTTAATTTGACATTCTTAGTTACCTAGGTTTAGAAAAAATGCCACTAAGCAAGCACAAAAACTCAAACAACTTGTTATTTTATTATGATTTTAATTCTGGCAGTTCAAATGAACAAAGTAATGTAATATTTCTTCACACGTATTTTTTTCAATTTTCAAACAAGGTTGTTTTCTAGATTTGAAGTGTGCTAGGTTTATAGTTCATGTCTCAAGTTTTTCTAGTGTGCCCAAAGGTCTAAAATTTTTAACCCACAGCTCTGATACCAAGTGTAACACCCACTAATTCATGACACAAAGACCAACATAGCAAAGTACATGATAATTATTTTGACTTGTTTGATGTATAGAATGATGCAACAGGTGGTCAAAAAGGTTATGGCTAACTCTTCAAACAACTTGACTCAACAATGACCTTATGGCCAAAGCATGGAAACAACTAACACCCATCAAGGACAGTTCATTTTACTCTTTGACAAGGCACCACGAAACAACTCAACCACAATATATAGTCACAGTTGGATACACTCCACAGTTTACAATCCCTTAAGGTTATGCATTTACCAAAAATTTTTTTTTTTCAAGACCTGCCTTAACAATCTACAAGATTCATGTTTGGTTCAAGCATTCTTCTCACAAAGGTGAACTTATTACTTTGGTAATCTAGACTAACTAGCTGAAGCACAAGATTTCTAAAAGAGGCTCAACTAAAGACTGACAAAGCTAAAAAATTCATTTGACAAAAAGGGACACCTTTAATCTCTCATCAGTTTGCATAAACATTCCCGACATGAAAATATTGATCCATACCTCCATTACACAAGCGTTGAGTGTAATCTCTAATTAAAGTGGAGTTACGTTACAATGGTTATCAAAAAATCCTAAAAAACCCAAGAGAGAGAAAGTAATCCTTAGCGTAGATAGATTATATTCTTGTGGGGTGCATAGAAAAAATTTCCTCAGTGTGGAAAGAAATTTTCTTCTAGGCGCAAGTAAAAGAGGCACAAGAGAAACTCTTTTTCATCTAGGCGCGTAAGACGGGCATAGAAGAGACTCCTTTTTCTCCCGGTGTGAAAGACGGGTGTCAAAGAGACTCATTCTCTCCAAGGCATGGAACACGGGTGTAGAAAAGACTCTATTTCTCATGGTCATACAAGATGAGTGTGCAAGAAGCTTTGGTCATACAAGAGGCTCTCGGCACACAAGAGGCTTTTCCTCTTCTATGAACTTCAGAAGGCCATAATTTTTGACAGGAATCTCCATTTTTAGCAAATGAGGACTTTTCGGAAATCTCTCAATGCCATCTTTGCACATAAATCTTAAGAATTTAATTTGGATAAATTTTTAAGGGTAAATTTTGAGAAAATTCTTTGCAGGCTTATAAAATGAAAATTGGTGACATTCGACTTATAAAATTTTGTTCAATTCGACCTCCCTCCTTTCTCAACATGCCAAATAGACATAGAGGGTTGCTCTTAGAGGAATTTAGGATGGATTTCAAGGTATAATTTTTTGATTTAAGATCAATTCAATCTTTCTCAAATTTGACAACGAAACGATCATAGCTTTCACCTTTGTTCGATTTGAAAGGATCCTTAACCATTTTTTAAGTGGTTTAGTTTGTTTGGGGGTGCCTTAATCATATTAAGTTCAATTCAATGTTTCATTTTATTTTCATCATTGTCAGAGGCGCTTCGTGCATTTTGAATAATATATTTGCCGAGTTTGAAAAGTTCTCTAACCGAGTTCTACAACTTCAAATTTGATTTGATCAATTTACATTTACCAACATTAATTTATGAATTAATTATAATCCAATCACTACAATATTTTTTTCCTTCAAATCATGCATTCAAAAGGAAAAGAGTAATACATATTACCTTTTCAATTTTCTAAACATAGTTTTCAAATACATTGCAAACCCAGATTTCTAATGAAGACAATATCATCTTAAAAAACTAAATAAATTCTATTGAATTGTATGATTCTTTTATAAATTTCTTTTCTATTCAACAAATACAACTTACAAGATATAAATCTTTCTTTTCTTTCATCCAAAAATAGAAAATAGAGTACATAGATCTTTCATATTTTGAATTACAACTTTCATAACCAATACAAAACATCTTTCCATCACAAAATATCTACAAGTTCATCCACTTAGAAGTGGAAAAGGGTTACAATAAATAATGATCCCAATAAGAATTGTTAAAAACTGTCTTTTTCCCTACTCCATAACAAAGCAACATGAAGATTCTCCATCTTTTTCAATTTTGATCACAACAAAATCAGGGGAAAGGCAATGCTCTCCACCCAACCAAGACATCCAATGAAAGGAGAATCCATCCTTCTTCATTGGCCCCGAGCCCCAACCACAATGCAATAAGAAATGTGTTTCAACACATGGAAACAACAAGCTTCCATAACACAAAGGAAATCTTTCAACATGCACATTTCATATTAAAACAAATTCCAAAACAAAACAACAATTTTACAACCACATAAAAGATAGCAAACAAAACTAAGGCTTCTCCATGTAAGCGAAAGGAGCACAAAACTCGGGGATGCTAATTATTCCTCCTAAAGGGGAAATGGGTATCACCACCTAAGAACAAACAACAAAAATATAACATTTCAAATCCCTAACATGCCCTTATGCCTCCCCCAAGTACCCCTTATTCCTCACATTTCCTTATGCCTCCCCAACCTCTTATGGCACACCATAACGAGTAAAGAAATTCAAGCTATTTCTTTATAAGGTGGAACCCAAATCCCAACTCCATCCACACTTATACCTCCCGAATAACACTTATGTTTCCAAAAAAAAAAACCCCATAGCCTTCCCCTATACCATTCCCGTGCCATCTACCCGACATCCCAAAAAAATAATAAACATACATGTATTTACATATTCATAAAAGAGAAAAGAATATAATTTCCAAGAGCCAAGCTCTTACCTCTCCATGATGGAGTTTGTTCCAAGTTCAAAACAACAAGATTTCCAATGCAAAATAGTCCAAGAGATCAACAATCTACAAGCATGCAACAATCTCCAATCTTCTCCAAAATCAAGAGCTCTCTAAAACCCCCAAAAAAATTGTAGTGATTGGATTATAATTAATTCATAAATTAATGTTGGTAAATGTAAATTGATCAAATCAAAATTGAAGTTGTAGAACTCGGTTAGAGAACTTTTCAAACTGGAAAATATATTATTCAAAATGCACAGAACGACGCCTACAACAATGAAAAATAAAATGAAACATTGAATTGAAATTAATATGATTAAGGGACCCCAAAAAACTAAACCACTTAATAAATGGTTAAGGATCCTTTCAAATCGAACAAAGGTGAAAGCTATGCAATCGTTTCGTTGTCAAATTTGACTAAGATTGAATTAATCTTAAATCAAAAAAATTATACCTAGAAATCCATCCTAAATTCCTCTAAGAGCAACCCTCATGTCTATTTGGCATGTTGAGAAAGGAGGGAGGTCGAATTGAATAAAATTTTATAAGTCGAATGTCACCAATTTTCATTTTATAAGCCTGCAAAGATTTTTCTCAAAATTGACCCTTAAAAATTTATCCAAATTAAATTCTTAAGATTTATGTGCAAAGATGACATTGAGAGATTTCTGAAAAGTCCTCATTTGCTAAAAATGGAGATTCCTGTCAAAAATTATGGCCTTCTGAAGTTCATAGAAGAGGAAAAGCCTCTTGTGTGCCGAGAGCCTCTTGTATGACCAAAGCTTCTTGCATAACACTTATAATTATTCCTCCTAAAGGGGAAATGGGTATCACCACCTAAGAACAAACAACAAAAAAAATAACATTTCAAATCCCTAACATGCCCTTATGCCTCCCCCAAGTACCCCATATTCCTCACATTTCCTTATGCCTCCCGAACCTCTTATGGCACACCATAACGAGTAAAGAAATTCAAGCTATTTCTTTATAAGGTGGAACCCAAATCCCAACTCCATCCACACTTATACCTCCGAATAACAATTATGTTTCAAAAAAAAACCCCATAGCCTTCCCCTATACCATTCCCGGTGCCATCTACCCGACATCCCAAAAACAATAATAAACATACATGTATTTACATATTCATAAAAGAGAAAAGAATATAATTTCCAAGAGCCAAGCTCTTACCTCTCCGTGATGGAGTTTTTTCCCGATTCAAAACAACAAGATTTCCAATGCAAAATAGTCCAAGAGACCAACAATCTACAAGCATGCAACAATCTCCAATCTTCTCCAAAATCAAGAGCTCTCCAAAACCCCAAAAAAATATTGTAGTGATTGGATTATAATTAATTCATAAATTAATGTTGGTAAATGTAAATTGATCAAATCAAAATTGAAGTTGTAGAACTCGGTTAGAGAACTTTTCAAACTCGGCAAATATATTATTCAAAATGCACAGAACGACGCCTATAACAATGAAAAATAAAATGAAACATTGAATTGAAATTAATATAATTAAGGCACCCCCAAACAAACTAAACCACTTAATAAATGGTTAAGGATCCTTTCAAATCGAACAACTAAACCATAACGAGTAAAGAAATTCGCTATTTCTTTATAAGGTGGAACCCAAATCCCAACTCCATCCACACTTATACCTCTTGAATAACACTTATGTTTGCCAAAAAAATAACCCCATAGCCTTCCCTATACCATTCCTGTGCCATCTACCCGACATCCCAAAAACAATAATAAACATACATGTATTTACATATTCATAAAAGAGAAAAGAATATAATTTCCAAGAGCCAAGCTCTTACCTCTCTGTGATGGAGTTTTTTCCAAGTTCAAAACAACAAGATTTCCAATGCAAAATAGTCCAAGAGATCAACAATCTACAAGCATGCAACAATCTCCAATCTTCTCCAAAATCAAGAGCTCTCCAAAACCCCAAAAGAAGTCTCCCAAAATGAAGTCATAAAAGTGGAGCCACCCAAAACCAAGATAAATAATTCCAATTTATAAAAGAGGGAAGGGAAGAGGATAAGGTGGATCCAAGTGGGATGCCACATCACACGTCCTCATCTCCAAGCAAAAATTCAATTTCATTCTCCAATGCATAATCAATAGGTGGGAGAATAATATGGCATCTTTACTTACACACTAAAACAAGCCCACACCCCATAAGCATTGAACTTGAAACATGTAAGAAAAGTGCAATAAAAACATACAACCTCACTTACAAAAATGAGTAAATAAGGGATAAATTTAACTCTTCAACCATAGGTAAGGTTGGTATATAAATTTAAGAGGCATGGGAAAAGTTTAACTTGTCCTATAAGTCTCCAAAATCAGCCTCCATGGACAATTTCGAATTTTAAAGAAGATGGAGTGTTTCATACTCTAAACTCAACTTACACAGCTCTTACACATTACTTACACATCACTTACACATTTATTACAACACTTTAATTTTAGGCCAAAAATCTAATAATTACTTTCTTGTCACCCAACTTGATTAATTAATTTTTAACAATATGATTATTCACATTAATTAACACACCATTTAATAAATAAGGAAAGGGGTCAAAGCACCACAAAATAAAAACATGCAACATTAAACCAAGGAAAATAAATAAAATAAACATAAAACCCTTGGTCACATTTGAAGGCGATCCCTTCAATGGGAATCCCTAACAACAATCAAACACATACTAATAAATAAAGTTTCCATGATGACCTTGTTGAATTCATCTAGAATTTCAAAGTGGTTGGTCTTTAATCCCCCGATGTGTGTTACGATATTTTAACCTACAAAACACAAATACCTCCTTCACCTCATGGCCACATAAGAACATCCAAATGAATATAATATACTTCCAAATTCATCAATATATATGTGAATCACAACAATCATCAATCCAATCAATAGTGTCACTTAAAATTTCATCAACAACTTTATCATCATCAATTTTAATTCAATATTCATTTTCTAGGTCTACTCAAAATATCCAAATATCACATGTCCAAACAACATCTATAATGTAAGTATGTCAGACAGTATATCAACATCAATATATAAAATATCTCTAATAATCATTATGCATCATATATGAATCAGAGTCAACAATAATCCATTCTCTAACTTCTAATCATCTTACTAAATCAAAACTATAACAATGTCTATGGTAAAGTCAATAGTGTCATGATCAAGTATCAAAAGGTGTCAAAGGGAAGTGGGCACTACATATTTTTTGTGTGTGTTTGATTTTGTTAGGGATTCTCATGGGGGATCACCTTCAAATGTGACCAAGGGGTTTTATGTATTTCATTTTATTTAGTCCCTTTGTTAATGTTTACATGTGTTATTTGGTGGTGCTTTGACCGCTTTAATTATTTATTAAATGGTGTGTAATATTGTGAGTAATCTTGTTGGTAAGTTAATTAATTAAAATATGTCATAAAAAATTAATACATAGATTTGGTCTTAGTTTAAGTTTTGTAAGAGATGTGTGTAATGCCCCGCCTCAGACACCGGAAAACACATAAAAAGGTCTTTAAAAATTAGCGGATTTTTTTTAAGGTTGATGCTTACTTAAATATTAGTTTTGTTGTAAGCCTCTTAAAATTTATTTTATATTCGTTTATAATTTTGTTCGAAATTAAATAAGATTTTTTCCCTAAATGATTTACTTATTTACTTATGTTGTGATGACTAAGGTCATCTCAATTTTTTTACACCCCCTTTGAGTTTTATTAATTTCCCTTATGTTTATTTATTTATCCCCAAACACCACAAAAGTTAATTTACATTCCCATTAAAATATCATGACTTAAAGAAAGGTAGGATTGAAGGAGGACCCTCGATCAATTTTAATCTTGGCCATTGATTTTGAATTTTCCCTAAAAGTGCCCTAAATTTCTCTATGTTTCTTTTCCTCTCTATTATTTTCCCATTTTTGTCATGTTGCTTTTTACAGTGCAGAGTTGAGGAGAAACTTGGAGGATTTTTGTTCAAAGTATTGTAAAGGAAACCCTCACTAAAATTTGTTTATGAATATATTATTTTGTTTATGTATATTTTCTTTATCTAAAATCATGAAGAACCTCCACAAGAGAAATTTGCAGGTATATATATATTTTTAAATATAAGGAGATCGAAGGTTCTTATAATTCTTTTTTTGTGGGTATGTGTGTGGCCGCATATTTGAGAGAGGCGGCGGGTTGGGGGTGGTTTTGCGTTGTATTTTGGGAGAAGAGGTAGTGTGGGGAGTGGTGCAGAGGGTGCAGGGTGGGCGTAGTGTGGAGGGAAGGGTGGCTGCGTGGGAGGAGGTAGATGGTGGTAGGGGGTGCCGTAGGAAGACATCATGGAGGGGCAGGTATGTGCATAGGTGTTGACACCGGTTAAAGAATGTACAGGAGTGGGGAGGGGTTCGGCCCTCCTCAATCTCTCTCTCTTTTTGTTCTATTTTATTTTATTTTATTTTTATATTTTTTTGGTTTATTTTTTTGTTTTAAAACAATAAAATTTATTTCATCCAAACTTGTTTATATATTATAATTTAAATATGTATTTATATAAAATGTAATATATATTATAATATATATTCTAGATTATTATATTATGACATATAACTATATTGATACAAAATATAACATCTACACTATGTGATTTAATATATATAATAGTTATATAATATAAACATATGAAGTATATTTTAATATATCTATATTATGCCCTATGCCAACAATCGTTAAATGTTACAAAATTATACAAACTATATTTTTGAATATATATAGTTATATCCTATTATGATTATAATAAACCTATTTTAATATTATTATTTCACATGCTATGCAAAAAATAACTATTATAAACTATAAAATGAAAGGTTTTGTTTTACAGGTCTTGTGGAAGATACACTCCATGTTTTCAAATAATGAAAATTATAAAAATCATTTTTTTCTCATTTGTATAAGTAAGGGAAATATAACTTTGTATTTCAAATTTGTAAGAGAGAACTTGGAAACAAATTTAAACTTAGTGAAGGATGAGGTATAATCACATTTGATCTACCTAATATATCCATATTATTTTGACAATAAGAAAAGAGAGAAAAACTAGTTGTATTCTATTTACTATCATTCGAAAAAAACTAAGAATAAATGCATTACAAGAATGGTATTTTATTTACATTTAATCATGCTACCAACATTTTACAAGAAGAGGATTTATTGCTAGAAACTAGAGTATTTCCATTCAATGATAATCCTAAGGCTCAAAGCTATGACTAGATTTCCTTTCTAATGCTCTAACAAGATACATATTTCAGATTTTTAAACAAGAAGGATATCCAACAAGTAATAATACTTTCCTTCTCAAACAAGGATTACAACAAGATTTTTATTTATTTAAAAGAACATTCATTACAAAAAAAAATTCAAGAAGCTTGAACACAATATGCCATATTTTAAAAAAATACATAACTACTCACAATAATTCCCATTACAAGTTTCCTTAAAATGTTGGAGAGAGATTGCTCAAGTTTACAAGTAATACCAATTTACAGTCAATTAGGATTTACTATGAAATGAAAGCTTCACAAGGCCACACTCTTTAAGATACAAAGATAATGATTTCCATAAAAGAAGGAAGAAGCAAAGAGAATCCAAGTTGTCACCACATGATCGCCAACTTTAAAAGCTTCCAAGAATCTTACCCAAGGAGAAAAGGATTGTTTAACCACCCAAGATTTAGGCATAATTACATGCCTTTACAAGGTTAGAAGGCATGTTATCCTCCCCAAATCCCATGGGAAAGAGGACTACTATCCACATTATTTCACAAGAGTAAGGGAGACAACCAATATTACATTCACATAAAGACAAGACAAATATTAAAATAAGACACCAATTTTGGTAAAGATGAAAAAGAGGAGAAACCATGTTCTACCTCTATAATGGGGAAGAGAGGAAAGGAGTTCTTTGAATGCCAAAAACGGTAACCTAAATTGGTTTCACAAAACCAACAACTCCACACCCTCCTTATTCCTCCAAAGTCATTCAAATCCTCCTTATTTCTCCACCCTTTCACCAAATCCTTCTTGGAAGGATTTTCCTACCCCAAAGGGGTTTCCTCACTAAGAATGGGGAAGGATATTCAAGCCATATAAACCACCTTCCCCACCTAAAACCATTTTAGGGAGTAACATAAATCTTACAAGGCTTTCCCATCAAGCCATTAGGATTGAGAGGAAAAAATACCTCTCTCTTCCCCCACAAACTCCAAAACTCCATCATGCCATATGATATATGGAGCAAAATAAAGTAAACAACAAATAAAAATCCACAGCAACAACAAAAGTTTTAAGTAAACACAAATAATATCTAACATGATGTGAAACACACAAATAAGCTCAAGAAGCCTTCCTCTAAAAGCTCTCCAATTTCTAACCTTTCCACTTCTTGACCCAAGCAAGCTTTAGCTCCAAAATCCACAAGCCTCCAGAAAATCTCCAAAAAAAATTTCTTTTCTTTCCCCATAAGGAATAATTTGAAGATGAGCAAGAAAATTCCTCGAAATGAGGGGGTGACATGTGTCACCCCTCTCTTCCCTCAAGGTCAAAGATTCTCAAAATAAAAGGGAGAAAGGATAAAATAGCTTTTAACCCCCTTCTCCCAAATTACCCAAAATGATAACCAAAACAAACTCGTGCAACTTTTAACAAAACAAAAATACCCATCCACCTTACATGGATGTGACCAAATAAATACAAAATGGGAGGGATACTCCCTCTAAACCTTAGAAATAACCCCCTACTTATTAGGTAGGGTCCAAGGGCCCATTTTCATGCTAAGTGAACTCCCAAACTAAAAAAGGATCACTAAAAATACCTAAAATATCCCAATTTCGGGTTTGGAACATTTGGGTACAAGGATAGAGGATGTGGGGCCCACCTAAGGGTTCACATGTGACTCTAACCCCCTTTTAATTAATTACATCATTATACAAACTCAAAACTTAATGCAAGTGGGGCCATTAAGTCCCCAAAACAAGTTTACAACACAAAATAAACACCCTAATCAAGATTAATATTACAAGAAACATTACATTAGAAATGAGGGTCACTCATGGTGCCCAAAAGAATAAACTCTAATACTAAGGCCTCATACAGTAAACATGGTTAGGGCTTAGCCCCGTGGGTTGCTTATGCAAAATTATGTAGTTGGCCTGAATCCCACATTCTTCTATGATCTGTCATCTACACACTCATTGCACACATTAAACGCACATGTATAATAAAATGTAAATCAATTACTCAATAAGAAATCGGTGAATTTTAAACTAGTATATCATCTTTTGGAATAAAAATCGACAACATGCACAATTATACACAGTTCACCATAAGTTAGACATAATGATAAAGTGACATATATCCATCGAATCCAAACATGCAACTACACTAAACATTTAACATATCTCAATTAGGTCTAAACAACATCATCATAAACTAATGTCCACAACATCAAATGAAAGCTAACAACATGCTAATAGAGTCAAATTGGCGCTATGCGCCCAAATATGCATCCATGTCCAAGAAGGTCAAAAATCATAACATATTGTCCAACATATATCAAATCCCTATCCAAACATGTCTATGAAGAAAGAAATCAACAGATAACTGAAGCTATAAAAATGTGGGCACTACATCCCCCTCTCCTAAAATTAGACTTCCTCCTAGAAGTCACTAAAAGAGATAGGGATATCTAGCCCTCAATGGTGTAGCATCCTCCCAAGTAGTTGTTGTCTCATCGTATTTGTCCCACTGCACTCTAACCTGGTCCAAGTATCGACCCCAAAGGGCTAACCTCTGATGCTCCAGTATGTGTATGGGCTCTAGTCTCCACTATCCTCTATCCTCTACTTGTAATGTCAACCAATCCAAAACATGAGAAACATCAGGTACATATATACGAAGTACATAAACATGAAATACATCGTGGGCCCGTGCAAAGCATGGTGGCAAAACTAGGAGGTAGGCAACTAGACCGATGACCTCTAAAATATCAAAAAGCCCCACAAAACAATGTGATAGCCTAGAACCCTTTCCATAGCAGATCAGTTTCTTATGTGGATGAACTCTCAAGAAGACTTTGTCACCCACTGAGAAGTAATGATCAATCCTGTTGGTGTCTCAGATACGCATTCGACATGCTCTAGCCTATTCAAGACATTGTCAAATAAGAACAACCTACCGCTCTAAATCCCGTAGATAAGCTGGTCCCAGAATGATCCCGTCATCTAGCATGTCCCAGCTCAGAGGTGCCCTACAAGGTTGACCATACAAAGCCCTGGTAGGGAGCCATACTAATGGAACTATGATAGTTGTTGTTGTAGTAAAACTCAACTAAAAGCAAATAATATTCCCACTTCTTCTATTGGTCCATCACATACATCCTCAGCATGTCCTCTAGTACCTAGTTAACTCTCTCTCTCTCTATCCATCTATCTCTGGATGATATGCTAAGCTGAAATTAATCTGTGTACCCAGAGTGGCCTGAAAGGAAGTCCAAAAACTGAAGTGTTGATGGTATCCCTATCATTGATGATGGTCTTCAGAATCTCATGCAACCTAACAATGTCCTCCATAAATACTTTGGAGATGGCCTGTGTATTATAGGTGACCTGGGTTGGCAAGAAATGTGCAACCTTGGTCAACTTATCCATGGTAACCATAATGGCATCATGACGATAAGAAGACGTAGGGAGTCTGACTATGAAATCCATGGAGATCACATCCCATTTCCACTCTAGAATATCATGAGGATGTAAGAGTGTTGTAGGATGAGAATGCTCTGCCTTGACCCTCTAGCACTCAAGGCAACATGCAACAAAATCTGCTATGTCCCGTCAAAGACCATGGCCAATAATATAACTCCCTCAGTCAGTTTGCATTTTCTTTACTCCTGGATGTGCTGCATATGGAGCTCGATGAGCCTTTTAAGGATGAAGCTACGTAGATCACCTGACTTAGGAACATAGATGCACCTATGGAACCGAAGTAAACCATCTATCTCTAAAATACACCTTGAATATCTTCCCTCTAATGAACCCTGTGACTCCAACATCTGTCTAGCACCCTCATAAAACCTATCCTCTAGAAGATGCTCAAGAATCCTGCCTCTCAAATCTGACTATAGTGTTAATGAAGCAAGCACATGTCGTTGTCTACTAAGTGCATTTACAACAACATTTTTATTTCCTTTGATATAATGTACTTCCATGTCATACTCACATAGGAACTCCATCCAACGCCATTGATGAGCGTTGAGGTTTAGGTGTGAGAAGATATGTTTCAAGCTACGATGATTAGTCCTCAAAATGAAAGGTCTACCAAAAAGGAAATGTTGCCAACGCACAAGTGCATGAATAACTACTGCAAGATCTAAGTCATGAGTAGAATGGTTAAGCTCGTAGTCTTTGAGCTTATGAGACTCAAAGGCAATAACCCGATGCTCCTGCATAAGAACCGCTCCCAAACCCTCTAGTGATGCATCATTGTACACAACAAAATCCTCTGTCAGTCCTGAACTCGATAAGATGGGTGCCATGGTTAACATTGCCTTAAGTAACTAAAAGGCTCGCTCACACTTTTTTCGACCAATAAAAATTCTTCCTTTTCTCTAAAGAGAAGTAATAAGGTGAGCAATCATAGAAAAGTCTTGGAAAAACTTTTGGTAGTATCTGCTAAGCCCATAAAACTCCTCACCTCAGTGATTGATGTGGGTGCTGGCCAATCCATGATAGCCTGTATCTTAGAGGGATCTACAGAGATACCCTCTCTTGATATGATATGACCTAGGTATTGAATCTCTGTCTAAAAAAATATGCATTTTCCCAAGTCCCATACAAATTTTTCTCTCTCAAAACCTGTAGTACATGTCTCAAATGCTCCTCGTGTTCCTCCTCACAACGATCATATATCAAAATATCATCTAGGAACACTAAGACAAAGTCATCCAGAAAGGTCTTGAATACTCCATTCATGAGGCTCATGAAGATAGCTGGGGCATTAGTCAAACCAAATGGAACAACTGTGAACTCATACTACCTATAACATATGTGAAACATTGTCTTATGAATGTCTACATCTGATATGTGTAACTGATGATACCCTGACTTGAGATCGATTTTGGAGAACACTATTGCTCCCCGCATCTGATCAAACAAGTCATCAATATTGGGGAGTGGATAATGGTTCTTTATTGTGACTTTGTTGAGCTGTCAGAAATCAACACGAATTCTAAGAGAACCATCCTTCTTCTTCACAAATATGAATGGTGCTCCCTAAGGAGATACACTAGGATGAATGAAACCCTTGTCCAACAACTCCTCTAACTGTATCTTGAGCTCATGAAGTTTTGGAGTCTTCATCCAATAGGGTGCCCTAGAAACTGATGTAGATATAGGTACTAAATCAATGGTGAAATCGATCATCTACGTGGGGTGGTAACCCTGGAAGATCACCTGGAAACACATCTGCATACTCCCTTAAAACTGTATGATCATCTAAGGGTGAATGCTCTAGAGTTGTCTCTGATCGATCACTGATGGTGATAGTAAACAACTGACATCCCTTATGCATTCTTCGCTTGAGTTTCTTAGTTGAGATCATGCGTAAGGAGATAGGCCTCTGCATCCTTGATATCACAACTACACTCCCAAGGTCGTCTTGACACTCAATGACATTATTTCTGCAATCCACCTTAGCTCGATGAGCCTCGAGCCAATCCATGCCCAAAACTACCTGATAGGATCCTAGAGGAATAAATCAGAGGTCAAGTGTAGTGGAGAAGACTCCTAAATCAAGTACGTAACTCTCCACATATGAGTCCACGGTGAGTTTGGCCCCAGAGGCCAACTTAACCTGCCAACTATCTGGTTGTTTAGCCACCACTAACCCACACTGGTCAACTATAGAAGGTGATATAAAAGAATCTCGCAACACCCGAGTAAAAAATTACCGAGACAAAAATACCCTAATTAGTACATGTCATCTCAATGATGGTGGCCTGATGCTCATACTGGTAGTTGTCAACCATTGCATATACACGATGGGCATGTTTAACGTCACCCACCATCTACTCAGATCTAGAGGATATTTTTGAATCCATGGCATTGGGTTTGTGTGGGCACATACGCACATAGCGATAAGGAGACCAACAAATAAAGCATCCTCTTGTACCCCTCTGAGATGGGGTCCCTCCGGTACTCTAGTGCACTGATCTTGCTGGTCCAACCCTAGTGGAGTGTTGCATGTAAACCGGCTGTCCCCGCCGAGTACCCTACCTCCTATCCCTAGCTCCACCAAAACCTTCTCTAGTGCCACCTCTCTGAAAGCTCGATTCTATCTAGTGCTCGCCGCTAGTTGCCATGATGTTGTGTCTCTTTGTTGTCAGGTGCGGTGGAGCCCTCGTGGCTTTTGTAGAGGCCAAAATCCTCCTCTATGGGGTGGTGTTGTACCCCGTGACCTCTAACTCTGAAAGGCCTGTATCCTATCCCGAAACTTGCTCTTTTTCTATCTCGACTCCCGAGCCTTGGTCCTATTCTCCTCAGCTAAGTAGGCCTTCTCAATGGCCTTCTCAAGTGCAGGAGGACATATCATCCTAATCGATCTCCCGCTATATCTACATTAAGGCCCCTAATAAACTTGTTAACCAGAAATTTCTCATCTTACAGGTAGTCCACATATTGCAAAAGATCCAGGAACTTACTCTCATATTGTGTTACTATGTCAGATCCTTGTCATAAGTCATGAAACTCATCAATCCTCTTCTGCATTAAATTCTGTGACATATAGCGGGCCCCGAATCGCTCGTCGAAAAACTCCTAGGTCACTATCTCTCTAGTCATATGGATCTTTCGCTCCTCATTCCTCCACCAAATATCCGATGTGTCTCAGAGGAGTTGTATGTTGAACCTTGCCTTGACATTTCTCCGGCCACAAGCCAAAGAAACTATCGAAGCTAAGGAGCCATGACTCCGCCCTAAATTCATCTCAGTAGAGCCGGTGTAAGTAGGTAACTACAAGTGAAGAAGATCCCCGATCACACTTGTATGTATCCCAATCTTGGTGATGCAAACCAATAGGTGAGTGGGGTCACCTATCCCCAAATGGTCCCTCAAGACGTGTGAGAAGCTACGATGGTACGAGGCTACCCTCTCGCGGTGAATAGAAGGGATACGCGACCTCTTCTTTCTCGAGGTATCGTGCTCTGGTGGCTCTGAGAGCACATCCTCACCTATAGGCTCCTCGACTCCTAATGGAATATCCACCTCTCTCACCTCTTGTGGTGGGGGAAGACACTGTTGCACCACGTTGATCAACTGTTGAAGAGTCTCTAAGATTTGAGGCCCTAACTTAGGTGCTGGTGGTTCAGGCGTAGGCGAACCACATCCCAAACCCCTAACCGAGTGTCATCTCATGTGTACCATCGTGTGTACAAGGTAAGAAAAGAGGTTATTAAATTATAATTCAATGATTGCAGAAATTTTTATTTTTACTAATTATTTTTATTTATTTATTTACTTTAATGTTATTAAAAATACCGTTAACTAGTTAATTAATTACCCAGTGTCCATGTGTACAAACCTCTGCTCTGATACCAAATGTAATGCCCCGCCTCGAGACACCGGAAAACAAACCAAAAGGTATTTAAAAATTTACAAAATTTCTTTTTTAGGTCGATGCTTACTTAACATATGTGTTTTTTCGTAATCCTCTTAAAATTTATTTTATATTCATTTATAATTTTTTTCGAAATTTAATAAGAATTTTCCCTAAATGATTTATTTATTTACTTATGTTGTGCTGACTAAGGTCATCTCAATTTTTCTACACCCCCTTTGAGTTTTATTAATTTTCCCTTATGTTTATTTATTTACCCCCACACACCACAAAAGTTAATTTACATTCCCATTAAAATATCATGACTTAAAGCAAGGTAGGATTGAAGGAGGACCCTAGGATCAATTCTAATCTTGGCCATTGATTTTGAATCTACCCTAAAAGTGCCCTAAATTTCTCTATGTTTCTTTTCCTCTCTATTCTTTTCTCATTTGTTTTATGTTGTTTTTACAGTACAAAGGTTGAGGAGAAGCTTGGAGGATTTGTTGTTCAAAGGATTGTAAAGGAAACCCTCACTAAAATTCATTTATGAATATATATATTTTTATGTATATTTTCTTTATCCAAAATCATGAAGAACCTCCACAGAGAAATTTACAGGTATATTTTATTTTTAAAGAGAAGGAGTTGCAAGGTTCTTATAAATTCTTTTTTTTTTGTGGGTATGTGTGTGGCCATGGATTTGGAGAGAGGCGAGGTTTAGGGGTGGTGTCTCGCGTGGTGTTTTGGGAGTGGCGGTAGTGTGGGGAGGGGTGAAAAGTTTACATAATCAGGCAATAGCGTGGAGGGGAGGGTTCTTTGCGTGAGAGGAGGCAGACGGTGGTAGGGAGTGGGGCTGCGTAAGGGAGGGCAGATGGCTAAGTGGGAGGAGGGTTCGGTGGTAGGGGGTGTGGTAGGGGGACAAAGGTGTGGAGGGGTAGGTCTCAGGCACAAGTTTTGATACCAGTAAGAGAATGTACAGAGAGTGGGGAGGGTTCGGCCCTCCCCAATCCTGCATTCTCTTTTTTGTTTTATTTTATTTTATTTTTTTCTTTTGTTTTTTTTTTTGTTTAATTTTTTTTTGTTTTAAAAGAATAAAAATTATTTCATCCAAACTTGTTTATATATTATAATTTAAATATGTATTTATATAAAATGTCATATATATTATAATATATATTCCAGATTATTATATTATAACATATAACTATATTAATATAATATATAACATCTACACTATGTGATTTAATATATATAATAGTTATATAATATAAACATATGAAGTATATTTTAATATATTTATGTTATACCCTATGCCAACAATCATTAATATATGATAAAATGATATAATATGTTTTTATATATATATATATATATATATATATATATATATATATAGTTATATCCTATTATGATTATAATAATCCTATTTTAATATTATTATTTCACATGCTAAAAAAACAACTATTATAAACTATAAAATGAAAGGTTTTGTTTTGCAGGTCTTGTGGAATATACACTCCATGTTTTCAAATAATCAAAATTGTAAAAATCATTTTTTCTCATTTGTATAAGTAAGCTAAATATAACTTTGTCTTTGAAATTAGTAAGAGAGAACTTGGAAACAAATTTAAACTTAGTGAAGAAGGAGGTATAATCACATTTGATCTACCTAATATATCCATCTTATTTTGACAATAAGAAAAGAGAGAAAACTGGTTGTATTCTATTCACTATCATTTCAAAAAAAATTAAGAATAAATACATTACAAGAATGCTATTTTATTTGCATTTAGTCATGCTGCCAACATTTTACAAGAAGAGGATTTATCGCTAGAAACTAGAGTATTTCCATTCAATGATAATCCTAAGGCTCAATGCTATGACTAGATTTCCTTTCTAATGCTCTAACAAGATACATATTTTAGATTTTTAAACAAGAAGGATATCCATCAAGTAATAATACTTTCCTTCTCAAAGAAGGATTACAACAAGATTTTATTTTATTTTAAAATAACATTCATTACAATATTTTGTTTCCAAGAAGCTGGAACATAATATCCCATATTTTCAAAAAAATACATAACTACTCATAGTAATTCCCATTACAAGTTTCCCTACAATGTTAAAGAGAGATTGCTCAAGTTTACAAGTAATACCAATTTACAAACAAGGAGGATTTACAAGGAAATGAAAGCTTCACATGGCCACACTCTTTAAGATACATAGAGAATGATGTCCATAAAAGAAGAAAGAAGAAAAGAGAATCCAAGTTTCCACCACATGATCTCCAACTTCAAAAGCTTCCAAGAATCCAACCCAAGGAGAAAAGGCTTGTTTTTCCACCCAACCTTTAGGAATCATTACATGACTTTCCAAGGTTGGAAGGCATGCTAGCCTCCCAAGCCCATGGGAAAGAGGACTACTATCCACAACATTGCACAAGAGTAAGGGAGACAACCAATATTACATTCACATAAAGACAAGACAAATATTAAAACAAGACACCAATTTTGCAAAGATGAAAAAGAGGAGAAACCATGTTCTACCTCTAAAATGGGGAAGAGAAGAAAGGATTTATCCAAATTCCAAAAATGGTAACCAACATTGGTTGCACAAAACAAAAACTCCACACCCTCCTTATTTTTCCACCCTTTCAAGTAAATCCTTCTTGGAAGGATTTTCAAACCCTAAAGGAGTTTCCTCACCAAGAATGTGGAAGGAGGTTAAAGCCATATGAACCACCATCCCCACCTCAAACCATTTGAGGGGAGTAACATAAATCCTACAAGGCTTTCCCATCAAGCTATTAGGATTGAGAGGTAAAAATCCCTCTCTCTTCCCCACAAACTCAAAAAATCCATCATGCCATATGATGGATGGAGCAAAATAAAGTAAACAACAAATAAAAATCCACATGCAACAACAAACATTTTAAGTAAACAAAACTAATATCTAGCATGATGTAAAACACACAAATAAGCTCAAGGATCCTACCTCCAAAATCTCTCCAACTTCTAACCTTTCCACTTCTTGACCCAAGAAAGCTCTAGCTCCAAAATCCATAAGCCTCCAAGCAAAAGCTCCCAAAAAAAGTTCTCTTCTTTCCCCATGAGGGATAATTTGAAGAGGAGAAAGAAAAATCATTAAAAAATAGGGGGTGACATGTGTCACCCCTCTCTTCCCTCAACGTCAAATATTCTCAAAATAAAAGGGAGAAAGGATAAAATAGCTTTTAACCCCCTTCTCCTAAATTACCCAAAATGATAACCAAAACAAACTTGTGCAACTTTTAACAAAACACACTTACCCATCCACCTTACATGGATGTGACTAAAAGAAGGAAAAATGCAAGGGAAACTCCCTCTAAGCCTTGGAAATAAGCCCCCCTACCTATTAGATAGAGTCCAAGGGTCCATTTTAATGCTAATTAAAATCCTAAACTAAAACGGGGTCACTAAAAATGCCTAAAATAGCCCAATTTCGGGTTTGGCACATTTGGGAAAAAGGGTAGAGGATGTGGGGACCACCCAAGGGTTCACATATGACCCTAATCCCCTTTTAATTAATTACATCATTATACAAACTCAAAACTTAATGCAAGTGGGGCCATTAAGTCCCCAAAACAAGTTTACAACACAAACTAAACACCCTAAGCAAGATTAATATTACAAGACATATTACATTACAAATGAGGGTCACTCATGGTGCCCAAAACAATAAACTCTAATACTAAGGCCTCATACAGTAAACACGGTTAGGGCTTAGCCCCATGGGCTGCTTGTGCAAAATTGTGTAGCTGGCTTGAATCCCACGTTCTCTTGTGACCTGTCACCTGCACACTCATTGCACACATTAAACACACATGTCCGATAAAATGTGAATCAACTAATCAATAAGAAATCAATGAATTCTAAACTATCATCTAATATTTCTGGAATCGAAAATGCGACAACATGCACAATTATACATAATTCGCCATAAGTTAGACATAATCATAAAGTGAAATACATCCATTGAATCCAAACATGCAACTACACTAAACATTTAACATATATCGATTAGGTCTAAACAACATCATCATAAACTAATGTCCACAACATCGAATGAAAGATAACAACATGCTAATAGAGTCAAACTTGGCGCTATGCACCCAAATATGCATCCATGTCCAAGAAGGTCAAAAATCATAACATATTGTCCAACATATATCAAATCCCTGTCCAAACATGTCTATGAAGAAGGAAATCAACAGATAACTAAAGCTATAAAAATGTGGGCACTACAATGTGTAAGTGATGTGTAAGTTAATTTTAGAGAATGAAACATTCCACCTTCTTGGAAATTCGAATTTGTCCCTAGAGGCTGATTTTAGAGAATTGTGGGACAAGTTAAACTTGTCCCATACCTCTTAAATTTATATACCAACCTTGTCTATGGTTGGAGGGTTAAATTTAGACCTTCTTTGTGAATTCTTATAAGTCAAGATGAATGTTTTAATTGCACTTTCTTACATGTTTTTAGTTTCAGTCCTTATGGGGTGTGGGCTTGTTTTAGATTGTGTATGTAAGTTGTCATATTATTCACCCACCTATTTATTGTGCCTTAGAGATTGAAGTTGACTTATGAGTTGGAGTTGAGGATGTGTGATGTGGCATCCCACCCAAATCCACCTCATCCTCTTCTCTTCCCTCTCTATATATTCAAATTCCTTAGCTTGTTTTTGGGGTTGCTTCACTTTTGCATACTTCATTTGGGGTGAATTCTTTTGTTGTTTGGAGCTCTTTCTTTTGGAGAAAGTTTGCAGAATTTTTACAGGCCTGTGTTTCATTGATCTTGGGCTATTTTTCATTGGAAATCTTGCTATTTGGAACTTGGAACAAACTCCATTATGGATAGGTAAGATATTTGCTCTTGAAATGCCCTTCTTTTATTTATGCAAATGTTATTGTTGTGAATGTTTTGGCATATGTGTGGGTTGTTTGGGTAGATGGCCTAGGGATGGTATAGGAGAAGATGATGGGGTATTTTTGTCGGAGGGATAAGTGTTTTGGGGAGGTATAAATGTGGAGGGAGTTGGGATTTTGGTTCCACTTTACAAAGAAACGACTTGCATTTCTTTACTCATTATGGGGTGTCATAAGAGCTTGGGAGGCATAAGGAAATGTGAGGAATAAGGGGTACTTGGAGGAGGCATAACGATATGTCGGGGATTTGAAATGATATATATATATATATATATATATATATATATATATATATATATATATATTATATATATTTGGTGGTTTTTCTCGGTGGTGATACCCATTTCCCTTGGGAGGCATAAGTAGAATTTCCCAAAGTTTCTTGCTCATTTGGCTTGCATGATGAAGCCCGAGTGTTGTTTGTTGTCTACACTCTTTGGTTGGAAACTACAATTTTATTTTGGACTATATTTTTTTAAATATGAAATTTACATGTCTATTGTGGAAACCTATTGTTGTCATGAGTTGAAGCAAATTTCTTATTGCATTGTGGCTAGGGATCGGGGCTAATGAAGAGGGTGGTTTCCCCTTGTCATTGGATGTCTTGGATGGGTGGAGAGTATTTCCTTTCCCCTGTTCTATTGTGATCAAATAGAAATAAAGAAAATGGAGGATCTTCACATTGATGTACTTGGAGTAGAGAAAAAAAGACAAATTTTGGAAGTCCTTGTTGAGATTATTTCTTATTGTAACCTTTTCACACTTTGAAGTGGACGACATTGTATATTATTTGTGATGGAAAGGCTACTCTATTTTAGTTATGAAAGTAGTTGTGATTATGGAAGAATATATCTTGGATTTAGGTTTGTGAATAGAAAGGAAAGATATGTATTATGTAAAGAGGACTTCGAGAGCTTTCCAAAAATTCCTTGTTTGCCAAAAACATAGCTCCCAAAAATTTATGGCCTTCTAAAGTTCCACTTCATTTTGGCTTTAAAAATTTTCTGACCGTCAAATTTAATTAATAAAATATTCTTAAGGCACCCGCGGGCTAAATCCTTCCTGTTTGCAGTTTTTTCCCAAAAATTCTTAAGGCATGAAGTTCCCCGCCACTTTGCTAACCCAAAAATATTCTTGTTGATCAAAACAATCTAAGTTTTTTTTTAAAAATGAAAAATTTCTACGTTTCCCCCGAATCCCCGTAGGCTCACGGCCAATCAAGTGTTGCCACATGGCTTCACGATGAAACGACGGAGGCACGAGATCATTTAAAACCTTAACACTATCGAAAAGAAACTTGGAAATTTTCCTATGTTTCTCCTATGGCTTTGTATCCCTATAGCCAAAAATTGACCGACACGTGGATTAATGAGGCATTAGTGGAGGTGTGGATATTTTTGCAATAGTGCTTAAAAAGTCCATGTTTACTAATTCTCCCGCCGACTTGTCGATCCACATCCAATGCACATATAACATGTGGCATTATGAGGCACTCGCAATGGCACAGTAGATTTGACCCCTTTTACCTTCTTCTTCCTTAAGGAAAAATGTTTTTATGTCCCCGCTAACCCGCTTTCCCAGCGTTGTCTTAGGACATGTCAAGTGTCCCTTGCGGACATGTGGACTTGTGGGTGCAAAGGTGGATTTTCGGCCAAGGGGAAAATTTCAAAAATTCTCCCCCGCCCGCCGACTCGAATCCTCCTCCAGAAAAAATTTACTCCCCTAGGCCCACTGGCCCACCTTGGGAAAATTTTCCTCCCAAGGTCTGCCGACCCATAACTTTTGAAATACAGGGAGTTAAGAGGACTTTTTTATATCACTAGAAAGGTGACAAAATTTCCTATCTAATGGGAGCTTTTTTAGAAGGTTTTAAGTGCATTAATTTTTAGAAAATTTAGGTTTAATCTCTTAATCTTGTTAGAGGGTGGGAGAGTGAGAAATTTTCCTCTTAATCCTAATGATTATTTTTACCCTAAGTTTTGACCTTGTAAATTTAATAATTTTTGTAATGGGAAAACTATGAGCTAAGATTTTTATTTTAGCCTCTAAACCTTTCTTGTGGCAACTGTTGTTTGTGGCAACCGTTGTTTGTGACCTAGTAGAAGACACTTTTAAACAAAAAAAATTATCCCATAATTTTCTGACTAATCCTAGGTTGTTCTTGGGTCTCAAGTGGGCTATTTTTGTAGGTATTACACTTGGTATCGAGCATGGGTTGAAAATATTGGACACTTGGGAACACTAGAAAACTTGAGACATGAACAGTTAAACCTAGTACAATATTAACCTAGCACCATTTTTTTATAGAGACCAACTTGTGGGAAATTACATATTTAGTCGACATGGAAAACTGAATAAAACCTAGAATAGTTAACTAACTCTCACCTTGGTCTGTGTAGGAGGCACAGACAAGACGAGGGGTCTTTTCATATAGACCTAGACTTACCACCACCATATCATGTTCTAGCAGCTATCCTACCACAAATTTTGTAGACACTTCAGGATGTTAATGTTGCTCCACGTGGAGGGACCGTAGGAGAACGTTCAGTTAGACATGATAGGGCAACATCCATTGAGGCTCATGTATCTCCTCGGCATAGCGAGGAGCATAAAGGAGAGAACTCCCATGAGGAGTCAGTAAGAGAAAAATCACTACAGAGGGGATAAGGAGACGAGTTTTGGGACACGAGATAGGTCTCAGAGCCTTAGTATTAGAGATGAGCTTGTAGTGAGGCCTAGGGGCCATCATATTACAATTGTAGATCACATCAGAGAGATCCCGAAATTTCAGCCATCACACTATTTGGGTGACACAAGTGGTTTTCAAGAAGAGGCTTGGTTGGTGAGCTTGGGTGGATGCTTCAAGCTCGCGCCTTGCTCTAGAACATGAAAGCTCGTGTTACGATCCATATATTAATGGATGGAGCAGGAATATGGTGGAGGATAAAGGAATAAAAGTTCCATGTGTAGATTCTGCGATAGTTACTCCGGGAACTCTTTGAGGAGCGGTTCAGGAGTAGATATTTATCTCAGAGGTTCATAAAACAGAGGATTGATGAGTTTCATGACCTCCGAAAAGAATCTCTTATAGTGGTTGAGTATAAGAGTAGGTTTTTAGATCTACTCTAGTATGTTGATTACATTGAATATGAGCAGTGTGGATCCACGTGTTCATCCAGGGCCTGAATATGGACATTGGAGGTGCAGTGCGGATCCATTGTCCATAGACATTAACTGCGGATGTAGAGAAGGCCTACATAGAAGAGGAGACTTGGGGAAAGACCCAATAGGTCAGAGAATGAGTCCGGAGCTACATCCAATAGATCAAGGGTGTTAGCTCCTCCTCCTCGTGGTGGACAGGGTTCATCTAAGCCATCTTTTAGATGACAAGTGGTATCAACAGTAGTCCCACCTAGCATACGAGATCTCCACATAGATTTGATGCATAGAGGGATCGAAGTATGGGGCCTCCTCCTAGGGGTCCCGCTAGGACACATGGAGCACCTAGAGTTTAGTCGGCACAGGAGCTCACCCGTAGAGGCCTCGTAGTCTACATCTAGGTAATCGGGATCCACAAAACAACCCTTTAGGGTACCAAAAAGACTGTTGTACATGAGAGAGGATTGGATGATTGTTTTGGATGTGTTATTATCTGGAAATTTTTAGAGATATTGCCCACATAACCCTAATAACAAGGGTAAGCCACAAATCTCAAATACTATTGTCGAGACATGGGGTATAGTCATAGGATGTTCGTAGTGGTCAATAACTTCTAGGAAGAGCATCGAGTAGAGTTGTTGAGACTATAGGTAGCATTAGTGGTATTCCTACCTTGATTTTGTTTGATTATGGTCCTTCTTATTCCTTTATTGCACCATCTTTAGTAGAGTGATGCAAGTTGGTTGTAGTTAGGTAGGGTCATAGTTTTTGTTGGTGCTCAAAATAGTCTCAACCCATTTTCCATTGAAAATATATCAATTTACATGTTTTATGTCCTCTTACATAGATTATCTACATGTTTTGTGCCTCAAAGGTCTCTCGACTTCCTTTTGTTACTCTAGTCAATTTGTTCCTCGTCGAGGATCATGTATAGATCCAAATTTGTTTCCTCATTTTCTCTGTTCATCCGAAAAGGTATGTATTTTGGTGTAAAACTCAAGTTGTCCTATGTTTTCCATTTTCCATAGTCGGGATTTTGTTTTTTTTTTTTTACCTAAATACTTGAGGAAAAATGAATGGATGTAGTTTGGAGTAATGTATTTGATCCTTGTAACATTTCTAAATTCTCTGTCCTTGGAGAAAATTTCATCTTTAGGCTCATATGGTCATATTTCTACATTTAAAGGTTTAACAGGCATTTCGCTAGTCAAAATTAAATCCTTGCATCGACATGAAACATGGTTTCTTTTGATTGGTCAAGGGACAGTGAGAAAATGTTGTAACTTATCATTTTTGCTTTTTGGTGAAAAGGGAAAATTTTCTCCCATAGCTCCACTCAATTTTGATTGGTTCCTTGGGCACTCACGTGGCTTCTTGTAATTATATGGGCGTGGTGGGTTTGTTTTTCAAGTTGTTTTTTTAGCTACTTTAGAGAAAAGTTTGAACCCATCCCACGGCACCACTAGGCTTTGATTAAAGTGAATTTTAAATGTCAGGGAAAAAGTCTTACTTTTACCCCGTAGGAAGACATGTGGAAAAGTTAAAGGTAGAGATGTGGGCCTTTAGAGGTAAGTTGGATGTTTTTCCCTTTTGGAAAAATGGAGTAAAATTATAAAATGGAAGCGCGCCCCTACCGAGTCATTTTGAAGCCTTGAGGTTTTTGAAGTTACACCATAATGACACGTGGAGGTCTCCATCGGGTCTTCTTTCCTTATAATTTTTAGCAACTTCTTAAAGGGCCCGAGACATGTGGTGAGCCCGCGCTCATTCAAGGTCTCAAATTTTGGGGACCATCTCAAGATGTGCCATTATGACATGTGGCGGTTTAAAAATTCAAAGGGGTGGGGAAGCGAGACCATCGATGTAACTTAGATTTTTTGCCTCTTATCATCACAAGGATTAAAATCTCAAAATAGGCCCACAAGCCCGACAAGAAAGAGGTCAAGGTTGGCATTGAAAATGTTAAGAGATGGGGAAGTGGACCATTGGGGTAAACCTGGATTTTTTTCCCCTTAATATTCAAAGGACTGAAATCATCAAAATGACCTGTGGGCCTAATGGAGAAAGGTCAAATATTGCTCCAATTAATGGAAAGGGTGTGGACATTTGGAGGAAAATCGAAAAAAATTCCTTTTCTGCAAAAAAGGATTTAAAAGTAAAAAGGAAGCATGGTTCCGCTGTACCCATAATGGGACACATGTCAAGCCCTTTTTTCAAGGGTGGAGTTGCGGGAAAAATTTAGAAAATTTTCCCTTTTCTAAAAAAAGGGTGAAATATCAGAACTTGGCCATGGTTCCTTTAGGAGCCACCTTAGGACATGTATCAAGGTTCATTTTTCAAAGGCAGAGGTGTGGAGCAAAATGTGAAAATTTTACATTTTTCTAAAAGTTGTAAAAGGAAAAAGGGAACCATGCAAAGCCAATTTTAAATTAGATCTCCCACGCGGATGGTCTAGATTCAAAGTAGAAATCAACAGAAGCTTTGCATCTATATCTAATTTTCCCTCCATTTTCACTCCATATCTCCTAGAGATGCGAGTCTTCATGATTTATCAATATTTATTGCACACCAAATAGGAAAGGGGAGTAAATTTGATATCTAAAGTTTAGGGAGGAAGATTTGGGGATTTCTTTTACCATTAATATGATACATAACCTTTGGGCTTGATCTGATCTTCCATTTTTTCTTCTCAAGCATGCAAAGAGCTAGATTTGACAGATTAGGGGTAGAAGTGGTTGGCGAGTAGAGGGAAAAGTGATCTACTAGAAGGAGTTGAATGTGGGAGATATTCAAAGAGATTCACCCCTTGAGCACCTAAACTTTTTACAGATTTTATTCTAGGAATCATGATCGTGTTCATGGCAAGCACTGGTGCACTCAATGTTTAAGTTTTTTGGGGGAAAACTCTATTGCAAATTTATATAAATGGCATGATTTTTTCCATGTAAGGGGTTGGAGGTTGGAAGGTTGGAGTGTTAGAGGTCAGAACTAATTTTCTAAGAAAAATCTTGATAGAACCCATCTTTCTAAAAAACTATCTCGAAGAAACTTGTTTATCTCTTTTACATTAATTTTTATCATGTCAAGGTGGTTGCGAGTGTACAGACCATTGACAAGCTCTGAGATTGTTTGATAAACTTTCCCCTACTGATAAATTTAACCAAACTTCAGTTAATCTATGTTATTTTTGAGCAAAATTTTTGTTTACTTCATTTCTGAATGTCTGCAAGTAGTTTTTCTTGTTCCCATTACATTCTTATATTGAAATATGCATGAATCACACAAGACTTTATCTTTTTGATAGTTTGGTGGAATTTTTAATTTCATTTATCGGAAGATATTTCATTTTATAGTTAAATAAACAAATTTAAAATCACTGGGACTCCTAGCATGACTATAAGATTGTTTGTTAGCCTTTGAGGGTATCTTAGCCATGATGAAATAGATATTGATAATGTTCAATTAATTTTTCCAATTTGAGCCTTCATTTTGAATCCTTGAAGTTTGTGTGAAAAGTTTTGATCTCAGCCTCTATTGAAGCACATATATTTTGGTTAAAGGGACATCCTACTACTCTGAATCATTTTGTTACTTGAGCTCTCCATTTTTCTAAAGATTCTCAAAGATTTGGTATAATCAACTTTATCCTGCTTTACCTCCCACAAAAATCATTCAAAACAATTAATCTTACCCATACCACCCCTGTTTATCCTGTGTGTAAATAGATGCATAATTTCTATTACCAAAACATGTATAAATACTCAATTTTTCATTGTCGTTAGTGGCCTCGAACCTTTCTTAGAAGATATCTCCATTATCTACGGTGAAAACTCGTGAGAGTTAGGTTTTGTTGAGTTACTCATATTTTCTTCAAGGTCTTCTTAAAAATTTCACAAAGAAGGAAATCCCAATCTCCTCCATAAACAACAAGATACAAAAGGGTCCTCTCACCCTGGTTGAAAGGCACAACCATAAAGTAGTGAGGATAGATCAAATCCTCTTCAGGGTACTATCCATTTCTCCACATCTGAGTGAAAGAGGGTCAGTTAGATCCCATCCCTAGCTACAAAATGACTCACTATGATCTATTTGTCTCTAAGCTTCCTGCCAAACCTGTGATGTTGCTCATACTTTGAAGGAGAATTAATTTGGGTACCAACACCTTACTAGTGCCATTACCTGGGGACATAGTGATTGTAGTTCATATTCAGACCCTGGTAAACACTTCTTGTATGCTCAAAGTGCTAATACATCTTTTCAAGCATCATCCTGTGTTTAGGCCTATAAGAAGTGTTCAAAGTTACAAGTGCTATGTGCAATATTTCCATTTTCTATAGTTATTGCACTAAGTTTCATTGATAAATCTGGGTAAAGAAAATTCAGATCTTTCCATTTCCAATTTCTAGTATTGATAGACATTTGGCAGATCATATTTTAGTGCATTTGCACAACTAAGGTGGAAATCCTTAGTGGTGACTCCCTATTGATCTGATTCTTGATGAGTACCAGTGTCTTAACCTTTATCAAGTGAGTTTTGTTACTAATATTTGCAAATATGGAAGGAAGAATATCTTTATTTGCTAGAGATCCTGCTAGGACATTGTTTTCAGAGCTATGAAAAACAAATTCAAATGGAATAAAATCCTGGAGGGTTATTGGAGATCAAGTAGATAAGAAAAGGGATCTCCATTGATGAAAGTGACTGGCCTATCATTGAATACTACTATTAAAGTGATTCTGAATCAGGTATTCTTTTTATGGTGTTAAATTCTCCATCTGGAGAGGAATTCATTTCATTTTGAGAAGTTTGCTTCTCATTCTGCTCCTATCTTATCAAAAGTTGACAGGGATTTCCAAGATACAAGGTCTTTAGGGGATATGCATTTTGGAAGTTATACTCCTATGTTTCAAAGACCCTCTATCCCTTATCAATTTGTCTCCCCTCCAGGGTCACCTCCTCACAACAACATGGCCTTACCCCCACATAGAACTCCTTTAGTTGTAAACACCTTTGGTCCTATAAATTTTGTAGGGATAGTTGGATATCCAAATGCGCTTCCCAGGATATAAGAAATAGATTACCAAAGTTCCAAGGAAAAAATGCTATAAGCGGTGATCAACATTTAAAGCTTTTTATCAATATGATGGAACATTTTGAGATTGAAATGAAGATGTATATATCAATTTTTTTATCCATACTCACGGAAGAGGATGTAAGGGACTAGTATAAAGCTTTGTTAGATAATTCCATTGATTCTTAGATAGAGATGAACAATGCATTTAGATCGTAGTATGGTGATAGAAGCGGCCCTAGGTTTCTTTTATCGTAATTGGAAAATATCAAGAAGAATCCTAATGGGCTAGTATATGATTTCAACACAAGGTTTAACAAGAGCTTGCGAAGATTTCTTGTTACCTTAAGGCCATGTGATGAATCATGTTTTATCAAATATTCAGATGCATTTGATAAAAATTTTACTTACTACTTGAGGGACAATAACCCTACTAATTTGAGGCAGGCCTTCACCATGGCTCTTTAAATTGAAAAGAACATCAAAGCAACTGGAAAGCCTCAAAAAAGGAGGGTGTAAAACTAATTAACCCAGAAAATCCTCAAACAAGTAAGGTGCTGATTTGGAGGAAGTTGGGAAAACCTCGTCTGGGGCTATCAAAGAAATATCATACAAATTAGCTCGGGAAGAAAACCAGATTAGATAGAGTTCACAAGGTCAACACAAGTAACAAGGCCAAGACAGTTTACAATCACCAAAGATCTCGATGACAAAGGGAAGGGACCTATTATATTTAGAAATATATAGCCCCAAGCTAGGTAAAATAGAATGGTACCGATCCTTTGGCTTCTAGAGTTGCTTATTATGGAGGAGGAAAATTTCATTAATTGGTGTGACAGGTGTTTCATGCCCCATGCTCCATGTGAGGAATATCAGCAAGAAGAAGAAGAAACTAATAATGATAATGATGATGATGTTGGCATGGTGGGTTTCTTCACAAGATCACAATAAGGAACAACTTCATCCGAGGTAATAAGTGCTAGGATTGTTGCTGAATTTTGGGATTGCATCCACCGAGTTAAGTATTCTTCCTCCCTCTCATACTTTATAAGTTCATATTGTACAAGATTTTGAACTTCCTAGCAATAACTTTGAATATCTAAGATTTTTAATGATAAAAAAGTATGATGGAGGAATCCCATATGAGGAGGACACATAATTATTGATGAATGTTGTTGTGGCTCAAGAAAAGGAACACGACACAAAGAGTATGATTATCAAAGGTACGGGGCCTCGGGACAACCCAAATACTCCATTTCTTTCAAATATTCGTAAAGAGGATCCTAAGAAAGATGTATCTGTGAAAGGTTGTGTTTCCCCAAACAAATCTCATACCCCTCCTCATTCCCAAGCTGCCAAAAGTCATGTGCCATCTAATGAGTGTGTCGGCCTTCCTTCCAATGCTACCATGCCAACATCTGCGCCTTATTATATTTCCAAAGTCTTGAGTGAGATCAAGATCTCGGTTCAACTGTTGAGTTGCTTAGGATTCTGAGCACAAGAAAATGGCTTTTGAATATTTGGGGCTGAAAGAGGACAAGACCACCTTGGGTAGAAATATAAACATTGTGGAAACTCCCCCATTAATTGAAGAGTTAGAAACACAACTAGTGTTAGAGGAACTAGGTGAACCACCGATTTCTATCCTGGGACATCCTTGGTGGACTCTCGGCTAAATGTGGATCCATTATTCACCACTCTAATCATTAAGGATAGAATACTGCACAACTACATGTTTGACTCAAGGTCATCATGGAATGTCATGCCTTTGGAATTCATAAATGAGCTGAATATTAAGGTAACAACAACATATGGTAAGTGTACTTTGCTATGGAATCTAGAGAGGTGCCAGTGGTGGGGTGTGTCAAAGGTCTGGTTGTACAACTTACAACCTACCCAAGAAGGGACCTGAATCTTGATGTAGTTATTGTTAACTGCCCAGCCAAGTGGGGTATGTTGTTGTCTAGAAAATGGGCTGTAAGTGTTGGTGGGAGTGTTCAAATGGATATTTCCTATGCCACTATCCCAATTGAGGGCATCCTTGTCATATTTTATGGGGAAAAGAAGATGTTGCACCTTATTGGGGATCCTAATAATGCATCCTATGGGGTATTGTACACAAGTGTTGATCGTTGATAACTTCATAGGATATGCTGATGGAAAAGAGAACAAAATTGAAGAATGCAAGTATCTTGAAAAGGCAGGCTCTCCTTGGAATTTATTGTTTGATGGAGCTTGCTCCAAGTTTGGAAATGGTGTTGGTGTTGTTCTGATCTCTCCAGGCCAGGAAAAGTTTATATTTTCCTTCAAACTCAACTTTGAGTGTACTAATAACATTCTTTGAGTATGAGGCATTATTATTAGGTCTGAGGATTGCTTGGAAATATGGTGTTAAAGACATCATTATCAAAGGAGATTCAGAGTTAATTGTCAAGCAAGTCAGAAAACTATATGCCACAAAAAATTAGTGAATGAAACAATACAAGCATGTAGTTTGACATTGCATTGAGATGTTTGATTCATTCAACATTGTACATCATGATAGGAGGTTTAATGATTTTGTAGGAAAGCTTCTTTGTGTTGGGATCTCGGTTTGATAATTGTGCAGTGTCCCCATATTGTGAGTATGATGTTGAAATACCGATAAGGCTATCTCTGTCCTCGACAACATTAAGCATTGGCAAATTTTTGATGATGATGCTTAGGTCGAAGATTTCTACAAAAAAGGGGAGTTTCATCGATCAATGTATTGATTGGGAGCCAAGGGTGTGTATAACGAAGGAAAAGAAACCTTTTTGGAAAAGGCATCATCCAACAAAAGACTAATATCATTCCTAGAGGGTTGGTTGCTCTTGAATCCAACTTTGATAATTTTGATCGCATTATTAACAGATGCATAACATCCTCAAGGGATATTGAGGAGCATGACCTTGGCACAAAGGAGAAACCAAGGAATATCTGGTTAGGAAGCAATCTCAGCAAGGAGGAAAAACAATCTTATGTCCAATTGCTAAAAAGGTATCAAGATTACATGGCTTGGACTTATTATGAACTAAAGGCATATAGAGAGGATCTGTTTCAACATGAGATTCCCTTGGCAGCTAATGTAAAACCATTTAGGTAGAAACAAAGAACAATCAATCCACTCCTATCTCTAAAAATGAAAGAAGAACTAAAGAAACTGAGAGATGGAGGAATTATTCATCCCACAAGATATTCTTCCTGGGTTGCAAATCTAGTACCAATAAGAAAGAAGAATGATGACATCAGGCTATGTGTGGATTTCAAAAATTTGAACAAAGCATCAATGAAGTATAATTATCCTTTACCAAACATGGAAAACATGCTCCAGCTAGTGGCTGGTTTTGAGTTAATTTCTACCCTGGATGGTTTATCTGGTTATAACCAAGTTGTGGTGAAGGAATCAAAAAGAATTAAAACAACCTTTACCACTCCTTGGGGGACTTATGTGTATGTCAAGATGCCCTTTGGTCTAATGAATACTGGAGAAACCTTTCAAAAAAGCAATGGATGTTTCTTTTACCGGTTACATTAATGATTTTTTTTTACTAGGATGTTGTGATTGTTTTTCTCCGTAAAGCAATGTGATCACTTGTTGCACTTGGAAAATATGCTGATAAGATGTAGAGAGTATGGCATTTCACTCAATCAAAAGAAGTGCCATTTTAGAGTGCAGAAGGTAAAGTTGCTTGGTCACATTGTGTCACAAGAGGGAGTAATGATTGATCCAGAAAGGGTAGAGGCCATCAACAAAGTTCCAATTCCATGAACCAAGAAAGGAATTCAGTCTTTCTTTGGGTAAATGAACTTCATCAGAAAGTTCATATCAAACTTTGCTGAGTTGACCATTCCAATTACTTCCATGCTAAAGGACCAATTTATTAAATGGGAGGAGGATTCCATTCAATCTTTCAATGAGATCAAAGAGGAATTAAAGCATGCCCCTATTTTGGCAGATCCAAATTATAAGAATCCTTTCCAACTATTTTCCTTTACTTCAAAAAACACCGTTGCATATGTCCTGTTGCAGAAGGATGATGAAGAGGATGAGAGGCCAATTGCCTTTTTTAGCAAGGCATTACAGGGGGCTGAGCTGAAATACACTATTATGGAGAAACAAGAATTTTACTTTGTGAAAGAAATAAAGGTTTTCAGACCTTATATTCTGAGTTCCAAAATTGTTTCTTATGTTCCCCACACCATGGTCAAAGACATCTTATCAGAGATGGAGGTCTCAAGCAAAATATGCAGATGGGTGAACAAGTTGCAATAATATGACATGGACATAAAAACCACAAAGTTGGTGTGAGATTTGGGCTTGGATAAGCTTATGGCTAATAGCAACTTGAAAACTATTGAGGTGAATGAGGTAGAATAAATAAGGGTAGATGTTTTTGAAAAGTTGATGAGTTACGAGTGGTACAAGGATGTGATTTTTTATCTCAAAAATTTGTACTACCCTAAGTATGAGTAAGAACCAAAAAGGGCCCATAAGTTGGCTTCCCATAAATATGTCATTACTAATTATGGGTTAACTTGGAAGACCCCTGATGGAGTCCTCTTAAGGTGCATCACTTAAGATGAATCCCTCAAGATAATTGTTATCTTCATGGAGGAGTTTGTGGAGGGCATTTTTCTTGAAAAGTCACAACACACAAGATCTTAAGGGCTGGTTATTGGTGGCCAACTCTCTTTAAGGATGCAACTCTTTTGGTTAGAAGATGTGAGAGTTTCCATTGCTTCTCTGAAAAACTAAAATCTTTAGGATCCCTTCCTTTGTAGCCTATATCAATTAAATCCCCATTCAAGCAATGGGGAATGGATTTCATTGGTGAGATTTCAAACCCTTCAAGTGTTGGAAATAATTGAATTCTTGTAGTCACTGATTACTTCACCAAGTGGGTGGAGGAAATCCCCACCAAGAGAGTAACACACCAAATTGTCATGGACTTCATGTTGAATGATATCATCTACGGAGTTTGGGGTTCGAGCCAAAACTGCTGCTTGACAATGCCATGAGTTTCAGAGCTAAACTATTGGTGGCAATGTGCAAAGAATATGGGATAAATTTGACATATGCTTCTAATTATAATCCCCAAGGAAATGGACAAGATGATTCTAGTAATAAAAATTTACTAAAGATTATCAGAAGAACCTTGGAGCTTAACAAGAGAAATTGGGGTGAGCAATTGAAGTTTTTCGTCTAGGCTAACAAAATTACTATTAAAAGAGCCACTGGGAAGAGTCCATTTGAGTTGGTGTATGGAAATCAAGCCCTGCTACCCCTACATATGTAATTATCCTCATATCAATTCATGTAATAATTGGAAGATCAAGAAGTAAGTCCATATGATGCCCGCATTAACTAGATATTTGAACTTGATGAAGAAAGGAGGGCATCCCACCAAAGGCATGTAAGGTTCAAAGAAAATTTGAAGAAGTTGTTTGACAAGAAGGTCACTCCAAGAGCTTTCAATGTTGGAGATCTCGTGTTGCTATGGGATAGTAGGCATGAAGATAAGGGAAAGCATGGGAAATTTGATGCATTATGGATGGGCCCTTACTCCATTTATATTAAGATTGGTGAACATACTTTCTTGAAGGACTTAGATGGGGAACTGCTCAAACTTATAGTTAATGGAAGGCATTTGAAGCATTTCTTGGATTGATTCCCTAGAATCAAGGTGAGCATCATTTGTACAGTGTATAGTTTGTTGGTTTGTTTCCTATCTTTTGTGTTTTTACTCGTTCTAGTCCTTGGTGACCTATTTTTGTTGGTTTCTCTACTCTGCAAGCTAACTCCTTTTCCCAATGGATATTTTTGGCACTTGGTCTACCTTTGTTCTTGTGGCACTTGCAGGGAGTGCCCATCCCCGAGTCGAAGCTGATGTTGGTGCTCAAAATAGTCTTGCCCCATTTTGCCATTGAAAATATATCAATTTACGGCCTCTGCCATAAATTATCTCCCCATGTTGTGCCTGAGAGGTCTCTTCCTTCCTTTTTTGTTGTAGTCAATCCGTTCTGGGTCAAGGATCATGTATAGATCCAAATTTGTTTCCTTGTTTCTCTGTTCATCTGAAAAAGGTATGTATTTTGGTGTATAAATCAGGTTGTCCCATGTTTTCCATTTTCCACAGTGAAGATTTGTTGTCCTTATCATTTTTTCCCTAAATACTTGAGGAAAAATGAATGGATGTAGCTCGGAGGAATGTATTAGAGCCTTGCAACATTTCTAAATCCTTTTTCCTTAGAGAACATTTCATCTCCAGGCTCAAATGGTCATTTTTCTACATTTTACAGTTTGACATGTGTTTCTCCCGGTAAAAATTACATCCTTGCATTGACAAGAAACATGGCTTCTTTTGGTTGGTCAGAGGATGGCAGGAAAATGCTTTAACTTATTGCTTTTGATTTTTTGGCGAAAAGTGCAATTTTGGTCTTGTATCTCCACTCGATTATGATTGGTTCTTTGGGAACTCATGTGGCTTATTCTAATTGGATGGGGTGTGGCAGGTTTGTTTTTGAACTTGTTATTTTTGGATACTTTGGCAAAAAAATTGAACCCACCCCTGTCCCGCCCTTGAGCTTTGATTAAAATTAATTTTAAATGGCAGGGAAAAAGTCTTACTTTGACCCCTTGCAAGAGGACAGATGACAAAGGTAAAGGCAGAGATGCAGGCCTTTGGGGGAAAGTTGGATGTTTTTCCCTTTTGGAAAAATGGAGTAAAAATCTAAAATGGAAGCGCGCCCCTCAGAGTCATTTTGAAGCCTTGATATTTTGAAGTTACACCATAATGACACGTGGAGGTCTTTGTTGGGTCTTCTTTCCTTATAATTTTCAGCAACTTCTTAAAGGGCCCGAGACATGTGGCAAGCCCATGCTCATTCAAGGTCTCAACTTTTGGGGACCATCTCAAGATGCGCCATTGTGACACGTGGTAGTTTGAAAAGTCAAAGGGGTGGGGAAGCGGACCATCAGAGGTAACTTGGATTTTTGCCTCTTATCATCAAAAGGATTAAAATCTCAAAATGGCCCGCAAGCCTGACAAGGAAGAGGTCAAGGTTGGCTTTGAAAATGTTAAGAGGTGGGGAAGCAGACCATCGGGGAAGTTTGGATTTTTTTCCCCTTAGTATTCAAAAGACTTAAATCATCAGAATGACCCACGAGCTCGATGGAGAAAGGTCAAAGCTTAAAGGTGTGGACCTTCAGAGGAAAATTGGAAAATTTTCCTTTTGTGGAAAAAATGAGTTCAAAGTAAAAAGGAAGCGTTGTTCCACTGGGACCCAAAATGGGACACGTGTCAGGGCCTTTTTTCAAGGGTGTAGCTACGGGGAAAACTTGGAAAATTTTTCCTTTTCCAAAAAAGAGGTGAAATATAAGAATTTGGCCACAATTCCTTTGGGAGCCACCTTAGGACATGTGTCAAGGCTCATTTTCCAAAGGTGGAGGTGCCAAGAAAAATGTGAAAATTTTACATTTTTCTAAAATTTGTAAAAGGAAAAAAGGAACCCATGGGACCATTTTAAAATGGATCTCCCACGTGAATGGTCCAAATTCATAATAGAAATCAACGACATTTGTGCATTTATATCTCGATTTTTCTTCCATTTCACTCCAAATCTCCTGGAGATGTGAGTCTTCATGATTTATCGATATTTATTACACACCAAAGAGGAAAGGGGAGTAAATTTGATATCTAAACTTTCTTGAGTAAGATTTGGGGATGTCTTTTACCATTAACACGAGACGACCTATGGGCTCAATTTGATCTTCCATCTTTTCTTCTCAAGCATGTAAAGAACCATATTTGATAGATTAGGGGCAAAAGTGGTTGGAAAGTAGAAGGAAAAGTGATCTACCAGAAGGAGTTGAATACGGGAGATGTTTGAAGAGATTCACCCCTTGAGCACCTGATAAATTTTTACAGATCTGATTTTGGGAATTGTGATAGGGATCATGGTAAGAACGGTGCACTCAATGTTTGGGTTATTTTGGGGAAACTCTATTGCAAAATGATATAAATGGAATTATTTTTTCCATCAAAGGGGTTTGAGGTTGGAAGGCTAGAGTGTTAGAGGTCATAAGCGATTTTCTAAGAAACAAGCATGATAGAACCCATCTTTCTTAGAAACTATCTAAAGAAACTTGTTTATATCTTTTGCATTAAATTTGATCATGTTAATGTGGTTGTGAGTGTACAACCATTTTTGATCTCTGAGATTGTTCAAGAAACTTTCCGTTCTGATAAATTTAACCAAACTTCAGTTAATCGTGATATTTTTGGGCAAAATTTGTGTTTTCTTTGTTTCCGAATATTTGCAAGTATTTTTTCTTATTCCCATTACATTCTTACATTCAAATATGTGTGAATCACACAAGACCTTATTTTTTCATAGTTTGGTGGCATTTGCAATTTCATTTATCGGAAGAGCTTTCATTTGATAGTGAAATAAAAAAGTTTAAAATCACTTGTGACTCCTAGTATGACTATAAGATTGTTTTTGTCGCCTTTGAGGGTATCTTAGGCATGATGAAACAGCTTAAGTTTTCCAATTTGAGCCTTCATTTTGGATCCTTGAAGTTTGTGTGAAAAGTGGTGATCTGGGCCTCCTTTGAAGCACATATTCTAGTTAAAGGGGCATCCTAGCTACTCTGAAGCATTCTGCTGCTTGAGCTCTCCATTTTTATAAACACTCTCAAAGATTTGGTATAATCAACTTTATCTTACTTTACCTCCCACCAAAATCATTCGAAAAAATTAATCTTACCCATACCACCCTTGTTTATCCTGTGTGTAAACAGATGCATAATTTCTATTACCAAAACATGTAGAAACACTCATTTTTTCATTGTCTTTAGTGGCCTAAACCTTGCTTAGAAGATATCTCCATTATCTAGAGTGATAACTTGTGAGATTTAGGTTTTGTTTTATTGATCATATTTTCTTCAAGGTCTTCTTAAACATTTCATAAGGAAGGAAATCCCCATCTCCTCAATAAACATCAAGCTACACAAGGGTCCTCTTACCTTGGTTGAAAGGCACAACCATAAAGTAGTGAGGATAGATCAAATCCTCTTCAGGTGCTGTCCATCTCCACATCTAAGTGAAAGAGGGCCAATTAGATCCCATTCCCAGCTATAAAATGACTCACCATGATCTATCTGTCTCTAAGGTTCTTGTCAAACTGTGATACTACTCAAAATTTGAAGGAGAATCAATTTGGGTACCAAAATTTGGGATGTTGAGATGGCTTTTGTAGCAAACATCTCTATAGACTCCTAGCTAAAGACTGTGTAGTGGATTTGGGACCTTTTTCCACTACCTTGGATCTTCGTATTCTTTCATTGGGCTCTTATGGAGTCATCTTGGGCATGGATTGGTTATCTACACACAAAGCCGAGTGGATTGTTACCACAAGATCATATATTATACGAGATGACCTAGGAGTTGAGGCATTGATAGTGGGAGTCAGGAGATCCATTTCTATTCACACCATCTCCATTATGCGGCTTAAGCGGTGTGTACAATGGGTTGTCAAATGTTTATTATCACGATTAGTGACCGATCGAGGATGGGTCTAGTGGAGCATCGCTAGATGACCATCCCATTTTGAAAGAGTTTTATGATTTCTTTCTAGGGGAGCTATCGAGGTTACCTCCCCCATGTGAGATAGATTTTCATGTAGATATAGTTCTAGGAGTAGAGCCCATCTCACAAGCACCTTATTAGATGACTAACCCTAAGCTCTGTGAGTTCAAGTTGAAGCTTGAGGGGTTTCTAGAGAAAGGCCTATTTATTCCTAGTGTATCCCCTTGGGGTGCACCAGCGATATTTGTAAAGAAGAAGGGTGATACCTGCGGTTATGTATTAATTACCACTGCTAAAAAAGTAAGGATTAAGAATCGTTATACCCTTCCACGTATTGATGATTTGTTTGATGAGATGAAAGGGGCCAAAGTTTTATTAAAGGTAGATCTTAATTCAAGCTACCACCAACCGAGGATTTCGGAGGAGGATATTCATAAGACCACCTTTCATATAAGATATGGCCACTATGAGTTCACAAAGTGGTACCTTTTGGCTTGACCAATGCCCCCACAGTGTTTATGAGTTTGATGAATGGGGTATTTATAACCTTCTTAGATTGCTTCATGCTAATCTTCCTTTATGACATTTTTATTTACTCATGTAGGTGTGGGGAGCATGAAGGGCACCTTCACTAGGTTCGTAGTGTCCTAGTGAGCAATAGCTTTACGGGAACTTGGAGAAGTTTGTACTCTTTCAAAAAGAGGTGTAGTATTTGGGTCAAATCATTTACGGGGAAGGTATCACAGATCGATCCTTCCAAGATTAGATTTATTATGGATTTTCCAACACCCACTACGTGACCGAGGTACACACCTTCATGGGATTAGTAGGTTATTACAGGGAGATTTTTTCAGGACTTCTCTCAGATTGTCCACCCCATCACTTCCCTTCAGTGGAAAGGGAAGAAGTTTTTTTGGTCAGACAAGTGTGATTAGCCCTTCAGAAGCGAAGGAATGTTTCATTACAACACTTATTCTTCTAGTGTTGTATCCACAGGGTGACTTCTTTGTATGCATATATGCTTCTTTGGAAAGAATTGTAAAATCAACTCTTATGAGATTAATTATCTGACTCATTATCTTGAGCTTGTAGCAGTTGTGCATGCCTTTGTTTTATGGAGATAATTTTTTCTTGGAAGGAGATTCAGACTTAGGATTGATCATTTGAGTCTTCGTCATCTCTTCACGCATGGCCCAATCTCAACACTCGTCGGTGGTGTTGAATGGAGTTACTTTGTGAGTATGATATGGAGATAGATCATGTGAAAGGGAAGGAGAATGTGGTTTTATATTCTCTTAATATATGGAGGCATGCGGCTATGGCCACCTCATTGAGAAAAAAATTTACGAGCATGATTCTACATTAGCTTCCTCACGATAGCTTCTACATTGTAGCCAGAGAAGAGATCAATTCTCAAAGACCCCTTGAGGATAATTTTGATTGTTTTTCTTTAGAGGAAGATTATCTTCTCGGAAAAAGGTCAAATTTATGTTCTTAGAGATGGAGGCTTGACGGGATATTCGACAGAGGCACATCGTGTACCCTATTTAGCCCATCCCGAGGTGAAGAATATGCATGCCACCTTGAGATAGTTGAATCATTGGAGAGGAATTTTTAGAGATGTGGCTCAATTCATGTCATGTCATTTAGAGTGCCGAGAAAGTGAAGGCCGAACATCGGCATACGCCGGCCTCTTTCCTCATGTTATACCGGAGTGGAAGTGGGACACCATTTCTATGGAATTCATTGTTTGGCTACCAATGTTGAGATACCACCATGATGCCATCATGATCATAGTGGATAAATTGAAAAAAGTGGCTCATTTTTCTCAGTAAAGACCACTTATACAGCTAGTGCAGTGGCACGGGTATATCTTGATGAGATTTTCAGCTTACACGGGATTTTGTCGAAGATCATTTATGACCGCGATCCTTTGTATACTTCCCATTTTTGGCCCAGCATGTAGTATGCCCTTGGGATGAGAATAAACTTCAACACAACATATCACCCTAAGACATATGGATAAACTGAGTGGGTGAATCCAATTTTAGAGGACATGCTTAGGACGTATGTGAGGGATCATCAGGTAAGATGAGATGAGTACTTGTACTTGGTGGAGTTTTCCTACAATAATAGTTTTGAGATTTCTATCGACATGGCTCCTTTTCGGGACTTGTATGTAAGAGAGTGTAGGACACCTCTTAGACGGGACAAGTTAGAGGACAAGATATCTCTTGGACCAACTTTGTTACGAGGACATGGAGCAGCAGTGGTTATGATTAGGAAAAAACTATAGGAGGCATAGGATAGGCGCAGAAGAAGTATGTGGACTAGCATAAGACCGATCATAGTTTTGATGTGGGCATGAAGGTGTTACTTCGTGTCAAGCCACACAAGATCCCTATCCGTTATGGAAAAGGTTGTAAGTTAGTTCCTAGATTCATGGGTCCTTTTGAGGTCTTGGAGCATATCAGCCCTTTGGCCTACCATTTAGAATTGCCACCTAGCCTATCTCACATATATGATGTGTTTCATGTTTCATTTCTTAGGAGATATGTTGTAGATCCTTCTCATGTACTAGATTGGAAATTATTGCAGGTGTAGGACCGGGGGTAGGTGATGGTGGAGCCCATTTACATTATAGATAAAAGGACCATGGGTCTTCAACGTAGAGAGATTGATCAGGTTCGGGTGTAGTGCGATAGATATGATGAGACTATAACTACATGGGAGGATGCTATTGTTGACAATATTTGTACTTGTACAAAAATGGGAAACTCGAAACTTTGTCACGATGGATAGTATTGGTGAAGTATACCTAATCTATGGGTGATTATATTAGATTATGTCGTTACTACTCGATTTATTTAAAAGATTACATGAAATCAGAACTATGTGTGATGTTAAAAATGTACAGATCACAAAGTTTGTGATTTCATGACCATCCTCAAAAAGGAACACAAGCCCTAAAGAATAGTTGTGTTGTCTTGATGAGGAAATCAATTGTAGAGTACGTGAAGTGTAAAATTTTGGAACAACAAACATAAGTGCAGATCACAAAAAATTAGAGTTCATTACTGAATGTTACAAGTTCTATTCAATGTTCTTTCCTTCATGATTAAGACATTCAATTATGTTACTGATTTGTTTAGTTCATTATTCAATCCATACAAAAAGTAGAAATGCAGAAAGAGATATACAACTCATTTACAGAATTTAATGCTTTATTCACAAGGAGAGTCAAATGTTTCCCACACAAGTAGTGGATTTGGGACCTTTTTCCACTACCTTTTATCTTCGTATTCTTCCGTTGGGCTCTTATGGAGTCATCTTGGGTATGGATTGGTTATCTACACACAGAGCCGATTTGATTGTTACCAAAAGATAATATATTATACATATGACCTAGGAGTTGAGGCATTGATAGCTGGGGTTAGGAGATCCATTTCTATTCACACCATCTCCATTATGCAGCTTAAGTGGTGTGTGCGATGGGGTTGTCAAATGTTTCCTATCACAATTAGTGACCAATCAGAGGATGGCTTTAGTGAAGCATCGCTAGATGACCATCCCATTTTGAAAGAGTTTTATGATTTATTTCTAGGGGAGATATTGGGGTTACTTCCCCCATGTGAGATAGATTTTCATGTAGATCTTGTTCTAGGAGTAGAGCCAATCTCACAAGCACCTTATCGGATGACTACCCCTAAGCTCTGCGAGTTCAAGTTGAAGCTTGAGGGGCTTCTAGAGAAAGGCCTAATTATTCCTAGTGTATCCCCTTGGGGTGCATTGGTGATATTTGTAAAGAAGAAGGACTTATACCTATGGTTGTGTATTAATTACCACAACTGAAAAAAGTAAGGATTTTGAATCGTTATACCCTTCCACATAGTGATGATTTGTCGATTAGCTGAAATGGGCCAAAGTTTTCTTAAAGGTAGATCTTAATTCAAGCCACCACTAAGCGAGGATTTCGAGAGGAGGATATTCATAAAACCACCTTTCATACAGGATATGGCCACTTTATGAGTTCACAAAGTGGTACCTTTTGGCTTGACCAATGCCCCCACAGTGTTTATGAGTTTGATGAATGGGGTATTTAGGACCTTCTTAGATTGCTTCATGCTCATCTTCCTTTATGACATTTTTATTTACTCACGTAGGTGTGGGGAGCACGAAGGGAACCTTCACGGGTTCTTCACTATCCTCGTGAGCGTGTAGCTTTATGGGAACTTGGAGAAGTTTGTACTCTTTCAAAAAGAGGTGCAGTATTTGGGTCAAATCATTTCTCGGGAAGGTATAATAGTCGATCCTTCCAAGATTAGAGTTATTATGGATTTTCCAGCACCCACTACTATGACTGAGGTGCACACCTTCATGGGATTAGTAGGTTATTATAGGAGATTTTTTCAGGACTTCTCTCAAATTTTCCACGCCATCAGTTCCCTTCAGTGGAAAGGGAAGAAGTTTGTTTGGTTAGACAAGTGTGATTACGCCTTCAGGAAACTGAAGGAATGTTTCACTACAACACCTATTCTTCCAGTGTTGGATCCACAGGGTGACTTCTTTGTATGCATATATGCTTCTAAGTCAAGACATGGAGTTGTGTTGATGTAGGAGGGCAGAGTAGTTGCTTTTGAGTCTCGTGAAATCAAATATTATGAGCTTAATTATCTGAATCATTATCTTGAGCTTGCAGCAATTGTGCACGCCTTGGTTTTATGGAGATACTTTCTTCTTGGAAGGAGATTCACACTCAGGATTGATCATTTGAGTCTTCCTCATCTCTTCACGTAGCCCAATCTCAACACTCATCAGTGGTGTTGAATGGAGTTACTTTGTGAGTATGATATGGAGATAGAGCATGTGAAAGGGAAGGAGAATGTGGTTGTAAATGCTCTTAGCAGATGGAGGCATGTGGCTATGGCCACCTCATTGAGAAATTTTTACTGAGCATGATTGTAAATTAGCTTCCTCATGATAGCTTCTACATTGTAGCTAGAGAAGAGATCGAGTCTCAGAGACCCCTTGAGGAGAATTTTGATGGTTTTTCTTTAGAGGTAGATTATCTTCTCGGGAAAAAGGTTGAATTTATGTTCCTAGAGATGGAGGCTTGAGACGGGATATTCGATATAGGCACATCATGTACCCTATTACGCCCATCCCGAGGTGAAGAATATGCATGCCACCTTGAGATAGTTGTATCATTGGAGAGGAATTTTTAGAGATGTGGCTTAATTCGTGTCATGCCATTTAGAGTGCCCGAAAGTGAAGGTGAACATCAAGCATATGTCCGGCCTTCTCTTTCCTCATGTTATACTTGAGTGGAATTGGGACACCATTTCTTTGGAATTCATTGTTTGGCTACCAATGTCGAGATACCACCATGATGCCGTCATGGTCATGGTGGATAAATTGAAAAATGTGGCTAATTTTTCTCCATTAAAGACCACTTATAGAGCTAGTGCGGTGCACGGGTATATCTTGATGAGATTTTTAGGTTACACGGGATTCGTGGAAGATCATTTATGACCACGATCCTTTGTATACTTCTTATTTTAGGACCAACATGTAGTATGCCCTTTGGGACGAGAATCAACTTCAGCACAACATATCAACCTCGGACAGGATGGATAAACTCGGTGGGTGAATATAATTTTAGAGAACATGCTTAGGATGTATGTGATTGATCATCGGGCAAGATGAGAGGAGTACTTGTACTTGGTGGAGTTTTCCTACAATAATAGTTTTGAGATTTCTATTGGCATGGCTCCTTTTAGGACTTGTATGTAAGAGAGTGTAGGACACCTCTTAGACGGGACAAGTTAGAGGACAAGGTATCTCTTGGACCAACTTATTTACAGGACATAGAGTAGCAGGTGTTTAGTATTAGGAAAAGAGTGTAGGAGGCATAGGATAGGTATAAGAAGTATGCGGAATAGCATAAGACCGATCGTAGTTTTGAAGTGGGCATGAAGGTGTTACTTCGTGTCAAGCCACACAAGATCCCTATCCATTATGGAAAAGGTTGTATGTTAGTATCTAGATTCATGGGTTCTTTTGAGATCTTAGAGCGTATCAGCCCTTTGGCCTACCATCTAGATTTTCCTCGAGCTTGTCTCACATATATGATGTGTTTCATGTTTCATTTCTTAGGAGATATGTTGTAGATCCTTCTCATGTACTAGATAGGAAATCATTGCAGGTGTAGGATCGGGGGTAGGTGATGGTGTAACCCATTTACATTATAGATAAAAGCACCATGGGTCTTCAAGGTAGAGAGATTGATTAGGTCTGAGTGTAGTGGGATAGATATGATGAGACCGTAACTACATGGGAGGATGCTACTGTTGACAATTTTTACACTTGTGCAAAAATGGGAAACTCGAAACGTTGTTACGATGGATAGTTTTGGTGAAGTATACCTAAGCTATGGGAGATTATATTAGATTATGTTGTTACTACTGATTTATTTAAAAAATTACATGAAATCTACAACTATGTGTGATGTTACAAATGTAACAGATCACAAAGTTTGTGATTTCATGACCATCCTCGAGGAAAGGAACTCAAGCCTTAAGGAATAGTTGTGTTGTCTTTATGAGGAAATCCAATTGTAGAGTAGGTGAAGTGTAAAATTTTGGAATAACAAACATAAGTGCAGATCACAAAAATCAGAGTTCATTACTGAATTTTACAATTTGTATTCAATGTTCTTTCCTTCATGATTAAGACATTCAATTATGTTACTTGATTTATTTAGTTCATTATTCAATCCATACATAAAGCGAAATGCGAGAAAGAGATATACAACTCATTTACTGAGAATTTAATGCTTTATTCACAAGGAGAGTCAAATGTTTCCCACCAAAGCCATGGGATGTAAATCGAAAAGTAAAATATAGGTACGAAAAGAAAGAAACACATACATGAAAGAGAAAGCTAAGGAATATGAGTGAACCCATTATTGCCTTGGGGTTTTTGTTCTTCGTTTGAAGCATCTTCATCTCCATCTTTTTTTCTCTTTCATCTTCATTATAGAAGCCATTGTACCTGAAAAGTAGAAAAGTTAACTATCGATTACGAGGTTAAGGATCAATCCATATTCCTACACTTTGTCCTAATTCGTGCATATGGATCTCTAAGCAACAAGAGATGTATTTTATTTAAAGATAAGATTACATAGCTCACTCAAGAAGTAGAAATAGAAAAGAGAATAAGAAGCATGGACACAAGAGAGGCCAAAAAGCCTAATTATTTTCTAACGGTTTTCCTAAGCGTGTGGTGTGAGTTGCAACCAAAAAGAAAAATAGACAAGTCATAAGTGCATCCAAGAAAAGGAAGAATGTAACTCAAATTTCCAATAGTTTTTATGAAATGGATGAAGTTTCAGTGCAAAAGAGAGAGTGGAAGATATAAACACTTGTTTTAGTTGTAGTAGAAGAGGAAGAATCAGATTTCAATAAGTTGAAGCTAAATGGAAAGAAGTAATTATAGCTAAAACCAGATGAGAGAGAAGATTCTGGGAAAATTTTGCTAGGGCTTTGCCATGTAAAATGGAAATTTCCAACTTTTCATCAATCTGTTTTCAATTACTACATGCTTTAAGAGAACTATGCAAATTAAATAAGTGATACAGGAAGAAGAAAAGCATTACATTATCAAGATAAACCACTAACATGATTTTAGTTCTCAGTTACTATATTAGTTCAAAGCAAGAAAAGTGTCACTTTATATTTTCTAGATTAGAAAATATAACTACTATTTCTAGAAAAGACATTATAGAGAATGATTATGGGAAAATTTTTGACAGGGCTTCACCATAAAAATAAACATTTCAAATTTTCCAACAAGCATCCAAGTAAGAAATAGTTGTAGAAAGGAAATAAAGCATTGGAAACACGGCTTATGCCTGAAATAGTACTCACAAGTTTCAAATTAGAGCAATGATCAAGATCATAAATGATGTTGTATAAAAAGGTACATACATGAATGCAAGGAAGCGTGATATAGATTTTAAAAGAAAAACTTATTACTTCCAACTCATTATTACAAAGGGAAGATAACCACACTCGGGAAAAGGTCTAGATCCAAGGATATCAAGGTGAAACACAAATTCTCAAAAGAATATTTCTTTCAAACTACTACCAAGTTACAAAAGTACAAAAATTTACAATACAATGGTGGATCAACAGTATATTCAAGATCTCAGAACAGAAATTATTCATAGATCCAACCAAATGATTGTGATAAGGAGAATGAAATTTGTAGGAATGGGAAAGAGTGAAGAAGTCCAATCACTCACATCAATGATCCTTCAGGTCTAATCATTTCAGTTCAAAAGAGGTACCCCATAAGCATTCAAATCACAAGCTTACAAAGGAATACCTTGAATCAAAGTTACATGCACATTAAGACTTGAAAAAGTGATACCAGGAAATGATAAAGATCAAGCTCATTATTACAAAGCGGGATGAGTTCAATTAAAGATGTCTACTGGGAGTATAATTTCTCCATTTTTGTGACACTTAAACAACTCGAGAATAATTGATTTTTCAGATCTACAGTTTTCACAACTAATTTTACACAGAACTTTAAAGAAATTTTTCGGTTACATCAAGCATCCACTGAAATCTCAAATTCATGATATCAGAATCCTCCTAATAGCTCGCACAGGATTTAGAAAACACAAATATATGGGCACTTCAAAAATATCAGAAAAATTACCAAGTCATAGACTTACAGGGATCAAATATGTAAAATTTGAGCTTCACAGTTTGACCTAACTCATACTGAGTTAACAATCAACGTTCAGAGATTAATCCATGTGGAATTAAAAAGGAGAAACATTCAACAAATCTCAATGCAAACTTGGAGACCCTGACCACAAGAACAAAAATTGAATGGCCGAGGGTAAGCTCAGGGATCACATGAGGTGCAAGGAGGAGAGAAAATAAAACAATTACTAGATGAACAGATTTTGAAATAACATTCTGAGCACAACTCAAGTGGAGGATCTTTGAATCAGGAAACACATGCATATCCAGGTTAAAATATGTTTGAGTATTTCAAAGAAAATCATCTCTCCTATTGAAATAATATTCAAGTTTCAATATCAGAGTACATATCCAGCCACTAGTCAGAAAACCCATGGATGGGTATAAAGAAATTACTGAGAATTCACAAACATATTGAAATTTTTAGAAATATATCTAAGGAAGAAAGATGAAATGAAAATATATGTGTGCAAAAGAAGAATGAACTCACCAATGAACACTCATGGAAGTCAACATCAACTAGGGTTTACTCACGAAACTCGAAATAGTGGCCACATGACCTTGCAGAGATTCAAAACTTATAGAGACCATTTTGTAGAATAACAGAGCTCTAAAATTATGGTAACTGGTAAAAGATCAACCAAATCTTTTATAGGAGTAGTGGAGAGCTCAAAATCTAAACTGTATCACCATAAAAAAATCCAATCTCGAGATCAAAATAATGGTTGATAGTTCATCTAAAATACCACAGCTTAGTGCAAGATTCGATACCCACATATCCTTGGATAAGGAAAATGCTTGGATACAAAAGAAAATGATCAGAAATGGAAACATCGAGATCTCACAGAAATCTTAATAGAGGTAAAAAACACTAAAAATATTGCACAAGAGTCGATCTCACCAAAGAAACAAGCATGAAATACGAATGAACCATATTCAAAACCATTTTTTTGCAACAGATCTGATCTTGAAGGGCTTCAATAACGGCGCTAAGCCAAAAATTTTACGGGGATTTTCCGCTCTCAACCAGCAAATGCGAAATGACCAAAATGGTGGATTTTGAGTTTTTGTAAATCACCCACTTGATCTTAGAAAACCTTCAATATACAAGATCAGGTTCGGGTGTAGTGGGATAGATATGATGAGACTATAACTACATGGGAGGATGCTACTATTGACATTTTTGCACTTGTGCGAAAATGGGAAACTCGAAACTTTGTTACAATGGATAGTATTGGTGAAGTATACCTAAGGTATGGGAGATTGTATTAGACTATGTCATTACTACGATTTATTTAAAGATTACATGAAATCTGCAACTATGTGTGATGTTACAAAACGTAATAGATCACAAAGTTTATGATTTCATGACCATCCTCAAAGAAAAAGAACACAAGACCTAAAGAACAATTGTGTTGCCTTGATGAGGAAATCCAATGCAGAGTAGGTGAAGTGTAAAATTTTGGAACAACAAACATAAGTGCGAGATAAAAAAAAGAATTCATTACTGAATTTTACAAGTTCTATTCAATGTTCTTTCATTCATGATTAATAAATTCAATTATGTTACTGATTTATTTAGTTAATTATTCAATCCATACATAAAGCAGAAATGCAAAAAGAGATATACAACTCATTTATAGAATTTAATGCTTTATTCACAAGGAGAGTTAAAAGTTTCCAACACAAGCCGTGGGATGTAACTGAAAAGTAAAATATAGCTACTGAAAAGAAAGATACACATACATGAAAGAGAAAGTAAAGGAATATGAGTGAACCCATCATTGCCTTGGGGTTTTTGTTCTTCGTTTGAAGCATCTTCATCTCCATCTTTTTTTTCTCTTTCATCTTCATTATAGAAGCCATTGTACCTGAAATGCAAAAAAATTAACTATCGATTACGAGCTTAGGGATCAATCCATATTCCTACACTGTCCTAATTTGTGCATATGGATCTCTAAGCAACAAGAGATGTATTTTATTTAAAGATCAGATTACATAGCTCACTCAAGAAGAAGAAATATAAAAGAGAATAAGAAGCATGGAAACAAGAGAGGCCAAAAAGCCTGATTATTTTCTAACTGTTTTCCTAAGTGTATAGGTACAGTTGCACTGACCAAAAATAAAAATAGACAAGTCATAAGTACGTGTAAGAAAAGGAAGAATGTAACTCAAATTTCCAATAGTTGTTTTGAAATGGATGAAGTTTTGGTCTGCAAAAGACAGAGTGGAAGATATAAACACTTGTTTTAGTCACGGTAGAAGAGGAAGAATCAGATTTCAAGAAGTTGAAGCTAAATGGAAAGAAGTGATTATAGCTCAAACCAGATGAGAGAGAAGATTCTCGGGAAAATTTTACTGAGGGCTTTGTCATGTAAAATGGAAATTTCCAACTTTTCATCAATCTTTTTCAATTACTACATGTTTTAAGAGAACTATGCAAATTAAATAAGTGATACAGGAAGAAGAAAAGCATTACATGATCAAGATAAATAGCTAACATGATTTCTAGTTCTCAATTTCTATATCACTTAAGAAGAAAAGTGTTACTTTCTATTTTTGGATCAGAAAATACAACTACTATTTCTGGAAAAGACATTATAGAGAATGATTCTGGGAAAATTTTGACAGGGCTTCACCATAAAAATCAACATTTCAAATTTTCCAGCAAGCATCCAAGTAAGAAACAATTGCATAAAGGAAATAAAGCATTGGAAACAAGGCTTATGCCTGAAATAGTACTCACAAGTTTCAAATTAGAGCAATGATCAAGATCATAAATGATGTTGTATCAAAAGGTACATACATGAATGCAAGGAAGCATGATACAAATTTTAAAAGAAAAACTTATTACTTCCATCTCATTATTACAAAGGGAAGATAACCACACTCGGGAAAAGGTCTAGATCCAAGGATATCAAGGTGAAACAAAAATTGTCAAAAGAATATATCTTTCAGACTACTACCAAGTTAGAAAAGTACAACATATTTACAATACAATGGTGGATCAACTGTATATTCAATATCTTAGAAAAAAAAAATTCATAGATCCAACCAAATGATTGTGATAAGGAGAATGAAATTTGTAGGATTGGGAAAGCGAGTGAAGAAGTCCAATCACTCACATCAATGAGCCTTCAGGTCTAATCATTTCAGTTCAAAAGAGGTACCCCATAAGCATTCAAATCACAAGCTTACAAAGGAAAACCTTGAATCAAAGTTACATGCACATTAAGACTTGAAAGAGTCGGACCAGGAAATGATAAAGATCAAGCTCCTTATTATAGCAAGATGAGTTCAATTAAAGATGTCTATAGGAGTATAATTTCTCCATTTTTGTGACACTTAAACAACTCAGAATAATTGATTTTTCAGATCTACAGTTTTCACAACTAATTTTACACAGAACTTTACAGAAAATTTTCTGTTAAATCAAGCATCCACTAAAATCTCAAATTCAAGATATCAGAAACCTCCTAATAGCTCGCACAGGGATTTAGAAAACACAAATATATGGGTACTTAAAAAAATATCAGGCAAAATTACCAAGTCATAGACTTACAGGGATCAAATATGTAAAATTCGAGCTTCACAGTTTGACCTAACTCATATGCGAGTTAAAAATCAACATTATTAGATTAATCCATGTGGAATTAAAAAGGATCAACATTTAACAAATATCAATGCAAACTTGGAGAACCTGACCACAAGAACAAAAATTCAATGGCCAAGGGTAAGCTTAGGGATCACATGAGGTGCAAGGAGGAGAGCAAATAAAACAATTACCAGATGAACAAAGTTTGAAATAACATTCAGAGCACAACTCAAGTGGAGGATCTTGAATCAGGAAACACATGCATATCCAGGTTAAAATATGTTTGAGTATTTCAAAGAAAATTGTCTCTCCTATTGAAATAATATTCAAGTTTCAATATCAGAGTACAGATCCAGGCCACTAGTCGGAAAACCCATGGATGGGTATCAAGAAATTACAGAATTCACAAACATCTTGAAATTTTTAGAAATATATCTAAGGAAGAAAGATGAAATGGAAATGTATGTGTGCAGAAGTAGAATTAACTCACCAATGAACACTCGTGGTAGTCGACATCAACTAGGGTTTACTCACAAAACTCGAGAATCAGTGGCCACATGACCTCACAGATTCAAAAACTTACAGAGACCATTTTGTAGAATAACATAGCTCTAAAATTATGGTAATTGGTAAAAGATCAACCAAATCATGTGCGAAGGAGTAGTGGAGAGCTCAAAATCTAAACCGTACTAGCCATAAAAAAGCCAATCTCAAGATCAAAATAATGGTTGATAGTTCATCTAAAATACCACAGTTTAGTGCAAGATTCGATGCCCACATATCCTTTGGATAAGGAGCATGCTTGGATACAAAACCAAATGAGCAGAAATGGAAATATCGAGATCTCATAGAAAGCTTAATAGAGGTAAAAAATAATGAAAATCTTGCACAAGAGTCGAGCTCGGTGCAGAAACAAGCATGAAATACGAATGAACCATATTCAGATACCATTTTTTTGTAAGAGATCTGATCTTGAAGGGCTTGAGTAATGGCGTCAAGCCAAAAATTTTCTAGGGATTTTCTGCTCTCAGTGATCAAATGCAAAATGACCAAAATGGTGGATTTTGAGTTGTTGTAAATCACCCACTTGATCTTAGAAAACATTCAATAGAAAAGATCAGGTCGTGCAAAGATTAAGAGCCAAAAGGGATTCTCAAAATTTGAATAAAATCACAATGATCAGTATGCCACCGAATGTATTAATTGTGATTTTTAAGCAATAAACCATAGGTCACGAGATCAACGGCCATCATGAAAAAGTTAAAGATCGATGATCATCCATTAAGGAAAGTTCAAATACAAACCAAAGGAGTCGGGAAACCTAATTGTAGTTAGGTCAGCTTTAATCAAGAGCCACTAACAATATGTCCAAAGGGGTGAGTCACCATTCAAAAGGGTCCATCCCATGTAATCAAACAAATTATCATTGCCAAAGACTTTCAAAGTCTAAACAATAGTCCATCGAAAACAAATAAAGCGGACCATGTAATTGCCATGTGTGTTATCAAAGGTGGTCCCCTAATCTTATTTCAAGAACCACGGTAATATGCTAAGTCCACAAGGTGGCAGACTATATTATGGCATGCATAAAGTTCACAAGGTGGCCAAACAAAATGGTCGACCTTTGTATATGCTAAGTCCACCATGGTGGCCAAACCAAGCAGATTGGAGGTGGTCACCACTTCAAGGAGGTAATTGTCAGTGTGTCACTATTGTGACCTTTTGGAGTTAGAGGGGATGTCAAAGCATCATAATATGTACACATGGCGGGTTTCCCCACATTGGGTTTTTGTTTTACCAATATTGCAAATATTTTGATTTATTTACTCACAGCCTACAGGAAGAGAGTTGTATTTTTGCATGCTTCAAAAAAAGACAAAACAGATAAGAGACAGAGTCGCATGTCATGGAGAGAGACTTGCCTAACAAGCAATTCTATTTTTGGAAAAATTATTCACCCAACTTTATTAAAAATAGAAAAGTCAACTTCAGTTAACTGAGATGTAATCAAAGGCTATTAATGCCTCTTGTACTAGTTTGTATTATTTTATCCTTTTATTTATTATTAAATAAAGGATAAAATTATGATGCATGGGCGAGTATTTCCTTAGGCTATTTTTAGGAAGGGGATGAAATTTATTTCTCTATATATTATGTTCCTTTACAAAGCACAAGAAAAGCTTCGGAGGAATTTTGGATATATGAGTATTGAAGCAAATTTTACCAGTTTTTCCCTCTAAGTGTGAAATATTTTACGCCTTTCTAAGTTATTTTACTGAGTCTTGTGCATGTTACATTAATATTGTGAATTCAAATTCCCGATCAACTACCTTACCCTACTAAAATTTTTAGTTCTTTCTACTTAATTTTTACTATGCATGTTAACTTATTAGTACTATTGTGATCCTCCCTTAGTACAATCAAGTGTTTTGACCCTTAGATATTCTACAGAAAAATTATTGTTTGTGCATCAAAATCCTTCATAAATCAGTTGTGCATATACTCGGTCAAAGCCCTCATACAAATTTGGTGTATCACCTTAGTTTTAATCATTATTACTGTCATATTTTACTCTCAAACTCCCATAAATCAGTTCAGGATACACCGAGAAGGCGCCTTGATACTAGAGACTCACGTCAAAATAAGTATACCCATGCACTGATGTGTTTCTATTGTATCTACAAAAGAGAGAGATCAATTGTGCAATTCCTAGAAAAGCCACATATTCTAGTTAAAGGGACATCCTAGCTACTCTAAAGCAATCTGCTACTTGAGCTCTCCATTTTTGTAAAGACTCTCAAAGATTTGGTATAATCAACTTTATCCTACTTTTCCTCCCACCAAAATCATTCAAAAAAATTAATCTTACCCATACCACCCCTATTTTTGTGTGTAAATAGATGCATAATTTCTATTACCAAAACATGTAGAAGCACTCATTTTTTCATTGTCTTTAGTGGCCTAAACCTTGCTTAGAAGATATCTCCATTATCTAGAGTGATAACTTGTGAGATTTAGGTTTTGTTTTATTGATCATATTTTCTTCAAGTTCTTCTTAAACATTTCACAAGGAAGAAAATCCCCATCTCCTCCATAAACATCAAGCTACACAAGGGTCCATTCACCCTGGTTGAAAGGCATAACCATAAAGTAGTGAGGATAGATCAAATCCTCTTCAGGGTGTTTTCCATTTCTCCACATCTAAGTGAAAGAGGGCTAGTTAGATCCCATTCCCAGCTATAAAATGACTCACCATGATCTATCGTCTCTAAACTTCCCGCCAAACCGTTGATACTACTCAAAATTTTAAGGAGAATCAATTTGGGTACCAATAGTTGGGATGTTGAGATGGCTTTTGTAGGCAACATCTCTATAGACTCCTAGCTAAAGACTATGTAGTGGATTTGGGACCCTTTTCCACTACCTTGGGTCTTCGTATTCTTCCGTTGGGCTCTTATGGAGTCATCCCGGGCGTGGATTGGCTATCTACACGATTGTTACCACAAGATCATATATTATACTGAGATGACTTAGGAGTTGAGGCATTAATAGTGGGGGTCGGGAGATCCATTTCTATTCACACCGTCTCCATTATGTAGCTTAAGCGGTGTGTGCGATCGGGTTGTCAAATCTTTCCTATCACAGTTAGTGACCAATCAGAGGATGGGTATAGTGGAGCATCGCTAGATGACCATCCCATTTTGAAAGATTTTTATGATTTATTTCTAGGGGAGCTATCGGGGTTACCTCCCCCATGTGAGATAGATTTTCATGTAGATCTAATTCTAGGAGTATAGACCATCTCACAAGCACTTTATCAGATGACTACCCCTAAGCTCTATGAGTTCAAGTTGAAGCTTGAGGGGCTTCTAGAGAAAGGCCTAATTATTCCTACTATATCCCCTTGGGGTGCACCGATGATATTTATAAAGAAGAAGGACTGATACCTGCAGGTTGTGTATTAATTACCACAGTTGAACAAAGTAAGGATTAAGAATCATTATACCCTTCCACGTATTGATGATTTCTCCGATCGAGATGAAAGGGTCCAAAGTTTTACTAAAGGTAGATCTTAATTCAAAGGCTACCACCAGTGAGGATTTCGGAGGAGGATATTCATAAGACCACCTTTCATACAGGATATGGCCACTATGAGTTCATAGTGGTACCTTTTGGCTTGAATAATGCCCCACAATGTTTATGAGTTTGATGAATGGGGTATTTAGGACCTTCTTAGATTGCTTCATGCTCATATTCCTTTATGACATTTTTATTTACTCAAGTCGGTGTGGGGAGCACAAAGGGAACCTTCACCATGTTCTTGGTGTCCTCGTGAGCGGTTGCTTTACGAGAACTTGGAGAAGTTTGTACTCTTTCAAAAAGATGCGCATGATATTTGGGTCAAATCATTTATGGGGAAGGTATCATAGTCTATCCTTCCATGATTAGAGTTATTATGGATTGTCCAAAGCACCCACTACCGTGGTCGAGGTGCACACCTTCATGGGATTAGTAGGTTATTACAGGATATTTTTTCAGGACTTCTCTCAGATTGTCCACCCCATCACTTCCCTTCAGTGGAAAGGGAAGAAGTTTGTTTGGTCAAACAGGTCTGATTAGGCCTTCAGGAAACTGAAGGAATGTTTCACTACAACACCTATTCTTCAAGTGTTGGATCCACGGGGTGACTTCTTTTTATGCATATATGCTTCTTTGGCAAGACTTGGAGGTGTGTTGATGCAGGAGGGCAGAGTAGTTACTTTTGAGTCTCGTAAAATCAAATATTATGAGCTTAATTATCTGAATCATTATCTTGAGCTTGCAACAATTGTGCACACCTTGGTTTTATGGATATGCTTTATTCTTGGAAGGAGATTCACACTCGGGATTGATCCTTTGAGTCTTCGTCATCTCTTCACCTAGCCCAATCTTAACTCTCGTTAGTGGTGTTGAATGGAGTTACTTTGTGAGTATGATATGGAGATAGAGCATGTGAAAGGGAAGGAGAATGTGGTTTTAGATGTTCTTAACAGATGGAGGTATGTGGCTATGGCCACCTCATTGAAAAAAATTTACGAAGCATGATTCTACATTAGCTTCCTCGGGATAGCTTCTACATTGTAGCATGAGAAGAGATCAATTCTCGAGACCCCTTGAGGATAATTTTGATGGTTTTTCTTTAGAGGAAGATTATCTTCTTGGGAACAAAGGTTGAATTTATGTTCCTAGAGATGGAGGCTTCAGACAGGATATTCTGACAGATGCACATCGTGTACCCTATTCAGCCCATCCCGAGGTGAAGAATATGCATGCCACCTAGAGATAGTTATATCATTGGAGAGGAATTTTTAGAGATGTGGCTCAATTCGTGTCATGCCATTTAGAGTGCCGAAAGTGAAGTCCGAACATCGGCATACGTGTGGCCTTCTCTTTCCTCATGTTATATTGGAGTGGAAGTGGGACACCATTTCTATGAAATTCATTGTTTGGCTACCAATGTCGAGATACCACCATGACGCCATCATGGTCATGGTGGATAAATTGAAAAAAGTGGCTCATTTTTCTCCAATAAAGACCACTTATACAGCTAGTGCAAGTGGCACGGTATATCTTGATGAGATTGTCAGGTTACACGAGATTCTATGGAAGATCATTTATGACCGCGATCCTTTGTATACTTCCCATTTTTGGACCAGCATGTAGTATGCCCTTGGGACAAGAATCAACTTCAGCACAACATATCACCCCGAGACAAATGGATAAACTAAGTGGGTGAATCAGATTTTAGAGGAAATGCTTAGGATGTATCGATGGATCATCGAGCAAGATGAGAGGAATACTTGTACTGGTGGAGTTTTCCTACAATAATAGTTTTGAGATTTTTATCGGCATGGCTCCTTTTCGGGACTTGTATGTAAGAGAGTGTAGGACACCTCTTAGACGGGACAAGTTAGAGGACAAGGTATCTCTTGGACCAGCTTTGTTGAGGACATGGAGCAGCAGATGGTTATGATTAGGAAAAGGCCTGTAGGAGGCATAGGATAAGAAGAAGAAGTATGTGGACTAGCATAAGACCGATCATATTTTTGATGTGGGCATGAAGGTGTTACTTCGTGTCAAGCCACACAAGATCCCTATTCATTACGGAAAAGGTTTTAAGTTAGTTCCTAGATTCATGTGTCCTTTTGAGATCTTGGAGCATATTATCCCTTTGGCCTACCATCTAGCATTGCTACCTAGCTTGTCTCGCATATATGATATGTTTCATGTTTCATTTCTTAGGAGATATGTTGTAGATCCTTCTCATGTACTAGATTATAAATCATTGCAGGTGTAGGATCGGTGGTAGGTGATGGTGGAGCCCATTTACATTATAGATATAAAAGGACCATGGGTCTTCAAGGTAGAGAGATTGATCGGGTTTGGGTGTAGTGGGATAGATATGATGAGACCTGTAACTACATGGGAGGATGCTCCGTTGACAATTTTTAAACTTGTGTAAAATGGGAAACTCAAAACTTTGTTTCGATGGATAGTATTGGTTAAGTATACCTAAGCTATGAGAGATTATATTAGATTATGTCACATTACTACTTGATTTATTTAAAAGATTACATGGAATCAGAATGTGTGTGTGATGTTACAAAACGTAATGAGATCACAAAGTTTGTGATTTCACAACCATCCTCAAAGCAAAATAACACAAGCCCTAAAGAATAGTTGTGTTGTCTTGATGAGGAAATCCAATGCAGAGTAGGTGAAGTGTAAAATTTTGGAACAACAAACATAAGTGCATATCACAAAAATAAGAGTTCATTCTTGAATTTTACAAGTTCTATTCAATGTTCTTTCCTTCATGATTAAGACATTCAATTATGTTATCGATTTGTTTAGTTCATTATTCAATCCATATAGAAAGTAGAAGTGCTTGAAAGAGATATAAAACTCATTTATAGAATTTAATGCTTTATTCACAAGGAGAGTTAAAAGTTTCAACACAAGCCGTGGGATGTAATCGAAAAGTAAAATATAGCTACCGAAAAGAAAGATACACATACATGAAAGAGAAAGCAAAGGAATATGAGTGAACCCATCATTGCCTTGGGGTTTTTGTTCTTCGTTTGAAGCATCTTCATCTCCATCTTTTTTTTTCTCTTTCATCTTCATTATAGAAGCCATTGTACGAAAAGCAAAAAAGTTAACTATCGATTCTGAGCTTAGGGATCAATCCATATTCCTACAATGTCCTAATTTGTGCATATGGATCTCTAAGCAACAAGAAATGTATTTTATTTAAAGATTAGATTACATAGCTCACTCAAGAAGCGAGAAATAGAAAAGAGAATAAGAAGCATGGACATAAGAGAGGCCAAAAGCCCGATTATTTTCTAACCTGTTTTCCTAAGTGTATAGGTATAGGTTGCAACCAAAAAGAAAAATAGACAAGTCATAAGTACGTGCAAGAAAAGGAAGAATGTAACTCAAAGTTCCAATAGCTGTTCTGAAATGGAAGAAGTTTCAGTGAAAAAGAGAGAGTGGAAGATATAAAAACTTGTTTTAGTTGCAGTAGAAGAGGAAGAATCAGATTTCAAGAAGTTGAAGCTAAATGGAAAGAATTGATTATAGCTGAAACCAGATGAGAGAGAAGATTCAGGAAAATTTTACTGTGGCTTTGCCATGTAAAATGGAAATTTCCAACTTTTCATCAATGTTTTCAATTACTACATGCTTTAAGAGAACTATGCAAATTAAATAAGTGATACAGGAAGAAGAAAAACATTACATTATCAAGATAAACAGCTAACATGATTTCAGTTCTCAAATGCTATATTAGTTCAGCAAGAAAAGTGTTACTTTCTATTTTCTCGGATCATAAAATATAACTCTATTTCGGGAAAAGACATTATAGATAATGATTATGGGAAAATTTTAACAAGGCATCAGGATAAAAATCAACATTTCAAATTTTCCGACAAGCATCCAAGTAAGAAAAAGTTGCAGAAAGGAAACAAAGCATTAGAAACAAGTCTTATGCCTGAAATAGTATTCACAAGTTTAAAATTAGAGCAATGATCAAGATCATAAATGATGTTGTATGAAAAGGTACATACATGAATGCAAGGAAGCATGATACAGATTTTAAAAGAAAAATTCTTTCTTCCAGCTCATTATTACAAAGGGAAGATAACCACACTCGGGAAAAGGTCCAGATCCAAGGATATCAAGGTGAAACACAAATGCTCAGAAGAATATTTCTTTCAGACTACTACCAAGTTACAAAAGTATAACAAATTTATAATACAATGGTGGATCAACTGTATACTCAAGATCTCAGAACAGAAATTATTCACAGATCCAACCAAGCGATTGTGATAAGGAGAATGAAATTTGTAGGAATGGGAAAGAGTGAATGAGGTCCAATCACTCACATCAATGAGTCTTCAAGTCTAATCATTTTAGTTCAAAAGAGGTACCCCATAAGCATTCAAATCACAAGATTACAAAGGAAAACCTTGAATCAAAGTTACATGCACATTAAGACTTGAAAGAGTCAGACTAGGAAATGATAAAGATCAAGCTCATTATTACAGCGGGATGAGTTCAATTAAAGAAGTCTACAAGAGTATAATTTCTCCATTTTTGTGACATTTAAACAACTCGGAATAATTGATTTTTCAGATCTACAGTTTTCACAACTAATTTTACACAGAACTTTAAAGCAATTTTTTAGTTACATCAAGCATCCACTGAAATCTCAAATTCATGATATCATAATCCTCCTAATAGCTCACACAGGGATTTAGAAAACACAAATATATGGGCACTTCCAAAAATATCAGGCAAAATTACCAAGTCATAGACTTACAGGGATCAAATATGTAAAATTCGAGCTTCACAGTTTGACCTAACTCATACTGAGTTAACAATCAACATTATTAGATTAATCCATGTGGAATTAAAAAGGATAAACATTTAACAAATATTAATGCAAAATCTGAGACCCTGACCACAAGAACAAAAATTGAATGGCAGAGGGTAAGCTAAGCGATCACATGAGGTGCAAGGAGGAGTGGAAATAAAACAATTACAAGATGAATAGAGTTTGAAATAACATTCAGAGCACAACTCAAGTGAAGGATCTTTGAATTAGGAAATACATGTATATCCAAGTTAAAATATGTTTGAGTATTTCAAAAAAAATTGTCTCTCCTATTCAAATAATATTCAAGTTTTAATATCAAAGTACAAATCAAGGCCACTAGTCAGAAAACCATGGATGGGTATCAAGAAATTACAGAATTCACAAACATCTTGAAATTTTCAGAAATATATCTAAGGAAGAAAGATGAAATGGAAATGTATGTGTGCAGAAGCAGAATTAACTCACCAATGAACACTCGTGGCAGTCAACATCAACTAGGGTTTACTCACAAAACTCGAAACAAAGTGGCCACATGACTTCGCAGAGCTTCAAAAACTTACAGAGACCATTTTGTAGAATAACAGAGCTCTAAAATGATGATAACTGGTAAAAGATCGACCAAATCTTGCTCAGAAGGAGTAGCCGAGAGCTCAAAATATAAACTGTACCAGCCATAAAAAAATCCAAGCTCGAGATCAAAATAATGGTGGATACTTCATCTAAAATACCACAGCTGAGTGCAAGATTCGATGCCCACATATCCTTGGGATAAGGAGCATGCTTGGATACAAAACCAAATGATCAGCAATGGAAACATCGAGATCTCACAGAAAGCTTAATAGAGGTAAAAACACTTACAATCTTGTGCAAGAATCAAGCTCACCAAAGAAACAAGCATGAAATATGAATGAACCATATTCAGAAACCATTTTTTTGCAAGAGATATGATCTTGAAGGGTTTTAGATATGGCGTCAAGCCAAAAAAATTTCAGGAATTTCCACTATTAGCAAGTAAATGGGAAATGACCAAAATGCTGAATTTTGAGTTGTTGTAAATCACCTACTTGATCTTAGAAAACCTTCAATAGACAAGATCAAGTCGTACAAAGATCAAGGGCCAAAAGGGATCCTCAAAATTCAAAGAAAATCACCATGATCAGGATGTCACCAACTGTATTAATTGTGAGTTTTAAGCAATAAACAATAGGTCACGAGATCAACATGACCACCATGAAAAACTTAAAGATCGATGATCATCCATTAAGGAAAGTTCAAATATAAACCAAAGGAGTCAGAGAAACCCTAATTATAGTTAGGTCAGCATTAATCAGATCCATTAACAATATTTCCAAAGGGGTGAGTCACCATTCAAAATGGGCCATCCCATGTAATCAAACAAATTATCACTACCAAAGACTTTCAAAGTCTAAACTATAGTCCATCGAAAACAAACAAAGCAGACAATGTAATTGCCATGTGTGTTATCAAAGGTGGTCCCCTCATCTTATGTCAAGAACCACAGTAATATGGTAAGTCCACCATGGTGGCCAAACTAAGTAGATTGGAGGTGGTCCCCACTTCAAGGAGGTAATTGTCAGTGTGTCACTATTATGACCTTTTGGAGCCAGAGGGGATGTCAAAGCATCGAATATGTACACATGGCGGGATGCCCCACATTGGGTTTTGTTTTACAAATATTGCAAATATTTCTATTTATTTACTCACTTCCTATAGGAAGAGAGTTGTATTTTTACATGCTTCAAAAAAAGACAAAACAGAGAAGAGACAGAGTTGCATGTCATGGAGAGAGACTTGCCTAACAAGCAATTCTATTTTTGGAAAAACTATTCACCCAACTTTATTAAAAATAGAAGAGTCAACTTCAGTTGATTGATATGTAATCAAAGGCTATTAATGCCTCTTGTATTAGTTTGTGTTATTTTATCCTTTTATTTATTATTAAATAAAGGATAAAATTAGGATGCATGGGTAGTATTGCCTTAGGCTATTTTTAGGAAGGGGGTGAAATTTATTTCTCTATATATAATGTTCCTTTACAAAGCACAAGAAAACCTTCGGAGGACTTTTGGATATATGATTATGAAGCAAATTTTACCAGCTTTTTCCCTCTAAGTGTGAAATATTTTCTACCTTTCCAAGTTATTTTAGTCTTGTGTATGTTACATTAATCTTGTGAATTCAAATTTTCTAATCAACCACCTTACCCTGCTAAAAAATTTAGTTGTTTCTACTTAATTTTTACTATGCATGTTGACTTATTAGTACTATTGTGATCCTCCCTTAGTACAATAAAGTGTTTTGACCCATAGATATTCTACAGAAAAACTATTGTTTTGTGCATCAAAATCCTTCATAAATCAATTGTGCATATACTTAGTCAAAGCCCTCATACAAATTTGGTGTATCACAATAGTTTTAATCATTCTTACAGTCATATTTTACTCTCAAACTCCAAGAAATCAGTTCAGGATACACCGAGAAGGAACTAGCCTTGATACTGGAGACTCACGTCAAAATAAGTATACCCACAGACCTGAGGTGTTTCTATTGTATCTACGAAAGAGAGAGATCAATTGTGCAATTCCTAGAAAAGTTAAATATTATAGTTAAAGGGAAATCCTAGCTACTTTGAAGCATTCTCACGCTGCTTGAGCTCTCCATTTTTGTAAAGAATCTCAAAGATTTGGTATAATCAACTTTATCCTACTTTACCTCCCACCAAAATCATTCAAAAAAATTAGTCTTACCCATACCACCCTGTTTGTCATGTGTGTAAACATATTCATAATTTCTATTACCAAAACATGTAGAAATAATTAATTTTTCATTGTCTTTAGTGGCCTAAACCTTGCTTAGGAGATATCTCCATTATCTAGAGTGATAACTTGTGAGATTTAGATTTTGTTGTATTGATCATATTTTCTTCAAGGTCTTCTTAAACATTTAACAAGGAGAGAAATACCCATCTCCTCCATAAACATCAAGCTACACAAGGATCCTCTCACCTTGGTTGAAAGGAACAACCACAAAGTAGTGAGGATAGATAAAATCTTCTTGTGGTCTTTGTCCATTTCTCCACATCTAAGTGAAAGAGGGCCGGTTAGATCCCATTCCTAGCTATAAAATGACTCACCATGATCTATCTCGTCTCTAAGCTTCCCTGCCAAACCCTGTGATACTACTCAAAATTTGAAGGAAAATAAATTTGGGTACAAACAGTTGGGATGTTGAGATGGATTTTGTAGCCAACATCTCTATAGACTCCTAGCTAAAGACTCTGTGTAGTGGATTTGGGACCTTTTTCCACTACCATTTATCTTCGTATTCTTCCGTTGGGATCTTATGGAGTGATCTTGGGCATGGATTGGTTATCTACACACATAGCCGAGTGGATTGTTACCAAAATATCATATATTATACAGATGACCTAGGAGTTGAGGCATTGATAGTGGGGGTCAAGAGATCTGTTTCTATTCACACCATCTCCATTATGCAGCTTAAGCGGTGTGTGTGATGGGGTTTTCAAATGTTTCCTATCACATTTACTGACCGATCAGAGGATGGGTCTAGTGGAGCATCGCTAGATGACCATCCCATTTTGAAAGAGTTTTATGATTTATTTCTAGGGGAGCTATCGGGGGTTACCTCCCAATGTGAGATAGATTTTCATGTAGATCTAGTTCTAGGAGTAGAGCCCATCTCACAAGCACCTTATCAGATGACTACCCCTAAGCTTTGCGAGTTCAAGTTGAAGCTTGAGGGGCTTCTAGAGAAAGGCCTAATTATTCCTAGTGTATCCTCTTGGGGTGCACCGGTGATATTGTAAAGAAGAAGGACCTGATACTGCGGTTGTGTATTAATTACCACGGTTGAACAAAGTAAGGATTAAGAATAGTTATACCCTTCCACGTATTGATGATTTGTCTCGATCGATGATAGGGGACAAAGTTTACTTAAAGGTAGATCTTAATTCAAGCTACCACCAAATGAGGATTTCGGAGGAGGATATTCATAAGACCACCTTTCATACAAGATATGGCCACTATGAGTTCACAAAGTGGTACCTTTTAGCTTGACCAATTCCCCACAAAGTTGTTTATGAGTTTGATGAATGGGGTATTTAGGACCTTCTTAGATTGCTTCATGCTCATCTTCCTTTATATAATTTTAATTTACTCACGTAGGTGTGGGGAGCACGAAGGGCAACTTCACCAGTTCTTTGGTGTCCTCACGAGCATTAGCTTTACGGGAACTTGGAGAAGTTTGTACTCTTTCAAAAAGAGGTGCAAGATTTGGGTCAAATCATTTATGGGGAAGGTATCACAATCGATCCTTCCAAGATTAGAGTTATTATGGATTGTCCAAAGACCCACTACCGTGGACTCGAGGTGCACAACTTCATGGGATTAGTAGGTTATTACAGGAGATTTTTTAGGACTTCTCTCAGATTGTCCACCCCATCACTTCCCTTCAATGGAAAGGGAAGAAGTTTGTTTGGTTAGACACGTGTGATTATGCCTTCAAGAAACTAAAGGAATGTTTCACTACAACACCTATTCTTCCAAAGTGTTGGATCCACAGGTGACTTCTTTATATATATATATGCTTCTTTGGCAAGACTTGGAGGTGTGTTGATGCAGGAGGGCAGAGTAGTTGCTTTTGAGTCTCGTAAAATGAAATATTATGATCTTAATTATCTCGATTCATTATCGACTAGTATTGCAGCATGTTCCATGCCTAGAGTGACTATAAGATCATCGGTCCGAGGAATTCCTTCCGAATTTGTTTCTTTACCTTTGAATTATTCTCGAAGGAGAATAGTTGATAATACTTTACCTTATAATAGACCTAGTTCTGGCAACCCTCCTTCTAATATTCCTTTACCGCGTATCAATTTCTCTATTAAAATCCTAGTTTTTCAAATGGCTATCCAACCACCAAGGAATTTTTTGACCTTTACAAATGGCAGTCCATTAGTAATCCTAGTTTACCATGACATTCCTAATGCTGCCATGAAAATTTTTCCATCATTCACGAATGAAAATCAGGGTACACCAGCTGAACATATCAAATATGTAGCAGCCCTATGTGTAGTCCATAATATCACTCATGAAGACGTGGCTTTAAGACTTTTAGCTGCATCATTTAAAGGACAAGCCTTGCAATGGTATAGAAACCTAGAAATTGGCAACATAAGAACTTGGGATGACTTAGGTGAAAATTTTGAAATAGTTCCAGGATAATTCAGATCATTTCTCTCTCATTGAATAGTTGTCCACTATTAAAAGAGCTCCCAACAAATTTATGTCTACTTTCAATATCTATTTTTCCAGAACTTGGGAGATAATTCCAGTAAGTGTCAAGCCTCAAACTGATCATGCTTTCCTTTATTATCTTATAGCATTAAACAGTGATATCTCAACTATGATTCAATCAATATGTGGAGAGACACTTCCAACAACTTATGATATTGCCATTTGAGCTGAAAATAGCCTAATTCAAGTTGGAAAATTGCTACCAATTTCATTAATGCCTTTTTGGTAGATTTAGCACCTATTCCTTAGCCTATTACAATCATAGAGCCCACTGTTGTAGCTCCATCAGATGATGTATTCAAATCTTTGTAGACTATGGGAAATAAATTGACTTCAATTGAGAACAAAATTACATTACCTAGTAGACCCTACCAGGCTCCTTATCAGCCCTACCAATAGAATCAACAAAATAGGCAGCCCTATCAATAGAATCAAAATTATAGGTAGCCTTACCAACAAAGGTAGTTTGACCCAAAGGCTCCTAGTTCTTCTAACGCTTTAGTTCTAGTTAATATGGCTATAGAGGAGTGGTTTCAACCTTAAAATCAACCTCATTCAGTTGCAACTTGTCCAAATGCTTTTCTGAATCTGAATCTTTTTGCACAACCTCAATCTTAAACATTTTTTATGCCTCAAATGGAGGGTGGGAAACAAAAAACTCATGTTTAGAAAGCACCTGAACAAAATTTAGTCAGTTTTAATGAGGAGGATTTTGTTGCAATCACTACTATGGCTCAAGAGAGGGCTATTGAAAATCAGAATAAAAAAAATAGGCCTATCCTACCTACTGTCACTAACAAGACAACATTTACAACTCCAAAGTCAACTAACAACCCTATTGTTTCTAAAAAATAAGCAAGTGTCCCAGTTGATAAAAGTCATCAAAGATAGCTACAACCTGATCCAAGAAGACTTTTTATACCTCAGATATCCAAGACAGTTGAAGCAGAATCAATTTTTTCTAAGGCCTACTCTAAGACAATTGATTTTGTCTCTAAGACAGATTGCTTCTTTTAACATTGTTTATGTAATGAAAAAGCATAATGTTAACATCTCAATGTGGGATGCTCTAAGTATTCCTGGACAACAAGATTTACTTTCTCATGAACTAGCTAAGCTGTAGATTTCTTCAAATACAAATGTAAAAGGGAGTTCGGATGATAGACATGGCCCTTGGAACTTTTGAGCAAGACTGTATTAAAGAAGTTAAGTGGATGTTTCAGAAATTTCTGAATGCTCATGACATCAAGAAACAACCACCATTTTATTTATCATTGATTATTGGTGAAAATCTAGTTCATAATTACATGGTAAATAGTGGTGCAAGTAGCACAGTTATGCCAAAAGTAATTGAAGAAAAATCAGGGTTCCAGTATGAGCCTACAAAAAGGATTGTTTTACATCTTGATGGAACTACAACTAATACGGTTGGTATAATAAAAAATTTAGAAGTGACATTACATGCTTGCCCAAATGTTTCTATTTTACAAGATGTTACTATTGTGGATCTACCTCCATACTTTTCTTTGTGCTTATCTAGAGATTTCACAGCAAAAATAGGAGGTTATCTCTCTTTAGATTGGTCCTTATTTTTACTACATGTTATGAAACTAAGGTTACTATCAATTCAAAACCATTAGCCAGATTCCATATTGAGCCTCATTCTCCAAATGCAGTAGCTAATTACTCAACTTTAGAGCAATCTGATTTTGATGATGTAGCTCAGGTTTCAGCATTAGATGGTGTTTCTAACATGTTTATGGATGAAAAGATAGTTGAAAAACATTCCCATGATCCTTTAAAATAAGTTGAACATATTTTTGGTGTGTATTATATGCATGAAGATAATACACCACTTCCCTTGCTGTCCAAAACATATGTCCAAAGTTGAGAAATACCTTTCACTTGTTGGGGAAGTGAGCATCAAACCTGCTCCATGTCCTTTCTTGAGCAGATTTGGTGTTCCAACAACTGTCATATCAGATAATGCGTTAGCATTCCTTAGTGCAAGGATAACAAATTGGGCTATCAACCATGCAATATATCTAATTTCTTTATCTAATTATTACCCACAAGGTAATGGATTAGCTGAGAGTACTAACATGAATCTATTAAGAATCATCAAGAACACTCAAGGATAATCAAAGATCTTGGCATATGATGTTGAATTCCACACTTTGGGTTGATAGAGTGAATCCTAAAAGATCGAAGCAAGGATGCCTATTTCATTGAGTTACCCACATTAGATTTGCTTCATAAAATGGAGCTACTTGAGAATTAACCATTGTAGGTTCATTATGCCGAGTTAATGGAATTACAATAGCTAAGAGATGGAGCTCATTTAAATATGGAAAATAATTAGAAACAAATCAAGAAGACTTTTGAAAAAAATCAAAATTTAGAGTCTTCAATGAATATTGTGTTAAAGTGGGATGCATTGATGGTGCAAAGCCAAGAAGACACTCAAAGTTTGATACACTCGGAGTGGTCCTTACATGATTTCATCTTGCAAAGAACACAATGCTTTTCATCTTTCGAAGCCAAATCGAGAGGAACTTCTCATCCCTATGAACGGTATGCTTCTCAAACACCGTTATTGAAAATCTTACAAAGTTGATTTTTAAAGTAGGATTTCCTTCAATAAGTGCATTTCCTACACATTGCATTAGTTTTCAATTCAATAAGTGTATCATATCCTTTCCAGCTTTATTTTGTTTTGGAAAGGTTGGAATTTTCAAAAAGGAAAATTGTTATCACATGTTTGGACTCCATGCCCAATGGACAATAGCATAAAGACTCGGTATATAACCCAGCGCAGACACTTTTCCCGCATAATCACCAGAAATGTTGACAATTTTTGCACTTGTGCAAAAATGGGCAACTCAAAACTTTGTTATGATGGATAGCATTGGTGAAGTATACCTAAGCTATGGGAGATTATATTAGATTATGTCATTATTGTTGATTTATTTAAAATATTACATGAAATCTATAACTATGTGTGCTATTACAAAACGTAATAGATCACATAGTCTGCAATTTCATGACCATCCTCAGCAAAAGAACACAAGCCCCGAAGGACAATTGTGTTGTCTTGATGAGGACATCTAATTGTAGAGTAGGTGAAGTGTAAAGTTTTGGAACAACAAACATAAGTGTAGATCACAGAAAATCAGAGTTCATTACTAAATGTTACAAGTTCTATTCAATGTTCTTTCCTTCATGATTAAGACATTCAATTATGTTACTGAGTTGTTTAGTTCATTATACAATCCATATAGAAAGTAGAAATGCAGAAAGAGATATACAACTCATTTATAGAATTCAATGCTTTATTCACAAGGAGAGTCAAATGTTTCCCACACAAGCCATGGGATGTAACTGAAAAGTAAAATATAGCTATTGAAAAGAAAGATACACATGCATGAAAGAGAAAGCAAAGGAGTATGAGTGAACCCATCATTGCCTTGGGGTTTTTGTTCTTTGTTTGAAGCATCTTCATCTCCATCTTTTGTTTCTCTTTCATCTTCATTATAGAAGCCATTGTACCTGAAAAGTAGAAAAGTTAACTATATATTACGAGTTGAGGGATCAATCCATATTCCTACACCGTCCTAATTCATGCATTTAGATCTTTAAGCAACAGGAGATGTAATTTATTTGAAGATCGGATTACATAGCTCACTCAGAAGTAGAAATAGAAAATATAATAAGAATCATGGAACACAAGAGAGGTAAAAATCCTAATTATTTTCTAACTATTTTCGTAAGTGTGTACGTACAATGTGTTGTAGCAAAAAGTGAAATATATAAGTCATAAGTACGTGCAAGAAAAGGAAGAATGTAACTCAAATTTCGAATAGTTGTTTTGAAATGGATGAAGTTTCATTGCAGAAGAGAGAGTGGAAGATATAAACACTTGTTTTATTTGTAACAGAAGAGGAATAATCTGATTTAAAGAAGCTGAAGCTAAATGGAAAGAAGGGATTACAGCTAAAACAGGATGAGAGAGAAGATTTTAGGAAAATTTTTCCAAGGCTTCGCCATGTAAAATGGACATTTTCAACTTTTCATCATATTGTTTTCAATTACTACATGCTTTAAAATAACTATGCAAATCAAATAAGTGGTACAGAAGTAGAAAAATATTACATGATCAAGATAAACAACTAACATGATTTGAGTTCTTAATTACTATATCAGTTCAGCAAGAAAAGTGTTACTTTCTATTTTTGGATCAGAAAATACAACTACTATTTCTGAAAAAGACATTATAGAGAATGATTATGGGAAAATTTTGATAGGGCTTTGCCATAAAAATCAACATTTCAAATTTTCCAGCAAGCATCCAAGTAAGAAATAGTTCAGAAAGGAAATAAACCATTGGAAACAAGGCTTATGGCTAAAATAGTACTCACAAGTTTCAAATTAGAGAAATGATCAAGATCATAAATGATGTTGTCTCAAAAGCTACATACATGAATATAAGGAAGCATGATAAAGATTTTAAAAGAAAAACTTATTACTTCTAGCTCATTATTGCAAAGGGAAGATAACCACACTGGAAAAGGTCCAGATCCAAGGATATCAAGGTGAAACATAGATGCTTAGAAGAATATTTCTTTCAGACTACTACCAAGTTACAAAAGTACAACAAATTTACAATACAATGGTGGATCAACTGTATACTCAAGATCTCAGAACAAAAATTATTCACAGATCAAACCAAGTGACTGTGATAAGGAGAATGAAATTTGTAGGAATGGAAAATAATGAAGAAGTCCAATCACTCACATCAATGAGCCTTTAGGTCTAATCATTTCAATTCAAAAGAGGTACCCCATAAGCATTCAGATCACAAGCTTACAAAGGAAAACCTTGAATCAAAGTTACATGCACATTAAGACTTGAAAGAGTCAGACTAGGAAATGATAAAGATCAAGCTCATTATTACAGTGGGATGAGTTCAATTAAAGAAGTTTGTAGGAGTATAATTTCTCCATTTTTGTGACATTTAAATAACTTAGAATAATTGATTTTTCACATCTACAGTTTTCGCAACTAATTTTACATGATCTTTACAAAGCAATTTTTCGGTTACATCAAGCATCCACTGAAATCTCAAATTCATGATATCGAATCCTCCTAATAGCTTGCATAGGGATTTAGAAAACGCAAATATATGGGCACTTCTAAAAATATTAGGAAAAATTACAAAGTCATAGACTTATAGGGATCAAATATGTAAAAGTCGAGCTTCACAAGTTTGACCTAACTCATACTAAGTTAACAATCAACGTTCAAAGATTAATCCGTGTGGAATTAAAAAGGAGAAACATTCAAAAATCTCAATGCAAACTTAGAGACCCTGACCACAAGAATAGAAATCAAATGGCTGAGGGTAAGCTCAGGGATCACATGAGGTGCAAGGAGGAGAGAAAATAAAACAATTACCAAATGAATAGAGTTTGAAATAACATTTAGAGCATAAAACAAGTGGAGGATCTTCGAATCAGGAAATACATGCATATCCAGGTTAAAAGATGTTTGAGTATTTCAAAGAAAATTGTCTCTTCTATTGAAATAATATTCAATTTTCAATACCAGACTATAGATCCAAGCCACTAGTTGGAAAACCCATGGATGGGTATCAAGAAATTACAGAGTTCACAAACATCTTGAAAGTTTCAGAAATATATCTAAGCAAGAAAGATGAAATGGAAATGTATGTGTGCAAAAGTAGAAATAACTCACCAACGAACACTCATGGAAATTGACTTCAACTAGGGTTTACTCAAAAAACCTTGAAACAATGGACGCATGACTTCGCAGAGCTTCAGAAAATTATAAAGACAATTTTGCAGATTAACAGAGCTATAAAATGATGATAACTGGTAAAATATTAACCAAATCTTGCTCATAAGGAGTAGCCTATATCTTAAAATATAAACAATACTGGCCAAAAAAAAATGCCAAGCTCAAGAACAAAATAATGGTGGATACTTCATTTAAAATACAATAGCTGAGTGCAAGATTTGATGGCCACACATCCTCGGGAAAAGGAGCATGCTTGGATACAAAACCAAATGATCAAAAATGGTGGCCTCAAGATCTCACAGAAAGTTTAATAGAGGCAAAAACACTGAAAATCTTACGCAAGAGCCGAGCTCACCAAAGAAAAAAGCATGAAATATGAATGAACCATATTCAGAAACAATTTTTTTTGCAAGAGATCTGGGCTTGAAGGGCTTTGGTAATGGCATCCAACCAAAAATTTTCAAGGGCTTCACCGTTCTCTCGGTGAGGAAATGTAAAATGACCAAAATGGTAGATTTCGAGTTGTTTTAACTCACCCACCTGAGCTTAGAAAACCTAACTCAGTGAGTTAATGTTTCAATGGACAAGATCAGGCCATAAAAAGATCAAGGACCAAAAGGGATCCTCAAAATTTGAAGCAAATCACCATGATCAGAATGCCACCAACTGTATTAATTGTGAGGTTTAAACAATCAACCATAGGTCACAGATCAACGGCCACCATGAAAAATTTAAAGATCGATGATCATCTGTTAAGGAAAGTTCAAATACAAACCAAAGGAGTCGAAAAACCCTAATCGCAATTAGGTTAGCATTAATCAAGAGCCACCGACAATATTTCCAAAGGGGCGAGTCACCATTCAAAAGGGGCCAGCCCACGTAATCAAACAAATTATCATTGCCAAAGACTTTCAAAGTCTAAACTATAGTCCATCCAAAACAAAAAAATCCAACTATGTAATTTCCATGTGTGTTATCAAAGGTGGTCCCCTCATCTTACGTCAAGAACCATGGTAATATGCTAAGTCCACAAGGTGGCAGACTATAGTATGGCGTGCATAAAGTTCACAACGTGGTCAAACAAAATGGTTGACCTTTCTGATATGCTAAGTCCACCAAGGTGGCCAAACCAAGAAGATTGGAGGTGGTCCCCACTTTAAGGAGGTAATTGGTAGTATGTCACTATTATGACCTTTTGAAGCCAAAGGAGATGTCAGCATCAAAATATGTACACATGGAAAGTTGCCCCACATTGGGTTTTTGCTTTACAAATATTGCAAATATTTTGATTTATTTACTCACAGGTAGAGAGTTGTATTTTTGCATGCTTCACAAGAAGACAAAATAGAGAAGAGACAGAGTTGCATGTCATGGAGAGAGACTTGCCTAACAAGCAATTTTATTTTTGGCAAAATTATTCACCAAGCTTTATTAAAAATAGAAGAGTCAAATTCAGTTGACTGAGATGTAATCAAAGGCTACTAATGCCTCTTGTACTAGTTTGTATTATTTATCCTTTTATTTATTATTAAATAAAGGCTAAAATTAGGATGCATGGGTGAGTACAACTTTAGGCTACTTTTAGGAAGGGGTGAAATTTATTTTATCAGTATATTGTGTGCCTTTTGCAAAGCACATGAAAAGCTTCTAGAGGACTTTTGGATATATGAGTATCGAAGAAATTTTTTCTAATTTTTCCCTTTGAGTGTGAAGTATTTTCAACCTTTCAATGTTATTTTACAATCTTATGTATTTTACATTAATCTTGTGAATTCAAATTCCCCGATCAACCACCTTACACCGCTGCAAATTTTAGTCCTTTCGCTTAATTTTTAATTTGCATGATCCTTCCTTAGTACAATCAAGTGTTTTGACCCTTACATATTCTCGTAGAGAAATTATTGGTTTGTGCATCAAAATCCTTCATAAATTAGTTGTGTATATACTCAGTCAAATCCCTTATATAAATTAAATGTATCACCTTAGTTTTAATCATTCTTACAGTCATATTTTACTCCCAAACTCCCATAAATCAGTTTAGGATACACCGAGAAGGAACCACCTTGAAACCGGAGACTCGCCTCAATATAGGTATACCCATAGACACTGAGGTGTTTCCATTGTATCTACGAAAGAGAGAGATAAATGGTGCAATTCCTAGAAAACCTCGCAGCAATCTCTCTATAGGGTGCACTTTTGAGAGATAACAGCTACTTTGCTACGATTTTAATTCACACATCTGCTTCAAAGTTGACTTCTAAGAGGAAGTCAAGTTTAAGGGGAGGGAGATGTAGTGCTCGCTTCCTTTGACACCTTGTGATTTTGATCCTGATACTACCAACTATATTATGGACATTGTTATCATTTAATTTAGTAAGATGTTAGATGTTAGATCATGGTTTATGTGGACTTTGATTGATATATGGTGCATGATGATTGTTAGAGACATTTTAGATATTGATGTTTATATATTGTTTGACATGGTTATATTATAGATGTTGTTCGGACTTGTACATTTAGATATTTTGAGTAGACCTATAAAATGAGAATTAAATTAAAATTGATGATGATATAGTTGTGGATGAAATTGTAAGTGATAATCTGCTGATTATCTTGATGATTGTTGTGATTCACGTATATGTCGATGATCTTGAAATGATATTTATATTTATTTGGATTTTATACTATGGCCACGATCTGATGTCAAGGAGGTATTATTATTTTATTGTGTTTAAAATATCACAACAAACATTGGGGGGATTCAAGACCAACCACTTTGGAATTCTAGATGAATTCAACAAGGTCTCCATAACAACGTATTGTTTGTGTGTGTTTGATTGTTTTAGGGATTCCCATGGGGGTCTCCTTTAAATATGACCAAGGGTTTTTATGTATTTCCTTTTATTTTGTCCCTTTGTTAATGTTTGCATGTGTTATTTGGTGGTGCTTTGACCACCCCATTCATTATTTATTAAATGGTGTGTAATATTGTGAGTAATCTTGTTAATTTAATTAATTAAAATATGTCATAAGAGAGTAATTAATAGAGTTCTTAAGTGTTGTAAGAGATGTGTAAGTGATGTGTAAGTTTATTTTAGATTATGAAACACTCCATCTTCTTGGAAATTGAATTTAAACCTGGAGGCTGATTTTGGAGACTTATGGTACAAGTTAAACTTGTCCCATGCCTCATAAATTTCTATACCAACTTGCCTATGGTTGGAGAATTAAATTTAGACCTTCTTTGTGCATTTTTTTAAGTCAAGCTGAATGTTTTAATTGTAATTTCTTACATGTTTTTAATTTCAGTCCTTATGGGGTGTGGGATTGTTTTGGAGTGTGTAAGTAAGTTGTCATATTATTCACCCACCTATTTATTGTGCCTTGGAGATTGAAGTTGACTTAGGAGTTAGAGTTGAGGAGGTGTGAGGTGGTATCCCACTTGGATCCACCTCATCCTCTTATCTTACCTCTCTATATATTTGAATTCCTTATCTTTTTTTGGGGTTGCTTCACTTTTGCATACTTCATTTGAGGGGAATTCTTTCACTATTTGGGAGCTCTTGCTTTTGGAGAAAGTTTGCACAATTTTTACATACCCGTGTTTCGTTGATCTCGGGCTATTTTGCATTGGAAAACTTGTTGTTTGGAACTTGGAAAAACTCCATTATGGAGAGGTAAGATCTTGGCTCTTGAAATGCTCTTTTTTTGTGCAAATGTTATTGTTGTGAATATTTCGCATGTGTGTGGGTTATTTGGGTAGATGGCCTAGGGATGGTGTAGAAGAAGACTATGGGGTATTTCGTGGGAGGCATAAGTGGTTTGGGGAGGTATAAGTGTGGAGGGAGTTGGTATTTGGGTTCCACCTTACAAATAAATAGTTTACATTTCTTGACTGGTTATGGGGTGCCATAAGAGCTTGGGGAGGCATAAGAAAATGTGAGGAATAAGGGGTACTGGGGAGGCATAGGGGCATGTCATGGATTTGAAATGATATATATATATATATATATATATATATATATATATATATATATATATATATATATATATTTGGTGGTTGTGCTGGTGGTGATACCCATTTCCCTTGGAAGACATAAGCAACATCCCCATAGTTTCTTGCTCCTTTGGCTTGCATGATGAATCCCGAGTGTTATTTGTTGTCTACACTGTGTGGTTATAAACTACAATTTTTTTGGATTCTATTTTGTTTTAAATGTGAAATTTTCATGTGTGTTGTGGAAGACTATTGTTTCCATGAGTTAAAGCACATTTCTTATTGCATTGTGGTTGGGGCTTGGGGGCCAATGAAGAGGGAAGATTCCTCTTGTCATTATATGTCTTTGTTGGTTGGAGAGCATTGCCTTTACCTTGTTATGTTGTTATCAAATTGAAATAAATAAAATGGAGGATCTTCACGTTATTGACTTTGGAGTAGAGGAAAAAGACAAATTTTGAAAGTCCTTATTGAGATTATTTCTTATTGTAACCTTTTCCCACTTTTAAGTGGATGATAATGTATATTATCTGTGATGGAAAAGCTACTCTATTTTAGTTATGAAAGTAGTTGTGATTATGGAAGAATATATCTTGTATTTGATTCTATGAACATAAAGGAAAGATATTTATTTTGCATGTTCTATTATGAAAATAAATGGGAACAAAGTCGTATAATATTATTTTGAATTAATGGAAGTTGTGTACCTTACTCAAATGATATTTTTCATTGGAAATATGCATTTGAAATATAGTATAAAAGCTCTGGTTGGAAAATTGAAAAGTAAATACACATGAAGAAATGTTATACTGCTATGTTCTTTTGAAATGCATGATTTAGAAATCATAACTGTATGTTGGCTTTTGAATACTTGAATTGAAAACCAACTTCATATGTTAGATTGGATTGGGAATGAATTTCATATATCAAGTTGGTAAAGGAAACCTGGATCTGTTTAAGATCAAGTATAAATTCCATCCTTTATTTCACTATATACTTGCAAAATTTTATCAAAAGTACAGAGAAACCCCGCAACATTGAAGAGATAAATTGAAATACCAATTGAACTTGTGAGATCAAAACAACCCAAAGAAAAAAATACATAAGGAATTTCCATAGAACCTTTCAATTCAAGGCTCAAATAGTTTCACAGTCGTTGTTGTCAAATTGGGAAATTTTTGAAATGTAAATCAACCAAACAACTTAACCCTTGTAATCTATCCTAAAATCTTCCAAGAAAATTCCTCCATGCCTGTTTGGCATGTTGAGAAGGAATTATGGCAAATTCAGAAAATTTTATAAGTTGAACATATTCCAGTTCATATTTTAAATGATAAAAGACATTTTCTTAAAATTGACGCTTCACTATTTGTCAAAATTTAAATATTAAGCTTCTTGTGCAAAGAGGACTTTGATATATTTCCAAAAAGTCCTCGTTTTCCAAAAATAAAGCTCCAGTCGAAAGTTATGGCCTTCTGAAGTTCCACTTCATTTTGGCTTCAAAAAGTTTCTAACCGTCAAATTTAATTAATAAAATATTCTTGCACTGTGGGCTAAATCCTTCCTTTTTGCACTTTTTTCCCAAAAATGCTTAAGGCATGAAGTTACCCACCGCTTCACTGACCCGCAAACATTCTTGTTGATCAAAATAATCTAAGTTTTAAAAAAGTTAAGAAAAACTTCTACATTTTCCCTACATCCCCATAGGCCCGTAGCCAATCAGGTGCTACCATATGGCTTCATGATGTAATGGAGGAGGAGCAGGATCATTCAAAACCTTACCACTTTCAAAAATAAGTTTGGAAAATTTCCTACGTTTCTCCCCACGGCCCCATATCCTCCCATCCAATCATTAACTCGACACATGGATTCCCGAGGTGTCGACGGAGGTGCAGATCTTTTTACCTTAGCGCTCAAAAGTCCATGTTTCCCAATTTTCCCTCGCCGACTGCAGACGATCCGATCCAATGCATTTCGACACATGGTGTCGTGAGGCACCGGCAGAGGCACAGTGGATTTGAACCCTTGTGCCTTTTTCTTCCTTAAGGAAAAATTCATGTATGTCCCCACTTTCCCCCGCATTGTCTTAGGACATGCCACATGTCCCTTGCAGACTTGTGGACTGGCAGGTGCATGGGTGTAAAGGTGGTTTTTCTCCCAAGTTTTAAAATTTTCAAAACTTCTCCCGTGACTTGTGATGGACGCACAAGAAGAGAATGTATATTGCTATATTCAAAAGATACAAAATGACGCCTTTATATAGGCCGATGAGGAGACTGTGCGTGAGGGAGACGGTTATACAACCGATCACTAACAAATACTAACACAAATGTATTAGTTATCTAACATTCCCCCCCTTAATACATTGCTCTTACAAATGTACCCCCTAAATAAATCAAACTTCACCTTGCCGAGAGGCTTGGTGAGAATATATCGCAATCCGAGAAATCGGTGAGGGCAAGATCTTGGAGCTGAATTTGGTGGTTCAAGACCTGTTCACGAATGTAGTGACATTCGACCTCAATATGCTTTGTTCGTTCATGGAAAACAGGATTCTTCACAAGCTTTAACACACCTTGATTTTCGCAGTGAATGATGGGAGGCTTCTCTTCAGGAATCCCTATATCTGCAAGAATGTGACGTAACCAAATTGCTTCGCACACGCCTCCTCGTGCGGCGTGGTATTCAGCCTCAAAGTGGATGAAAGAGAAACAACAGATTTACTTCTTGCTTGATCCAAGAGATAGTCCAGATCCGAGATGAAAACATATCCCCGAAGTGGATTTCCTGTCATCAACGGATCCTGCATAGTCCGAGTCTATATATCCCTGTAAGAAGAACTGAGTGTTCTTCTGATACTCTAGACCAAAGTCAACTATACCTTGGACATATCTCAACACATGCTTTGCTGCTATCCAATGACATTTCTTTGGCTCCTGCATAAATCTGGCGAGATAGCTCACCGCAAAGCAAAGATCTGGTCTGGTATAAGTCAAGTAAATGAGACTCCCCACAAGCTACCTATAGTGAGTGCCATCTACCTGTGGTGAATCCTGGAATCTAGATAGTTGCAAACCTTTTTCCATAGGTGTGGACATTGGTTTACAATCTGACATCCCATACTTTTCCAGGAGTGTCTTGGCATATTTCATCTGGGAGACGAAGATATGATTCTTCTTCTGCCATATCTCTAAGCCAAGACAATAGTGAAGTAGCCCCAAATCAGTCATGTCGAAGGATTTCTTCAGATCATTCTTTACATCATCTACAAGATTGTCAGAACTTCCTGTGATCACAAGATCATCTACGTACAAAACTAGAATGACAATCTCTCTGTTCCTACCTTCTTGATATACAAATTTGTATCTGAGGGGCTACGAGTGAATCCATGTTGCAATAGGTGATCATCAATTTTTATATACCATGCCCTAGGTGCTTGTTTAAGTCCATAAAGAGACTTTATCAGACATTTGACATACCTTGTGTGGTTGATGCTCATCTACAAACCCTTCGGAGTTGGGCCATGTACACTTCTTCTTGCAGATCACCATTTAGAAAAGCACTCTTGACATCCATCTGCTGAAGTTTCCATCCATTTTGTGCTACCAGTGCACAAACAACTCTGATGGTTTTGATCTTCGCAGTGGGTGCAAAGGTCTCGTCATAGTCAATTCCTTCTTGCTGAGCATAACCCTTTGCAACAAGTCGTGCTTTGTGTTTGTCAATTAAACCATCTACCTTATATTTTGTTTTGAAAATCCATTTGCAGCCAATGGATTTCTTACCTGGAGGCAGATCGACAAGTTCCCACGTCCGATTCTGAAGTCGGGAATCATATTCAGCATCCATAGCTTGTTTCCACTATGGTTGGTCTAATGCCTCACGAATAGTGTCAGGTTCGGTGCTCTCAACAACTGAACTCATGAGTGCAAAATTTACCTCATGTCTAGCTTGACTTCATGTTCTAACTCCCGTAGAAGTACCAGGAAGTGAGTTCAGGTGTGCATCCCTGATAGTACTCTGGACCCATTTCAGACATTGGCACTGCTGATGTGAAGATGTGTTTTCCAGTGTGCCAAGATCAACGAACAAATCTCCACTCAGCTCTTCTTCTCTCTGAGAAGAATCATCTTGCCCATCATCTGGATGTGTGAGCAATCTATGTGACGAGGTCAAGATCTTTGGATCTCCATTGTGTGGCAAGGAGTCAAAGGACGACTCATCACATACCACATTTCGACTCTCGTAGATCTTCTTCGCCTCAGATCCATGAGACGATATGCCTTTGAGGTAGTACTATACCCCAAGAAAAGACATGGCAAAGTGTCTTTGGATCGATCTTCTTTCCTTCTCCTATCCTGGAACATGCATATATGCAAGACAACCAAAAACTCTTAAATGATGAATAGAAGGTTTACGACCAGTCCCCATACCTCTTCCAAAGGTGTCTTGTTCTACAAGATCTTCGTGGGTGCCCGGTTGAGTAAATACACCGCTGTCTGACTGCCGCCAAAACTCGATCCTCCAACTTGGCGGTTGAGAGCATACAACGAGCCATCTCCATGATAGTCTTGTTGTGGCACTCGGAAATCCCGCTCGTTGGGGGTGTATAGGAGCGATCAAATGTTGTTGAATGCCACGCGTCTGTGTATGCTAAGAACTTCTTTGACACAAATTCCCCCTCGATCTGAGCGGAGGAGAAGAAGAGGCTTCCCAGATCGCCCGGTGGCTTGGTAGAAGGTCTGGAAATTTACAAGTGCCTCACTCTTCTTCCGAAGGAAATATACCCACATTTTTCGTGAGTAATCATCAATGATGAGCTGAAAGTACACAAAACCTTGAAAGCTAGCTGGCAGGGGTCCGCACAGATCGGTGTGAATGACCTGAAGATGCTCTGTAGAATGATAAGAGCTCTGTTTGAATGGACCTCTATGTTGTTTGCCCGCAAGACATCCCGAGCAAACAGGTAAGGAATGGGAGAGTGGAGGAAGCCCTCTTACCATTTCCTTCGCACTGAGTTGATGCAGAGCCCTACAGAAAGATGACCATATCGAAAGTGCCAAAGTGCAGTGGACTCTGCCGTTGATGCAGAGAGAGCAACGCTAGATGAAGTGACCGCATCCAGTGCAAATAGACGGCCCTTCAGAAATGCTTGAGCAATGACTGACTCTCCCTGGGAAATGATGCAGGACTTGACCCCTTTCTCAACAAAGAATTCAACCTGCATTCTATGGTTAAGAAGTTGACTTACAGACAAAAGATTTGAAGTCAAACCTGGAACATAGAGCACCTTTGTCAGTGTACATCTTCGTGTTCCAAGAGGAATGATGACATCACCAATCCCTGCTGCAATATACTCTTGATTGTCTGCAATGGTGATCCGATCTCCAGTGGGCTGGTCACTCAGAGTATGGAACAACTTCTTGTTGCCGCTACCATGTGTTCACGGGCACTGAATCAATCAACCAGACATCTTCGACGGCCGCGAAGTCCGTGAGACTAGAACAATGTCAGAATGAGTCGTATCTGGTACCTCTTCATCGGAGGTGGCTTCCTGCTGAGCAGCAATGTGGCCCTTCTGCTTCTGATTACGAGCATGCCATCGGGATTTCTTGGAATATCCTCGGCCAGAAGTGCTCTCTTCACCAGAATTTCCATACTTGCGACCATTGTAATAATAGTTTAGTCGTGTGCGTATCCGTGGAGAAAATGTGGCACCACCGATCCGCCTTGTGATTATGCTGCTTCTGGGGTGGCCGCTGTGGTGGCCGCTGTGAAGATGGCTGCTGAACATGCTGCTTTTGATTTGGGGGCTGATTTCCCTTTCCGAGGCTTATGTTTTTGCCTCGTGATGAGAGCCTTGTCTTCGAAGGCTTCTTGTACATTTTGCATGGCTTCTTCCTGCTGGAGATAATTCACCAGGGTTGCAAAACTCACCTCCTGTTGAGTAATTGTCAACGTGGTGATCAGTGTCCGAAACCGTGAAGGAAGAGCTCGCAGGGTGAGCGGGACAAGCAACTTGTCGTCCACTGGTTCACCAAGTGCAGAGAGTTCTACACGTAACTCAGCTACACGCCGCAAGAAGGCTTCTACTGATTCGCCTTCATGCATACTCATCGTATGAAGCTTTGTCTGAAGTTGCAACTTTGACGTCAGATTCTTAGCTTCGTAGATGGTACACAATGCGCTCCATGCCTGAGAAGAAGCAGTTGCTTCTCGAATGTATGGCTGCACCTCATCAGAAAGACTGAGGGTGATGAGCATGAGTGCTTTCGCATCAGCCTTTTCATATTTTTCCAATAGATCATCGTCTGTGGGAGGGGCGTCTTTGCCAGAGACAATCCCCCAAAGATCTTCGAATTGAAGAATCGTCCGCATTTTGGTTTTCCATGCGGTGAAATTTGGCCCTTTCAAGAGTTGGGCATCGGATAGCAATATTTTTGGAGCAGACATTTTTCAAAAAACTCAAAAATGTATCTTTATTTATTTATTTATTTTTCAAAATGGCTACAATGCTTACTGAAGGAATCTATCCCAAAGATGGGCTCTATAGGCTCATGCAGTGAGACACCGACGCTCCTGTGGGCGTTCTATTTCGCGTTGGTCATCTCGCATCATAACCACGTTCAAGTTCTCGCACGAATCTACCGTGTTTGACATCGAACGTCGAACCAAAATATTCCAAAAGTCCGTGGCGCACAATCTCATCAAAGAGAATGTTACCAAAGTGTGTGTAGCTCGTTGACCAAGGCAAAGAACAGCCTGGTGGTGTCTTCGTTGTCATTCAATGCCCAAATATTTGGTGCATTGCTCGCGGTGCTTTGTGCATCAAAAATTTGTGACATACGTGCACACACTGATTTGTAATTTGCTGACTTTGCTTACACGTAGCAGTCACAAGCACGAATCTTGCTCAGTCTTCTTCTCCTTCAGGCACGCACAGCACAGCAAAAGAAATGGCAACAGGCTCAGTCTTCTTCACGCTCCTTCAGGCACGCAGCAAAGAAACGGGACTCCAACTCGCTGGACAGGCAACGTTTGCACACTCCTTCACGCGGGACAGGCAACGTTTTCCCTTCACGCACCTCCTTCAACGAGACAGCACCTCCTTCAACGAGACAGCACACCCTTCAACGAGACAGGCACACTCCTTCACGCGGAACAGTAATCGCACCAAAGAAGCAACATTTTTCTTCACGCACTGCACCACAAATCAATGCCTCGCTCTCCTCCTTTACGTGGGATCTCTCCTCACGCACCAAAGAAAACATTTTCACGGGTTTCAACGGCCTCTCTTCCTTCACGCTACTTCAGGTGGCAAGCATAGAAAAGAAACACCAAAAAATGGGACAGGGAATTCAAACGCACGTGGCACCAGTCTACTCTTCCTCCAGGCATGACCTCGACCTACTCTGAAACCAATGATGGACGCACAAGAAGAGAATGTATATTGCTATATTCAAAAGATACAAAATGACGCCTTTATATAGGCCGATGAGGAGACTGTGCGTGAGGGAGACGGTTATACAACCAATCACTAACAAATACTAACACAAATGTATTAGTTATCTAACAACTTGCAGACCCACCACTGGCGAAAATTTTCTCCCCTAGGCCTGCCTTGGGAAAAATTTCCTCCCAACGTCCGCCGACTCATAACTTTTGCAATAGAAGGAGTTAGGAGGACTTTTTTATATCATGGAAAGGTGAGAAAATTTCCTATATAATGGGAATATTTTTAGAATTTTTCAAGAGTGATAATTTTGAGAAAAATTAGGTTGAATATGTTAAGCCTATCGAGAGGGTGGGAGAGTGTGAAATTTCCTGTTAATCCTAATGATTATTCTATCCCTAACTTTGACCCTATAAATTTAATAATTGTTGTAATAGGAAAAATATGATATAAGATGTTTATTTTGGCCTCTAAACCTTGCTTGTGGCAATTGTTGTTTGTGGACTAATTAGCAGACACAGAAAAAAAAAAATTATTCCATAATTTTCTCGACTAATCCTAGGTTGTTCTTCGGTCTCTAGTCGTTTGTTTTTGTAGGTGTTACAAAAATTTTGGAATTTTTAAAAACTTTCATTTAGAATAAATTACGATTTTTAAAAATTTGCAAATATCAAAAAGTTGGAATTTAAAAAAAAGGAAAAAAATTGTACTTTGAAAAAGTCAAAATTTTTATAAAGTTGTAATTATTTAAATGTTGTGTTATTAAAAATGTTGAAATTTTGAAAAATAATAATTTTTGAAAAAGTTCAATATTTGAAACAAAGTCACATTTTTAAAAAGTTGCAATTTTTAAAAAGTTATCAATTTTTGAAAAGATCCATTCTTAATCGGTTTCAATTTTGAAAAAATTACAATATTGTAAAAGATGTAGTTTGGAGAAATTTATAATTTTGACAAACATGCAATTTTGTAAAAGTTGTAATTTTAAAATTCTTGAATTTGAAAAAGATACAATTTTGAAAAAGTTATAATTTTAAAAAAATTACAATTTTGAAATGTTGCAATTTTGAAAACATTGCGAATTTAAAAAGTGTTCCAAATTTTAAAAATATTCAACTTTGAAAATATTTATCTTTGAAAAAATTACAATTTTGAAAACATAATATTTTTAAAATTTTGAAGTCTTGAAAAAGGTTTAATTTTTGAAAAAGTTGAAATTTTGAAAACTTAAAATCTTGAAAAACTTACAATTTTGAAAAAGTTGATATTTCGAAAATATTGTTATTTTTAAAAGTTGTAATTTTGAAAAATATGTGATTTTGAAAATGTGGCTATTTCAAAAGCTTAAAGTTTTAAAAAAAGTTACAATTTTAAAAATACTCGTAATTTTGAAAATGTCATAGTTTGAAAAAGTTACAATTTTGAAAATTTTATAGTTTTTAAAATTTTGGAATTTTAAAAACTTTCATTTAGAATAATTTAAGATTTTGAACAGTTGCAATTTTTAAAAAGTTACATTTTGAAAGAAAAAGAAAAAAATTGTAATTTGAAAAAGTCAAAAGTTTGAAAAAGTTCAAATTATTGAAATGTTGACTATGGAAAATGTTGAATTTTTGAAAAAGTTTGATTTTTGAAACAAAGTCACATTTTCTAAAAGTTACAATTTTTAAAAATATGTAATTTTTAAAAATTTATCAATTTTTGAAAAGGTTTAATTCTTAATCAGTTTCAATTTCAAAAACTTATAATATTGTAAAAGATGTAGTTCGAGAAATTTGCAATTTTGACAAAGATGCAATTTTGAAAAAGTTGTAATTTTAACAATTCTTGAATTTGAAAAAAATTCAATTTTGTAAAAGTTATAATTTTAAAATAATTTACAATTTTTAAATGTTGCTTTATTTTAAAACATTACAATTTAAATTTTTTTCCAACTTTTAAAAATATTCAACTTTGAAAATATTTTAACTTGGTGAAAAAATTAAAATTTTGAAAAGTTAATATTTCGAAAAAGTTGAAGTCTTGAAAAAGTTTCAATTTTTGAAAAAGTTGAAATTTTGAAAAGTTAAAATCTTGAAAAAGTTACGATTTTTAAAAATTTGTTATTTTGAAAAGATGCAATTTTGAAAATATGCGATTTTGAAAATGTGGCAATTTCAAAAGGTTAAATTTTTTTAAAAGTTACAATTTTGAAAATACTCGTAATTTTGAAAATGTTGTAGTTTTGAAAAAGTTACAATTTTGAAAATTTTGGAATTTTAAAATAAATTCAGTGAGAATAATATAAGATTTTGAAAAGTTTCAATTTTTAAAAAGTTACAATTTTGAAAGAAAATGAAAAAAAAAAATTGTAATTTGAAAAAGTCAAAATTTTGAAAAAGTTCCAATTATTGAAATGTTGTATTGTGGAAAATGTTGAATTTTTTAAAAGTTTGATTTTTGAAACAAAGTCACATATTCTAAAACTTGGAATTTTTAAAAATAAGAAATTTTTAAAAAGTTATCTTTTTTTGAAAAGGTTTCATTCTTAATCAGTACCAATTTTGAAAAACTTACAATATTGTAAAACATGTAGTTTTGAGAAATTTGAAATTTTGACAAAGTTGTAGTTTTGAAAAAAATGAAAAAAATGTACATTGAAAAGGTAAAACTTTTTATAAAGTTGCAATTACTTAAATGTTGTACTATTGAAAATTTTGAAATTTTGAAAAATTTTAATTTTTGAAAAACTTCGATTTTGAAACAAAGGTACATTTTTTTAAAGTTGTAATTTTTCAAAAGATATAATTTTCAAAAAAGTTATCAATTTTGAAAAATTTCCATTCTTAATCACTTTAAATTTTGAAAAACTTACAATATTGTAAAAGATGTAGTTTTGAGAAATTTACAATTTTGACAAAGATGCAATTTTGAAAAAGTTGTAATTTTAACACTTGTTGAATTTGAAAAAATATACAATTTTAAAATGTTGCAGTTTTGAAAACATTGCAATTTAAAAATGTTCCGACTTTTAAAAATATTCAACTTTAAAAATAGTTTAACTTTGAAAAATTTACAATTTTGAAAACTTAATATGTTGAAAAAGTTTCAATTTTTGAGAAATTTGAAATTTTTAAGAGTTAAAATCTTGAAAAAGTTGCAATTTTGAAAATGTGGCAATTTCAAAAGGTTAAAATTTTAAAAACAAGTTACGCTTTTAAAAAAACTCATAATTTTTAAAATGTTGCAGTTTTGAAAAAGTTACAATTTTGAAAAGTTAGGAATTTTAAAAACCTTTCATTTAGAATAATTTAAGATTTTTGACAAGTAGCAATGTTTAAAAAGTTACAATTTTGAAAGAAAAATGAGAAAAATTGTAATTTTAAAATGAAGTTGCAATCATTGAAATGTCAGTCTTATTGAAAATGTTGGATTTTTTGAAACAAAGTCACATTTTGAAAATTTGCAATTTTTAAAAAGATGTAATTTTAAAAAGTTATCAATTTTTGAAAACTTTTCATTCTTAGTCATTTCAGCTTTGAAAAACTTACAATATTGTAAAAGATGTTGTTTTGAGAAATTTGCAATTTTGAAAAACTTGCAATTCTAAAAAAAATGTAATTTTAAAAATTCTACACTATGAAAAAAAATACAATTTTGAAAAATTTCCATTTTTGAAAAAGTTGCAATTTTGAAAAAGTTTTTTTTAATTATTGGCAAATAGTTTTTGAAAGGGACTATACCCTGGGTACAATTTCAATTTTGAAAAAGTTGATATTTGAAAATATTGTTAGTTTCAAAAGTTGCAATTTTGAAAATGTGGAAATTTCAAAAGGTTAATTTTTTTTAAAAACCTACGCTTTTAAAAAAACTCATAATTTTTAAAATGTTGCGTTTTGAAATAATTACAATTTTTAAAATTTTACAGTTTTGTAAAGTTTGGAATTTTAAAAAAACTTTCATTTAGAATAATTTAAGATTTTGAAAAGTTGCAATTTTTAACAAAGTTAGAACTTTGAAAGAAAAATGAAAAAAATTGTAATTTGAAAAAGTCAAAATTTTGAAAAGCTACAATTATTGAAATATTATGATATTGAAAATGTTGAATTTTGAAAAAGTTTGATTTTTGAAATAAAGTCACATTTTCGAAATGTTACAATTTTTAAAAAGATGTAATTTTAAAAAAGTTATCAATTTTTGAAAACGTTTCATTCTTAATCGAGTTTCAGTCTTGAAAAACTTACAATATTGTAAAAGATTTAGTTTTGAGAAAATTACAATTTTGACAAAGTTGTAATTCTAAAATAATTGTAATTTAAAAAATTCTACAATATGAAAAATGATACAATTTCCAAAAAGTTACAATTTTGAAAAATAAGGAAAATTTGAAAATGTTACAATTTTGAAAAAGTTATAATTTAAAAAAAAACACAATTTTGAAAAGTTGAAATTTGAAAACATTGCAATTTAAAAATGTTCCAACTTTTAAAAGATTCAACTTTGAAAAAGTTTAAATTTGAAAAATCTACAATTTTGAAAAGTTAATATTTTGATAAAGTTGCAATATTGAAAACGTTTATATTTTGAAAATATTGTTATTTTGAAAAGTTGCATTTTTGAAAATGCGGCAATTTCAAAAGGTTAATTTTTTTTTAAAAGTTACTATTTTGAAAAAATTTGTAATTTTGAAAATGTTGTAGTTTTGAAAAATTTACAATTTTCAAAAAGTTATAAGTTTGAAAAGTTTTCAATTTTAAAAAAACTTTCATTTAGAATAATTTACGATTTTTAAAAATTTACAATTTTGATAAGTTGCAATTTATAAAAAGTTACAATTTTGAATAAAAAATGGAGAACAAAATATTATTTGGTAAAGTCAATATTTTGAAAAAATTGCAATTATTGAAACGTTACATTATAGAAAATGTTGAAATTTTGAAAAGTTGTAATTTTTAAAAATTTCTATTGTTGAAACAAAGTTACGTTTTTGAAAAGTTGCAATTTTTAAAAAGATGTTTGTAAAAAGTTATTAATTTTTGAAAAAGATTCAATCTTAATCAGTTTTAATTTTGAAAAACTTACAATATTGTAAAATATGTAGTTTTGAGAAATTTACAATTTTGACAAAGTTGCAATTTTGAAAAAATTGTAATTTTAAAAATTCTAGAATTTGGAAAAAGATACAATTTTTAAAAACTTGTAATTTTAAAATAATTCATAGTTTGAAAATGTTGCAATTTTGAAAACATCGCAATATAAAAATGTTCCAACTTTTAAAAATATTCAACATTGAAAATATTTTAACTTTGAAAAAATTACAATTTCAAAACTAAATATTTTTAAAAAGTTGAAGTCTTGAAAAATTTTCAATTTTTTGAAAATGTTGAAATTTTGATAAGTTAAAATCTTTAAAAAGTTGATATTTTGAAAAGCTATAATTTTTAAAAATATGCAATTTTGAAAATGTGGCAATTTCAAAATGTTAATTTTTAAAAAAAAGTTACTATTTTGAAAATACCGTAATTTTGTAATCATGTTGTTGTAACGACCCAAAATTTCACACACAACCAACACAGAAAAACACAGGATAATTTTTTTTTTGACTTGCTTGGACACATAACATGACACAACATTTCGTCACAAGGTTACAACCAACTCTGGGAACCACTTGTTACGAGGATGACCACAAGGTCAGCACGGAAACGTTCACACCCAAAAGGATAATACACTTTTCTTTTTGACAGAACAACATAGAAGTCCAACCACATGACACTCTCACAGCTAGGGCAAACCACAGTAAGAATTGATTGAAGGTTATTTATTTTGATAAAACACCCTTTTACTCATGACTTATGTTTTCAGAGAGATTCAATATATGATTCGCACAAATTCATCTTACCAACTGAGTTATTTTCTTATACACAGTAGAGTAGTTCACTTAAAGTCTTCTCCTTTATGACAATTAATTGTTTAATTCCATTATTTAATAAAGGATATAATTATTGGTATAGCAGAGCATTTACACAAGTATGAACACGAGAATAATTATTTAATTCTCTATATCTTTGCATTGCATTACACTAGGCTATTATATAGCCATCATAATAGAAAACCAGTATCCTATAAAATAGGAACCCATACAAACAAATAACCCGTTAATAGATTTACGGGTACAACAATACTCTATGAATAATATATTGTTAAAACAATATATTATAACAATTGTAATATTAACTCAACATAATTATAATCTAACTTTTATAATAATGTGAGCACTAATAATAATTCCTAACATTCCCCCCCTTAGTGCGAACATGGTAGAAAAACATCCACACACTCCTCTGCAGTATGCTCACCCCTGTGGCATGTCCAACTCTGTGACTCATGACCTTGATCCTTAAGAAAGGCTCTCTCCTTCCATGGTTTTAAACAAAGCTTACACAAAACCTTGAAGTGACAGAACCTCATCATTTATCGACTTCGTGTGGTTTTCTGGATCCTCCCACAAACCCTTTCAAGATCCATGAACTGACTTACTCTGGTGCTACTGTTCACCACTATGCTTATACATCAGGGAATAATGTAGGAAACACAACATGCATATCACAAAACTACACAATAGAAGATATACTGAAAAAATTTCACATTACTTCCTATAAGAATCGTAATGTTCTTAATTGTAGTCTCTGTCTTTGATCGCTGCCACTCGATCTCGAACAGCATAGAAAACTGCCACTGCCACTGGAAGCTTTCCTTGACTAAGTCATTTTAGGTGCAGAATGGGAATGGAACATTGGTATGTATTCCCCCCCACAATGTGAAATTCCACTCAAATAGATACTGAGAAGCAAAATGCATCGAAGAACATACTCCTGAATGGATCTTGCTAGTTAGGTCTTGCTGCACATGGTCACTAATGCTAGTGAACGTATTCTCAGAAATTTTGACCATCTTCCAACGAAGGCACGGCGGTCAGAGGACCAAGTCAGTCAGAGGATCACTGACAGTCATCTGTGCTCCAACACTTCTCTCTTTCCAACATCCATCAAATACCACACAAAACAGGAACACTACAAATAGAAGCACTCTGAGAAAATGGAAACCACACTGAAAATCATATACTCACACTGCACACACACTGTCACCACAACTTCATGCGGCCCCATCGTTGGCAACTGACGAGAGGTTGCTGTCTGACCTCTAGCCTCCGATGCCTCCATCCTCCATTTGACAAGTTGCTAGATCAACGGATTTTGCTTTTAAGGCTCATTTATTTCAGACGTCGCGTTCCAGCGATAATGCGTCCGTGAGGTAAAATTTTTTTAAATTTTTCAGACTTTTACAATGACTTGACAAACGATGTTGACAACAAAATTGCTAACACAAAATAATGACATTTGATGACTAAAACAATACTTTTGACGACATTACAAATTTGACTATAAGTTAATTATTTGACGATACATGACTAACAAATAATATAGACACTATAATCAAATGACTATTAAAATGATTTTTATTTTTGGACTTTACAAACCGACACAACCTACAAACAAACCAGAAACTATAACAATTCAAATAGACAACTGAACCGAAGATGGCATTTCTATATAGACTCGACTGGTATTGACAATTTTTAATAACATCGATGAACCTTAAGCCTTGTTCGGACTCACTATACTAAAATAATAATAAAGACACACTAATAAATAATGGAATAGTAGATAGACTATTTAAAAATGACTTACTAGTAATGTGGAACTCAAACGTGGAAAACTCGGCATACAACAATGAAAACATGCACCATGACAGCTGCGCAGACTCTGATTAGGTGTCAAGATTGATGGGAAAAAAAACAGTGCGCCCACTTCCAGCGGATTTATGCCAAAATCATTGAAGTCGATCTAAATATGACTTGATACGGGTATAAGAGCATGTAGACTTCTTAATTTATACGCAGGTCTGGCCTTCTGACTTGCACGGTAGCAGAGATAGTCGGTAGTGACTGCAATAAAACAGAAATCGTTGTTTCTCATGACTTGACCTTCCCTATGCCAATGTGAGTTTGATCTTGGTCCAAAGAATGCCAAACTTCATCGAGATCCAATGCAAGAACACCGATACACAGAGCAGATTGATCCTTAATGTAACAGGCTTATTGTTTGATAACCATGGGCTTTATGGAAAATTGGTGGAGTCGATTCTCAGTCCTTCGCCAATGCAAACTTGGATCATCGATGCCACAGTGGAGAATTAAGCTTGGGAGATCTTCATGCTTCTCAGAGAAGAGTACCACGTGCCAACAGGTGTTGAATGACTCGTTCCAGTCCTAATTGCGTAGAGAGCTTTGGTAACAAAGCAGACTGAGATCTGATTATGGCAGATCTGGTCGTGTGATTGATATAGAACTGTGTACACGTTTTGCTTGAGGTTTCTACCTATTATTCTTATTTAAACAGCCAGCCTGTGCAAAACCCCGAATGCAAAAAAAGAACTAATATACAAGCTTTTCAGAGATCATTTCCACTCATTCACAGGACAATGACAATAGATATCAGGTGTCTCTACAAAACTTATTATTCCTCCATTGTAACAAACCTGCTCTGATACCAAATATTGGTATAGCAGCAGATTTACACAGTACGAACACAGAATAATTATTTAATTCTCTATATCTTTCTTTGCATTACACTAGGCTATTATATAGCCATCATAATAGAAAACCAGTATCCTATAAAATAGGAACCCATACAAACAAATAACCCGTTAATAGATTTACGGGTACAACAATACTTCTATGAATAATATATTGTTAAAACAATATATTATAACAATTGTAATATTAACTCAACATAATTATAATCTAACTTTTATAATAATGTGAGCACTAATAATAATTCCTAACAATAATTTAATTCTACAAGGCCATCTATCCATACTTACGTCACTAAAATTAGCTCCAAACCTTGTTACCACATGGATTCGTGTTCAACATAAATAAGAGGAAATTACAAAGCACCTTGGGCAAAAGTTAAGAGAAGGAGGTCAAGTTGAATTCCTCCTTAAGACGTCATTATTTATTACCAAGATTTAATTGGAGCTTGAGGTTTTATCCATAAATATTAACAATTTTACTTAGGCTTCCCGTAAAGAGCTTTACAAAAGGAGATTATTTACTTTCCAAAGGTGAGAGATAAATTGAGTGGTTTCTAAATTTTCTTCTTCTACTTGCTAAATCTTATTATCTTCCGTAAAGTAACCATTTTTTTCCCTTAAGCTTGTTTAAGAGATCACCAAAAAGGGGGTAGTGTTCACTAGTTTAGCTAGGGATATCAAATTATAAAATTTTACTTTACAAGGATAGTTTCACCTTTGATTACTTTAGGAATCTCTTTTTCTCAAGTAAGTCATCTCTACATTAATTTATCTGAATATATATATTTTAGTTAACTTCTAAAAGGGTTAACCACTCCATTTAATTTTACTTATATCACATTATTAATGTAATATAATGATTGAATATCATTTCTCACCAAGGTAAGTTACTAGTCTAACAACAAAAGGGAAAGAACACTTCACCACGTAGTTTTTCGAACATACCAAGACAAGAGATCTTCTAAACTCCTTGTAAGCAAAGTTACAAAATTTACAACGCATTGAAATTTCTACAAAGAACTTCATAATTTAAACCGATGAAACTTCTACACTCTTTTCTTTTAATCTACTCGCATAATCCATCTGCACAAATATATACTAGAGTCAGTTCGCTAGAACTGAGCATGATAAGATATAAACCTCACCTAATAACTTATGCCATCTAGCATTTAAATAAATGAAAGTTTGCAATACTCCCTATCAAATAATTTCTAACATGACATTCAAAACTTAACTGCACATCTCATGATAATACATTTCATACTCATTAATGTTCACTTCCTTAAGATCTGCTTACATAAGAACACAATTCCAAGTGACTAGATATACAACCTTAACCATGCAATTAATCATACTTAAATTACAGTAATAATAATATCGCTCACTTTATACCTTCAATCTACTTCTCCCACATATGTATCCAATAATATTATCTTTTAATTAAATAACAGCACCAACGACGTTAAGTTCTATAATAAATACAAGTATCAATCTTATATTATTCATCGATATTACTCAAGCATCAAACCTTCATAGATAATCAATGATTATATGTAAGTATAATTTTGATATTTACCTCACAATTTTAAGAATATACTTATGTTAACAAATATTTCGCCAATCCACGAGTTCATATATTACTTAGATATCCTTTTGGTTGCTTATTACCATGTCTTTATATGTTTCTATTAGTATAAGAGTCCAACTCGTTGGAATGAGTCACGATCAACAGTATTGTCATATTTTGCTAATATGTCAAAGATATATTCGACTAGCTAAGATATGTAAGCGTGGTCCAAGCCACTATAAATACAAGTATCAACATTATCTCAACTCCCAATTGAGATGCAAGTATCAATTTTTAGCTAACATAATAATCATCGTAAATGCCAGAAAATATTCCACTCGTTAACCAAGTATTGAAATAACATATTTATCCTTACTAGTTACCTGATAACATAATATATCATGTTATATAATTCAACCTCCACTTGCATACCCCAATATATGGGTATTAATTATTGTTCTATATAATGAAGTTAAATAATTTCAGGTCAACTTCTATCCTTACTGTCATACATGGTATGTACAGTCCCATTATGGTAGTTGTCACCTTTTACTTAAGGTTGTGCATGAATCATTTTAGGGTAGTTCTCATAACTTCCCTATTCATCTGTTTTCCTACTAAAAAGCATTTCAACAAGCTTATAAGTCAAAGTATAGGATAGATTTAAAATTTCATATTTCAAGCATTGCCTGAATTCATATGCCTGAGGGCCATCACATGTCAATCAAACTTGAAGAATGTACACATTCATAAGAGTTCGATGTATCCAATATTACTTTAACTGATTTGAAGATCCAAGTAGTGCCTCAACTTAAGCCATATAATTATCCACACAAGCTAACGTCTTGAGTGCTTACCGTATCCAAAAAGATCACAAAAACAACCCCATTAACACATGCTTCAGGAGCGTTCCAATCTAAAAATAAGCTCATAGTAATAATAATAACAGAGGGCCTGGTGAGGGGTTTTCAATAATCCCCAAGGTAAACGGTGATCAAAAGAGTCAGATGGTATCTAGAAAGACCTGTAAAACCAGTACGACTCCCCAAATAGAAGCCCCCAATTCTAAAGGGGTTTATATCATTATCAAACCACATTAAAAGACAAACATAGTCTTCCAAGAAAATTCCCATTTTCAAGTCATGTTCTACATAATAAAACAATACAAGGAATATTCTAAATCTCATTCACACACCCCAATATTTTCTATAGAAACCACTGTTCACAGGAATAATCATGGCAAAAAGATAAACCAACTCTATAAGATCGATAAGAGAGAATCACTGGAGAGATTTCTTCTTGTCAAATAGTAATTAAGATAAACTGGAAAGGGGAGAGAGATCAGCTCATGCAATTATGATTAAAAGTCATTTGAAACCCATCTCTTTCTGGGCATCTCTTTCAAGAAAGAGTCAATATATGTAAATACATGTTATATAATATCCAGAGTCCAAACGCTATTTACTTAGTAAAACAAAAACACATCAACATTCCAAAAGAAACCCACATCTACAGCATTCGAACAAAATTGCAAAGATTGATTTACCCAAATACTAAAAGGGATAAATCATTAAGAGAGAGGGTTAGTCTTATCATGCCTGTTTTAAATGCATCCACCAGCAACACATCCAGCAGGGACTGCATAAGCCACACATCCCACTGATCCACGTCTTTTAGCTTTGGAAAAAAACACCACCTGTGCTCCTTAGGATGGCAAAGCCAGGAGGAAAACAAAGGAGAAAATGCCACTGTCTAACCCCTGCTAACTGCACTGGGTGTTGAGCTCCAACGGTTTCAAAATCCCCAACAACATCCTCCCAAACTCACGTGGCCAGAGGCAAGGAAGGGACAGAGCAGGGTAAAAAAAATGAGGATATTTACATTGCATGTGGCCAACAAGAAAACAATGCTCCTTTCCCCCAAAACGTATCAGGAAACAACATAAAACCATGTCCATATTTTGTGTTATCAGACCCTCATCTACGGGGCAGAGTAGAAGAAAAAGGCACGCGTGGAAGGAATGGTTGGATTCACGTTTGGTACAGAAAGAGGGGGTAGGAATACGCAGCAAGGCAATCTGTGCTTCATGAATATTCTAATATGAAATAGATACACCTCTATGAGATTCTCTTCCATGAGTTACATCATAAAACAAGTAAGGTCTCAATAGAGAATCTTTGCAATAAATTTCATCAGGTCTCTTAGTAACACTCTCACTGTCACATAGTCAATTTTGATAAAAAAATATCTTGAAGGAGAATCCCGAATTTGAGGATGCATTCACTGAACAAATAACAACATAGTTGGACAACCTGCTTGTTGGAAGCACTCAAAAAGGCTTCTACTAAACTGTAACATGCCTGCCACCTAGCTAATTCCTGTTGCAGGTCATTGCTGTGGATCCCCGACAAGAACACACCTCGCAGCACCCAATGAAAGTGGAGGTAACACGCCTACTTCACTAGCTTGTAGCTTCATCTATAACCACCATATCAAACCCATTACTGCGCCCAAGGAGGAACCATGAAGAAAACACCTTGACAGAAAGGATTTTGATGGCTTCTCTCCCTTCAAACCAGTCTGACAACTTCTCTCTGCTCATGCGGCTAGGAGAAAACAACATACACACGCAGCAAGGAGAAGAAATCAGAGTAGAAAGAATAAATCCAACCCAAACAGGTATGCGGCCAACAGGTAAAAAGGTGTCCAAAAATTCCTATGCACTCACCAAAAATCCATGCAGCTAACAACAAGAAATCCAGGAAAGATTTGCTAGAACGTCTAAAATTAGAGTATGCGGCCCACTACCAAAAAGGGAAGAGATATTTCCTACCCATAAGACGGGGTAAAACAAGCATAAATGAAATAATTAAAGAAGTAGGTGGCCTTAATTCCCACAAAACGTGCCCAACACTCATCCAACCATACACATTGAAAGCAATAAAGGAGCGACCAAAATTTCTGCCAACTTCCAGCTAAAACCCACGCAAGGTTATTTCTCTCCTTTTTTTTTTAAAAACTCACGCATAGGGACATGTCACTGCCAAGGTGAGGAAGGGGGAATGATAGGTGGTAGCTGGAAGATTTAGTTGAGCATTTAAAACAGTAGCAGTCCCATCAAAACTTGCACTCCCTACGCACTCTCAAGATAGCAATAAAATAAATGCAATTAATCCTAGGCCAACCAAAAAGGTTACATTGCACACAACTAGCAAGCCGGAGGAGCGAAATTATAATTTCTTTTAATTATAATATAAATGATTGAAACGACAAGAAAACATGCCTAAACAACCAAGGGGATAAACTAGATGTTAACGTTCGAAGGCGAACACGAAGCAAAGACCGACCATGGAGCCAAGACATCAGAATTACACACAGCCATTCGACGCTCCACAAGAGGGTCATTGCGACAAGAACTAGGGTAAACGCTGAACGGGGCATTATAGTCAGCAGGTTTTGAAAAATTTACAATTTTCAAAAAGTTGCAATTTTGAAAAGTTTGGAATTTTAGAAAAATTTCATTTACAATAATTTATGATTTTTTAAAATTTCAATTTTGATAAGTTGCGATTTATAGAAAGTTACAATTATGAAATTTTTTTGGTAAAGTAACAATTTTGAAAAAGTTGCAATTATTCAAACGTTGTCCTATTGAAAATCTTGATATTTTGAAAAGTTGTAATTTTTGAAAATTTTCTATTGTTGAAACAAAGTTATGTTTGTGAAAAGTTACAATTTTTAAAAGATGTAATTTTTAAAAAGTTATCAATTTTTGAAAAAGATTCATTCTTAATCGGTTTCAATTTTGAAAAACTTACAATATTTTAAAATATGTAGTTTTGAGAAAATTCGCAATTTTGACAAAGTTATAATTTACAAAAAGTTGTAATTTTAAAAATTCTTGAATTTGAAAAAGATACAATTTTGAAAATTTTATAATTTTAAAATAATTTACAATTTTAAAATGTTGCAATTTTGAAAACAGTGCAATTTTAAAAATGTTGTAACTTTTAAAAATATTAAACTTTGAAAATATTTTTTAACTTGAAAAAAATTACAATATTGAAAACTTAATATTTTAAAAAGTTGAAGGCTTGAAAAAGTTTCAATTTTTGAAAATTTTGAAATTTTGAAAAGTTAAAATCTTGAAAAAGTTTAAATTTTGAAAAGTTAAAATCTTGAAAAAGTTGATATTTTTAAAATATTGTTATTTTAAAAGTTGTAATTTCAAAAAAGGTTATTTTTTTTTTTTTTTAAAAGTTACGCTTTTAAAAAACTTGTAATTTTGAAAAGGTTGTTGTTTTGAAAAAGTTACAATTTTAAAAAAATTTCAGTTTTGAATTTTAAAAAAACTTTCATTTAGAATAATTTAAGATTTTTGAAAAGTTGCAATTTTTAAAAAGTTACAATTTTGAAAGAAAAATGAAAAAAAATGTAATTTGAAAAAGTCAAAATTTTGAAAAGAAGTCGCAAATACTGAAATGTTGTACTATTGAAAAAGTTGAATTTTTGAAAAAGTTTGATTTTGAAACAAAGTCACATTTTAAAAATGTTGCAATTTTTAAAAAGTTTTCATCTTTTGAAAAACTTACAATATTGTAAAAGACGTAGTTTGGAGAAATTTACAATTTTGACAAAGTGGCAATTCTAAAAAAATTGTAATTTTAAAATTCTACAATATGAAAAAGACACAATTTCGAAAAAGTTGCAATTTTGAAAAAAATGAAAATTTGAAAATGTTACAATTTTTAAAAAGTTATAATTTAAAAAAATTTAAATTTTGAAATGTTGCCATTTTGAAAACATTGCAATTTCAAAAAAATGTTCCAACTTTGAAAAAGATTCAACTTTTAAAAAAATTACATTTGAAAAATCTATAATTTTCAAAAGTTAAAATTTTGATAAATTTACAACTTTGAAAGCGTTTATATTTTGAAAATATTGTTATTTTCAAAAGTTGCAATTTTGAAAAATATGTAATTTTGAAAATGTGGCAATTTCAAAAGGTAATTTTTTTAAAAAGTTGTAATTTTGAAAATGTTGCGATTTTGAGAAATTTACGCTTTTAAAAAGTTACAATTTTGAAAAGTTTGGAATTTTAAAAAAACATTCATTTAGAATAATTTACAACTTTTAAAAATGTACAATTTTCATAAGTTGCAATTTATAAAAAAGTTACAATTTTGAAAAAAAAATGGAAAAAAAAAATAATTTGGTAAAGTCAAAATTTTGAAAAATTCGCAATTATTGAAATGTTGTATTATTGACAATGTTGAAATTTTGAAAATATGTAAGTTTTAAAAAAAAAAAAAAAAAAATTATTATTGGCAAATAGTTTTTTGAAAGGGACTATACCCTTGAGAACAAAAGAAGGCCTAAGAGCCGAAATAAGAGTGAGAATCAGAGAGAATGGATCAAGATCCGAGTGTTACAATGAAGCTTGAAGTAGCCCAGAAACAACTACTCAAAGGAGACAAAACAGCAAAATTACTACAACAAAATTAAGTTTTTAATAATTTTATTTTTGAAACAAAAGATTCATTCTAGATTTAATTTTTAAAATGTTATCAATTTTGGAAAAAGATTCATTCTTAATAAGTTTCAATTTTGAAAAACTTACAATATTGTAAAATATATAGTTTTGAGGAAATCTGAAATTTTGACAAAGATACACTTTTGAAAAAGTTGTAATTTTAAAATTCTTGAATTTGAAAAAGTTACAATTTTGAAAAAGTTATAATTTTAAAATAATTTACAATTTTAAAATGTTGCAATTTCAAAAATGTTCCAACTTTTCAAAATATTCAACTTTGAAAATATTTTAACTTGAAAAAATTACAATTTTCAAAACTTAATATTTTGAAAAAGTTGGAGTCTTCAAAAGTTTCAATTTTTTAAAAATTGAAATTTTGAAAAGTTAAAATCTTGAAAAATTTGCAATTTTGAAAAAGTTGATATTTTGAAAATATTGTTATTTTGAAAAGTTCGAATTTTGAAAATGCGTCAATTTCAAAAGGTTATTTTTTAAAAATAGTTAGGCTTTTAAAATGCTCGTAATTTTGAAAATGTTGCAGTTTTGAAAAAGTTACAATTTTGAACGGCTTTGATTTTTTTAAAAAATTGATTTAGAATAATTTAAGATTTTTCAAAGGTTGCGATTTCTAAAATGTTACAATTTTGAAAGAAAATGGAAAAAATTGTAATTTGAAAAAGTCAAAATTTTGAAAAGAAGTTACAATTATTGAAATGTTGTATTATTTAAAATGTTGAAATTTTGGAAAACTTTGATTTTTTAAACAAAGTCACATTTTCAAAAAGTTTCAATTTTTAAAAAGATGTAATTTTTATAAAGTTATCATCTTTTCAAAACGTTTCATTCTTAATTAGTTTCAGTTTTGAAAAACTTACAATATTGTAAAAGATGTAGTTTTGAGAAATTTGCAATTTTGACAAAGTTGCAATTCTAAAAAAATTGTAATTTAAAAAATTCTACAATATGAAAAAATATACAATTTCAAAAAAGTTGCAATTTTGAAAAAAAATGAAACTTTGAAAATGTTACAATTTTGAAAAAGTAATAATTTTAAAAAATTGCAATTTGGAATACAATTCAATTTAAAAACGATGCAATTTTGAATACGTGGCAATTTAAATTTTGAAAAGATGCAATTTTTAAAAATATGCAATTTTGAAAATGTGGCAATTTCAAAAGGTTAATTTTTTTAAAAGTTACTAGTTTGAAAAAAGTTGTAATTTTGAAAACTTTGCAATTTTGAAAAATTTACAATTTTCAAAAAGTTACAATTTTAGAAAGCTTGGAATTTTAAAAACTTTCATTTAGAATAATTTATGATTTTTAAAAATTTACAATTTTGATAAGTTGCGATTTATAAAAGGTTACAATTTTGAACAAGAAATGGAAAATAAAATAAAATTGGTAAAGTAAAATTTTTGAAAAAGTTGCAATTATAGAAAATGTTGAAATTTTGAAAAGTTGTAATTTTGAAAAATTTCTATTGTTGAAAAAAAGTTATATTTTTGAAAAGTTGCAATATTTAAAAAGATGTAATTTTTACAAAGTTATCAATTTTGAAAAAGATTCATTTTTAATCGGTTTCAATTATGAAAAACTTACAATATTATAAAATATGTAGTTTAGAGAAATTTGCAATTTTGACAAAGTTGCAATTTTGAAAAAAATGTAATTTTAAAAATTCTAGAATTTGAAAAAGATACAATTTTGAAAAAATTATAATTTTAAAATAATTTATAGTTTTGAAATGTTGCAATTTTGAAAACATTACAATCTAAAAAATGTTCCATCTTTTAAAAATATTCAACTTTGAAAATATTTTAACTTGAAAAAATTACAATTTCGAAAACTAAATATTTTGAAAAAGTTGAAGTCTTGAAATTTGTTCAAATTTTTAAAAGAAATTTTGAAAAGGTAAAATCTTGAAAAAGTTACAAATTTGAAAATTTTGATGTTTTGAAAGTATCATTATTTTGAAAAGTTACAATTTTGAAAATGTGGCAATTTAAAAAGGTTACTTTTTTAAAAAAGTTACTATTTTTAAAAACTTGTAATTTTGTAAATGTCATAGTTTTAAAAATTTACAATTTGCAAAAGTTGCAATTTTCAAAAGTTTGGAATTTTAGAAAAACTTTCATTTAGTATAATTTATTATTTTTTAAAAATCAATTTTGATAAGTTCAGTAATTTTAAAAAAGTTACAATTTTGAAAAAAAAATGGAAAAAATTAAAAAAATTTGTAAAGTAAATTTTTGAAAAAGTTGCAATTATGAAACGTCAGACTATTGAAAATGTTAAAATTTTGAAAAATTTCTATTGTTGAAACAAAGTTATGTTTTTGAATAGTTGTAATTTTTAAAAAGTTATCATTTTTGAAAAAGATTCATTCTTAATAAGTTTCAATTTTGAAAAACTTACAATATTGTAAAATATGTAGTTTTGAGGAAATTTGCAATTTTGACAAAGATACAATTTTGAAAAAGTTGTAATTTTAAAAATTCTTGAATTTGAAAAAAAGATTCAATTTCGAAAAAGTTATAATTTTAAAATAATTTACAATTTTTAAATGTTGCAATTTTGAAAACATTGCAATTTAAAAAGCGTTCAACTTTTAAAAATATTCAACTTTGAAAATATTTTAACTCAAAAAAATTACAATTTTGAAAACTTAATATTTTGAAAAAGTTGAAGTCTTGAAAAAGTTTCAATTTTTGGAAAAGTTGAAATTTTGAAAAGTTAAAATCTTGAAAAAGTTGTAATTTTGAAAATATTGTTATTTTGAAAAGTTGCAATTTTGAAAATGTGGCAATTTCAAAAGGTTAGTTTTTTTAAAAAAAGTTATGCTTTTAAAAAAACTCATAATTTTGAAAATGTTGCAGTTTTCAAAAAGTTACATGAAAATTTTACGAGGTTTGAAAAGTTTTGAATTTTAAAAAAACAATTCAATTAGAATAATTTAAGATTTTTGAAAAGTTGCAATTTCTAAAAATTTACAATTTTGAAAGAAAAATGAAAAAAATTGTAATTTGAAAAAGTCAAAATTTTGAAAAGAAGTTGTAATTCTTCAAATGTTGACTATTGAAAATGTTGTATTTTGAAAAAGCTTGATTTTTGAAACAAAGTCACATTTTTAAAAAGTTTCAATTTTTAAAAATATGTAATTTTCAAAAAGTTATCAGTTTTTGAAAACGTTTCATTCTTAATCAATTTTAGTTTATGAAAACTTACAATATTGTAAATGATGTAGATTTGAGAAATTTCAAATTTTGACAAAGTTGCAACTCTAAAAAAATTGTAATTTTAAAAATTCTACAATATGAAAAAGATAAAATTTGAAAAAGATGCAATTTTGAAAAAAAATGAAAATTTGAAAATGTTACAATTTTGAAAAAGTTATAATTTTAAAAAATTTACAATTTTTAAAAGTTGCAATTTTGAAAACATTCGTAATTTAAAAATGTTCCAACTTTTAAAAAGATTCAACTTTGAAAAAAATTACATTTGAAAAATCTACAATTTTGAAAAGTTAATATGTTGATAAAGTTGCGATTTTGAAAATGTTTATATTTCCAAAATATTGTTATTTTGAAAAGTTGCAATTTTAAAAATATGCAATTTTGAAAATGTGGCAATTTCAAAAGGCTAATTTTGTTAAAAAATTCTATTTTGAAAAAACTTGTAATTTTGAAAATGTTCATAGTTTTGAAAATTTTACAATTTTCAAAAAGTAACAATTTAGAAAAGTTTGGAATTTTAAAAAAACATTCATTTAGAATAATTTACAAATTTTTAAAATTTAGAATTTTGATAAGTTAATTTATAAAAAGTTACAATTTTGAAAAAAAAATTGAAAAAAATATAATTTGGTAAACTCAAAATTTTGAAAAAGTTACAATTATTAAAACGTTGTACTATTGAAAATGTTGAAATTTTGAAAAGTTGTAATTTTTGAAAGCTCGTCTATTGTTGAAACAAAGTTACAGTTTTCAAAAGTCGCAATTTTAAAAAGATGTAATTTTTAAAAAGTTATCATTTTTGAAAAAGATTCATTTTTAATCAGTTTAAATTTTGAAAAATTACAATATTGTAAAATATGTAGTTTTGAGGAAATATTAAATTTTGAGAAAGATGCAATTTTGAAAAAGTTGTAATTTTAAAAATTCTAGAATTTGAAAAAGATTCAATTTTGAAAAAGTTAAATTTTTAAATAATTTACAATTTTTAAATGTTGTAATTTTGAAAACATTGCAATTTAAAAATGTTCCAACTTTTAAAAATATTCAACTTTGAAAATATTTTATCTTGAAAAATTACAATTTTGAAAACTTAATATTTTGAAAAAGTTGAAGTCTTGAAAAAGTTTCAATTTTGAAACAGGTTGAAATTTTGAAAAGTTAAAATCTTGAAAAAGTTGCAATTTTGAAAAAGTTGATATTTTAAAATATTGTTAGTTTGAAAAGTTGCAATTTTTAAAAATATGTAATTTTGAAAATGTGGCAATTTCAAAAGGTTAAGTTTTTTTAAAAAGTTATATGATGCGGGAGCATAACTTGCAGAGGCCATAACTTTTGATCCGACCGTTGGATCATCCTAAAATTTTACAGGGTGGTAGATATACATTTGTACTATGCTTGGGACAACTTGCCTGTAAGGTTGTGCTCATTTTGGCACGTTTTCAGGCTCGGTTTCCGTCATCTAGTGGTCTAAAATTGGCTCCGAATGTTTTTTCTGCTTTTCTCTAGGTCTTAGAACTTTAATAACTTTTGTTGTGCTTTTCAGAATAATTCCAAATTTCGCGTGAGCCCTAATTTATGAATGCATATTTGGCACGCAAATTTTGGGGTCAATCCGAGTTGTTTTGCATTTTAGGGTTTTTTGGCATTTTAGGGTTTTTGGCATTTTAGGGTTTTAGAGTAGTCTTGAAATAAAAGGAGAATGGTAATGATGTAATAGATTCGTGTGAATTCCAGAATGAGAAGTAAGCTATTGTGAAACTCCTGGTTTTATTTACAAAGGTGTTTATGTGTGTTTTTGGAGGTATTTCAACCTCTTGCAGCTGGATTCACATCAATTGGTATCAGAGCTGGATTTTGATCTTGCGGAAATAATTAAGGTAACATATTACATTTTTATGTGTAGTTTTTACCTCTGTTTTATATAACCATGGCTAGACGCGGGAGGGGAGGTTATGCCCAGATGAATAGGCATATGCAGGAGCTACAGAGACAAATTGCTGAGCTCACGGGGAAGTTACCCACCTTAGAAGGAGACATGCAAATGGGGATGCAAACCCAGATAGTGATATTGAAGAAGAGACTCCATTAATGAATGAAGGAGGAGATGAAGAAGAAAATGAGAGAGACGAAGAAACCTTGAATGAGAGACCATTTGAGGAGAGATTGATCAAGGCTTTAGAGGGAAAGAATGACGACATCAAGATTAATGTTCCTGATTATGGTGGAGGGTTACGACCAGAGGAGTTGATTGATTGGTTAAATCGCATGGAAAAATTCTTTGAGTGGAAAACCCTTTCAGAGGAGAAGAAGGTTAAGTTTGCATGCACTAAGTTAGCTGGACATGCATTGATCTGGTGGGATCACCTACAAAATGAAAGACAAAGGAATGGAAAGGGCAAGATCCGAAACTGGAATAAAATGGTAAAGAAGCTGAAAGAAAAGTTTCTTCCTGTAGATTATGCTCAGACACTCTTTCGAAGGTTCCAAAACCTAAGGCAGAAGGATCTCAGCATTGAGGAGTATACTAATGAATTTTACAAGTTATCAATCAGGGTGGAACAGGGAGAGTCTGAAGAACAAAAGGCTACACGGTACATAAATGGGTTGAGTTACACCATACAAGATGAGCTGAGTATGCTCCGGATCCATAGCCTAGATGATGCTTATCAACTTGCATTAAAAGTAGAGGAAAAGAACAAGAGGAGTAATTTTAGAAGAGGTGTGAAGAGAGGTCCATCATCATCTCCAATGAGGGGTAGGGGTAGATTTGAATCTACAAAAGGTGAATCCTCTAATACAGAAGGGCATGAAGATTCTGGTCAAAGCCATGGTAACTACCAAAGAGGTAGGGGATTTCAGAGGGGAAGAGGTTATAATGGAGGACGGGGCTGGAATATCCCCCAAAGGCAATATACATGTTACAGATGTGGTGAAGAGGGGCACAGAGCTTTTGAGTGTCCGCACTATCCTACACAAGATAGATGGCAAGGAGAAAAACCACGAGTAAATCTAGTTGAGGCTGAAGAGGAAGAAGAAATGGAGGTTGCTGCAGACTTGGGTGAAACCCTCATGATAAGGAGGACGATGATTGTCCCAAGGAAGGAGAAAGAACGTGATGTTGCTGGAGCTGATTCATGGCTTCGAACAAATATATTTTGAACAAGATGCACCTCTGGAGGAAAGGTATGTAAAATTATTATTGATGGTGGTAGTTGTGAAAATATGGTTTCAATTGTAATGGTTGATAAATCGAATCGAGGTGTGATGACAAGCACCCATATCCCTATCGTATATCATGGTTCAAGAAAGGAAATGAAGTAACCATAGATAAAAGATGCCTTATAAAGTTTTCAATTGGGAATACCTACAGGGATGAGGTGTGGTGTGATGTTATCCCAATGGATGCATGTCATATATTATTGGGTAGGCCTTGGCAATACGATAGAAAGGTTACACATGATGGAGGGAAAAATACATATACCTTTTGGAAGGATGGTGTAAAGGTGGTCTTATTACCCTTCAAGGAAGAAGAGAAGAGTGAGGGATTGTTGGCTACAAAAGAGTTTGTTACAGAAATGGAAGAAGCTGGATGTTGTTATGCACTAATGTCAAAGAAGCTGGAGAAAGAAGGCTTTAATATACCTATTGCAGCAGAAAAGATACTAAAAGAATACAAAGATGTCATACCAGATGAGCTACCAGATGGGTTACCCCCAAAGCGAGATATTCAACACCATATTGATTTGATCCCAGGATCGGCCCTTCCAAACCAGGCAGCCTATCGGATGAGTCCGACACAGAGTGAAGAGTTGAACAGACAAGTGACAGATCTAATACAGAAAGGGTTAGTGAGAGAAAGCATGAGTCCATGTGCAACTCCAGCATTATTGACTCCCAAAAAAGATGGAGACTGGAGAATGTGTGTAGACAGTAGAGCCATAAACAAGATCACGATTAAGTATCGGTTTCCAATTCCGCGATTGGATGATATGATGGATGTGCTAGCGGGAGCCCGATATTTTAGCAAGATTGACCTACGGAGTGGCTACTACCAGATCCGAATCCGTGAAGGGGATGAATGGAAAACTGCTTTTAAAACAAAAGATGGATTATACGAGTGGATGGTGATGCCATTTGGGCTATCTAATGCACCCAGTACATTCATGAGGTTGATGAACAGAGTACTCCGAGAATACAATGGTAAGTTTTTGTTGTCTATTTTGATGATATTTTGATATTTAGTAAGACAGTGGAAGAACACTTGTTACATCTGAAATTGGTGCTAGACTTGTTACGTAAAGAGAGTCTATATGCAAACTTAAAGAAGTGTAGATTCCTTCAGAAGAGTCTTGTTTTTTTGGGATTTTTCATATCAGGGGATGGAGTGAGGATGGATGAGGAAAAAGTAAAGGCAATTCTGGAATGGCCTATTCCAAGGAATGTGACAGAGGTTCATAGTTTTCATGGATTGGCAACTTTTTATAGGAATTTCATCAGGAATTTTAGTAGCATTGTTGCACCCATAACAGAGTGTACAAAAGGGAGGGAGTTTGTATGGACTAAGGCAGCAACAGATAGTTTTGAATTGTTGAAGAAGAAAGTATCAGAAGCACCTGTTTTGGTATTGCCAGATTTTAGCAAGGTCTTTGAGGTTAATTGTGATGCCTCACATGTTGGGATTGGAGCTGTGTTGAGTCAAGAAGGATGACCTGTGGCATTCTTCAGTGAAAAGCTAAATGAATTCAGGAGGAAATATTCTACTTATGATGTGGAATTTTATGCTATTGTTCAAGCATTAAGGAACTGGAGACATTACTTGGTAGTAAAGGAATTTGTACTCTTCACTGACCATGAAGCCTTGAGGTATGTAAACACACAGAAGAAACTAAATAGTAGGCATGCAAAATGGGTTTCATTTTTGCAAGAATATACTTTTGTTTTAAAGCATAAGTCAGTAAAGCGAGAATCAGTTCATTGATGCCTTGAGTAGGCGTGTAGCCCCTTTTGACAACAATGGAAAATAAAGTCCTAGGGTTTGAGGCAGTTAAGGAATTGTATGAAGGTGATCCTGATTTTGGTGATGTTGTCGAAAGCTTAAGGAGCCTACAGTAGGTAGTGATTCTTTTGATTATTTGATACCAGGATGGTTATTTGTTTAGGGGAAACAATTGTGCATCCTTGTTGGTTCAATGAGAGAAAATATTATAAGAGAATTGCATAGTGGAGGGTTGGCTGGACACTTTGGTATAAGTAAGACAATTTCTCTTGTCGTAGAAAAGTATTATTGGCCAAAGGTAAAGAGGGACATCAGTAGGGTTGTAGCAAGATGTAGAGTGTGTCAAATGGCTAAGGGTCATGCACAGAATATTGGGTTGTATATGCCATTGCCTATCCCTACATGGCCATGGGTTGATCTGAGTATGGATTTTATGTTAGGGCTTCCTAACACACATGAGGAATGATTTTATCTTTGTTGTGGTTGATAGATTCTCTAAGATGGCACATTTTATTTCTTGTAAAAAATTAATGATGCTTCCGAATTGCAGATTTTTTTTTTCAGAAGTGGTTCGATTGCATGGAATTCCAAAAACGATCACTTCAGATCGGGACACGAAGTTTTTGAGTCACTTTTGGAGGACTCTGTGGAAGAAATTGGGGACACAACTACTACGGTTCGTGAGTGCATATCACCCCCAGATCAAGTAGTGAACAGAAGCTTGGGAAATCTCCTACGTTGTATAGTTGGAGAAAAGCCAAAACAATGGGACTTAGCTTTACCTCAAGCTGAGTTTGCATATAATAGCTCGATAAACAGGTCAACAGGGAGGTCTCCTTTCCAGATTGTATATGGTAGGAATCCAAAGGGGGTCCTTGATCTAATTGTTCTACCAGGTGAAGATGAAACTAGTGATGATGCAGAAGCATTTGCAGAACACATTCTACAGCTACAAGATGAAGTGAGGGAAAAGCTGAAAGTGAGTAATGCACAATATAAAACGGCTGCAGATGCCAGTAGGAGAGTAAGTGTATTTGAAGAAGGAGATATGGTGATGGTTCATCTTAGAAAAGAGAGGTTTCCAAAGGGAACATATAATAAACTCAAGTATAAGAAGATTGGGCCATGTAGGATTCTGAAGAAAATGAGTGATAATGCCTACAAGGTGGAGTTACCTGAAAACTTTGCTATCTCACCAGTTTTTAATGTTTCTGATTTATATAAGTTTCCAGGTCATGATGAAAATGTTGCAGAGGAGGAAGAAATAAACTGGAAGAAACAGATGCCGAAGGAGAAAAAGGAGAGGGTAATGCGTGTCTTGGACCAAAAGACAATCACTACTAGACATGGGAGCTACAACAGATATTTGGTACAGTGGGAAGGTTTGCAACAAGAAGAAAACACTTGGATTCCTGAGTGGGAGTTGAGGAAAATTGACAGTGCAAAATTAGATGAGTTCCATCAACAGAATTTGCAGGAGCTGAATTCTTTTCAACCAGGGGAGAATGATGCGGGAGCATAACTTGCAGAGGCCATAACTTTTGATCCGACCGTTGGATCGTCCTGAAATTTTACAGGGTGGTAGATATACATTAGTACTATGCTGGGACAACTTTTCCTGCAAGGTTGTGCTCATTTTGGCACGTTTTCAGGCTCGGTTTTCGTCATCTAGTGGTCTAAAATTGGCTCCGAATGTTTTTTCTGCTTTTCTCTAGGTCTTAGAACTTTAATAACTTTTGTTGTGCTTTTCAGAATAAGTCCAAATTTCGCATGAGCCCTAATTTATGAATGCATATTTGGCACGCAAATTTTGGGGTCAATCCGAGTTGTTTTGCATTTTAGGGTTTTTGGCATTTTAGGGTTTTGGCATTTTAGGGTTTTAGAGTAGTCTTGAAATAAAAGGAGAATGGTAATGATGTAATAGATTAGCGTGAATTCAGAATGAGAAGTAAGCTATTGTGAAACTCTGGTTTTATTTGCAAAGGTGTTTATGTGTGTTTTGGAGGTATTTCAACCTCTTGCAGTGATTCACATCATTATGCTTTTAAAAAAACTCGTAATTTTGAAAATGTAGTAGTTTTTAAAAAGTTACAATTTTGAAAATTTTACAGTTTTGAAAAGTTTGTAATTTTAAAAAAACTTTCATTTAGAATAATTAAAGTTTTGAAAATTTGCAATTTTTTAAAAGTTACAATTTTGAAAGAAAAATGAAAAAAATTGTAATTTGAAAAAGTCAAAAGTTTGAAAAGAAGTTGCAATTATTGAAATGTTGTACGGTTAAAAATTTTGAATTTCGAAAAAGTTTAATTTTTGAAACAAAGTCACATTTTTATAAGCTGCAATTTTTAAAAAGATGTAATTTTTAAAAAGTTATCATCTTTGAAAACATTCCATTCTTAATTAGTTTCAGTTTTGAAAAACTTACAATATTGTAAAAGATATAGTTTTGAGAAATTTACAATTTTGACAAAGTTGTAATTCTAAAAAATTGTAATTTTAAAAATTCTACAATATGAAAAAGATATAATTTGAAAAATTTGCAATTTTTTTAAAAATGAAAATTTGAAAATGTTACAATTTTGAAAAAGTTATAATTTTAAAAATTTGCAATTTTGAAAACATTGCAATTTTAAAAATGTTCCATCTTTTAAAAAGATTCAACTTTGAAAACATTTTACGTTTGAAAAATCTACAATTTTAAAAAGTTAATATTTTGATAAAGTTACAATTTTGATAAATTTGTAATTTTGAAAACGTTTATATTTTCAAAATATTGTTATTTTGAAAAGTAGCAATTTTGAAAAATATGTAATTTTGAAAATGTGGCAATTTCAAAAGGTTAATTTTTTTAAAAAATTACTATTTTGAAAAAACTTGTAATTTTGAAAATGTTGTAGTTTTGAAAATTTTACAATTTTCAAAAAGTTACAATTTTGAAAAGTTTAGAGTTTTAGAAAAACTTTCATTCAGAATAATTTACAATTTTTAAAAATTTACAATTTTGATAAGTTGCAATTTATAAAAAGTTACAATTTTGAAAAAAAAAGGAAAAAAAATATAATTTGGTAAAGTCAATTTTTTTAAAAAGTTGCAATTATTGAAACATTTTTTTTTCTTAGTGGCAAATAGTTTTTATGAAAGGGACTATACCCTTGTACGGTAAAGGCTTAGAAGCCGGATGTTCCCAAGCGAGAAAAATAACAAAATCAATAAGGACGCAAGCAGGAATATATCCTACCAAAACCAGCACAAAAACCCACAAAACACAGTGAGTAAACAACAACAAAGTAAAAGAACAACGCCGATGAGAACAGTAGCATCCAACCTAAGTGCATCGGCGCGCACCCCCATGGAAACCACGATATGATTTTCTACTAACCATGCTCCATTCCGCATTGTTTTCATCTTCCACATCCAGAACCTGAATCAAAATTTGGATCCCTCGCCTCCAAAGTCAACAATGCAATCTTTTCACCTGAACTGTCCTTCGTTCTTTCTCCACATTTCATATTAGCATTTAAAAGTCTTTGTTTAGGATCTTTATTAGAGATACTCTGTCGGTTCATTTCCAGCATTTCAGACGCCAAATCTACCGCACTTTCTTCTTCCTCTGACCCAGTTTCCCATTCAGAGGATTCACTATCTTCTTTGTTTGACGCGTGAGCAGTTTTTTTTGGGTTTTCTCACTCCTTCTCCGCCATTTCAGACTGTCCTACGTGGGTAGAGTGTTCACCACATAGCACTTCGACTAGATTCAGTTTGGGACGGGATAGTCACATTGTTGCAGTCACCTTTGCAAGGGATCTCTTTGTTGATGATCCGCTCCTCCTCGCAGTTGTTTTTCCTGTCTATTCCATCCGCTGCCCCCTTTTTACATGTGCACAGTTTGGCTTGGAAGTTGACCTTCCAGCATTTGGGACAGACCAAACCGTGATCATCAGGAATTATGCTCTGCACAAAACGGCCAGTGGGGGAAGATAGTATGATGTTCTTTGGGAGAACAGCCCCCACCTCCATGCTGACACATATCTTTGCTCTTACAAGTCTGCTTCTGGATTTTGTTGTAGGTTCCAAGGAGATTAACTCTCCCATTGATGCGGCTATGCCAAGTAGGACTTCGTCCTCCCAAAATTCCACTGGAAGAGCCGGCAGAGATATCCAAATGGGAAACTCTTTGATTTGAAGAGAAACCCCTGGCTTCCATCGCTTCAGATGCAGGGTAGCTCTTCCAAACATCCAAGGGGCTACGTTGAGGACCTTAACCATCTCTTCTTCCTTTGAAAAATTGAAAAGAAGGGTGCTATTGGGAAGAGCGATGATATCTACCCAACAACACCATTTCCGCCCGCACCATTTGCGGACTGCATCAATATTTGGTCGGTATCCTGCAAAAGCTCCAATGAGTGCAAAAGGAAACCTAGACTTGGCCTTCTCAATCACTGATGCTGGGACAACAATGCAATGAGCTTTCTCTTCTTCATCCCAGATGGGGGAAAGAGTAGTAGTCACACCTGTGGATTGAGGGAACAACCTGGACACCCAAGAGCAAGAATCCATAGTCTTAACCTGGACACCCAACCTAGGAACAACCTGGAAATTATTGAAACATTGTACTATTGGAAATGTTGAAATTTTGAAAAGTTGTAATTTTTGAAAACTTTCTATTGTTGAAACAAAGTTTTGTTTTTGAAAATCTATAATTTTAAAAATTCTTGAATTTTAAAAAAGATACGATTTTGAAAAAGTTATAATTTTAAAATAATTTACAATTTTGAAATGTTGCAATTTTGAGAACCTTATAATTTAAAAAAATTACAATTTTGAAAAGTTGCAATTTTTAAAACATTGAAATTTTAAAAATGTTCAAAATTTTAAAAGATTCAACTTTGAAAATATTTTAACTTGAAAAAATTAGAATTTTGAAAAAGATTCAATTTTTGAAAAAGTTGAAATTTTGAAAAGTTAAAATCTTAAAAAGTTGGAATTTTGAAAATGTTGATATTTTGAAAATATTGTTATTTTGAAAAATATACATTTTTAAAAATGTGGCAATTTCAAAAGGTTAATTTTTAAAAAAATTTACTATTTTGAAAAAACATGTAATTTTGAAAATGTTGCACTTTTGAAAAAGTTACAATTTTGAAAATTTACCAATTTTGAAAAGTTTGGAATTTAAAAAAAAATTCATTTAGAATAATTTACGCTTTTTTTAAAATTTGCAATTTTGAAAAGTTGTAATTTTTAAAAGTTACAATTTTTTAAAAATGAAAAAAATATTGTAATTTTAAAAAGGCAAAAATTGAAAAAGTTGCAATTATTGAAATGTTGTACTATTGAAAATGTTGGTTTTTTTGAAAATTTATAATTTTTGAAAAGTTTCAATTTTTAAAAAGATGCAATTTTTAAAAAGTTATCAAGTTTTGAAAAAGTTTCATTTTTAATAAGTTTCTATTTTGAGAAACTTACAATATTGTAAAAGATGAAGTTTTGAGAAATTTACAATTTTTACAAAGTTGCAATTTTGAAAAATTTGTATTTAAAACTTACTATAATTTGAAAAGATACAATTTTGAAAAATTTATAATTTTAAAAATTTACAATTTTGAAAAGTTGCAATTTTGAAAACATTGCAAGTTAAAAATGTTCCAACTTTTAAAAAGATTCAACTCGAAAAAATTTATGTAGTGCCCACTTCCCTTCGACACCTTTTATTATGGATTTTGACCCTGTGGACTATATTATGGACATTATTGTGACTTTTGATTCAGTATGATGATTAGATGTTAGAGCATGGACTATTATCGACTCTGATTCACATATGATGCATGATGATTGTTAGAGACATTTTTATATAGATGTTAACATGTTGTTGGACATGGTTATATATATTTATGGATGTGGTTAGGACATGTGATATTTGGATAGATTGAGTAGACCAAGAAAATTGAATTAAAATTGATGATGATATAGTTGTTGATGAAACTGTGAGTGATATTGTTGATTTTCTTGATGATTGTTGTGATTCACATATATATCGATGACCTTGAAATTATATTTATATTCATTTGGATGTTCTGATATGGCCACATGGTTGAGAGAGGTTATTTTTTTTTTGTGGGTTAAACATATCACAAAAATCATCCGGGATTGGAGACCAACCACTTTGGAATTCTAGATGAATTCAACAAGGTCACCATGGAAACTTGTAATTGTTTGTGTGTGTTTGATTGTGTTAGGGATTCCCATGGGGGGGATCACCTTTAAATGTGACCAAGGGACTTTGTGTATTTTCTTTTATTTGGTTCCTTTGTTTAAGTTAGTATGTGTTTTAAAAGTGATGTGTTTCCCCTTTCTATTTAATCAAATAAATTGTGGTAAAGTATGTGAGAAAACATATTGTTAAAAGATTAATAAATCAATTGGGACATAAGAAAGTAATTATTAGGGTTGTTGGCTCTTGTTTTAAATGTTTTAGTAATGTGTAAGAGATGTGTAAGTTAATTTTGGAGTGTGAAACACTCCACCTTCTTGGAAATTTGAATTGTCCTTGGAGGCTGATTTTGGAGGCTTGTGGGACAAGTTAGACTTGTCCCACACCTCTTAAATTTATATACCAACCTTACCTATGGTTGGAGAGTTAAATTTAGACTTTCATTATGCATTTTTGTAAGTCAAGTTGTATGTTTTAATTGCACTTTCTTACATATTTTTAATTTCAGTCCTTTGGGGTGTGGGCTTGTTTTGGAGTGTGTAAGTAAACTATCATATTATTCACCCACCTAATTATTATGCATTGGAGAATGAAGTTTTTGGTGCTCAAAATAGTCTCACCCCAGTTTACCTTTGAAAATATATCGATTTATGGCCTCTGTCACTTTATTTTTCCCTGTGTTGTGCTTGGTTAATCTTTGTTGCCATTTTTAATTTGTTCCTGGGTTGTAGATCACTTATGGGTCCATGGTTTGCTCCTTGTTTCTTTGTTCCTCTGGAAAAGGTCTGTAATTTGGGTCTCTCATTCTCTGTTCATCTAAAAACTTGGGTTCTCCCATGTTTTTCATTCTCCATGATCGGGGTTTGTTTTCCTTTTCATTTCTACCCTAAATACTTGAAGAAAAATGAATGGATGTGTCTCTGATGGATGTATTTGAGCCTTGTAACACTTCTAAATTCTCTGTCCTTGGAGAAATTTTCATTTTCGGGCTCAAATGATCATTTTTCTTCGCTCTCGAGGGCAAGATTGGCAACATTTTCTTCACTAATCATATATCCAATAGTCCTCCTAGAAGATATTTTTGTGTTTTGCAAAGGAACACAATATATAGCAAAATAAATTTCACCCCCTTCCTAAAAATAGCCTAAGGCTTGTACTTGCCCATGCATCCTAATTTTATCCTCTATTTAATAATAAATAAAAGGATAAAATAATACAAACTAGAGCATGCGATTACAAATAGGTATTAATATCCTTGTTTCTAATGAATTCAAACTAAAGTTTACTGTTCTATTTTTAATAAGGAAAGGGTGAATAATTTGCTAGAAATAAGATTGCTTGCTAGGAAGACTCTCTCCATTGATCATGCAACTCTATCTCCTCTATTTTGTCCTGTTGTGGAGGCATGCAAAACTAATTTTGTGTAAGAAAAAAATAATTACAATAAATGTAATATTTGTAAAGTATAAACCTCGATTATGGGGACCACTGCCCATATGCACATGCTCGATATTAGACATCTCATTCTAATTGGTCACATGAGTGACACTCTGCGAATCAATTCTGGCTCCTCTCAGAGCGGGGACCAATTTTACATTATACTTGGTTTTTCCACCTTGTGGATTTAAAAATACAAAGGTAAATCATTTTTTTACCACCTTGTGAACTTTATGCATGCCATACTATAGTCTACCACCTTTGTTATATACGTGTATTGTATAACTTTCACCTTTGCAATTTAGATAATACTTGGTGAATAAGGTTTAAACCTACCTTTTGAGTCATCATTATTTGTATGATGGTGGTTAGCTCCTTTAATTTATTTGATTACATAAATTATGGTTTCAGACTTTAGAAAGTAAATTCAATGATTTAAATTGTGGACACATGGGTGACCCCTTCCCATGCCGACTCACCCTCATATGCTTTGTCGCTGGCATTTGTAACTTGAGTTGAGTTTTTGGAAATTTGGTGATCATCTTCGGCCCTTGATTTCTATACTTTCGTATCTAATGCCGTTGATCCTTGACTATGATTAGGGTTTTAAACTGGTAATTAATGTGGTCGATGGAAATCGACTATGGTTAATCGCTTTGATCTTTGAGCTTGATTCTCAACCATTGATCCTCATACACGATGAAGCCTGATCGTTGATCTCAAATCATGGTTGAGTTAGGTTGAACTCTGCTAAGGTAAATGAATTAAAATGCTCGAACCCTTTCATTTTGATCATTTTTTGGCTTGCTCGCAGAGAGTGGCGAAGCCCTGGGAAAATTTTCTTGGACGCCATTAATGACTGATTTTGAGCTTGGTTCTTCTATATTTGCTCAACCTTCTTAACTATGTTGTATTTTCATTTTTATGTTTCTTCTGAGGAGGTGGACATGGTATCTTACTTGTCTGCCACTTGCATCGTGAACCTAAAGTTTTGACTGTGTGTCACTCTCGGCCTTCCAAGATCTGTTGCGAGGTTGTCTGGTATAGCATCTTAACATTCGAGATTTCCATGTGAGGCATTGTTGTCATGACTGCATTTTTGTAAACTATGAGCTTGAAACTATATTATTCTCTCGGTCTCGTTATTTTTCTTCAAATTGGCCACCCTTATTGTCGGTTTCAAGCTTTGTGTTTCCTTTGTTGAGCTTGGTTCTATGTTGCTGGCATCACTGTTTGATGAAGAGAATGGTAAGTTTTGATCTTCTAAGTACCACCGTTACTTGTCTTTGCCACTTCTACTTCAAAGTGTTGATAAAAATTTTCTTTTGCATTTTCATGTGACACCTTGGTTTCTTTGGTTGTTTCGAGTTGAAAATGTGTTGGTTTGTCCCTTTTTTATGAACTTGATGGCCACTTGAGGGTTGCTCAGATTTGATTTAAACAATAAGCACTATTTCTTACCTTGATCTTTCCTTTAATCCACATTAATGGGTCTACGATGAAGAACTAAGATCTATATTTTTCGAGTAGTGTGTATTTGTATTTGCTTTGATTTTGAAATTTTGGCTTGTGTATCATTTATTCTTCTGAAATCATCACTCGGCTCTTGAGACTTTGCTATTTGTGTAGACATGTTGCTAAGAGAAAAACTCCATGGGTGAGTGTTTTCCTTTTCTACCGGGATTGTTCCCTTTTCTTTTGAGTCATAATAATGAAAACCATTGTTGGGTACTTGAACTTTGTTGGATTTCTCTTTTCAGACTAGGGCAATATGTTTTTTTTTATGCTGACCTAGGTGGTAAGTTACACATTCTATCTCTAACATTTTGATTCAAACCTGATCTATTGATACTCATTCATGGGCTATTCAATTTTTGACTTGTTGACCCGATTACGCACTTCTCTGTTCTAAAAATTATGAATCTTGTATTTAATTTTGAGCTCTGAAGACATACTATGGCATGCCGAACACTTGATACTTGCTTCATTTTGATAGTTTTAGGATGGTTGTATTTTTAGGATTATCTAGTAATTTCATTTCTCAATTGTTTAAGCTATAAAGAATGCTAAAAGTACTTCAATCTAATGAATGAAAGTACAGTCCATTTCTTTTCTGCATTATATATTGTATTTCCCTTCATTACAACTTTGATATGTATCTTTGGAAAATTTCTAAATGTCCATTTTACATGGCGAAGCCCTATCAATTTTTTTATAATCTTTTCTTTAATGCATTTCTAGAAATAGTAGTTGTATTTTCTAATCCGAATAGAGAAAGTAATAGCTTTCTTAATGAATTGATATAGCAAATTGAGAGTTAAAAACATGTTAGCTATTTATTTTGATCATGAGATGTTATTTTGCTTTCTATATCACTTATTTGATTTGCATAGTTCCTTTAAAGCATGTAGCAATTAAAAACAACATGATAAAAAGTTCTAAATGTTCATTTTTCATGGAAAAGCCACGAATTTTTTTCCAGAATCTTCTTTGTCATTCTATTTCATCTGTAATCCCTTCTTTCCATTTAGCTTCATCTTCTTGAAATCTAATTCTTCCTCTTCTACCTGTAACTAAAACAAGTGTTTATATATTCCACTCTCTCAGACCTTTGAAACTTCTTCCATTTCAGAACAACTATTGGAACTTTGAGTTACATTCTTATTTTTCTCACATGCACTTATGACCAGTCTATTTTTCTTTTGGATGCAACCTATACCGTACACTTAGGAAAATAGTTAGAAAATAATTAGGCTTTTGGCCTCTCTTTTTCCATGTTTCTTATTCTCTTTTCTATATTTCTGCTTCATGAGTGAGCTATGCAATCTGATCTTCAAATAAATTACATCTCCTATTGCTTAGAGATCCATATGCACGAATTAGGAAAGTATAGGAATATGGATTAACCCTGAGCTCTTTATTGATGATTTCCTTATTTTTTTTATTTTCAGGTACCATGCCTTGAGGATGAAAGGAGCCAACAAGGAGATGCTCTACATAACGAACAATATATAAGGCAATGATGGGTTCACTCATACTACTTTGCTTTTTATTTCATGCATGTCTACTTCTTACTTTAGTAGATATTATTTCCTTTTCAGTCACATCTCACGGCTTGTGTGGGAAACATTTGACTCTCCTTGTGAATAAAACATTGAGTTCTGAAAATGAGTTGTGTATTTCTTGTGCATTCTAGCTTTTCTGTATGGATCATATGATGAACTAAACAACTCAGTAACATAATTGAATGTCTTAATCTTAAAGGAAAGAACATTAATAAGGGCCTGTAACATTCAGTAATAAACTCTAATTTGTGTAATCTACATTTCTGTTTGTTGCTTCAAAACTTAACACTTCACCTACTCTGTAATTCGGTGTCTTCAACAAGACAATAGAGTTGTCCTTTGGGGTTTTCTATTCTTTTGCTGAAGATGAAAATAAATTACAGACTATGTGATTTTTTTGGTTTTGAGATAGCAGACATAAATGTAAATTTCATTTAATATTGTAACTAATTCAACAGTAACAAATAACATAATGACTTCCTTAGCTTAGGTATACTTCACCCAAGACTTCTCATCATAACGACGAAGTTTCAAGTTGCCCATTTTTGCACAAGTGTAAAAATTATGAACATTTATTGTGATCCTACAGGGAAAGCTTCCTTCTAGCTTGTAGACTAGTACCTTACTCTTGTCCATTGGGTATGGAATCTGAAGTATATAACCAAAATTTTCCTTTTTCGAAAGGTCCAACCCTTCCAAAACAAACAAAAGCTAGTAAAGGATATGATAAACAAATCACGTGCATGAATGGACTTATTGAATTGAAAAAAAATGCAATGTGTAGGAACTGCACTTATTAAAGGGAAATCCTACTCTAAAAATCACTGTAAGATTTTCAATAATAGTGTTTGAGAAACATACCATTCACATGAATGGAAAGTTCCTCTCCATTCAACTTTCAAAGCTAAAAAGCATTGTCTTCTTTGCAAGTTGAAATCATGTAAGGACCACTCAGAGTGTATCAAACTTCGAGTGTCTTCCTATCTTAGCACGAAAAACATCCCATTTTAACACAATATCTCCTTCATTGAAGACTCTAAATTTGGATTTCTTGTCAAAAGTCTTCTTCATTTTTTTAATTCTTTTCCATATTTAAATGAGCTTGATCTCTTAATTCTTGTAATTCCATTAACTCTACATAATGAACCTGTAATGGTTCATTCTCAAGCAGCTCCATTTCATGTAGAAAATATAATGTAGGTAACTCCACTAAAATAGGTATTCTTGATTCTTTTCTGTACACAAGTCTGTATGGTGAATTACCAAATGATCTTATAGGAGTCACTCTGTCAGCCCAAAGTGTTGAATTCAACATTAGGTGCCGTTTGATTATCCTTGAGCGTTCTTCTAATGATCCTTAACAAGTTTTCGTTAGTACTCTCAGCTAATCCATTACCTTGTAGGTAATAATTGGATGAAGAGATTAAATAGATTCCATAGTCAACAACCCAATCTGTTATCTTTACACCAAGAAATACTCAAGCATTTTCTGATATGATAGTTGTTGGAACACCAAATCTGCACACTATAACTTCATAAAAGGATAGTATCGTAGCTTTTAGCATCTTTCAAGGCTATTGCTTCAGTCCATCATGTAAAATAATCATAAAGTTAAGATCCACTTATGTCCTTGTGAAAAGGTAGGTTTATCATGCCAATAAAGTCAAGACCCACTGCATAAAAGGCTGATCAACTAAAATGGGCTGCAAGGGCAGTGAAGCTAGGCATTCGTTTCTAACAAAGAAATCACATTTCTTACACTTTCTAATCCATTCGAAATAGTCATTGAATATGCTAGGCCAATAGTAACCTACTTTCATGATTTTTAAGGTTGTAGTACATGTTGAGAAGTGACCTCGTGCAGGTCCTTCATTGAATTCTGATAATATTTTCTAAATTTTATCATAATCAACACATTGCAGCAAGATCCCATTTATATCCCTTTTGAATAACACACCATCAATGAAAAGATAAGGAATAGCTTAGAATCTGAAATATCTTTGTTTATTCTTATACATACCTTCTAGATAGGTGCCATTCTCAGTAAGTAATTAACCAAATCAGTCATCCACCTTGATTCTTGGATCTCTCGAGCAAGTTCAAAGCTCTGCTAATTTTCTGGTTGGACCATAATTTTTGATTGCTGATACACAATTTCAGCATGTTGTTTTGAATCATCTAGTTCTGTAGCTTGTTGTTTTTCCATATCAGCAATTAGATGTTCACATAAACCTTTACCTTGAACCATCTTAGCAACCCGGATATCAACATCATATTCCATAACCTTCGTTATCCAGCCTGCTCTTTTCTCATTCAATTCTTTATTTAAAAGGAAAGCTTTCACACTTGGATGAGAAACAAGAACGTGAATTTTATTGTTTGAAATCATGTACTTAAAATTCTTTAGTCCTCTGACTACTGAAAGTACTTGTTTTTCAAGAAATGTGTACCTTGTTTCATAATCATGCAAACTCTATCCAAAGAAAGAAATTGGCTGCTCAATATTTTCATCATTAACCTGAGTTAAAATAGTTGAGATTGTTTCAACTCCCACAAGTGCATACATTGTAAAATCTTTATCAAAATTTGGATTTGCAAGAGTAGGAGCCTGAGAGATAGCTGTTTTGATTGCTTCAAAACCTTCTCTCCCTTCGCTGGTCCAAGAGAAATTTTCTCTTTCTTTAACATAGTTGTTAACGGTTTAACCAATGTCTTTGTAAAATTTGGAACAAATCTTCCAAAAAGTTGATTTTTCAAGAAAACTTTTTAATTCCTTCTTATGATGAGGTAATGATAGTTGTGATATAGCTTCGATTCTGAAAGGATCAATTACTAAACCTTTCTTAGAAACAATATGGCTGAGTAATTTACCTTGATGTACTGAAAAGATCAACTTCTTAGGATTCAAAGATATTCCAAACTACCTACATAGTTGAAAAGTCTGCCTTAAATGCATTAGATGTTCTTCAGAATATTTTGAAAATATAGTCACATCATCTAAATAGACAAGGATGCAATATGAAAATCCATGTCCATTACATGTTGAAATGTTACACCGGCATTTGAAAGACCAAAAGGCATTCTTTTGTAAGCATAAGTACCCCACTTGGTGGTAAAATCTATTTTATACCTATCTTCTTCTTAGACTAAAATCTAATTATATCCATTGTAACCATCTAGAAGAGATAGTCTGTCTGAACCTGAGACTGTTCTCAAAATTTGATCCATGTTTGGTAGTGGGTAATGATCTTTTAATGATGCTTTATTAAGATCTCTGAAATCCACACATAATCTAATTTCTCCATTTTTCTTCCTTACAGGAACAAGATTGGCTACCCAACTTGAATGCTTAACTGGAAAGATAATACCTGATTCAATCAACTTGGATAACTCTTTCCTCATAAGAGGTTCTTTTCTGGGATTTACATGCCTTTGTTTCTACCTAATTGGTTTAGAATTTTGCTACAATTCAATAGTATGTTGTGCTAAACTGGGATCAAACCCTTTCAGGTCTTGGTATCTCCAAGTGAAAACATCTTTAAATTCTCTACAAAGATTAATAAATGACTATTTTTCAGCTGAGGAACATACCTTTCCGAGAAGTAAATTTTTTCCTTCATCAATTGAAATCTCTTCATAGTTATCAGCATGCGTTGACAGCTTAGTTTTGTCTTTTCTTAACTGATCATCAGTACTGAAAATGTCTTCCAAAGTGACAAGACCTCAAGGCAATTTATTTGTCTTTAGTTGAACAATCTGATCACCATATAAATGTTGTAACTTATCCTAATTTACTGTAGAAAATTCAGCTTCCTGCTACAAAAACCTATAGATTTGATCATCATTTTCAAAAACCTACCAATTTAAATCATTATCAGGTATTGAGGGCCTAACAATTAGCTTAATATGAGGCTGAATTTTTTTTTTTCCATTTGTTCCAACACTTCAAAACTAGCACCAACTGCTGCAAGTCTATCTGCATGCTTATTTTCAGCTCTAGGAATAGACTGAATATTAATGGCATTGAAATCTTCCATTAAGTCTAAAACTCTATGTCTGTAAGACTTCATTAGTGGATTCTTACAAACATTGAAGTTTTTTACTTGATTGATAACCAACTCAGAATCACCAAAGATTTGTAATGTGCTGATACCTTTCTTTCTAGCCCAAAGTAAGCCATGAATTAATGCTTCGTATTTAGCTACATTACAAGTGCATGTAAATTGGAGACTCAAAGATGAGAAATACCTTTCATTTTTCAGGGAAGTGAGCATCAAACCTGCTCCCTGTCCTTTCTTGTTCTTAGCTCCATCAAAATGAAGCTTCCAAATCCCTTCTGCTGAATTTTTGTTTTAGACAGCAAGGGAAGTGGTGTATTTTCTTCATGCATACAATATACACCAAAAAGATGTTATTCAACTATATTTTCATCCATAAATAGGTTAGAAACACCATATAATGCTGAAACCTAAACTATATCATCAAAATTAGATTGATCTAATGCTGAATAATTAGCCACCGCATTTGCAGAATGAGGCTTAATGTGAAATCTGGCCAATGGTTCTGAATTGATAGTAACCTTAGTACCATAACGTGTAGTAAAAAATAAGGACCAATCCAAAGAGAGATAACCTCCTATTTTCGCTATGAAATCTCTAGATAAGCACAAGGCAAAGTATGGAGGTAGATCCACAACAGTAACATCTTGTAGAATAGAAACATTTGGGCAAGCATGTAGAGTTACCTCTAAATCTCTAATTACCCCAACTGTATTAGTTGCAGTCCCATCAAGCTGTAAAACACTCCTTTCTGTAGGCTCATACTACAGGCCCAATTTTTCTACAATTGTTTTTGGCATACCACGTAATTATGAACTAGGTTTTCACCAATAATCAATAATAAATAAAATGGCAAAGTGGTTTATTGATGTCATGAGCATTGAGAACCTTATGAACTATCCACTTAACTTCTTTAATGTGGTCTTTCTCAAACGCTCCAAGGATCATGTCTATCTTCCGAACTTCCTTTTCTGTTATATTTGAAGAAATCTGCTGACTTAGCTAGTTCATTAGAAATTAAATCTTGTTGTCTCGGGAATACTTAGAGAATTCCACATTGAGATGTTAATATTATGCTTTTTCATTACATCAATAATGTTAAAATAAGCAACTATTTTAGAGACAAAATCAACTGTCTTAGAGTAGGCCTTAGAAAAAATTGATTCTGCTTTAGCTGCCTTGGATATCTGAGGTACAAATAGTCTCCTTGGATCAGGCTGTAGCTATTTTTATTGTTCTTCACTAGCTGAAACACTTGCTATTCTTTGAGGGACAGTAGGGTTGTTAGCTGGTTTTGGGGCTATAGATGTTGTAGTATTACTAACAATAGACAAAATAGGCCTATTTTGTTGTTTTTTACTTTTAGCAACTTTTTCTTGAGCTCTAGTGGTGACTGCAATGAATTCATCCTAATTGAAACTGACCAAATTGTGTTCGGATGCTTTCTGAACGTGAGTTTCTTGCTGCCCACTCTCCATTTGAGGCATGAAAAATGCTTCAGATTGAGGTTGTGTAACAATATTCAGATTTAAAAAAGAATTTGGGTAATTAACAACTTAGTGAAGTTGGTTGCAAGGCTAGCACCACTCTTCGTAGCCATGTTGACTGGAACGAAGGCATTATATCTACTAGGAACATTTGGATCAAACTGTCTTTGCTAATAAGGCTACCTATTTTACTGATTTTGCTGATAAGGAGCTTGATAAGGTCTGCTAGGAAATGCAAGTTTGTTTTCAATTGATGTCAGCTTATTTCCCATAGTTTGCAAATATTTAACTACATATGAAGATGGGGCTGCAATAGTAGGCTCTACAATTGAAATAGGTTGTGGAATAAGGGCTAAATCTACCAAAAATGGCATTGAAGGCCTTGGTGCTAATTTTCTAGCTTGAATAAGGTTGTTTTTAGCTTTTATAGCAATGTCATAGGAATCAGGAAGAGTTTCACCTCCCATAGATTGAATCATAGTTGAAATATCACTATTTAATGCTCTGAGATAATAAAGGAAAGTGTGATCAGCTTGAGGCTTAACACTTGTTGGGATTCTTTCCCAAGTTCTAGCAAAACGGATATTGAAGCTGGACATGTACTCATGAGGGGCTCTTTTAATAGTAGATAGTTGTTCAATGAGAGACAAATGGTCTGAATTATCTTGGAACTGTTTCAACAATTTTGTACCTAAGTCATCCCAAGTTCTTATGCTTCCAATTTCTAGATTTCTATACCATTGCAAAGCCTGTCCCTTAAAGGATGCAACTAAAAGTCTTAAAGCTACATCCTCATGAGTGATATTGTGGACTGCACATAAGGCTACAACATCTTTAATATGTTCAGCGGTGTAACTTGATTTTCACCAGTGAATGATGGAAAACTCTTCATGGCAGCATTAGGAATATCATGATAAACTGTAATTACTAATGGGCTGCCATTAGTAAAGGGCACAAAATTTCTAGGTGGTTGAAGATCCATTTGAAAAACTGGGATATTGATTAAAAAATTGATATGTCGTGAGGGAATGTTAGGAGGAGGGTTACCAAATTATAGAATAATTCAAAGGTAAAAAAACAATCTCATAAGGAATTTCTCTTAGTGATGATATTTTAGTCACTTTAGGCATGGAACATGCTGCAATCTGATCCGAAATCAGCTATGTGGAGTTGGAAAAAGAAGATAAAATCGTTAAAATAAATCAGCTACAATTTTCTCCCAAAAGTGACTTTAATTTGATATAAATCTGTTGTAGATCTACTATAGGTCTGAAAATTGCATGTAGATCTAATTTCGTTGTCCCACCCGGCGTACCAAAAGCTGTTATCTTTCAAAAGTGCACCCTGTAGAGAGATGGCTGTAGGTTTTCTAAGCTTTCACAAATGATCTCTCTCTTTCATCGATACAATGGAAACACCTCAGTGCTGTGGGTATACCTATTTCAAGGTGAGTCTCGATATCAAGGGTGGTTCCTTATTGGTGTATCCTAAACTACTTTATGGGAATTTGAGAGTAAATGATAATCGTAAAATGATAAAAACTAAGGTGATACACACAATTTGTATGAGGGATATGGTGAGTATATGAACAATCGATCGGGAAGGATTCTTGATGCATGAACCAATAGTTTTTCTGTAGAATATCTAAGGGAAAAACACTTGATTTATTGAGGAGGATCACAATAGTACTAATAAGTTAACATGCACATTAAAATTAAGCAGAAAGGATTGAAAATTTTGTAGCAAGGTAAGGTGGTTGATCAGGGAATTTTCATTCACAAGATTAATATAACATACACAAGACTGCAAAATAACTTGGAAAGGAAAAAAATACTTCACACTTAGAGGGAAATACTTGGAAAAATTTGCTTCAGTACTCATATATCAAAAATTCCTCCAAGAAGCTCCCTTGTGCTTTGCAAAGGCACACAATATATAGCAAAATAAATTTCACCCCCTTCCTAAAAATAGCCTAAGGCTTGTACTCGCCCATGCATCCTAATTTTATCCTTTATTTAATAATAAATAAAAGGATAAAATAATACAAACTAGAGCATGCAGTTACAAATAGGCATTAATAGCCTTGTTTACAATGCAGTCAAACTGAAGTTGACTGTTCTATTTTTAATAAGGAAAGGGTGAATAATTTGCTAGAAATAAGATTGCTTGCTAGGCAAGTCTCTCTCCATTGATCATGCAAATTTTTCGCCTTCTCTACTTTGTCTTGTTGTGGAGGCATGCAAAAATACTTTTATGCAAGAACAAAATAATTACAATAAATGTAATATTTATAAAGTATAAACCTCCATTGTGGGGACCACCTGCCCATATGCACATGCTTTGATATTTGACATCTCATTCTAAATGGTCACATGAGTGACACTTTGTGAATCAATTCTAGCTCCTCTCTAGAGTGGGGACCACTTTTGCATTATACTTGGTTTTGCCACCTTGTGGATTTAGCAAATACAAAGGTCGACCATTTTGTTTGACCACCTTGTGAACTTTATGCATGCCATACTATAGTCTACCACCTTTGTTATATACATGTATTGTATAACTTTCGGCCTTTGCAATTTGGATAATACTTGGTGAATAAGGTTTAAACCTACCTTTTGAGTGATCATTATTGGTATGATGGTGGTTGGCTCCTTTTATTTATTTGATTACATAGACTATGGTTTCAGACTTTAGAAAGTCAATGCAATGATTTAAATTGTGGACACGTGGGCTGACCCATTCCTATGGTGACTCACCCTCATACGATTTGTCTGTGGCATTTATAACTTGAGTTGAGTTTGTTGGAAATTTGGTGATCATCCTAGGCCCTTGATTTTTGTAATTTTTGTATTCGATGTTGTTGATCCTTGACTATGATTAGGGTTTTAAACTATAAATTAATGTGGTCGTGGCGATCAATCAAGCGTGTATAATCACTTTCATCTCTCGAGCTTGATTCTCAACCATTGATCCTCATACTTGATGAAGCCTAATCATTGATCTCAAATCATGGTTGAGTTAGGTTGAACTCTGCTGAGGTGAATGAATTAAAATGCTCGAACCCTTTCATTTTGATCATTTTTTGGCTTGCTCGTAGAGAGCGGTGAAGCCCTGGAAAATTTTCTTGGATGCCATTGATGACTGATTTTGAGCTCAGTTCTTCTGTATTTGCTTGACCTTCTGAACTATGTTGTATTTGTATTTTGTGTTTCTTCTGAGGAGGTGGACGTGGTATTTTACTTGGCCACCACTACCGTGAACCTGAAGTTTTGACTTTGTGTCACTCTCGGCCTTCCAAGCTCTGTTGCAAGGTTTTCTAGTATAGCATCTTGGCATTCAAGATTTCCATGTGAGGCATTGTGGTCATGACCACATTTTTGCAAACTTTGAGCTTGGAACTGTATTATTCTCTGGTCTCTATTAGTTTTCTTCAAATTGGCCACCCTTATTGTGGGTTTCAAGCTCTGTGTGGCCTCTGTCAAGCTTGGTTTTGTGTTGCTGGCATCACTATTTGATGAAGAGAATGGTAAGTTTTGATCTTCTAAGTACCACCATTACTTGTCTTTTCCACTTCTACTTCAAAGTGTTGATAAACATTTTCTTTTGCATTTTCATGTGACACCTTGGTTTCTTTGGTCATTTCAAGTTGAAAATGTGTTGGGTTTTCCTTTTTGATGAACTTGATGGCCACTTGAGGATTTATCATATTTTATTTAAACAATAAGCACTATTTCTTACCTTGATCTTTCCTTTAATACCCATTAATGGGTCTGTGATGAAGAACTAGGATCTATATTTTTTGAGTTATAGGTATTTGTATTTTCTTTGATTTTGAAATTTGGGCTTGTGTATCGTTTATTCTTTTGAAATCATCACTCTTCTCTGGAGAATTTTCTATTTGTGTAGACATGTTGCCAAGAGAAAAAATCCATGGGTGAGTGTTTTCCTTTTCTACCGGGACTGTTCCCTTTTCTTTCGAGTCGTAATAATGAAACTAGTTGTTGGGTACCCAAAATCTGTTGGATTTTTCTTTTCAGACTAGGGAAATGTGTTTTTTTATGTTGAATGAGGTGGTAAGTTACACATTCTATATTTGATATTTTGATTCAAACTTGATCTACCGATACTCATTTGTGGGCTATTCAATTGTTGACTTGTTGACCCGAGTTCTACACTTCTCTCATTCGAAAAATTATGAATCTTGTATTTGATTTTGAGCTCAAGAGATATCTTTGTGGCATGTTGAACACTTGATACTTTCTTCATTTTGAAAAATATAGTTTCAAGATGGCTGTATTTGTAGGATTCTATAGAAATTTCATTTATCAGTTGTTTAAGCTATAAATAATGCTAATATTACTTCAATCTAATGAATGAAAGTACTGAGTCCATTTATTTTCTACATTATATATTGTATTTCCCTTCATTATAGCTCTAATTTATTTGCTGGAAAATTTGTAAATGTCTATTTTACATAGAAAATCCCTGTTAAACAAATTTAGAATCTTTTCTTTAATGCATTTCTAGAAATAGTAGTTATATTTTTGATCCGTAACAAAGAAAGTAACACCTTTCTTTATGAACTGATATATAAAATTGAGAGCTGAAAACATGTTAGCTTTTATTTTGATCATGTGATGTATTTCGCTTTTTATATCATTTATTTGATTTACATAGTTCCTTTAAAGCATGTATCAATTGAAAAGATCATGATGAAAGGTTGTAAATGTTCATTTACATGGCGAAGCCCCGGAAATTTTTTCCAATAATCTTCTCTCTCATTCTATTTTAGCTGTAATCCCTTCTTTCCATTTAGCTTCAACTTCTTGAAATATGATTCTTCCTCTTCTACTGCAACTAAAACAAGTGTTTATATCTTTCACTCTCTCTTTTGCACTAAAACTTTTTCCATTTCAGAACAATTATTGGAACTTTGAGTTACATTCTTCTTTTCTCACATACACTTATGACTTGTCTATTTTTCTTTTGGCATGCAACTGTACACTGTACACTTAAGAAAATAGTTAGAAAATAATTAGGATTTTGGGCCTCTCTTGTGTCCATGTTTCTTATTCTCTTTTCTATATTTCTGCTTCTTGAGTGAGCTATGTAATTTGATCTTCAAATAAATTACATCTCCTGTTGCTTAGAGATCCATATGCACGAATTAGGATAGTGTAGGAATATGGATTAACCATGAGCTCTTTATTAATGATTTCCTTATTTTTTGCTTTTTAGGTACCATGCCTTGAGGATGAAAGGAGTTGGCAAGGAGATGCTCTGCACAATGAAGAATATACAAGGCAATGATGGGTTCACTCATACTCCTTTTCTTTCTATTTCATGCATGTGTACTTCTTACTTCAGTAGATGTTCTTTCCTTTTCAGTCACATCTCATGGCTTGTGTGGGAAACATTTGACTCTCCTTGTGAATAAAACATTGAATTCTGAAAATGAGTTGTGTATTTCTTGTGCATTCTAGATTTTCTGTATGGATCGTATGATGAACTAAACAACTCAAGTAACATAATTAAATGTCTTAATCATGAAGGAAAGAACATTAATAAGGGCCTGTAACATTCAGTAATGAACTCTGATTTGTGTAATCTACATTTCTATTTGCTGCTTCAAAACTTAACACTTCACCTACTCTGTAATTCGGTGTCTTCAACAAGACAACATAGTTGTCCTTCAAGGCTTTGTGTTCTTTTTACTGAGGATGGGAATAAATTACAGACTATGTGATCTCTTTTGTTTTGAGACAACACACATAACTACATATTTCATTTAATCTTGTAACTAATTCAGCAGTAACAAATAACATAATGACTTCCTTAGCTTAGGTATACTTCACCCAAGACTTCTCGTCATAACGACAAAGTTTCAGTTGCCCATTTTTACACAAGTGTAAAAATTGTCAACAATTCCCATGGGGGATCACCTTTAAATGTGATCAAGGGGTTGTATGTATTTTCTTTTATTTGGTCCCTTTGTTAATTTTTGCATGTGTTTATTTTGTGGTGCTTTTACCCCCTTTCGTTAGTATTATATGGTGTGAAATATTGTGAGTAATCTTGTTCTTAAGTTAATTAATTAAAATATGTCATAAGAAAGCAATTAATAGAGGTGTTGGCCTTGAATTAAAAGTGTTGTAAATAATGTGTAGGTAATGTGTAAGGGGTTTGTAAAGTTGATTTTGGAGTATGATACACTCTATCTTTCTTGGAAATTTGAAATTTTCCTTAGAGGCTGATTATGGAGGCTTGTGAGACAAGTTAAACTTGTCCCATACCTCTTAAATTTGTTTACCAACACTACCTATGGTTGGAGATTTGAATTTAGAATTTCATTATGCATTTTTGTTAGTCAAGATGAATGTTTTAATTTTACTTCTTTCTTGAAATTAATTTAAGTCCTTTGGGGTATGGGCTTGATTTGAGTGTGTAAGTAAAACCATCATATTATTCACCTACTTATTTATTGTGTCTTGGAGATTGAAGTTGAATTGTGAGTTAGAGTTGAGGATGTGTGATGTGGCATCCTACATAGATCCACCTCATACCCCTCTCTTCCCCCTTCTATATATTCAAATTTATTTTATTGTTTTGGGGCTACACACTTTTAGTTGCTTCATTTTTACATACTTCATTTGGGGTGAATTCTTTTGCTGTTTTGAGCTCTTTCTTTTGGAGAAGATTGGAGATTGTTGCATGCTTGTAGATTGTTGATCTTGGACTGTGTTTTGCATTGGAAAGTTTATATTTTGGAACCTTGGAACAAAACTCCATCATGGAGAGGTAGGATCTTGGCTCTTGAAATGATCTCCTTTCATTTATCTTATGCACTTAGGAATGGTTGAATGTTTGAATGTGTTGTTTTATTATTGGCTGGTTGGGTAGACTACCTAGGGATGGTGTAGGAGAAGACTATGGGGTATTTTTTAGGAGGCATAAGTTTTTGGGGAGATATGAGTGTTGAGGGAGTTGGGATTTATATTCTAGTTTACAAAGAAATAACTTACATTTCTTAACTCATTATGGATTTCCATAAGAGGTTGGGAGGCATAAGGAAATGTGAGGAATAAGGGGTACTGGGGGAGGCATAAGGCCATGTCGGGGTTTTGATATAATATATTTTTAGTGGTTTAAAATCAAGTGGTGATACCCATTTCCCTTTTGGGAGGCATAAATAGCATCACGCATTGTTCTTGCTCCTTTGGATTGCATGAGGAAGCCTGAGTGTTATTTTTTGTATTTAATCTGTGGTTGCAAACTACAATTTGGTTTTGGACTATTTTTTGAATATGAAAATGCATGTGTGTTGTGGAAGCCTATTGTTTCCATGAGTTGAAAAATATTTCTTATTTCATTGTGGTGGGGGCCAATGAAGAAGGATGGCTTCTCCTTTTCATTGGATGTCTTGATTGGGTGGAGATTTTGCCTCTCCCCTACCTTTGTTGTGCTCAAACTGGAAACTGGAGGATCTTCATGTTGCCATTGTTAGTACCTAAATTGATTCTCCCTTAGAAGCTGAGAAGCATCACAAGTTTGGCAGGAAGCTTAGAGACAAGCAGAGCATGTAGTGTGTCATTTTGTAGCTGGGGATGAAATGCATCTTGCTCTTTGTCACTCAGATGTGGAGAAATGGGTAGCAACCTCAAGAGGATCAGACCTATCCTCACTAATTTATGGTTGTGCCTTTCAACCAAGGTGAGAGGACCCTTTTCATAGCCTAGTTTTTGTGGAGGAGATGGTGATATCCTTCCATGTGAAATTATTAAGAAGATCTTAAAGAAAATATGATGAATGCAACAAAACCTAACTCTCACGAGTTGTCACTCTAAATAATGGAGATATTTTCTAGGTAAGGTTCAGGCCACTAAAGATAATGAAAACTTGATTGTTTCGCATGTTTTGGTAGTAAAAATTATATTTTTGTATACACACATGAAAAACATGGGTAGTATGGGTATGATTGGTTTTTTTAATGAATTTTTGGTGGGAGGTGAGGTAGAAATGAACTTGATTCACCATATTCTTGAGAAAATTTTACAAAAATGGAGAGATTGAACAAAAGAATGCTTCGGGATAGCTAGGGCATTCCTTTAACCAAAATATATGCTTTAATGGAGGCCCAGATTAGCACTTTTCACACAAACTTCAAGGATCCAAAATGAAGGCTCAAATTAGAAAACTTAGCTAAACATTATTAACCTCTATTTCATCATGCCTAAGATACCCTCGAAGGCTAACAAATAATATTATAGTCATGCGAGGAGTCATAGTGATTTTAAATTTGTTTATTTCATTGTCAAATGAAAGTTTTTCTCGATAAATGAAATTATAAATGCAACAAAACTATCACAAGGATAAGATCTTGTGTGATTCATAGAGAATTCAATGTAAGATTACAACAAGAACAAGAAAACTACTTGCATACATTCAAGAATGAAGCATACACAAATTTTGCCCAAAATAATGTAGATTAACTCAAGTTTAATTAAATTTATTAGTAGGGGAAAGGTTCTAGAACAATCTCAGAGCTTGTAAATGATTGTACACTTGCAACCACCTTGACATGATCAAATTTGACACAAAGGAGATAAACAGGTTTCTTCAGATTATTTCTTAGAAGGATGGGTTCTATCAAGATTTTATCTTAGAAAAATCAGTCCCAACCTCTAACACTAACCATTTACATGACAAATCCAAGTAATTTATAATACTTTATTTACAATAGAAATTTCCCCAAAACAAGGGACATTCAAAGCACCACTGCGTGCTGAGACTCCTAGAATAAGATGTGTGAAAAAAAATTCAGGTGTGTAGAGGGAAAATATTTCCAAATATTTCCAGCATTCAATTCTCCACTTGGTAGGTCATTATTCATCTCGTGTGCCAACTACTTCCTCCTTCAATCTATCAAATCTGGTTCTTTACGTGCCAAGGAAAGAAAAACTAAAAATCAGATTGAAGCCAATGATCAGATCACATCTTGATTGCAAAATATGTCTTCATATTTTTCCCACCCAACCAAGATACCAAATTAATGTTCCTCTTCATTTTACATGCAAGAGACTCCAAGAAATGATAAAAAACCATAAAGAATTCACATCCACAAGACCTTTGGAGCAGAAATGGACAAAAATCATATACAAATGCATTGCTACCATTGATCTCTCTTTTGAATTTGGACCATCCACATGGGAGACCCAAGTTAAGATGGGCCTGGGGGTTCTTTTTACCTTTTACAGTTTTTGGAAAAATGCAAAATTTATCAATTTTCTCCGCGCCTCCACCTTTGAAAAACAAGGTTGACATGTAAAACCAATGTGGGTCCCAAAGGAACCACAGTGAAATTATGTTAATTCACCTCCTTTTTCAAAAAAAAGGAAAATTTTCCAAGTTTTCCCCACAGCTCCACCCTTCCGCTTTTAGTTTCTGATGTGGGTCCCAGTGGAACCACGCTTCCTTTTATACTTTTAACTCCTTTCTCCTAAAAGGAAAATTTTCCAAATTTCCACCGAGAGTTTGTACCTCTGCTGTTGACTGGAGAAAAATTTTGACTATTCTCTTTCAGGCCTATGGGTCATTTTGATGATTTTAGTCTTTTGAATAACAAGGGGCAAAAATCCAAGTTACCCCGATGGCCCGCCTCCCCGCCTCTTGAATTTTCAAACCACCACGCATCTCAATGGTGCATCTTGAGATGGTCCCAAAATTAGAGACCCTAAATGAGCGCGGGCTCGCCACGTGTCTTAGGCCTTTTAGGAAGTTACTAAAAAAATAAGGAAAGAAGACCCAAAGTGGAAACCTCCACATGTCTTTATGGTGCAACTTCAAGAACCTTATAAGGCTTCAATATGATTTGGCGGGGTGCGCTTCCATTTTAGAATTTTTACTCCATTTTTCCAAAAGGGAAAAATATCCAACTTTCCTCTAAAGGCCCACATCTCTGCTTTTAACTTTGCCACATGTCCTTCTGCGGGATCAAAGTAAGACTTTTCCCTACCACTTAAATTTTACTTTAATCAAACCATGGTGAGGCTGTGGGGTAGGTTCAATTTTTTTGCCAAAGTAGCCAAAAATAAAAAGTTAAAAAACAAACCCGATGCACCCCATCCAATTAGAAGAAGCCACATAAGTACCAAAAGAACCAATCAGAATTTGAGTAGAGCTACGGGACCAAATTTACCTTTTCACCAAAAAATCCGAAGTGACAAGTTAAAACATTTGTCCATCATCCCTTGACCAATAAAAATAAGCCACGTGAATACTGAATGCTGAGGAATAATTTTCATAGGAAAAAGACATCCGTCAGATCGTAAAAAACACATAAATTCGCCATTCATGCCTAGAAACTAATTTTTCAATAAGGATGAAATATTTTGAAACAAAACCAAGTGAAACATGGTTCAAATCATCTTTTGACCATGGATTTGGATTTTCAAAGGCATACAAATATAAATTGATCACTCTCAATCTTCCATGGTCGAGGAAAAATAGGAAAAACAGCAGAGCCCATGGATTTTGAAAAAATAGTGAAAAAATAGGGTAAACTAGGAGACTCATTCAAAAAGGGGCATGACATCAAATGGAGGTAAAAGCTTTAAAAAATCCACATTGAGAGAAAAAACATTTCATAACACGCATATCAGAGGAAAATCAAGGAAAAATGGTGTGAGATCAAGATGAGCACCAACATTGGCTCGACTCAGGGATGGGCACTCCCTGTGAGTGCCACAAGAACAACTAGCAAACTAAGTGCCAAGAATAGACCATTGGGAAATGGAGTCAAACATAAATCTATCATAGTGGAACAACCACAACCATCCTCCGAAAAATGAATCAAGAAACTAGCCAAACTAAGATTTCGAGGACCGAGAATGAGAAAAAACACAAAAGACAGAAAACAAACTAACAAACTATACACTGTATAGGTGATGCTCACCTTGACTCTGGGGAATCAATATAGGAAATGCTTTAAGTTCTTGCCATTAATAGGAAATTCGAGAAATTCACTATCCAAATTCTTCAAGAAAAAGGTATGCTCACCATTCGAATGTCAATGGAGTAAGGTCCCATCCATAGTGCATCAAATTTACCATTCTTTCCCTTTTCTTCATGTCTGCTATCCCACAGTAGCACAAGATCTCCAATGTTGAAAGCTCTGGGAGTGACCTTCCTATCAAATAACTTCTTCATTTTTTCTCTGAACTTTACATGCCTTTTATGATATGCTCTCCTTTCTTCATCAAGTTCAACAATCTGGTTTATGTGAGCCTCATATGGACTAACTTCTTGGTCTTCTAGTTGTTGAATGAACTAATATGAGGATAGTTGCATATGTAGGGGTGGTAAAGCTTGAGTGCCATACACCAATTCAAATGGAATTTTTCTAGTGGCTCTTTTAACAGTAATTCTGTCAGCCAAAACAACAAACTTTAGTTGTTCACCCCATTTTCTTTTGTTTAGCTCCAAGGTTCTTCTGATAATCTTCAAGAAATTTTTATTCTTTGGACTCAGCTTATCCATTTTTTTGGGGATCGTAATTAGAGGCATATGTCAAATTGATCTCGTATTATTTTCACATTTCCACCAAAGGTTTATCTCGAAGCTCATGGCATTCTCAACCACAATTTTAATTAGTAGCCCAAACCTGCAAATGATATGGTTCAAGTATAAAATCCATGAAAATTTGGTGTGTTTCTCTTTTGGTTGGGATTTCCTCCACCAATTTGGTGAAGTAATAAGTGGCCACAAGAATCCACTTATGGTCTTAAATCTCACCAATGAAATTCATTCCCCATTACTTGAATGGGGCTTCAATTGATATAGTCTACAAAGACACGGGGAGCACGAAGCTTTTAGTCTTCCAGAGAAGCGATGGCAACTCTCATCTTCTAACCGGAAGAGTTGTATCCTTGAAGAGAGTTGGCCTCCAATAACCAGCCCTCAAGATCTTTTGTGTTGTGACTCTTCCAATAAAAACCCCCACAAAATCCTCCATGGAGATCAGCAATTATCTTGGGGCTTCATCTTAAATAATGCACCTTAAGAGAACTCACTCGCGGTTCTTCCAATCTAACCCATAATCAATAATGACATATTTCGGGAAGCCAACTTAACGGCTCTTTTTTGGTTCTTACTTAAATACTCAAGGCAGTATAGATGTTTGAGATAAAATAATTACATCTTTGTACCACTTAGAACTTATCAATTTTTTAAAAAACATCTACCTTTCCTTCTACTACCTCATTTACCTCAATAGTTTGCAAGTTTCTCTCATCCATAAGCTTAGCCAAGCCCAAACCTCTCACCAACTTCATGGTTTGGATATCCATGTCATATTCTTGCAACTTGTTCACCCATCTGCATCTTTTGCATGAGACTTCCATCTCTGATAAAATTTATTTCACTATAGTGTGGGGAACATAAGAAATAATTTTTGAGATCAAAATTTAAGGCCTGAAAACCTTTGTTGCTTTTACCAAGGAAAATGCTTGTTTCTCCATAATAGTGTATTTCAGCTCAGCCCCTTGTAATGCCTTACTAAAAAAGGAAATTGGCCTCTCATCCCCTTCATCATCTTTCTGCAATAAGACATATGCAATAGTGTTCTCTGAAGAAAAAGAAAATAGTTGGAAAGGATTCTTATAATCTGGAGCTACTAAAATAGGGGCATGCTTTAATGCCTCCTTGATCCCATTAAAATATTGAATGGCATCCTCCTCCCATTTGATGGCCTGGTCCTTAACATGCCGAGTGATTGGAATGGTCAACTCAACAAAGTTTGATATGAATCTCCTGATAAATTTTATCTTCCCAAAGAAGGATTGAATCCCCTTCTTGGTTCTTGGAATTGGGACCTTGCTGATGGCCTCTACCCTTTCCAGATCAATCATTACCCCTTCTTGTGACACAATGTGACCAAGCAATTTTTCCTTCTGTACTCCAAAATGGAACTTCTTTGGATTGAGTGAAATGTCATATTCTCTACATCTTATCAGCATTTTCTCCAAGTGTTGCAAATGATCACCTCTCTTTCTAGAGAACACAGTTACATCATCTTAGTATACAATAATAAAATCATTGATGTAACCAACAAAAGCAACATCTGTTGCTCTTTGAAAGGTTGCTCCAGCATTCATCGAGTCAAAGGGAATCCTGACATATACATATGTTCCCCAAGGGGTGGTAAAGGTTGTCTTAATTCTTTCTTATTCCTTTACAACAACTTGGTTATAACCAGAGAAACCATCCAGGGTAGATAACAGCTCAGAACCGGTCACTAACTGCAACATGTTTTCCATGTTTGGGAAAGGATAATTATCCTTCATTGATTCTCTCTTCAGATTTCTAAATTCCACACACAACATGATGTCACCATTCTTCTTTCTAACTGGTGCTAGGTTTACAATCCAAGAAGAATACCTTGTAGGTGAATAATCCCTCCATCCCTCGGTTTCTTGGTTCCTCTTATATTTTAAGAGATAGGAGTGGATTGATTGCCCTATGTTTCTACCTAAATGGTTTTTCATTAGATTCCAAGGGAATCTCATGTTGAAAAAGATCATATTTTTATGCCTTTAATTGAGAATAAGTCCAAGCCATGCAATCTTGACATTTTTCAAGTAATTGGACATAAGATTGCTTTTCCTCCTTGCTAAGATTACTTCCCAACCAGATCTTCCTTGGTTTCTCCTTTGTTCCAAGGTCATTCTCCTCAACATCCCTGAGGCTACTCGCATCTATTAATAATATGATAAACATTATCAAAGTTGGATTCAAGAGCAAGCATTCCTCTAGGAATGGTATTAGTCTTTAGGTGGATGGTGTCTTTTCCAAAAAGTTTCTTTACCCTCGATAAGCATGCCATTGGCTCCCAATCAATATTTTGATCGAGAAAACTCCCCTTTGTTCGTAGAAATCTTCGACGTGAGTATCATCATCAAAAATTTCCAATGTTTAATGTTGTCAGTGCGAGATGGCCTCGTTAACACCTCAACATCATATTAACAATATGGGGATCTTTGTACAATTATCAAACCTAGATCCCAACACTTTGTAATTTTGTATGCCAAATAATTGAACTTCCTATCATGATTCATAATATTAAATGAATCAAACATCTCAATGAGATCCTAAATTGCATGCTTGTATTGTTTCATTCACTGATTTTTTCTGGAATAAAGTTTCGACTTGCTTTACAATTAATTCTAAATATCCTTTGACAATGATGTCTTTAACACCATATTTCCAAGAAATTCTTAGACCTAATAACAGTATCTCATACTTAGCAATGTTCTTGGTGCACTCAAAGTTGAGTTTGAAATAAAAGACAAACTCTTCTTAGCCTAGAGAGATCAGAACAACACCAACACCATTTCTGAACTTGGAGCAAGCTCCATCAAACAATAAATTCCAAGGAGAGCCTGCCTGTTCAAGAAACTTGTATTCTTCAATCTTGTGCTCTTTTCCATTAGCAAATCCTACAAAGTTATCAACATCAACACTTGTGTACAATACTTCATAAGATGCATTGTTGGGATCTTCAATAAGGTGCAACATCTTCTTTTCTCCATAAAACCTAACAAGGTTTCCCTCAATTGGGATGGTAGCATAGGACATGTCCATTTGAACACTCCTACCAACACTTGCAACCCATTTTCTAGATACAACATACCCCACTTGGCTGGGCAATCAACAATAAACACATCAAGCACAAGGTTTTTACGGGTAAGTTGCAAATGTACCACCGGACCTTTCACACATCCCACCACTAGCACTTCTCCGGATTCCATAGCAAAGTACACTTCCCATATGTTGTTGTTACTTTGATCCAGCTCATTCATGACTTCTATAGGCATAACATTACATTACGCCCGATTCAAACATACGGTTGTGTAGCAATCTATCTTTAATAATCGAGTGGTGAATAATAGATCCACATTTAGCTAAGAATCTACCAAGTATGTCCCCTAATAAATTTCAGGTGGTTCACCTAGTTCCTCCAACACTAGTGGTGTCTCTAACTCTTCAATGACCGGTGGAGTCTCCACAATGTTTATATTTCTACCTAGGGCACGCTTTTCCTCTTTGAGCCCTAAATACTCAAAATCCCTTTTTTGTGCTAAGGAATCCTAAGCAACTCAACAATTAGAACTGAGATCTTGATCTGACTCAAGACTTGGGAAATATCATAAGGGATAGACTTTGGAAAGGCAGCATTGGAAGGAAGGTTGATACACTCATTAGATGGCACAGGATTTTTGATAGCTTGGGCATGAGGAGGGGTATGAGTTTTATTTGGGACAGCAAGGCCCTTGGAAGATGCATCTTTCTTAGGAGCCTCTTTAGGAATATTTGAAAGCAATGGATTTCTTTGGCTTGGCATGAGGACCTATACCTTTGAAAACAGACTTCTTATGTTATACTCCTTCTCTTGGGCAACAAAAATGATCATCAATAACTTCATTTCCTCCTCAGATGGGATTCCTCCATCATACTTCTTTATCATTAAAGCTCTTAAATATTCAAATTCATTATTGGGTAATTCAAAATCTTGTACAATATCTACTTCTATAGTATGAGAAGGAGGAAGAATAGGTACTTGGTGGATGCAATCCCAAAAATTAGTAGCAGTTCTAGCAGATTATTACCTCAATTGAAGTTACCCCTTATTGTGAGCTTATAGAGAACTCCACCATGCATGCATCATCATCATTATCATCATCAACTTCTTCTTCTTGTTGTTGATCTTCCTCACATGGAGCGTGGGGCATGAAACATCTATCACACTAATCAATGACATTTGTCTCCTCCACAACGGCAAATCTGGTAGCCAAAGGATTAGGTACCATTCTATTTTACCTAGCCTGGGACTGTTTATTTACAAATCCAATAGGTCCCTTACCTTTTTCAGTAGATATCTAATCATTTTTGTGATGATTTATAAACCTATCTTGGCCTTGTTTCTTGTGCTGACCTTATGAACTTTGCCTAATCTCTTTTTCTACCCAGGCTAATTTGTACGATATTTCTTTGAAAACCCCTGCCAAATTTTTCACAACTTCCTCCAAATAAACAAGCTTACTTGTTTGAGGATTTTATGAGTTAATTAGTTTTACACCCTCCCTTTTTGGAGGCTTTCCAATTGCCTTGATGTTATTCTCAATTTTCAGAGCCATGGTGAAGGCATGCCTCAAATTAGTAGGGTTTTTGTCCCTCAAGTAGTAAGCAACCTTTTTATCAAATGCATCTGAATATTTGATCAAACATGATTCATCACATGGCCTTAATCTAACAGGAAATATCCTCAAGGTCTTGTTAGACCTTGTGTTAAAATCATGTTATAGCTCATTAGGATTCTTCTTGATGTTTTCAAATTCTGATAGAAGAAACCTAGGGTCTTTTCTATCACCATACTACAATCTAAATGCATTGTTCATATATGTCCAAGAATCGATGGAATTATCCGAGAAAAGATTTATACATGTCCCTTGCATCCTCTTCCAAAGTATGGATAAAAATTTGATATATACATCTTCATGTTCAATCTCAAAGTATTCCATTATATTGATAAAAGGATTTCAATGTTGATCACTAGTTATAGCATTGTTTCTTTTGAAATTTGGTAATCTATTTCTTACATCATGAGGAGCGCATTTGGATAACAATCCATTCTTGTAAAATTTATAGGACCAAAGGTGTTTATAACAAAAGGAGGTCTGGGTGGGGGCTGGGCCATGTTGTTTTGAGGAGGTGACCCTAGAGGGGAGAGAAAATGATAAGGGGAAGAGGGTCTTTGAAACATAGGAGTATAAATTTCAAATTGGATATCCTCTAAAGTCCTTATTTCTTGGAAAACCCTATCAACTTTTGAAAATATTGGGGCATAATGAGAAGAAAAAATTTCAAAATCAAATGAAGGCCCCTCTCCCAGGTTGGAGAATTCAATTCGCAAAGAGGCTACCAGATTCAGAAGTACTTGAATGGTAGTCTTCAATGATAGGCCGATTACTTTCATCAATCGAGATACCTTTTCTTTTTTGTTGATCTCCAACAACTTTCCAAGATTTTCTTCCTTCTGCCTTTTTTTTTCCTAGCTCATGAAATAATGTCCTAATAGGATCTCTATAAAAGAAATATCTTCTTCCTTCCAGTTTTACAAAGATTAGTAACAAAACTCCTTGTGAGGTCAAGACAATGGTACTCATCAAGAATCGGATCAACAGGATTCACCACTAAGGATTTCCACCATAGTTGTGCGAGATGCACTCAAATATTATCTATCAAATGTATTTTAATACTAGAAATTGGAAATGGGATGATCGACTTTTACGTACCTAGACTTATTAATTAAAGCTAGTGCACTAGGTGTGGAAATTGAAAGAATTACACACAACACTTGCAACTTTGAATAAGTTTTACATGACTAAACACAAGATGATGTTTGAAAACATGTATTAGCACTCAGAGCATATAATAAGTGTTTACTAGGGTAAGAATATGAAATTTAACCACTATGTCCCTAAGTAACGACACCAATCAATTGTTGGTAAACAAACTGATTCTCCCTTAGAAGATGAGCACCATCACAGGTTTGATAGGAAGCTTAGAGACAAGAAAAGCATGCGCAAAGTGTGTCATTTTGTAGCTAGGGATGAAATTCGAGACCGCTCTTTATCACTCTCGGATGTGGAGAAATGGGTAGCATCCTTAAGAGGATCTCACCTATCCTCACTACTTTATGGTTGTGCCTTTCAACCGGGGTGAGAGGACCCTTTTGTAGCTTTGTTGTTTTTGGAGGAGATGGAGATATCCTTATGAAATTATTAAAAATACCATGAAGAAAATATGATCAATGTAACAAAACCTAACTCTCATGAGTTGTCACTTAAGATAATGGAGATATTTTCTAGCAAGGTTCATGCCACTAAAGACAATGAAAACCTTATTATTTCGCATGTTTTGGTAGTAAAAATTATTCCTTTGTATACATACATGACAAATAGGGGTAGTAAGGGTATGATTGGTTGTTTACTAATGCATTTTTTGTGGGAGGTGACGTAGAAATGAACTTGATTCACCAGATTCTAGAGAAATTTTACAAAATGGAGAGCTTGAACAATAGAATGCTTTAGGATAGCTAGGATGTTCCTTTAACTAGAATATGTGCTTCAATGGAGGCCCAAATTAGCACTTTTCACACAAAATTCAAGGATTCAAAATGAAGTTTTACATTGGAAAAATTAACAAAACATTATCAACTTTTGTTTCATCATGTCTAAGATACCCTCGAAGGCTAACAAACAATCTTATAGTCATGTTAGGAGTCACGGTGATTTTAAATTAGTTTATTTCACTATCTATTTTGGACTTCATTGAGATGTTTGATTCATTTAACATATTGCATCATGATAGGAATTTCAATAACTTTCCATAAAACCTTGTAGTGTCGGGGTCTCGGTTTGATAGTTGCACAATGTCCCCATATTTTGAATATGAGTTTGAGGTATTGATAAGGCCCTCTATTCCATATAATATTAAACACTAGTAGGTTTTTGATGATGATGCTCAAATCAGAAGATTTCTACAAAAGAAGGAGGAGTTTGTTGATCAAGTACATTGATTGGGAACCAATGGTATGTGCAATGAAGGAAAGGAGAACTTGTTTAGAAATGGTATAATCCGGTGAAGACCAACACTATTCCTATGGGGCTAGTGGCTCTTGAATCCAATTTTGATAATGTTGATCACATTGTTAATATATGTATGGCAGCCTCAAGGGATATTGAGGAGCATGATATTGGTACAAAGGAGAAGCTAAGGAAAATTTCGTGAGGAAGTAATCTTAGCAAGGAGGAGAAACAGTCATACATCCAGCTATTGAGGAAATACCAAGACTTCCTGGCTTGGAACTTTTCTGAGCTCAAAGCATACAGAGAAGACTTGTTTCAACATGAGATTCCCTTGCATTCTAATGCACGACCATTTAGGCAGAAGCATAGGCCAATCAATCCAATTCTATCTCTTAAAATGCAAGAGGAACCGAAGAAACTAAGAGATGGAGGGATTATCCATCCCACAAGATATTCCTCTTGGGTGGAAAACCTAGTACCAGTCAGAAAGAAAAATGGTGACATCAAGTTGTGTGTGGACTTCAGGAATTTGAACAAAGCTTCAATGAAGGAAAACTATCATTTACCAAACATGGAGAACATGTTGTAGTTAGTGACTGGTTCTGAGTTTCTTTCTACCTTTTATGGCTTCTCTAGTTATAACCAAGTTGTGGTGAAAGAATTAGAAAGGATCAAGATATCCTTCATTACTCCTCGGTGGACCTATGTTTATGTTTGGATGCCCTTTGGTCTGATAAATGATGGAGCCACCTTTCAAAGAGCAATGGATGTTACTTTTTCTAGTTACATCAATGAGTTTATTGCAGTCTATCAAGATGATGTAACTGTATTTTCTAGAAAGAGAAGTAATCACCTGCTGCACTTGGAGAAGACGTTGATAAGATGTAGAGAATATGGTATCTCACTTAATCCAAAGAAATACCATTTTGGAGTGTAGAAGGAAAATTTTATTGGTCACATAGTGTCACAAGGAGTGATGATTGATCTAGAAAGAGTGGAGGCCATCAACAAAGTCCCAATTCCAAGAACCAAGAAAGGAATCCAATCCTTCTTTGGGTAGATAAACTTCATTAGAAGATTTATATAAAACTTTGCTGTTGAGTTGACCATCCCAATCACTTCCATGCTAAAGAGGGACCAAGTCATCAAGTGGGAGGAGGTTGTTATCCAAGATTTCAATGGAATCAAAGAGGCATTGAAGCATGCCCCTATTTTGGTAGCCCCATATTATAAGAAACCTTTCCACTATTTTCCTTTGCTTCAGAAAATAGTATTGCTTATGTCCTATTGTAGAAAGATAATGAAGGGGTGAGAAAATGGATTTTTGTAGTAACTCGATTATTTTAGTAAATGGGTGGAGGCAATCCCCACTAAGAAGGTGACACATAAAGTTGTCATGGACTTTGTGCTAAACAACATCATTTGCAGGTTTGGGGTACCAATAAATATTATTGCGACAATGCCATGAGTTTTAGAGCTAAACCTTTGATGGCAATGTGCGGGGAGTATGAAATCAACTTGACATGTGCCTCCAACTACAATCTCCAAGGAAATGGACAAGATGAGTCCAGTAATAAAATTATACTTAAGATCATCGAGAATAACATTGGAGAAGAACAAGAGAAGGTAAGGTGAATAGTTAAAGTTTGTTGTGCGGGTAGATAGGACCTTTGTCAAGAAGATCACTAGAAAGATTCCATTTGAGTTGGTGTATAGGACTTAGGCCTTGTTACCTCTTCATATGCACAACTATCTTAATATCAGTTTATGAAATAGCTATAAGATCAAGAGGTAGGTCCTTATGATGCTCGCATCAACCAAATTATTGAGCTTGATGAGGAGAGAAGGGAATCCCACCAGAGGCATATAAAATTTAGAGAAAAGTTGAAGAAACTGTTTGAAAAGAATGTTACTCCCAGAGCCTTCAATATTAGAGATCTTTTGTTGCTATGGGATAGAAAACATGAGGATAAGGGAAAACATGGCAAGTTTGGCTCATTATGGATAGGCCCTTACTCTATTGACATTAAAATGAGGGAGCATACCTTCTTCCTCAAGGACTTAGATGCTAAATTGCTCAACTTTCTTGTTAATGACAGAAATTTGAAGCATTTCCTAGATTAATCCCCTTGAATCAAGTCATGAATCTTGTATACAGTGTATAGTTTGCTGTTTGTTCCCCTTTTTTTGTGTTTTTGCTTGTTCTGGTCCTTGGTGACCTATTTTTGTTGGTTTCTCTATCTATTTTTGAAAGATGAGTTTGTTTCTCTACCCCGTAAGATGACTCTATTTCCCAATGGATATTTTTGGCACTTAGTATTCTTTCTTTCTTGTGGCACTCGCGAGGAGTGCCCATTCTTTGAGTTGAAGCCAATGTTGGTGCTCAAAATAGTCTCACCCCAATTTTCCTCTGAAAACTTATTGATTTATGGCCTCTGTCATTTTCTCCTTCCCTGTGTTGTGCTTGGTCAATCTTTGTGGCCATTTTTAATTGGTTCTTGGGTTGTAAATCACTTAAGAGTCTATATTTTGAGTCTCCCATGCTCTATTCCTTCAAAAACTTGGGTTCCCCCATGTTTTTGTTCTCCATGGTTGGGATTTGTCTTCCTTATCATTTCTGCCCTAAGTACTTGAAGAAGAATGAATTGATGTATCCTTGAAGAATGTATTTGAGCCTTGTAACATTTCTAAACTTTCTATCCTTGAAGAAAATTTCATTTCCAGGCTCAAATAATCGTTTTTCTATTTTTATGGTTTGACAAGTGTTTCTCCCGGTCAAATTTACATTCTAGCATTGGCAGGGGACATGACACCTTTTGGTTGGACATGGCTTAGTTGGGTACTTTTAAAAATTCATAAAAATCCTCAACTCAAAATGTGTCCACGTGGAGGCACGATGCTCATTTGAAGATCTGCTTTTGGGTTTTGCCTTGGAGTAGTGTCGGGAGGACACATGGAAGCTTCCACCGCTTAACACGGACTTTGATAATTTTTCATGCGGTTAGAGTAGTTTGGAAGAATAGGATGTACATGGCAAGCTCACACTCATTCAAGGTCTCTACTTTGGGCACCATCTTGAAGTTGTGCCATGAAAACACATGGAGGAAGCTGTATGTTCGGGATCGGCCCTTGAATTTCAATTTAAATAAGTGCCAGTTGACACTTGGAGGCCTCCAGTTGCTTCACATTTTACTTAGAGTGTCAACAGCCAAAAGGAGACTTCCTCGGAGTATGACACATGGTGCCTTCCACTGAGCTTTGTGTACTCGGTTAAACCTTGCTGCACCGGGACACATGTCGAGCCGTGCTCGTTGAAGATATCAAACTTTTGGGACCGCCTCAAGGTGCGCCATGGTGACACATGGCATTTTAAAAAGTCAAAAACACGGGAGGCAGGCCATTGGAGGCAACTTAGATTTTTTTCCCCCTTAAGGATTAAAATTTTAAAATGGCCCATAAGCCCGATGAGGGAAAAGGTCAATGTTTTTCCCTAGTCAACGACGGAGGTGCGGGCTCTTAGGGGAATTTTTAAAAATTTTCCTTTTGAGAAAAAAGAGTCAAAATTAAAAACGGATGTGCAGCCCCACTCCAACCACATTTGAACACATGTCAGGCTTAGTTCCCAAGGGTAGAGCTATGAGGAAAATTTGGAAAATTTTCCCTTTCCCAAAAAGAGAGTAAAATTGTAGAATTTGAGTGTAGTTCCATTCCAATCATATTTGGACATGTGGTAGGCTCGTATCCCGAGGGTGGAGGTGAGGAGAAAAATGGAATTTTTTTACATTTTTCGAAAAAGTTGTAAAATTTCAAGGGAAGCCCCCAGGTCTGTTCTAAAGCTTGAATTTGCCACGTGGATGGCTCAAATTCAAAATGGAGATCAACGACAACTGTGAGTCAAAATCTAATTTTCCCCCATTTCTCTGAAACATGTTTGGAAGTGCGAGTCTCCATGATTTCTTTGTTTTTTCTACATGCCAAGCAGAGAGGGAAGTTAATGTTGATATCTAAAGTTTGGTGGGAAGATCTGGAGGACGTCTTTCACCATTAAAATGGTTTGAAATTCGTGCCTGATTAGTTTTTCTGTTTTTATCCTCCCATGTACATAAGGGGCCAAATTTGATAGATTAGGGGTGGAAGTGGTTAGAAAATTGAAGGTGTAGTGATCCAATAGAGGAAGGAGTTGAATGTGTGAGGCATTCGATGAAATTTACCCCTCGAGCACTGGAAAATTTTACAGATCGATTCGTGAATCACAAAAGAACCATGGCGAAACCTTTGGTGTATTTAACATTTTGTTTTTTGGGAAGAGGGGACTGTTGAAAATGCTATAAAAGGCATAATTTTTTCATGCAAATGGTTTTAGTGTGAGGGTTCTAGACTGATTTTTCTAATCGAAAGATTGATAGAGCCCATACCTTTTGAGAAACCATTGAAGAAGCTCATATATCTCTTTTTTATTAAAATATGGTCATGTCAAGGTGGTTGCAAGTGTACAACCATTGAAAATCTCTAAGACTATTCTAAAAACTTTCCCTAATGATAGATTTAATCAAATTCAAGTTATTTCTATGTCATCTTGAGCAAAATGTGTTGATTTTACTTTTGAATGTATGCAAATATGTTTCCTTTTTTTTTTTGCAATCTTTTGCTAAAGTTTAATTCAATCACACAGGACTCAATCCTTACGACAGTTTAGTGGCATCTGTAATTCCATTTCTCAGAAGAGCTTTCATTTGGGTTGGTATAAATGATTTAAAATAACTTTTCTCTCATCATTGTCAGAGATTGTCTGTAAGCCTTTGAGTGTACCTTAGGCATGATTTGGCTTAGACCTTGATACTTTGTTGGGTTTTCTAACTCAATCCTTTGTGATAGAATCTCATAGATTGTGTGAGTGCTAATACTGGGCCTCCATTGAAGCACATATTCTAGTTGAAGAAAAAAATTGGCTATTCTATGGAATTATGTTGGTTTGACTTTCCATTTTGTAAGGTTCTTCAAGGATCTAGTGAATGTAGTTTCACCTTACCCCACTCCCACAAAAATTCATTCGAAAAAAACTAATCTTAACTATCCTACCCCTATTTGTCATGTGTGTATGCCAATGCACAATCCTCATCACCTAAACATGCAGAAGCAAGCAGGGTCTCAAATGTCTTTAGTAACCTTTGCCTTGTTGTGAAATATATCCATGATCTGGAAGTGACAACTCATGAGAGTCAGATCTTGGTGTGTTGATCATATTTTCTCAAGGTCTTCTCTATAGAGTTTATGCAAAATAAGGATTTATCATTGTTCTTCAATAATAGAGGTTACAAAATAGGTTCTCTTACCTTGGTTGAAAGGCACAACCTAAAATAGTGAGGATAGATCAAATCCTCTTGAAGGTGCTATCCATCTCTCCACAAATCCAAGTAATAAAGGGACAGTTAGATTTCTCCCTAGCTACAAAATGACATATATTTGTGATCTAGCTACCTCTAAGCCCCATGTTGAATCTGTGTTGCTACTTGGCTTGAAAAGGAGAACAAATTTGGATACCAACATGTTCTTAATCTATTTTTTTATACTATTTTAGGCATAAGCCTTGATTCAAATGCTTTATTAAGATCTCGTAACTTGTTTCTTTTACTTAGATGCTTTATTTCCTTGATAGTAATATTTTTGGCATGCTGGAAAATCTGAAATGTTGATTTTTCATGGCAAAGCCTAGAAATTTTTTTCAGAATTCTTTCTTCCTTCCATTTTCAGCTATAGTAGTTGTATTTTCTGATTCAGAATACAGAATATAACACTTCCTATTGAAGCTGATTTGGTAGTTTGAAATTGAAACATTATAACTGTTTATCTTGATCATGGCATGATTTCTTGCTTTTTGTATCACTTACTTGATTTAAATAATTATTTTAAAGCATGCATTAGTTAAAACTGCATGATGAGAAAGTTAAAAATGTCTGTTTTACATGCCAAACCCAGTCAAATTTTCCCAGAACCTTCTTTTCAATCTTTTCAGTTGTAACCCTTTATTTCTAGCTAACTTAAGCTTCTTGAAATGTGATTCTTCTTTTAATACAAAATTAAAAATATACTTCTATTTCCGAGTCTCTTTTTTGTACTGTGACTTCTTCCATTTGGAGAAAATATTTAGTTTGAGTTACATTAATCCTTCTTTCCAGTCTGTACTTATGACTATCTATTTCTTCTTGGTTGTAACCTATACTTGCACACTTAACAAAACATTTAGAAAATACATATTCTTTTTGGCTTCTCTTGTGTCCATATTTCTTCTTTTCTTTTCTCTTTCTTCTTTCTGAGTGAGTAGAGCATGTATGCAATCTGATCTTCAAGTAAATTATATCTCCTGTTTTGAAGAGATTCATATGCACAAACTAGGACAATAAGGAATATGAATTGATCTCTGATCTTGTAACTGATAGTTCATATTTTCTTCTTTTCAAGTACAATGACTTCTACAACAAAGATGAAGAAGGAACAAAAGTTGGAATGGAGCTACTCCAAACAATGAAGAAAACCCCAAGGAAATGATGGGTTCACTCATACTCCTTACTTTCTTTTTCATGCATGTGTACCTCTTATTTCAGTAGTTATACTTTACTTTCCAGTTACATCCCACGGCTTGTGTGGGAACATTTAAAATTTCCTTATGAATAAAACATTGAATTCTGTAAATGAGTTGTATATTTATTTCTGCATTTCAACTTTTTGTATGGATTGTATGATGAACTAAATAACTCAGTCATATAATTGAATGTCTTAATCATGAAGGAAAGAACATTAATGAGAACTTGTAACATTCAGTAATGAACTCTAATTTCTACAATCTGCACTTATGTTTGTTGTCCCAAAACTCAACATTTCACCTATTCTGTAATTCAGTATTTTCATTAAAACAACACAACTTTCCTTTGGGGCCTTGTGTTCTTTTGTTGAAGATAGCATAAAATTGCAGACTATGTGATGTGTTACATTTTGTAATAGAAAACATAGCTACATATTTCATTTAATCATTAACTAATTTAGTAGTAACCAATAATATCAAAACTCCCTTAGCTTAGGTATACTTCACCAATTCCTTTCATCGTAACGAAAAGTTTTGAGTTGCTCATTTTACACAAGTGCAAAAATTGTCAACATTTTTGGTGATCCTATAGGGAAAGCTTCTGCTAGCTTATAGACCAATGCTTTGCTCTTGTCCATTGGGCATGGAGTCCAAACATGTAACCAAAATTTTCCTTTTTTGAAAGGTCTAACCCTTCCAAAATGAAACTAAAACTGGGAAAGGATCTAGTAAACTAGATCACATGCATGAATGCACTTATGAATTGAAAAATAATATAATGTGCAGAGAATGCACTTATTGAAGGGAAATCCTACTCTAATAGTCACTTTGTAAGATTTTAAATAATAGTCTTTGAGAAACATACCATTCATAGGTATGAGAAGTTCCTCTCCATTCAACTTCAAAAGATGAAAATCATTGTTTTCTTTGCAAGTAGAAATCATATAAGGGCCAATCTAGATTGTATCCATTTTTTTGTGTCTTCCTAGCTTTACACGATTAGCATCCCACTTTAACACAATATCTCCTTCAATAAAGATTCTGAATTTAGTTTTTTAATCAAAAGTCTTCTTTAACTATTTCGATTCTTTTCCATATTCAAATGGGCTTGATATCTTATCTCTTATAATTCCATAAACTCTACATAACAAACCTAAAATGGTTTATCTTCAAGAAGATCCATTTGATGTAGCAAATCGAATGCAAGTAACTCAACTGAAATAAGCATTCTTTCTTCTTTTTCATACACAAGTTTGTATGATGAATTCAAAACTAATCTTTTAGGAGTCACCCTATCAGCCCAAAGTGCTGAATTCAACATCGAGATACTAAGCTCTTTGATTATCTTTAAGTGTTCTTATGATGATCCTAAAAAGGTTCTTGTTAGTACTTTCAGCTAAACCATTACCTTGTGGGTAGTAATTAGATGAAAAACTTAAGTAAATTCCATGGTTTACAACCCAATCTATTATCTTTTACACCAAGAAATGCTAAAGCATTATCTAATATGATAGTTCTAGAACACCAAATCTGTAAAAATTACTTCATAAAAGGATAGTATCGAAGCTTCATTAGCATCCTTCAAGGTTATTGCTTGAGTCCATTGTCTAAAATAATCTGTAGTAGTCAAGATACATTTATGTCCTTGTGACGAAGGTGGGTTTATCATGAAAATAAAGTCAAGAACCCCCTTTGCATAAAAGGTGATCAATGAAATAGATTGTAAGGGCAACAAAGCTAAATGCTCTTTTCCAATAAAGAAAGAACATTTTTTATATTTTATGATCCATTCGTAATAGTCCTTGAATATGCTAGGCCAATAGTAACCAGCTTTCATAATGTTTAAAGTTGTAGTACGTCTTTGAAAAATGACCTCTTGCGGGTCCTTCATGGAATTCGACAATATTATGCGAATTTTATCCTAGTCAACACATCGCAACAAGATTCCACTTATATATCTTTTGAACAATACACTATCAATGAAGATATAAGGTATAGCTTGTAATATGAAATATCTTCATTTATTTTTGTCCATACCTTCCAGATAGGTGTCATGTTGTAGATAGTTAACCAAATCAGTCATCCATCTTGATTCCTGAATCTCATAAGTGAGCTCAGGCTACTGATTTTCTGGTTGAACCATGATTTCTGATTGTTGATACACAATTTCAGCATGCTATTTTGAATCATCTAGTTCTGTAGCTTGTTGTTTTTCCATATTAGCAATTAGATGTTCACATAAGCCTTTCCCTCAAACCATCTTAGCAACTCGGATATCAACATCATATTCCATGACCTTCATTATCCAGTTTGCTCTTTTCTCATTCAATTCTTTATTTAGCAAGAATGCTTTCACACTTGGATGAGAAACAAGAACATGGATTTTATTATTTGAAAGCATGTACTTGAAATTATTTAGTCCTCTAACTACTGAAAGTACTTGTTTTTCAAGGAATGTGTACCTTGTTTCATAGTCATGCAAGCTCTGTCCAAAGAAAGCAATAGGTGTGTTGGTACCCAAATTTAATATCCTTCAAAGGCCAAGTAGCATCACGTATTTGACAGGACACTTTGAGATAAATAGATGATTATGTATGTCATTTTTTAGCTGGGGAAGCCATCTTTATGACTCTTTAGAACACAAGATTTGGAAGGAGTGGGTAGCACCTTAAAAGGATGTGATCTTATCCTAACTATTTTAGGTTGTGCCTTGCAACCAAGGTAAGAGAACCTATTTTGTAACCTCTGTTATTGAAGAATGTTGGTAAATCCTTCTTTTACACTAATTTTATAGAGAATACCTTGGGAAAATACGATCAACACACCAAATCTGACTCTCACAAGTTGTCACTTCTAGATTATGGAGATATTTTAAAAATAAGGCAAAGGTTGCTATAGACATTGAGAAATCTGATTGTTTTTGCATGATTTGGTGGTAGAAATTGTGAATTTGCACACACATATGACAAACATGGGTATTAAAGGTAGGATTAATTATTTTTAAATGATTTTTTTGTACGAGGTGAGGTAGAATGAACTTGATTTGTAAGATATTTGAGAGTTTGTAACAAAATGGGAGCTTACACAACAAAATTCTTTAAAATAGCTGAAATGTTCCTTTAACAGAATGTGTGCTTCAATAGAGGCCAAAATGAGCACATTTTCACACAATCTATAAGATTCTAGCATGAAGGCTCGAGTTAGAAGACTCAATAAAACATCAAAATCGAAGATCAAATCACACCTGAGGTACACCCAGAGGATTACAAACAATCTCTATCAAAAGAGGAAAGAAAAGTGATTTTAAATCGTTTATTTCATTCCTAGATGAAAGATCTTCTAAAAATGAAATTACATATGCCACAAAAATATCACAAGGATTGAGATCTATGTGATTGAGAGGGATTTTTATACAAGATCATAACGAGAACAAGAAAAACCATTTGTAGACATTCAGAAACAAAGAAAACACAATTTTTCCTAGAGTCAACACATAATAACTCAAATTTGATTAAACTTATCAACAGGGGAAAGTTTCTAGAACAATCTCAGAGATTGTCAATGGTTGTACACTCGCAACCACCTTGACACGATCAAATTTAACACAAAAGAGATATACAAGTTTCTCAAACAGTCCCTTAGAGAGACGGGCTCTATCAAGCTTTTCTCTTAGAAAATCAGTTCTAACCCCTTACACTCCAACCATTTACATGATAAATTCATGCAATTTATAACATTTTACAATAGATCCTTTTCCCCCACAACTGAAACATTCAAAGAACCATTGCGTGTTGTGACTCCTAGAATCAGATTTGCAAAAAAGCTATCAGGTGTGCAGAGGGAAAATCTCTCCAAATATTTCTAGCATTCAATTCTTCACCTGGTAGAACACTCTTCCCTTATTTTCCACCTACTTCCACCCCTAATCTATCAAATCTGGTTCTTTGCGTGCCCAGGAAGAGAGACTGGAAAATCAGATCGAACCCGATAGCCACATTTCATCTTAATGGTAAAAGACATCTCCAAATCTTCCTCACCAAACTTAGATATCAAATTAATTCCCTTTCCCGGTTTTTGTGCAAGAAATATCGAGAAATCATGAAAAATCGCATCTCTAGGAGCTCTAGAGTAAAAATGGTGGAAAAATCATATACAAATGCATAGTTGTCGTTGATTTCTATTTTGAATTTGGACCATCCATGTGGGAGATCCACTTTTAAAACAAGCTGCAGGTTCCTTTTTTCCTTTTACAAATTTTGGAAAAATGTAAAATTTTCACATTTTTCTCCACACCTTCACCTTTGAGAAATGATCCTGACACATGTCCTATAGTGGGTCCTAAAGGAGGCTATGCAAGCCAAATTCTGCTATTTCACCTCCTTTTTGGAAAAGGGAAAATTTTCCATATTTTCCCCACAGCTCTTCTCTTCTACTTTTAGTTTTTGATATGGGTCCTAGCCTAACCCTTCTTCCTTTCACACTTTAGTTCCCTTTTTCATGAAAGGAAAATTTTCCAAATTTCCCCTGAAAGTCCGCACCTCTGCCATTGACTGGAACAAAATTTTGACTATCCTTTTGAGCCTACGGACCATTTTGATGTTTTAATCCTTTTGATGAGAAGAGGAAAAAATATAAGTTTCCCCGATGGTCTACTTCCCTAACCCTTTGACTTTTCAAATCTAACCTTGACCTCCTTATCGAGCTTGCGGGCCATTTTGATATTTTAATCCTTTAAGAGGCAAAAATCCAAGTTTCCCCCGATGGTCCACTTCCCCACCTTTTGACTTTTCAAACTACCATATGTCACAATGGCACATCTTGAGATGGTCCCCAAAAGTTGAGACCTTGAATGAGTGTGGGCTCACCACGTGTCCTAGCCCGAAAAAATTTGTTTGAAGGCTTAAAGCTCATCGAAAGGTGTCATGTGTCGTTACGAGATAATCTCCTTTGGCCATAGAAAATTCTAAGCAAAAATCAAAGTGAGTGGAGGTCTCAAAGTTTCCTCCTAGGGATTATTTAAAATAAAAATCAAGGGTGGGTCCTCAAACATGCAAAGTCCCTCCACAAGTCCCATACCTCACAAATTTTTTTGGAAAAATACTAAGTATAGGAAAACCCAATGGAAGCCTCCATGTGTCTTTATGGGGAAATTTCAAAATGGTGCCCAAAGCAGAGACCCTAAATGACCGTGGGCTCACCACGTGTCTCTATCCCATCGAATAGTAATGCGGCTACATAAAAAAATTCTAAGTCCAAGAAAAGTAACAAAAACCTCCATGTGTCGTCCCGGCGTAACTCCAAGGCCAGCCAAAAATAAAATCTTCAAATGATCGTCATTCTTCCACGTAGATTGGTTTTTAAGTTGAGGAAATTCATAAAAATTTTAAGTACCTTTCCAGGCCGCATCCAACCAAAAGAGGCCACATTTCCTATTGATGCAAGGATGTAAATTTGATTGGGAAAGACTCTTGTCAAACCGTAAAATGTAGAAAAATGACAATTTGATCCCGGAGATGAAATTTTCTCTAAGGACAGAGAATTTATAAATGTTACATGGCTCAAATACATTCCTCCAAACTACATCCATTCATTTTTCTTCAAGTATTTAGGGAAAAAATATCAAGGAAAATAAATCCCAACTATGAAAAATTGAAATAACGGGACAACCAGAGTTTTCACACCCAAATACAAACCTTTTCAGATGAACAGAGAAACGAGGAAACAAATTTGGATCTATACGTGATCCTTGCTCTAGGAAAGGACTGATTACAACAATAAAAGGGAGGTGGGGACTTTTCAGGAACAATATGGGAAGATAAAATGTGACAAAAACCGTAGAGTGATGGATTTTTAATGACAAAATGGGGTGGGACTATTTTGAGCACCAACATCGTCTCGACTCGAGGATGGGCATTCCCTGTGAGTGCCACAATAACAAAGGTATACCAAGTGTCAAAATATCTATTGTGTGAAGGATTCAGCTTACAGAGCATAAAACCAGAATCATCCCTCCAAAAAAACCAAGAAACCAACAAAAACAAGCCAATAGGAAGCAAAAGCGAACAAAATAATACGAAAGACAGAAAATAAGCCAACAAACTATACACTGCACAGATGATTATCACCTTTACTATGGGAGAATCAATCTAAGAAATGTTTCATATGCCTACCATTAACAAGAAGTTTGAGTAATTCCCCATCCAAATCCTTCAAGAAGAAGGTATGTTCACCAATCCTAATATCAATGGAGTAAGGGCCCATCCATAATGCGTCAAATTTTCCATGCTTTCCCTTATCTTCATGCCTACTATCCCATAACAGCACAAGATCTCCAACATTGAAAGCTCTGGGAGTGACCTTCTTTTCAAATAACTTCTTTAGCTTTTCTTTGAACTTTACATGTCTCTGGTGGGATGCCCTCCTTTCTTCATCAAGTTCAACAATATGGTTAATGTGAGCATCATATGGACTTACTTCTTGATCTTCCAGTTGTTGAATGAACTGATATGAGGATAATTACATATGTAGGGGTAGCATGGCTTGAGTTCCATACACAAACTCAAATGGACTCTTTCTAGTGGATCTTTTAACAGTAATTCGGTCTTCCTAGACAAAAACTTCAATTGCTCACCCCATTTTCTCTTGTTCAGCTCCAAGGTTCTTCTAATAATCTTCAGCAAATTTTTATTACTGGACTCAACTTGTCCATTTCCTTGGGGATTGTAATTAGAAGCATATGTCAAATTGATCCCATATTCTTTGTGCATTACCATCAAGGGTTTAACTCACGAATCTCATGGCATTGTCAAGAACAATTTTGACTAGCACCCCAAACCTGTAGATGATATGGTTCAACATGAAGTCCATTAAAATTTGGTGTGTTGCTCTCTTGGTGGGGATTTCCTCCACCCACTTGGTGAAGTAATTAGTGGCTACAACAATCCACTTATAGACAACACTTGAAGGTTCTGAAATCTTACCTATGAAATCCATTCCCCATTACTTGAATGGGGCTTCAATTGATATAGGCTATAGAGGAAGGGAGTCTGAATCTTTCAGTCTTCCAGAGAAGTGTTGATAACTCTCACATCTTTTAACCAAAATATTTTCATCTTAAAAAGAGTTGGCCACCAATAGCCAACCCTCAAGATCTTGTGTGATGTGACGTTTCTAGAAAAATTCCCGCATAAACTCCTCCATGGAGATCAACAATTATCTTAGAGGCTTCATCTTTAGTAATGCACCTTAAGAGGACTCCCTCAAGGTTCTTCCAAGCTAACCCATAATCATTAATGACATATTTTTGGGAAGCCAACTTAAGGGCCATTTTCTGGTTCTTACTCAAATACTCAGGGCAGTATAAATGTCTAAGATAAAAAATCACATCCTTGTACTACTCAGAACTCATCAATTTTTCAAAGACATCTGCCCTTCCTTCTTCTACCTCATTCACCTCAATAGTTTGGAAGTTGCTCTCAACCATAATCTTAGCCAAGTCCAAACCTCTTACCAACTTCGTGATTTGGATATCCATGTCATATTCTTGCAACTTTTTCACCAACCTGCATCTTCTACTTGATACCTCCATCTATGATAAGATGTCTTTGACCATGGTGTGGGGAACATAAGCAAAAATTTTGGAACTCGAATGTAAGGCCTGAAAACCTTTGTCACTTTCAGCAAGGTAAATGCTTATTTCTCCATAATACTATATTTTAGCTCAGCCCCTTGCAATGCTTTCTTGAATAAGGCAATTGGACTTTCATCCCCTTCATCATCCTTCTACAAAAAGATATATGAAAAAGTGTTATGTGAGGTAAAGGAAAATATTTGGAAAGGCTTCTTATAATCTGGAGTTGCCAAAATAGGGGCATGCTTTAATGCCTCCTTGATCCCACTGAAAGCTTGAATGGCATCCTCCCATTTAATAACCTGGCCCTTCTTTAGCATGGAAGCAATTGGAATGGTCAACTCAGAAAAGTTTGATATGAACCTTCTGATGAAGTTTATTTTCCCAAAGAAGGACTGAATTCCTTTCTTTTTTTGTGTCTACCCTTTTGGATCAATCATTACTCCCTCTCATGACACAATGTGACCAAGGAACTTTCCTTCGCGCCTCCAAATTGGCACTTATTTGGATTGAGTGAAATTCCATATTCTCTACATCTTATCAGCATTTTCTCCAAGTGCAACAAGTGATCACCTCACTTTCTAGAAAATAAAGTCAAATCATCTTGGTAGACAATAATAAAATCATTGATATAACCAGCAAAATCAACATCCATTGCTCTTTGAAATATTCCTCCAAAGCATTCAACAGACAAAGGGTAACCTGACATATACATAAGTCCCCCAAGGAGCGGTAAAGGATGTTTTAATTATTTGTCATTCCTTCACCACAACTTGGTTATAACCGAGAGAAACCATCCAAGGTAGATTATAACTCAGAACTAGTCACTAGTTGCAGCATGTTATCCACGTTTGGTAAAGGATAATTATCCTTCATTGATGCTCTGTTTAGGTTTCTCGAAGTCCGCACACAACTTGATGTCACCATTCTTCTTTCTAAATGGTACTAGGTTTGCAATCCAATAAGAATACCTTGTAGGATGAATAATCCCCCATCCTCGTTTCTTTAGTTCCTCTTTCATTTTAAGAGATAGGAGTGGATTGATTGGCCTTTCTTATTCCTAATTTTTTTCATTAGATTCCATGGGAATATCATGTTGAAACAGATCCTCTCTATATGCCTTTAGTTCGAGAATAACTCCAAGCCATGCAATCTTGATTTTTTTAGTGATTTGACATAAAAATGTTTTTCATCCTTGGTTTCTCCTTTGTGCCAAGGTCATGCTCCTCAACATCCCTTAAGGCTACTATGCATCTGTTAATAATGTGATTAACATTATCAAATTTGTATTCAAGAGCAACCAACCCTCTAGGAATGGTATTAGTCTTTAGTTGGATGATGCCTTTTCCAAACAAGGTTTGTTTACCCTCTCATCACGCACACCATTGGCTCCCAATCAATATCTTGATCATAAAACTCCCCTTTGTTCTACAAAAATATTCTAACTTGAGCATCATCATCAAAAACTTGCCAATGCTTAATGTTTTCAGGGACATATGGCCTTGTCAATACTTCAACATCATAGTCACAATATGGGGACATTGCACAATCATCAAACCGAGATCCCAACACAACAATCCTATCTTCCATAACATTGAACTCCCTATCATGATGCACAATGTTGAATGAATCAAACATCTCAATGAAATCCCAAACTGCATGCTTTTATTGTTTCATTCACTAATTTTTTGTGGCATACAATTTTCTGACTTACTTGACAATTAATTCTGAATCTCCTTTGACAATGATGTCTTTAACACCATATTTCAAAGAAATCCTCAGACCTAACAATAGTGCCTCATACTTGGAAATTTTATTAGTACATTCAAATTTGAGTTTGAAGGAAAGGAAAACATTTTTCTGGCCTAGAGAGATCATATCCACACCATTACCTATTCCAAACTTAGAGAAAGATCCATCAAACAATAAAATCCAAGGAGAGTCTTCCTGTTTAAGACACTTGCATTCTTAAATCTTGTGCTCTTTTCCATCAGTAAATCCTATAAATTTATTACAATCAACACTTGTGTAAAATCCTTCATAAGATGCATTGTTGGGATCTTCAATAAGGTGCAATATCTTCTTTTCTCCATACAAGTTGACAAGTCTTACCTCAATTGGGATGGTAGTTTAGGACATGTCCATTTGAACACTCCCACCAACACTTGGAGCCCATTTTATAGATAACAACATACCCCACTTGGCTGGGAAATCAACAATAACAACATCAAGCATCAGGTTTTTACCTGGGTAAGCTACAAGCTACACCACCAAACCTTTCAAACATCTCACCACTGGCACTTCTCTAGATTCCATAGCAGTACACTTCCCATATATTGTTGTTACTTTGATATCCAACTCATTCATGACTTCCAGAGGAATAACATTGCATGATGCCCCTGAGTCAAACATATAGTTGTGTAGCAATATATCTTTAATAATTAGAGTGGTGAAGAATGGATCGACATTTAGCTGAGACTCCACCAAGGATGTCCCCAAATAAACCTCAAGTGGTTCACCTAGGTCCTCCAACACTGGTGGTGTCTCCAACTCTTTATTGACTAGTGGAGTCTCCACAATGTTTATATTTCTACCTAGGGCATTCTTCTCCTCTTTCAGCCCCTAATACTCAAAATCTCTTTTTGTGCTCGGAAACCTAAACAACTTGACAATTGGAAGTGAGATCCTTATTTGAATCAATACTTGGGCAATATCATAAGGGATGGAATTTGGCAAGGTAACATTGGAAGGAAGGTTGATACACTCATTAGATGGCACAATATTTTTGACAGCTTGGGCATGAGGAGGGGTATGATTTTTGTTTGGGACAATAAGGCCCTTGGAAGATGCATATTTCTTAAGAGCCTCTTTAGGAATATTTTAAAGAAATGGAGTTTTGGATTTTCCGAGTCCATGCACCTTTGACAACCCTACTTCTTGTGTTGTATTCCTTCTCTTGGGCAACAACAACGTTCATCAACAACTTCTGTCCTCCTCAAATGGGATTCCTCCATCATACTTATTTATCATTAAAGCTCTTAAATATTCAAAATCATTATTGGAAAATTAAAAATATTGTACAATATCTAATTAAAAAATATGGAAGGGAGGAAGAATGGGTACCGGTTGATACAATCCCAAAAATCAGCAGCAGTTCTATAACTTATTACCTCAGTTGAAGTTGCCCCTTGTTGTGAGCTCATGGAGCAACCCATCATACAAATATCATCATCATTATCATCATAAGCTTCTTCTAATTATTTTTATATTCCTCACAAGGGGCATGGGGCATGAAACATCTGTCACACCAATCAATGACATTTGTCTCCTCCACAACAACAACTCGGAAACGAAAGAATCATGGACCATTCTATTTTCCCGGCTTAGGACTATTTATTTCGAAATCCAATAGGTCTATTGCCTCTATCATCAGATATCTGATCATTGGTATGATGATTGGTAAAAATGTCTTGGCCTTGTTGCTCTTGTTGACCTAATTTACTATACCCAATCATTTTTTTGACTAGGCTAATTTGTATGATATTTCTTTAGCAGCCCCCTGCAAAGTTTTCACAACTTCTTCCAAATCAGCAGCCTTACTTGTTTGAGGCTTTTCTAGGTTAATTCGTTTCACACCCTCCTTTTTTGGAGGTTTTCTAATTTCCTTGATTTTGTTTTCAATTTGCAGAGCCATGATGAAGTCCTGCCTCAACTTAGTAGGGTTTTTTTCCCTCAAGTAGTAAGTAGATTGTTTATCAAATGCATCTAAATATTTAACCAAACATGACTCATCACATGGCCTTAAGCTAACAGGAAATATTCTCAAGGTATTTTTAAACCTTGTGTTGAAATCATGTACTGACTCATTAGGATTCTTCTTAATGTTTTCAAATTTTGATAGAAGAAACCTAGGGTCAGTTCTATCGCCATACTTCGCAATCTAAATGCATTGTTCATCTCTCAAAGAATCAATGGAGTTATCGAAAAGGTTTTATACCAGTCCCTTGCATCCTCTTCCAAATTATGGATAAATAGTTTGATATATACATCTTCATGTTCAATCTCAAATTATTCCATCATATTGATAAAATATTTAAATTTTGATCACCGAGTTATAGTGTTGTTTCCTTGGAACATTAGTAATCTATTTCTCACATCTTGGGAGCTACATTTGGATAACCATTCATCCCTATAAAATTTATAGGACCAAAGGTGTTTACAATAAAAGGAGGTCTAGGTGAGGGCTGAGCCATGTTTTTTTGAGGAGGTGACCTTGGAGGGGAGACAACTTTGTAAGGGATAGAGGGTGTTTGACACACAGGAGTATATCTTTCAAAATGGATATCCTCTAAAGGCCTTGTTTCTTGGAAAAACCTATCAACTTTTGAAAAGACAAGAGTAGAATGAGAAGAAAACTTTTCAAAATCAAATGAAGGCCCTCTCTAGATGGAGAATTTAATTCCACAAAAAGACTACCTGATTTAGAATCACTTGAATGGAAATCTTCAATGATAGGCCGATCACTTTCATCAATGGGGACTTCTTTTCTTGACTATTGATCTCCAACAACTCTCTAGGATTTTCTTCCTTCTAACTTTGTTTTTCCTAGCTCTGGAAATAATGTCCTAGTAGGATATCTAGCAAAGAAAGATCTTCTTCCTTCCAGCTTTGCAATATTAGTAACAAAACTCACTTGACAGAGGTTAAGAAACTCGGTTGAAGTTTCCCCTTCTTGTGAGCTCATGGAGCAACCCATCATTCAAACATCATCATCATTATCATCATAAGCTTCTTCTTCTTCTTCTTCTTCATATTCCTCACAAGGGCATGGGGCATGAAACATCTGTCACACCAATCAATGACATCTGTCTCCTCCACAACAACAATGACTCGGAACGAAAGACTCGGGGACCATTCTACTTTCCCGGCCACGGTGCTTATTTATTTCTAAATCCAATAGGTCTCTTGCCTCTATCATCAGATATCTAATCATTTGTATGATGATTGGTAAAAATGTCTTGCCTTGTTGCTCTTGTTGACCTCCTTTACGCTACCCAATAATTTTTTTGCGTAAGCTAATTTGTATGATATTTCTTTGGCAGCCCCTACCAAAGTTTTCACAACTTCTTCCAAATCAACAACCTTACTTGCTAGAGGATTTTCTAGGTTAATTAGTTTTACACCCTCCTTTTTGGAGGTTTTCCAATTTCCTTGATGTTGTTTTCAATTTACTGAGCCATGATGAAGGCACAAGTAAATTAGTAGGATTTTTTTCCCTCAAGTAGTAAGCAGGTTGTTTATCAAATGCATCTAAATATTTAATCAAACATGACTCATCACATGGCCTTAAGCTAACAGGAAATCTTCTCAAGGTCTTTTTAAACGTTGGGTTGAAATCATGTATTGACTCATTAGGATTCTTCTTGATGCTTCCAAATTTTGATAGAAGAAATCTAGGGTCAGTTCTATCACCATACTGCAATCTAAATGCATTGTTAATCTCATTAAAGAATCAATGGAGTTATACGAAAAAGCTTTATACTAGTCCCTTGCATCCTCTTCCAAACTATGGATAAACAGTTTGATATATACGTCTTCATGTTCAATCTGAAATTCTTCCATCATATTGATAAAAATATTTAAATGTTGATCACTAGTTATATCATTGTTTCCTTGGAACATTGGTAATCTATTTCTCACATCTTGGGAACTACATTTGGATAACCATTCATCCCTATAAAATTTATAGGACCAAAGGTGTTTACAACAAAAGTAGGTCTGCAGGTGAGGCCTGGGCCATGTTTTTTTGAGGATGTGACCTTGGAGGGGAGACAAATTGGTAAGGGATAAAGGGTGTTTGACACACAGGAGTATACCTTTAAAAATGGATATCTCGCTTAAAGGCCTTGTTTCTTGGAAAACCCTATCAAATTTTGAAAAGACAGAGAAGAATGAGAAGAAAACTTTTCAAAATCAAATGAAGGCCCTCTCTAAATGGAGAATTTAATTCCACAAAAAGACTACCTGATTCAGAATCACTTGAATGGAAATCTTCAATGATAGGCCTATCACTTTCATCAATGGGGAATTCTTTTCTTGACTGTTGATCTCCAACAACTCTCCAGGATTTTCTTCCTTCTAACTTTGTTTTTCCTAGCTCTGGAAATAATGTCCTAGTAGGATCCCTAGCAAAGAAAGATCTTCTTCCTTCCAGATTTGCAAATATTAGTAACAAAACTCACTTGACAGAGGTTAAGACACTAGTACTCATCAAGAATTAGATCAATAGGGATTCGCCACTAAGGATTTCCACCTTAGTTGTGTAAATGCACTAAAATATGATTTGTCAAATGTCTGTCAATACTAGAAACTGGAAATGGGATGATCTGACTTTTTTGTACCCAGATTTATCAATGAAAGCTAGTGCACTAGGTGTGGAAACTGAAAGAATTACACACAAAACTTACAACTTTGAATACCTTTTACAAGTCTGAACACAAGCTGATGTTTGAAACAATGTATTAGCACTTAGAGAATTCATGAAGTGGTTACCAGGGTCTGAATATGCACAGTAACTAATATGTTCCTGGTAATGGTGCTAAAAGCGCATTGGTATGCAAATTTAATCTCCTTCAAAGGCAAAGCAAAATCATAGATTTGACAAGATACTCGGGAGGCGAGATAGATGATTATGTATGTCATTTTGTAGGTGGGGAAGTAGTTTATCCGACTCTTTAGCATACTGAGCTTCGAAGGAGTGGGTAGCACCTTAAAAGGATGTGATCTTATCGTAACTATTTTAGGTTTTACCTTTCAACCAAGGTAAGAGAACCTATTTTGTAACCTTTTTATTGAAGAATGTTAGTAAATAATTCTTTTGCACAAATTTTATAGAGAATACCTTGGGAAAATATAATCAACACACCAAATTTGACTCTCACGAGTTGTCACTTTTAGATTACAGAGATATTTTAAAAACAAGGTGAAGGTTACTAAAGAAATTGGGAACCACGATTGTTTCGCATGTTTGAGTGGTATAAATTATGCATTTGCACACACACAAGACAAAAAGGGGTAGTATAGGTAGGATTAATTATTTTTAAATGAATGTTTTTGTGGGAGGTGAGGCGAATGAACTTAATTTGCCAAATCTTTGAGATTTTGTTACAAAATGGGGAGCTTACATTAAAAAATGCTTCAAGATATCTAAATTGTTCCTTTAACTAGAATGTGTTCTTCAATGGAGGCCCAAATTAGCACATTTTCACAAAAACTATGAGATTCTAACACAAAGGATCAAGTTAGAATACTCAATAAAACATCAAAATCGAAAATTGAATCACGCCTGAGGTACACCCAGAGGCTTACCAACAATATTTGTTAAAATATGAATGAAAATTGATTTTAAATCATTTATTTCATTCCCGGATGAAAGCTCTTCTAAAAATAAAATTGCATATACCACTAAACTATCACAAGGATTGAGATTTGTGTGATCGAGAGGGATTTTGATACAAGATTGCAATAAGAATAAGAAAACTAATTTACAGACATTTAGAAACAAAGAAGCAGACATAATTTTTCCCAGATTCAACACAAAATAACTCAAATTTGATTAAACTTATTAGCAGGGGAAAGTTTCTAGAACAATCTCACAGTTTTTCAATGGCTGTATACTCGCAACCACCTTGACACAATCAAATTTTACACAAGATAGATATACAGGTTTCTCAGACAGTCCCTCAGGGAGACGGGCTCTATCAATATTTTCTCTTAGAAAATAAGTTTTGACCCCTTATACTCCAACCATTTACACGATAAATTCATGCCATTTATAACATTTTACAATAGAGCCTTTTCCCCCCACAACCAAAAACATTCAAAGCACCATTGCTTGTTGTGAATCCTAGAATCAGATTTGTTAAATAGTTGTCAGGTGTGTAGAGGGAAAATCTCTCCAAATATTTCCACCATTAAACTCTTCACCTGGTAGAACACTCTTCCCTTATTCACCACCTACTTCTGCCCCTAATATGTCAAATCTGGTTCTTTGTGTGCCTAGGAAGAGAGATTGGAAAATCATATCGAACCCGATAGCCACATTTTGTCTTAATGGTAAAAGATGTCTCCAGATGTTCCTTACCAAATTTAGATATCAAATTAACTCCCTTTCCTTGTTTTCCGTGCAAGAAATATCAAGAAATCATGAAAAATCACATCACTAGGAGCTCTAGAGTAAAAATGGTGAAAGATCGATACTGGATGCACAAAGCTGCCATTGATTTCTATTTTGAATTTGGACCTTCGATATGGGAGATCCACTTTTCAAATGGGCATGTGGGTTCCTTTTTTCCTTTTACAACTTTTGGAAAAATGTAAAATTTTCACATTTTTCTCCACACCTCCACCTTTGAGAAATGAGCCTAACACATGTCCTAAGGTGGGTCTAAAAGGAATTGCTACCAAATTCTAGTTTTTCACCTCCTTTTTGGAAAAGGGAAATTTTTCCAAGTTTTCCCCGCAGCTCCACCCTTCCACTTTTAGTTTCTGATGTGGGTCCCAGTAGAACCCCGATTACTTTCACACTTTAGTTCCCTTTTTCACGAAAGGAAATTTTTTCAAATTTCCCCGAAATTCCGCACCTCTGCCATTGACTAGAATTTTTTTTGACTATCCTTTGTCGGTCCTGTGGGCCATTTTGATGTTTTAATCCTTTTGATGACAAGAGGCAAAAAATCCAAGTTACCTCCGATGGTCCACTTCCCCACCCCTTTGAATTTTCAAAGCCAACCTTGACCTCCTTCTTGTTGGGCTTGCGGGCCATTTTGATATTTTAATCCTTTAAGAGGCAAAAATCCAAGTTTCCCCCGATGGTCCACTTCCTGCCTTTTGAATTTTCAAATCGCGACATGTCACAATGGCGCATTTTGAAATGGTCCCCAAAAGTTGAGACCTTGAATGATTGCAGGCTCACCACAGGTCCGGGCCCAGAATTTGTTTTTTGAAGGCTTAAATCTCGAGAAGGCATCATGTGTCGGGGTCAAGGCAATCTCCTTTTGCCACGAAAATTCCCAGCAAAAAGTAAAGTGAGTGGAGGCCTCCAAGTGTCCTCCTAGGCGCTTCTTTAAAATAAAACTCAAGGGCCGGTCCTCAAACATGTGTGGTCCCTCCATGTGTCCCAGGCCTCTCAAAACCTTTTGAAAAAAAGACTAAGTATGGGAAGACCTAGCGGAAGCCTCCATGTGTCTTCATGGCACAATTTAAAAATGGTGCCCAAAGCAGAGACCTTGAATGAGCGTGGGCTCACCACATGTCCCTGTCCCACCAAATAGTATTAGCTACATAAAAAGTTTGTCTAAGTCTAGGAAAAGTAGCAGAAACCTCCACATGTCCTCCTGGTGCAACTCCAAGGCCAACTAAAAATCAAATCTTCAAATGAGCATCATTCTTCCATGTAGATAGGTTTTTAAGTTGAGGTGATTCATAAAAATTTTTAAGTACCCTGTCGATCCGCATCCAACCAAAAGAGGTCATGTTTATTGTTCATGCAAGGATGTAAATTTGACCGAGAGAGATGCCCGTCAAATTGTAAAATGTGGAAAAATGACCATTTGAGCCCGAAGATGAAATTTTCTCCAAGGACAAAGAATTTAGAAATGTTACAAGGCTCAAATACATTCCTCCAAGCTACATCCATTCATTTTTCTTCAAGTATTTAGGGCAAAAATTTCAATGATAGAAATTATTGACTATGGAAAATGGAAAGAATGGGACAACCCAAGTTTTTACACCCAAATATAGACCTTTTCAGATGAACAGAGAAACGAGGAAACAAATTTGGATCTATACGTGATCCTTGGTCTAGGAAAGGACTGATTACAACAACAAAAGGAAGGTGGAGACTTTTCTAGGCACAATACGAGAAGATAAAATGTGACAGACTGTATATTGATAGATTTTTAATGGCAAATGGGGTGAGACTATGTTGAGCACAAACAGGTTGCTCAATATTTTCATCATTGAATTGAGTTAATATAGCTGAGTTAATTCATCAGAGTCAACGGAACTGAGAAATGACAAATGAGTTTCAAATGGTGACGGGTTTTCTAGATCCAACGGTCATAATTAGTATAGTTTGACCTGGTCAAACTGTGATCAAAAGCCTACAAAACCTCTTTTCCAAACTAACTAGGAATGTGATTTTTCCAAACTGAAGGTTTCAGGTGATTGATTTTCTAGTAAAATATACTAGAGGTTTGCGAAGGGAGATAAGCATTTTTTTGCTCAGCATTGAAATGAAAAGCTGAAACGAAACCCAAAATTTCACTTTTAATAGCTTCCTACAATTGTAAAATGGTGTAACAGGGCTCTTAGAAGGGCATTAAGAAGATCATAGATGGTAAATAGAGGTTGATCCAAGGATTGAAGTTACTCCTCAAATAACAAGGTACACGTAGGAAACTTGACATCTCCTTTACAGAGTTATGAAGGTTGGTTTACATGTCTAAGAAAATCACGATTTATATGTTTTAACAAGAAAGGGGTCAACATATTTACTGTGGTGCTAAAATTCAACTTGTCAATTAAAAAAGGAGTGCTATAACAATTTGGTTTTGTCAAGAAGGTTTTCTTATATCATCTCAAAATGAGGGTTTGAGTTTATACTTTCTACAAAGGAATATTTTAATTGTGCAAGCTACTATATGTCATTTTTTTGTTTTGAAAACAAGTTTATTTAAAACTATCACTTCTATGATATTGCTACATTTAAAAATTTATTTAGCTACAAATGAACAACTAAAGAATAAAAAGTATGAGAGACAGGAGAGATGAACCATTCTGAGAGATGATTGTGTTCATAGTGTAAGAGAAGCACCCGGTGGGTGTTTGTAGCCACATTTCCTCATGTGATGCATATATATCATCCTCTTCATCATATATTTCAAGAAGAATTCACATATGTAAAGCTTGAGTACATAATAGTATTAATCAATATATTACGAGAGTAGTACCATGTATCATCCTCATATTTTCCAAGCTCAATAACTGAATTTTCTTCACTTTTTCATCACTTCAAGTTTTTTGATTAAGTTTTTGCTCCATGAATGTGAGATATTCTATACCATTTAAAAAATTTAATATTTCCTCATAATGCCTTCTTTTTTTATATTGCGAGATATCTTGTGATCTAACTTGCCTCAATTTCCCAACTTTGAATCACCTGAACTTGGCTCAATAGTAGCTTTTGTGCCTCGAGTGTCCATTGGAGAAACCTTTTATCCAACTACTGGATGCAATGCAAGTATATATTCTTAAACTAGATCCATGATTCTCATAGAAGGAACCCATACTAAACATACCATGCAATCATTAAATTCCATTTTGACCTAGGGAAGGTGTTGGCAAAAGGAAGGAGGCTCTTCATCTGCTAATGCATTTAATTGAAATTTTCAAACCCTTTTTTCATCTAAACCCAATTTATGCATAACTTGTTATCATTGAGTCCACGATCCACATTTCTTTCAAGCATTTTCAGTGAAATATTTTACAATTTAAGTCCTTCCTTCAATGATTTCAAAGATACCTACTAGAGTACCTCCAACTACGATTGTCTAAAATATCCTTTGTGTGTTATGCTTTGATAGATGTCCAAATGCTACATGAAAGCTAGTGTTTTGATGCAAGATGGGAGTATGTTGAAGGGGTGAATTGATCAAGTTGAAGGCATGTATGTTTCATATAAGAAATAGTGAGGTGTCTTGAGAGGATAACCATGTCTTTAGCACCGCAATCTAAAAAAACTACAATTTTTTTATTTTACTATGGTTTTATGTGGACACTAGCTAATGCAATAAATTTTGTGAATTATTGTGAAGGGAAAATGACAGGTCTAACTCCTCTAGCTTCCCATGTGTTGGATCAAACCCCTTTGTCTTCACACCACCCAAATATTTCCCACCATGCATCCAACTGCATTGAATCCTTCCACCGCCCTCATTTAATCTTCTTCTGCCAATTCAACCACTCATAGTCCCAAGAAAAAAAAGAATCCCCCTTTTTAAAAAAATTTCATTCCATTTAATTAATATTTAATTGAGGCATTACATTTCCCTCCCCTTTAAAGAGCATCATCCTTGATGTGACACAACACCGAAGCTTGAAGGGTACATAGGCAAGAAAGTCAAAAATGACACATGTTGTTTTAAGAAATCAAATTGTTGGTACAACGTGACCACAAGGAAGCAAACTAATTTTGGCAATATCTTAAATTTTAATGTTATGCGAAGATTGGTAGTTCTAGTTTACCTTATTACTTAGTTAATATTTTCCTTTACAATACTTTTTAATCTCAAACTCTTAATAATCATGGTTTATAATTTCAATTATCTTATGTTCATGGGTTCCCAACTGTAACTAACATCAATATGTCACACAAAACTCAACACAACAAAAATACCCACGAGACATCTTGCTATATACTTTTAAGACTGTATCACATCAGAAGACCTTTAATTCCACCATGAAAAGAAAACAAGTAGTCCACATAACAAAGAGTTTGCAACAATTATGTCATACACATAAATCTAACACACACATGTGACTAACAAATAGTGAATCATGACGTTGATACAAATACAACTAGTATAACATGACCCAAATACCATGACTATACCAACATAGTTTGAAGACAAAATCCAATAGTATATATCAACCGAGGGAAAGTGTCAATCCTCAAACATCACAATTCCTAAAAAAACTTACGAGAGTACACATAACTCATAACACCAACTCCACACATCACAAATAAACTCCATATACCTCTCAAATCATCTCGCAAGAACTTCATATAACTCCCCAAAGCATCACAAAAATACATATACCTCCCAAGAATCACAGAACAACTCCATATACCTCCCAAAGCATCAATCACACCCACACAAATCTCTTATGCCTCCCTCAAGTATCTTATGCCTCCCTTAAGTGTCTCTTATGTCTCTCACAAGCAAGAAAATAAAGATAAAATTTCCTTTTCGCTCCCCAAAAGAGGTCGGTCACCCTATGGCCCTAGGTGCATAGAGTCCAGATACCTCTAACCTAAGTGACATAATAACTCATGGTTCAACAACCTACTAGTTATCTTAGAACTCCTTGGGGCGTACCCCCATACAAAAAAAGTGGCATGGAATCCACCCTAATATAACATAATTAATGTCTTTAGTTTTCCCATTTAGATATAATAATAATAATAATTTCCATTTGAAATAAAATGTTTAGAATCATGTATTCATTTCATTTCACTTCACTTCATTTTGTAACTAAGGAGAGAGAAAGAGAGAGAAACACCATTTTGTCAAAATTTCCATTTCACACAAGTTACAATATATTGTTTCAAATAGTTATTTCCATGTGTCTAAAAGTTTCCACAGTGGTTTGGCAACCCAACAAGGGTCCTACAACTTTCTTTTTACATTTTCCTACTAGTTTCTAAAACGTTCAATTTAGACTCGAAGGCTAAGAGATCACTTTCAAATTTTGTCTTCTAGAGAGCAAGCATTACATGGGTAAGTTTTTACATGTCCTTCTATACACCAAGAATTCACAGGAATTGATGTATTTCAAAACTGACGAACAGATTTACGATTGGCGGTTAGTTTTCTAAGGCCATTGGTCATAATTGGCCTAGTTGAAAACAATCAAAAGTAAGCTGGAGGGATAAAAAAACCATGTCCAAAAATTACATTCGATGGATGGGTGAGAAATGTGAAATTTCCTAGAAGTTACCTTATATATGGATAATTCATTAGAGTTGACGGAACTGAGAAATGACAAATGGGTTTCAAATGGTGATGGGTTTTCTGGAGCCAACGATCGTAATTGGTATAGTTTTACCTAGTCAAACTATGATTAGAAGCCTACAAAACCTCTTTTCCAAACTAAAAATAATGTCATTTTTCCAAAACGAAGGTTTCGGTGATTTTCTAGTAAAATATACTAGAGTTTTACGAAGAGAGATAAGCATTTTGTTGCTCAACGTCCAAACGATGAGCTGAAACAAAACCAAACATTTCACTTTTAACAACTTGCTACAAATGTAAAATGGTGTAACAGGGCTCCTAGAAGGGCGTCAAGAAGATCATAGATGATAAATCAAGGTTGATCTAAGGATTGAATTGAATCCTCGCATAACAAGGTACATGTAGGAAACTTGACATCTCCTTTCCAAAGTTATGAAGGTTGGTTTACGTGTCTAAGAAAATCACAATTTATATGTTTTAACAAGAGAGCATTCAATGTATTTATAGGGTGCTCAACTTCAACTTGTCAATTAAAAAGGGGGTACTATAGCAATCCAGTTTTATCAGGAAGTTTTTTTTAGATCATCTCAAAATGAGGGTTTGATTTTATACTTGTCTACTAAGGAATATTTTAATTTTGCAAGCTACTATATGGCATTTTTTTGTTTTGAAAACAATATTATTTAAAACTATCAATTCTATGATATTGTTACTTTTAAAAATTTATTTAGCTGGAAATGAACAACTACGAACAAAAATTATGAGAGATGGGGAGACATGAACCATGCCTGGGAGATGATTGTGTTTACAGTGTAAGAGAAGCACCATGTGGATATCCGTAGCCACATTTCCTCATGTGAAACATGTATTTCATCCTCTTCTTCATATATTTCAAGAAGGATTCACATATGTAAAGCTTGTGTGCATAAGAGTATTAATCACGATATTCTAAGTAGTACCATGTATCTTCCTCAGATTTTCCAAGCTCGATAACTAGAATTTTCTTCACTTTTGTCATCTCTTCATGTTTTTTTATTAAGTTTTTACTCCATGAATGCGAGATATTCTATGCCATTTTACAAATTTAATATTTCCTCATAACGCTTTAACTTTTTTATATTGTCGGATATCTTGTGATCTAACTTACATGAATTTCCCAACTTTGAATCCCCTAAATTTGGGTCAATAGTAATTGTTGTGCCTCAAGTGTCCATTGGAGCAACCTTTTCTCCGGCCGCTAGATGTAATGCAAGTCTATATTCTTAAACTAGATCCATGATTCTCATAGAAGGAACCCATACTAAACATACCAGGCAATCATTAAATTCCATTTTGACCCAAGTTGGGATGGTGCTGGAAAAACGTAGGAGGCTCTACACCTGCTAATGCATTTACTTGAAAGTTTCAAACCCATTTTTCATCCAAACATGATTCATGCATAACTTGTTATCATTACAATCCATGAGCCACATTTATTTCAGGTATTTTGGGTGAAACAATTTACAAGTCAAGTGTTTGCTTCCACGTTTTCAAAGATACCTACTAGAGCACCTCCAACTGTAGCATCTGAAATATACTTTGTCTGTTATGCTTTGATGGATGTCCAAACCCTGCCTCAGAGCTAGCATTTTGATGCAATATGGGAGTACATGGAAGGGGTGAACTGATCAGGTTGAAGACACTGTATGTTGCATAGAAGAAATAGTGAGGCTGTCTTGAGAGGATAACCATGTCTCTAGTGCACTACACTCTAAAAAAATAATGAATTTGTTTATTTTACTGTGGTTTGGTGTGGACATCAGCTGGGGAAAAAAATTGAATTTATTATGATGGTAAAATGACAGGTTTGACTCCTTCTCTAGCTTCCCATGTCTTTGGATCGACACCTTTATCTCCACGCCACCCAAATATTTCCCACTACGCATCCAAATGCATTGAATCCTTCCACCACCCTCATTTAATCTTCTTCTACCAATTCAACCACTCATGGCGCCAAAAAAAAAAGACCCCCTTTTTTTTAATTTCATTCCATTTAATTAATTTTTAATTGAGGCATTACAAAGGAAAATCAATTGAAGTTTTCATGTCAACTAAAATGCAGGCATACATAGTATATTCATACAAGGTCATTTTTGTATCAATAGCCAGGGTTTTTCCAAGAGAGTTCCCTATGGAGATTAAACATTTCTCATCCCAAAACTGAAGAGGAAGATATGGCAAGCGAACCCAAATAGGTCGATTTGAAAATTTTCAGTTACAAGGTTAAAAAGGGGAAACCAAGGCTTCATGAGAAACAAATGGGATTGAAAATCCCACAATCTAGCAAAAATTAAATCTCTATCAGAAGTAATATAAAAAAATGAAGTAACCTCTAGTTGAAGGGTAAATGTCCACTTTACCATCCATTAATGGCTTCCAAGATGTAGAGATCCATTCATGAAGAGCAGGCAGGCCAGGGAAAAATTTATTGAATCTGCATATAATTCCTTTTCTTTGAAATACTCCTTAGATTTCAAAACATTTGGTCCAAAACGCACTAAGGGAGAAGATTTGGCAGGATCCATGGCCTTTGGAGGAGGATGAGCTACGGATTTAGCTACATCAAAAACTTGTAGCCTCCAAACAAGGGTCAAGACCTCCAGAAGGAAGAATATGAGATAGAGAGGGAGAGATAGGCATTACGCATCGGAGGAAAAGCCCTTCCGATGGGATCTAGCAAGAATATCATTGCTATTATTCAAAAAAATCATAAACGATGCAACCTGAGAAGGGGAGGTACTAGCGTTTGAAGTCTCTTACACCCGTAGCAATAGACCATCACCTCCTCCATTCACCCGGATCTTATGGATATGCGTATTGATACTGGAGTAGGGGCTCCCGAGCTCAAAACCCACCATGCCACCAGAGGACTTTCCATTGCTCCTACGACAAAATCCGCCAAAGTGATTCTTAGGGTTAGGGCTCAACATAATTTCTTTGATTTTAAAATTTCAACATTTCCAATAATACACATTTTCAATAATTGTAACTTATTCTTTATTTTTTCATTTTTTTCAAAATTGTAACTTTTTCAAAATTATGCAACTTTTTAAAATTGTAAATTTTAAAAAATCGTAACTTTTTCTAAATGAAAGTTTTTTTAAAATTCCAAACTTTTCAAAAAATTACTTTTTCAAAATTGCAACATTTTCAAAATTACAATTTTTTCAAAATCGTAACTTTTTTAAAAAAATAACATTTTTAAATTGTAACTTTTCAAAATAATAACATTTTAAAATTTTCAATGTTTTCAAAATTTTAACTTTTACAAAATCGAAACATTTTCAAGACTTCAACTTTTTCAAAATATTAACTTTTCCAAATTGTAGTTTTTGAAGTTAATTTTTTTCAAAGTTGAATATTTTTAAAAGTTGGAACAATTTTTAAATTGCAATGTTCTCAAAATTGCAACTTTTCAAAATTCTAACTTTTTAAAAATTCTAACTTTTTCAAAATTTTAACTTTTTCAAAATTTCATTTTTTCAAAATTGCAACTTTTTCAAAATTGTATCTTTTTCAAATTCTAGAATTTTGAAAATTATAAATTTTCAAAATTGCAACTTTGGCAAAATTGCAAATTTCTCAAAACTACATCTTTTACAATATTGTAAGTTTTTCAAAACTGAATCGATCATGAATGACACTTTTTCATAAATTGATAACTTTTTAAAAATTACATCTTTTGAAAAATTACAACTTTTCAAAAATGTAACTTTGTTTCAAAAGTCTAACTTTTCAAAAATTACAAATTTTCAAAATTTCAACATTTTCAGTAATACAACATTTCAATAATTACAACTTTTTCAAAATTTTGACTTTTTCAAATTATAAGTTTTTTTCATTTTTCTATCAAAATTGTAACTTTTTCAAAATTGTAACTTATTAAAATTATGAAGTTTTTTTAAATTCCAAACATTTCAAAATTGTAACTTTTTAACAATTGCAACATTTTCAAAATTACAAGTTTTTTCAAAATTGAACTTTTAAAAAAATTTAACCTTTCGAAATTTCCACATTTTAAAAACTATGCAACTTTTCAAAATAACAATATTTTCAAAATTTGAATTTTTTTAAATTACAACTTTTCAAAATTTTAACTTTTAAAATTTCAACTTTTGCAAAAATTGAAACTTTTTCAAGACTTCAACTTTTTCAAAATATTAACTTTTCCAAATTGTAGTTTTTTGAAGTTCAAATTTTTTCAAAGTTGAATATTTCTAAAAGTTGGAACATTTTTAAATTGCAACATTCTCAAAATTGTAACTTTTCAAAAATGTAATTTTTTAAAATTATAACTTTTTCAAAATTTTAACATTTTCAAAATTGCAAATTTTTCAAAATTGTATCTTTTTCAAATTCTAGATTTTTCAAAATTACAAAGTTTTCAAAATTGCAAATTTCTCAAAGCTACATCTTTTACAATATTGTAAGTTTTCCAAAATTGAAACAGATCAAGAATGAAACTCTTTTAAAAATTGATAACTTTTTAAAAGCTGTAACTTTGAAAAATGTAACTTTGTTTCAAAAATCTAACTTTTTCAAAAATTACAACTTTTCAAAATTTCAAGATTTTCAATAGTAGAAAAATTCAATAATTGCAACTTTTTCAAAATTTTGAATTTTTCAAATTATAATTTTTTCCATTTTTTTTTCAAAATTGCAACTTTTTAAAAATAACAACTTATTAAAATTGCAAATTATAAAAAATCGTAACTTATTATAAATGATTTTTTAAAATTCCAAACTTTTCAAAATTGTAACTTTTTCTAAATTGTAACTTTTTAAAAATTGCAACATTTTCAAAATTACAAGTCTTTTCAAAATCGTAATTTTTTTAAAATTTTAACCTTTTGAAATTACCTCATTTTTGTAATGCCCACTAAAACTCCCACTCAAGACCCATGAACAACCTAGGTTAATTAGGAAAAAAATTAAGGAATAATTTTTTTTTGTTCAAGGTGAGGCTACAAACAAGCCTTGAAGAAACAGTTCACACAAATAAGTACATCAAGGTCAATCATGTTAAGAAAATAAGGTTTTCCTTTGGAACAACATATAAAATACAACATTAAAATTATTGGATATAATTAACAAGTATAGTTTAAATTTCCTTTAGGTGTTAATTTAATAATCAGATTATATTAACACTAGGGTTAGATATTTCTTAATTACACTTAGAGGTCTACAAGGGAAAAAATAATAATAAAATCTCTCATTACAAGGGGGGTATAAAAAACATACCATTGCCCCATAAGGAGGCCCCATAATGGTCAAATCATACTTTTAGTAATACACATTGAAATTAAGGAAGGTAATTTTCCTCTTACCCACCCACATACTAACCTAAAAGATTCAAACTAATTTTTATTATATTTCCCACACTCAAAACTCCTAAAAACCATTCCATTAGATAGGAAATTTCTTCCCCTTTCCAGAGATATAAGGAAGTCCTTCTAACTCCCTATAAAACTCAAGTTATGGGCCGGTGGGCCTTGGGAAGAAAATTTTCCCAAGGGCGGGCTTGGGGAAGAAATTTTACCCTTAGAGCTCTTGGGTGAAAAGTGCATTTCACTTCCGTGTGCCCATGATGGGGTGGGGAAGAAAATTTTTCCCATGCATAGGCTGATGGGGTTGGGAAGAACTTTAGCTGCCTCTCCGCACGCCCACGAGCCCATAAGGGACACGTGTCAGCATTTCCAAGCCTCAGCGGGAAGTTGGGCCACCGGAGAGACTTAAGACATTTAGTCTTTTTACCAAAAGTGTTAAGGGATCAAAATGATCCATGCCTCCATCGACGCCAAGGTGCCACGTGTCGATTTCATTGGGTGTGGGTGGTCGGGACGACATAAGAACTTAGATTTTTTTTTCCCAAGGATTTTCAAACTGCTAAGATTATTTTAAAAGGATTTGTTCGTTCGTCGATGCCTTGTGATTCCATATGGCAGCACCTTATTGGCTACGGGCCGGTGGGACCATGGAGGAAACTTAGAAAAATTTCCAAATTTTAATCTCGAAAGTACAAGGGTTAAAAATGTTTTACGCCCCCATTTGCCTCGTGAAGCCACATGACAGCACCTAATTGGTTGTGGGGTGGCAAGGTGGCGGGGAAAGTTAGGAATTTTTTCTAAAATTTTTAAAAAGATAAGTTAGGGATTGCGGGCTTGCATGCCTGGGAAGATACATTTCAAAAGGCAAGGTGGGGCGGTGGGGCCGTGAGGGAAATTTTTTCCAAATTTTCTTTTCGAGTTTGGATTTCTTTTGGCAAAAGAAAGCTTTTCGGGTTAGCGGAGCGGCAGGGAACATAATGCCTTTAGCATTTTTTGGGAAAAGTACAAAGGGAAATATTTTTCCCATGGGTCCACCCAAGAATAATTTATTAATTAATTTTGACAGTTAGATTTTTTTTGAAGCCAAAATGAAGTAAAACTTCATAAGGCCATAAATTTTAATGGGATTTTTTTTTGGCAAACGAGGACTTTTTGGAAATATCTCGAAGTCCTATTTGCACAAGAAGCTTAAATTTTAATTTTGATAAACTTTGAAGGGTCAATTTTAAGAAGACGTTCTGCAAGTTTTATAAAATGTGTACTAGTAACATTTGACTTATAGAATTTTATTCAATTCGACCTCCTTCCTTTCTCAACATGTCAAATAGACATGGAGGATTTCTCTTAGAGGAATTTAGGATAGATTTCAAGGTATATTGTTTTATTGATTTACAATTCAAAATTTGTAACCTTTGACACTCAAGACAAATGCAATTTTGCCTTTGCTCGATTTGAAAGGTTCTTTAAAAATTCCTAAGTGTTTTAGTTTGTTTGGGGTCGTTTTGATCATGTAACCTTAATTCAATCATTTTATTTCATTTTCCAAGGCTATAGGGTTGATTTGTGCTTTTTGATAAAACATTTGCCAATTTTTAAAAAAAAACATCTAACAATGATCCAATTCGAATAGATTTGTTTACATTTACCAATTTCAACTATGGATTCATTCCAAAACACTCTAACTTATTAATTTGATTCAAGAAAGGTATTCAAATGTCAAATTACAACTTCTGATTTTCAACATTCCTTTCTAAAGAACAGAACATTATGGCATTTCTTCACATGTATTCACTTTTCATCTTTCCAACAGAGATTTCAAAATACATTCAACCATCAGATTTTAATACCTAATAATACCATTTGAGAAAAGTAATACAATATTTTATTGATTCAAAAGGATATTTTTACAACTTATTTCTTCCATTCCTCGAATACAACATACAAAATACAATTCTCTTTCACATTCTTTCAAAAGTAGAAAATAGAGTATATCTCTTTCACATTTCGAATTACAACTTTCATAGCCAATACAAAACATCTTTCCATCACAAATAATATACAAGGTCATCCACTTCAAGTGGGAAAAAGGTTACAATAAGAAATAATCTCATCAAGGACTGTCAAACATGTCTTTTTCCTTTGCTCCAATACAGCAACATGAAGATCCTTCATTTTCCAGTTTGATCACAACAAAGGCAGGGGAAAGGCAACGCTCTCCACCCAACCAAGACATCTAATGAAAAGGAGAATCCATCCTTCTTCATTGTCCCCTGAGCCCCAACCAAAATGTAATAAGAAATGTGTTTCAACTCATGACAACAATAGGCTTCCACAACACACATGCAATTTCACATTTAGAACATAGTCCAAAACAAAATTGCAGTTCGTAACCACAAATAAAAGACAAAAACAACACTCAAGCTTCCTCATGCAAGCCAAAGGAGAAATAACTATGGGGATGCTACTTATGCCTCCCAAAGGGGAAATGGGTATCACCACCTGATTACAAACCACCAAAAATATAATATATCAAAACCCTGACATGCCCTTATGCCTCCCAAAGTACTCCTTATTCCTCCCATTTTCTTATGCATCCCTAACCTCTAATGCAATCCATAACGAGTAAAGAAATGTAAGATATTTCTTTGTAAGGTGGAACCCAAATACTAACTCCCTCCACACTTATAACTTCCCAAAGCACTTATGCCTCCCACAAAATACCCCATAGTCTCCTCCTACACCATCCCTAGGCAGTCTACCCAACCAATCAATAATAGAATATCACATTCAACATTCAGCCATTCCTAAGTGCAAGGGAAAAAAAAGAGATCATTTTAAGAGCCAAGCTCCTACCTCTCCATGACAGAGTTTTATTCCAAGGTTCCAAAATAGCAAGCTTTCCAATGCAAAACATAGTCCAAGATCAACAATCTACAAGCATGCAATAGTCTCCAATCTTCTCCAAAATCAAGAGCTCAAAGCAGCAAAAGAATTCACCCCAAAATGAAGTATGCTAAAGTGAAGCAACCCCCAAAACAAGGTAAGGAATTTGAATTTTATAGAAGAGGGAAGAGAAGAGGATGAGGTGGATCCATGTAGGATTCCACATCACACATCCTCAACCCCAACACCCAAGTCAACTTCATTCTCCAATGCATAATAATTAGGTGGGTGGATAATATGACAATTTACTTACACACTCCAAAACAAGCCCACACCCCAAGGACTGAAATTAAAAATATGTAAGAAAGTGCAATAAAAACATACAACTTGACTTACAAAAATGCATAAAGAAAGTCTAAATTTAACTCTCCAACCATAGGTAAGGTTGGTATATAAATTCAAGAGGTGTGGGACAAGTCTAACTTGTCCCACAAGCCTCCAAAATTAGCCTCCAAGGACAAATTCGAATTTCAAAGAAGGTGGAGTGTTTCACACTCCAAAATTAACTTACACATCTCTTACATGCCTCTTACAACACTTAAACCAAGAGCCAACAACTCTATTAATTACATTCTCATGACCCATTTACTTACTTAACAATATGATTACTCACAATATTTACACACCACTTAATAACTAAAGAAAAGAGGCAATGCACCACTAAATAAACACATGAAAACATTAAACAAAGGAACCAAATAAAGAAAACATAAATCCCTTGGTCACATTCGAAGGGGATCCCCCATGGAAATTCCAAAACACTAACAAACACACACAAACAATTACAAGTTGCCATGGTGACCTTGTTGAATTCATCTATAAATCCAATGTGGTTAATCTCTAATCCCCCAATGTTTATCATGATATATTTTAACCTGCAAAACACAAATACCTCATTCGGCCTTGTGGCCATATCGAATATCCAAAGGAATATCACTAAAATTTCAAAATCATCAAATATATATATATATATATATATATATATATATATATATATGAATCACAACAATCATCAAGACAAAAAATAATATCACTTGTAATTTCATCAACGACTATATCATCATCAATTTTAATTCAATTTTCTTGGTCTACTCAATATGTCCAAATATCACATGTCCTAACAACATCCATATATATATATATATATATATATAACCATGTCCAATAACATGTTAACATCTATATAAAATGTCTCCAATATACATCATGCATCATGTATGAATCAAAGTCAACAATAATCCATGATCTAACATCTAACATCATACTAAACCAAAACTATAACAATGTTCATAGTATAGTCAGCAAGATATCATGATCAATAAAAAATGTCGAAAGTCAATGGGCACTATATTTTCAAAATTCAAATTTTTTCGAAATTGTAATTTTTCAAAATAATAATATTTTGAAATTTTCAACTTTTTCAATATTACATTTTTTCAAATTTTTAACGTTTCAAAATTTCAACTTTTGTAAAAATTGAAACTTTGTCAAGATAATCTTTTCAAAATATTAACTTTTCAAAATTGTAGTTTTTTCAAAGTTGAATATTTTTAAAAGTTGGAACATTTTTAAATTGCAAGATTTTCAAAATTGTAATTTTTTTAAAATTATAACTTATTCAAAATTGTAACATTTTCAAATTTTCATTTGTTTCAAAATTGTATCTTTTTCAAATTCTAGAATTTTGAAAATTGCAACTTTGTCAAAATTGCAAATTTCTCAAAACTACATCTTTTACAATATTGTAAGTTTTTCAAAATAGAAACTGATCAAGAATGAAACATTTTCAAAAATTCATAACTTCTTAAAAATTACATCTTTTTAAAATTGCAACTTTTCAAAAATGTAACTTTTTAAAAAATTACAACTTTTCAAAATTTCAACATTTTCAATAGTATAACTTTTCAATAATTGTAACTTTTTTAAAATTTTGAATTTTTCAAATTATAATTTTTTTCATATTTTTCAAAATTTTGCAACTTTTCAAAATTACATATTTTAAAAATCATAACTTTTTTCTAAATGAAAGGTTTTTAAAACTCTAAACTTTTCAAAAGTTTACTTTTTAAAAATTGTAAGTTTTAAAAATTGCAACATTTTCAAAATTACAAGTTTTTTCAAAATTGTAACTTTTTAAAAAAATTAAACTTTTGAAATTGCCACATTTTCAAAATTGAAACTTTTCAAGACTGCAACATTTTCAAAATTTCAAGATTGTTAAAATTACAACTTTTTCAAAATTTTAACTTTTCAAAATTTCTACTTTTGCAAATATTGAAACTTTTTAAGACTTCATCATTTTCAAAATATTAACTTTTCAAAATTATAGTTTTTTGAAGTTTAAAGTTTTCAAAGTTGAATATTTTTAAAAGTTGGAACGTTTTTAAATTGCAACATTTTCAAAATTGTAAATTTTTAAAATTCCAACTTTTTCAAAATTGTAACATTTTCAAAATTTATATTTTTTTCAAAATTGTATCGTTTTTCAAATTCTAGAATTTTGAAAATTGCAATTTTTCAAAATTGCAACTTTATCAAAATTACAAATTTCTCTAAACTACATCTTTTATAATATTATAAGTTTTTCAAAATTGAAACCTTTCAAGAATAAAACTTTTTTAAAAACTAATAACTTTTTCAAAATTACATCTTTTTAAAAATTGCAATTTTTGAAAAATGTAACTTTGTTTCAAAATCTACCTTTTTCAAAAATTAAAACTTTTCAAATTTTCAACATTTTCATTAGTACAAATTTTTAATAATTGCAACTTTTTCAAAATTTTGACATTTTCAATTTTTTTAAAATTATAACTTTTTCAAAATTGTAAATTTAAAAAATCGTAACTTATTCTAAATGAATTTTTATTAAATTCCAAAATTTTCAAAATTGTAAGTTTTTAAAAATTGCAACATTTTCAAAATTACAATTTTTTCAAAATCGTAACTTTTTTAAATTTTAACCTTTTGAAATTGCCACATTTTCAAAATTGCAACTTTCCAAAATAACAATATTTTGAAAATTTCAACTTTTTCAAAATATTTTTTTACTAAGGATAAATAGTTTTGAAGGGACTATACCCTGTGTACAAAAAGGCTCAAAAATCTAGATATGCAAAGGGAAAACTAAACTCAGAAAGGCTATACGCCTTAAACAAGGAGGCTCAATAGCCAGATACAAGAGTAGAAAGAGAACAAAAAGATCAAACCAAAAAGTGATCGATGAAGAGCATAAGGGCCAAAACACAGCAAAAAGGGATCCACAACAGGGCATCCCAGTGAAAGGACAACAACAAAACCGCCAAAAAATAACATCAACTCAACATCAAAGCAGCACCAAGGCTCCACATCACTTGACAACCTTGTCAAGCTTGACCTTAATTTTTTGGAGAGATATGAAGAGCACAATGGCCATGGCCTGAGAAAGATCACTCATGTCCGCTTAGCAAGTGTCAGGTCCCGGGTCTCGTTGGAATCCCAAATATTTGTAGGGATGCCGCTAAGGTTGCATACACTCTTGACATGTTGTTCCATAAAATTATACATACCTTTTAGAGCCGAGAGGGTGCAATCCTGCTACCCCTTGGCATTGCCTAGTCTAGTATCTAATGAAAGCAACTTTTTGTAGATCTCAGCAATAGTGTCCATGTCATCAAGATTTTGCAACTTCCACTTACCTTTTGATGTTTCCATACTCTTCAGGGCATTTTTTAGGTCTTTGATCTCCTCTTCAAGTTTACTAACTCTGGTATGAAGGTCCGCTTCCTTGGGATGATCCACAAGAGTACTAATGTGCAATAAGTTCTCCACAAGCTCCAAATCCTTATGACTACATAAAACTCTCTGTGAAGAAGGTAGAGCAACCTTTACCTTCTTATCTTTCCTTGTTGTAGTGCCCAATTTCCTTTGATACTATTTAGATACTAATCTTGCTCTCGTTAATCTTATTTTGGGACATTAGTATGTTTTGACGTAGTATGTAATGCCCACATTTTTTCTTAACAAGAAAACACGATAAACACGTTAACAAACATAGAAAATTATGGAATGATTTTTTTTTTTGAAAGGTAACGACAATAACATTCATCGGAATTAAATTAAATTCTTGATAATAACGCTTTATAAAAATTTCAAGGAAGAAAAAAAAATGACAACTGAATAACATTGACCCAATTTCCAAAATTAAATGAGGAATTAAATTCACTTACTAAGCTTCAATAATTATTTTAATATTTCTCATTTTTATTTTCATGTCATAGCCCCATTAATCCCCTCTAAATTTATTATAATAAACAAGACTAAATATCCTTTAGTCTTAAATCATGCTCCTTAATATTTAGATTATTTCTTTAAAAAGGTAAGGGGTGCACAACTTAGTCTAACCCCTTAGGCCCCCTTCAAAACATTACACCCATCATTTAATTATTTCACTCCCACTTAAATACCCCATCACTTAAGTGATGTAGGGTTCATCCTACACCATTGGATCTATTCTATTTGAGCCCTTAGATCTAGGTTGCACTAAAGAAACCCTAGAAATCCTTATGGGTTTTCTTATACTTATTTCTTAACCTATCCTCTCATTTCTCTTGTTTGTTTTGCAGGTTAAGGAAGAAGGGAGGCCATGGAAGGAAGCTCAAGCTCTTGGGTGAATGCACACAAGAAGAGGAGCTAATTTTAACATCCCTCTCCTAGGGTTTTCTCTATTTCTAAATATCATTTTACCCATTGTTTGTATTTCATTTGAGAGAGATTTCTCTTACCTGGGTTATGGCTTTTGCCCATTGTTATTCTGGTTTTGAAAGAGGGAAATACAACAAGAACCTTGATATCTGTATGTGTATAAACACAAAAAGAAATCAATTATTTTATCAAAACCCGAAAACTTCATTTTTGTTTGACAATATTATTTGAGTTGTGGGTATTTAGCCATTTTATTTTGATATTACAAACATATTTATACACATTGTATATATATTCTTTGAATTTTAATAGATATGTAAATACATATATATTTTAAAATATATATGTATTGATATTTATATTTCTTATCTTTTAAAATAATCAGGTAATTGTTATCTGACTTGAAAATAATCGATCTATAAACAGACATTTATCCATCCATAGGTATGTATAAATAATATATAAAAAAAGATTGGCGTGAAAATTTTTGAAGCGACCAAAGATTAAAAGAAACCACGATTGGATAATACATAGGCCACATTTTTTTAAAATGGCCACATGTTTTTAAAGGCCGCTAACATTATTAATGGGGTAAGGTGTTAATAGTACGTGGTAAAAGGTTAAGTCAAATTTTTCAAAGCATGGGCCGATTATTAAAAATGGGTATGGCTTTTCATATAGTGGTGGCTTTTATTAATGGGGCTTTTAAATAAACTCCCACTTGCAGTCGTATGGCCAACCAAGGCATTCTCCTTATCAAGAAAATTTAAAACATTCTTTTCAAAAGTCAATGTGTTCACTTTTCTTAAAGTTATTAATGCAGTTTTTTTAATATATTAAAACACTCATTTACTCCCACTTGGCCGATTCAAAGACTTAGCATTATAATATTAACTTTAGTTATTAATAAATGTCAATATATAATCTAAATTTCTCTTTATATATATATATATTTATGATTAAAGGTAATACTAATATTTATTAATCATTTTTCTATAAGGGTATTACAAATTCTGAAATTAATCAAGTATATTATTAATATATATTAATAATATAGATTTATTTATTAATTAAATTTCTCATTGAACATGGAATTACAATTAGTGTGGGAAAATAAATATTGTAATTTTGGAATTTATATGGATATACATTTACATGCACAGGTAACTATAGTGTAAAATTTTAACATTTATCAAACTTAACAAGTTATCACTTTCAAATTTATTTATATAACTATTTAAGGGGTGATATTAGTTGTGATATACTCGCTGATAATTTCTATTATAAAAAGGAAAAATATATTGTAAATATAATTCTAATTCTTCCTTCTTGTACATCATTGGAATAGAAAAATATGAAACATACTTAGTTAAAGTTTTACCTCATTCAAGGAGGGTTTCCAATAATGTAAAAATAATCAACACTCTCTTTTACTCAATAGCATTAATCCCTTTCAAAACAGATTTACCATACAACTTTCAAGGAAAACATATATATTTGAGAATCTTATCCTTTTCGTAGAAACCAATACAATTTCACATTTCATTTGAAGCAATTCAATTCCAAATAAGCTATTTGCAAGATCTAACCATAATATACAAGATTACATCCAACGTTTCATTTGTAAAATCATAGTATCACAAGTTGCAATTCCACATGTCTTTCTCCATTCTCTTCAAAGGTACTATGAACCAATATTCATTGAACTCCACCATCTTCATCATGAATCAAGAACACAACCAAATGGGGGAGTAGGCAACACTCTCCACCCAACCAATATTCCAATGAGGGAGAGAAGCCTTCTTCCTCATTGGCCCCGAGCCCCAACAAGGAAGAAATGAGGGTTATTTAGACAACCATGGGCAACTCAAAATGGCTTCCACATACACATTCAATCAAGACACTCAACACAAAAACACATTTCCAAAATTACAACAAAACCAACAAGTTTCTAACACAAAGAATTCATGTTAAAACCATGAAGGAGAAAGTAACATGGGGGTTCTTCTTATGCCTCCCTTGGGTTTGGGTGTCCACCTATGAGCCTAAAAACAATCCATCACAATACACACAACACTCTTATGCCTCCCTCCAAGAAGATACACCACTCTTATGCCTCCCTCAAGAAATCAACCCACTCTTATGCCTCCCTCAAGAAAATAACAAGATAAACACAAATCATATTTATCAACAAGGTGGACATCCCAACCCAACTCCCTCCTAAAATACCCAATAACATTTCTCTTATGCCTCCCACAAGTTTTACCCCCATTTCCATTTCTCCCACAACCTAAGGATCAAATATATTTCCCACAATCATAAGCAATACAACAACCATCATCCACACATATGAGTGCAAAAAAATAGCAAAGTAAATACAAGAGTGAAGATCTACCTTACAATTTAAGAGGATCAAACACAACAAGTTCCAAGCCTTCCAAAACCCCAAGCAAGCACCATCCATTCCAAGCTCAAATCACCATTCTTCAAGCAAGATCTCAAAAATTCCCAACCTTCACAAAAAATGAACAAGTAACCCCCAAATCCTCACAAAAAAAAGAAATAAATAGAAAATATGGAGAGAGGGGTGAGGTGGCTCCATGTAGGATGCCACATCATCTCTCCTCCAACCCACATCACCAAGGTCAAACCCAAACCCCAAAGCATAATAAGTTGGTGGTTGGGGAAAAGACCACTCTCTTACACACTCAACCAAACCCACACCCCTTAAGGACAAAATTAAATACCCATGTAAGAAAAGTGCACATAATTACTCTTTTCCTCCATAAAAAAACAAAATAGGACCTAAAATAAGTCCCTCACATCATAGGCCTAGTGGGTGGGTCACTTTAAGAGGTGTGGGACAAGCTTGACCAGGGTTCATTTTAAGACACCCCTATAAAATTGAAGGTGGAAAATACCTGGCGAATATCCCCGTAACCACTTTCAGCGAAAGGTGAATTTGACAGTATTCAAAAACAAAATTTTCACCTGGTTTTTCAAGGCTAAATCAGTGACGTGCGACAACAGTAATCCGTAATGACGCACGTCACTGGCGCGACAATAGCTCCTGATGACGTGCGACACTGGAGTGACACTAGATCGTAATGACACGCGCGTCAATTGATTCTATTGACGCCGCGACACTATTCTCTATTGACGCGACCACGATCCACAAAATGACGTGCGACATTGTCCTCTATCGACGCGCGTGACATTGTCCTCCTCTATTGACGCGTGACATTGTCCTCTATTGACGTGTGACATTGTCCTCTATTGACGCGCGACATTGTCCTCTATTGACGTGCGACATTGTCCTCTATTGACGCGCGACATTGTAATCTATTGACGCGCGACATTGTAAACAAATGACGCGCGACACTGTAATCAAATGATGCGCGACACTATAGACAAATGACGTGCGACACAGCCTTCTATTGATGCGTGACACTTTAATCAAATGACGCACGACACTATAAACAAATGACGCGCGACACAGCCTTCTATTGACGCACGACACTGCTTCCTATTGACGCGTGTCATTTGAAGCAAATGATGCACGTCAATAGGGGACAGTGACGCACATATTTAGGTTATAAATACCCTTATGCCGCTCATTTTCTCGTTTACGTTTTCCCGTTCTTGAATTTTTACAGGTCTAAATCTTTGACAAAGACGCAATTACAGCTATAATGTCGACTTCACATGCCTCCCAATTGCAAGTTCAGCAAGAAAATGAAGAGAATCCAAGTCAATCGATTTCTAAGATAACCTACAGGAATCCCTTATGCCCTCACATCCATACGGATTTAAGGATGTCTCAGAATATCACGGTATAATTGAAGAGTGTGGATTTACAGGGCTCGTTAATATGCCCCATTTCGAAACAGATCCGGATATTTTGAATTACCTTCTATCATGCTACAATTCAGAGGACGGTATATTTTATGTGACTCTGAGCGATGGCCAAATGTTCCAATTCACTATTGAACCGAATGACATACATCGGTTTACCGACCTTCCTATCAGAAATTTACCAATCATTCTACAACCAAGGCAACACTCGTGGAAGAAAACAAGAAATTTCTCGAATCAAAGTACGGTTTCCATGTTGATTGTAAGTATAATTCGTTTTAATTCAAAAATTTTATTCTGTTTTTTATTCGATACAATTTACTGTTATAAATTGATAGTAATTTCACTGTTTCACATTTGCATCCCATGTCAATAAATCCAGCGTGGTGTAGATACACAATCAATTGCACACCACTTTCTTGCTGCACTTATTGCATTTTTCAAGCCGAAATTGTTATGCAGGTCGCCAAAAAGATATACCAAATTGGGCCATTCCATACATTTGTGCCACTATCTCAAAACAAAAATTTGATTGGTGCACATTTCTATCAAAAAAAAATAAGAGCTGACATCTCAAATTCGAAAATGTCAGAAAAACCTTTCATTTATTCAACAAACTATCTCCTCGGCTTCTACTATGAGGCACTTTTAAATTTAAAAGCTAAAGAAATTCCTACTTGCTCTGATGAGGCTTTGAAGAAATTCTCAATTCCATTTGCAGAACAACAGGTATAAACTATTTAGTTTGTAATTGTATTACAATTTTCTTCATTACAGTGCGCAGTTATTAAAACTTAAATTTTAATGTTTTGCAGAGAAGATATCTTGAAGCCATTCCCAAAAAAAAAAAGATGTCGAGAGGAAGAGGCCAACTACACGCGGAGGCTTCGGGGGACTCCCATTCTGAAATGGAAGCTCACTCCTCTCCAGACCCTCAACAGTTTGAACTCGTTAAACGCCAGAGAAGTAATACATTCTCATATATTAATTACAAATTCCAAAGTTGCAGATTTATTTTTCAATTTAAATTTTAGCAAAATGAATTGACAACATTTAATATTGATGAACAGCAGGGACTATGGAACCTTCTTCCCCAACTCACTCAATACAGTCGCATGCATTGATATCTTCTGAACTGCCACTGAGTACAACTCCTACAAGGCCACCCGTAGCACCGAAAAAAACAACCCCTCGACAACAAGGTACAACTTTTCTATAGAACGTTTAATTTCGTAGTTTTGACTTTATGAATTGTTTTAATATTTTTCATTTTTTCTTGTACTTTTCAGCACATGTCAGTCATGATCAAGCCACCGCATCAACACCCACCCAACCATTAATTTTTAAAATGCCAACCAGAGGAATAGTGAAAAAGAACATTGGTAAACGCATGAGTTTTGCTCCGGCCCCTAGTGGGACACTAAACCTTGACTCCTCGTTTCGAATTCCAACTCTCTCACTTGGTGGCTTGCCCAGCGCAACGGGCATATCTGTTTTGAACAATATAAATTTAGATGAAGATTATTTGGGCATTGATAGCAATGACCCAACTGGGTTTTTCGATACCCGCGAGATGATTCAAGGCTAGCAGGTATACTTCAGTCTTCAAATTTCAATTTTTATATGTTTTACAATTTCTAATTACATTCTGATTTATCTAAATCTAAATCTTCAGTCTTCAAATTTATTTATCTAAATCTTGATTTATGTTTTCGAAAACAGGATCAGCCCACCCAAAGACAGAAACAAGGAGCAGTTGATCTTGGTCATGGTGAAAGCCCCACACTTCTCCAAAGAAGATCGCATCGATTCGAGATAGTGAAGAGTTTCCACCTTTTCCTTTGGAGAACTTAATTGGTAATGATTGTCAATCCCATGTCAGTGAGTTTATTATTCCTCAAATCCAACAGCTTATAGAATGGGAGAAAAGGGCTAAAATTCTTATCAATGAGATTATTAGTCGTTATGAAAATTATTGGCAAAGGGATAGTTTATACGCTGCAGTCCAGAATCAACCTGCGAAGATGGATTCCTTACTTACCCAAGTAAAATGTGGGACTGTCACATTTAATAACGACTATAAAGATGGCATTTTAGATAAGGCACTAAACAAATTGGAAAATATTAGTGCCGAGGCCCAGGCATATTTTAACAAATGGTCAAAGGACAAGGATTTGGTATCAATCATAAATGCCGAAAGAGATAGAGCGATTGTAAGTACTATTACATTCTAACAATAATTTTTGTTAATTTGAAATTTTGAATTTACATTAATATTTTGAATTGACGTTACTCTTTTTGTGCAGTTGAAATATGAAAATTTAAAGAGTCAGGCGAAGGTTTTGCAAGTTCACTTGGAAATAGCAAAGAACACGACTTATCCACAAAAAAAATTTGAAGCAAAATATTGTTTTGGTTAACAAAAAAAACAATACACTAAAGCGGATCATTAAAGAGCATGGTCTCGACCCTGACATCTTGTTCAAATCCAAAGTAGTTGCTGATCCAAATTTGCTGTCACATGGAGATGCAACAAATCAAGAAGAAAGAATTATAAAAAATCTGGACAGTGCTGCAGAAGATCTTATAAGTTCAGGGGTTATTTCTGCTGTTGGGGAAAGAGGTGCAGCCAGAGTGGAAGAAGCCGTTGGGGAAGAGGGCAGAGCAGAATTTTCTAAAGAAAAAGAGGGTTGTGAAAATTAGAAACTTTTATTATTGACTAAACTTTTAATATTGAATTTGAAAACTTCAACTATTGAGTTTGTACTATGCTATTTGAATTTAATTATATGGTGATTAGATGGTGATTATCATGAATTATATGTATGTTTCTTGTTTACTTGCATTGTCATGAATAGTATGTAGACGTAGATGATGAATGATGACAATTGATAATCAATGATAGATGATGATGAAAGACGATGATCGATTTAATGTGTACATAATGTAAAATTTAGTGCTGAATATCTTGTGGGACTTTAATTATCTTGAAAATTACGTCGTGGGACTTTAATTGTATACGTGGGGTTATATACATCTGTGAAAGTAGACTTAAGGTTGATAGGTTAAGAATCATGTTATACTATGATTTTTCAACGTGTTGAGGACTTCAAAGTGTGTTTGGATTTTATGAATGACTTTTATCAGTCTAAAATAAAGATATCCAAGTCAATGATGCTAAGGTCTAGCAATCATCTGTTATCTAGTTGGTAAAGCTCATCCTTGTTAAGGAATTCATGAATTGAATATTGGAGTGTCAAGTGCAAGTTACTCGCTGTCGGTGCTTGGTGACTCGGTCCTAGTTGGTGATGAAAATTATCGGTGCTTCATGATGTACAAAGTGAAAGAATTTCATCAAGGAGATTTATAATTCTCTAAAAGTGGTATAAGACCATGTCAAGGTGTTGATTCATCAATGTCTTGTAGTTCTAAAAGGTGACATATTGAAAGGACCTTGTTTTATGCCTTAAGAAATGTTTTCACATCTTTGAGAAAAGCTCAAGGTCTGTCAAGACCCAAATGTCATGCTATATGTCATTATGTGGTCTATCATGGTCTTTGAGACAAGAATGTATTGCTACTACAAGAAGATGTATTGTGTAATAGAGGTTATACTTCGATTCATGCTCAAAGTTGGGAAAAATGAGTATCTACAAATGTTATAAAGTTGAGAAATCTCATATTGATGTTACCTTGTCATAAGATTTGTGCATAGTAAGGAAGATTATAACACATTGTTTCTATGTGTCATTATGTGGTCTATCATGGTGTTGAGAAAAGAATGTATTGCTACTACAAGAAGATGTATTGTGTAATAGAGGTTATACTTGATTCATGCTCAAAGTAGGAAAAATGAGTATCTACAAATGTTATAAAGTTGAGAAATCTCATATTGATGTTACCTTGTCATAAGATTTGTGCATAGTAAGGAAGAGTATAACACATTGTTTCTTAAAGGATTCTTAGAGGTCAATGCAAGGTTTGACAGTGGCTCTAGGAATGCGTTGATTCAAATGCTCATCTATCTTTGCATCACAAGGTTATTGCCTATAAAGGTTGTGAGTTAATGAAAGTGTGAAAGATGATGTGATATGTGTAAGGTAATTGGAAACAGTCTCTTCCAGTACAAGAAGATTCATGGTGTATGGTCAGGTTATCTAAGATGAGCTTTGTAACTTTGTTTGACCTGATGAGTGCAGTGGAAAAGTTTAAACAAAAAAAAGATCTTAAGAAAACTGATGGAACCAAGAAGGGGAAATTAATTGATGTTCCCAAACTTGATGCAAATCAAGCAGGAGGGAAGAATTCTGATCAATGTACTTTAATATTAACGGAGGGTGACTCAGCCAAGGCTCTTGTGGTTTGAATCAGGGAAATGTGAATATTGAATTTGGTAGTATTGTGACATGTTTCGACATCACTTTCCAATTTAATTTTTTGTTATTTTAGTTATCTTTATCCTATCAGTGGGGAATATCTATTTTTGGGAAGCTACCACTCACCAACAAATGGAGAATAAAGAGATAGTAAATAGAAAAAAATCCTTGGTCTACGGGAAGATAAAATATATTAAAAATAAATTAATATAATTCTAAGAAATCAAGAAAGAATCATCAACGGTAAGAAATTAAACATAATTGTAAATATGCTAGGGTTTAGCTTACCTCTTGCGTATTAGATTCTTTGTGAAATCATCAAGGGTAACGTGCTAGATCTTTGTTTCACATGACATTGTAGATGGAGGGGTGAGTTGCTTGACATTATCGATCCCCGAGAAGTGCAAAGAACATCTTTAAATATATAGACCAACAATATCTTTAAAGGTCAAGTAAATATAAAGAATTAGACTTGTAATGTCTTTAATGATAACAAGAGCTGAAAAAATGTAAGGTAACAAACAATAAGATTATGTTGAAGAAGATACCTATTTAAAATTGAAATCATCACCGGTAATGTGCTAGATCTTTGTCTTAAAAAATTCAACACAAAAAATTGATTAGTAGATAGATGGGTGAGTTGCCTGACGTTGTCAGTCCCGAGAAGTAAAAGCTTCCTCGGACGGATGTCAACCCACGTTTTCAAAAAATAAAAATTTTGTATTTAACTAAATGTAAATACATACACCTGTAACATCTTTAATTATAACCAGAGCTGAAAAAATGAATAGTAACAAACAATAAGATTAAGGGGAAAAAGATACCTGCTTAAAGTTGAAATCATCACTGCCACTGGTAATGATATAGATCTTTGTTTTAAAAAAATCCAACACGAGAAATGGATTAGTAGATAGATGGGTGAATTGCCTGACATTTTTAGTATATAGACCTGTAACATCTTTAATGATAAAGATAAAAGATAGATAAAGAAGATACCTACTTAAAGTTGAAACAATCCATTATCAGTAGCTTCATCAAAGTCGATGTTGTCTTCTGTAGAATGTGACGAAGAGCCAATTACACTCTCAAGGTTGGGAATATTTGTACTTGTAGCTGTATTATTTACATCTCTTTTTTCGCAAAGGGAATTCCAGTGAGCAATTGCTCTGTCAAAAAATGAATAGTAACAAACAATAAGATTAAGGGGAAAAAGATACCTGCTTAAAGTTGAAATCATCACTGCCATTGGTAATGAGCTAGATCTGTGTTTTAAAAAAATCCAACACGAGAAATGGATTAGTAGATAGATGGGTGAATCGCCTGACATTTTTAGTATATAGACCTGTAACATCTTTAATGATAAAGATAAAAGATAGATAAAGAAGATACCTACTTAAAGTTGAAACAATCCATTATCAATAGCTTCATCAAAGTCGATGTTGTCTTCTGTAGAATGTGACGAAGAGCCAATTACACTCTCAAGGTTGGGAATATTTGTACTTGTAGCTGTATTATTTACACCTCTTCTTTCGCAAAGGGAATTCCAGTGCGCAATTGCTCTGTCAAACGGAAAGGTTTCGAGGGAGTATCGTGAAACGTAACACCTCATGCAACTTTCCAGATTTTTATCCAACCTGTTTCTCAGTTTTGATTTTATAAATGACAATGCACTGAAAACTCTTTCATCCTCCACAGACCCCAAAATCATTGTCTGGCATAATTCATATAGTCTGAAATACTCACTGATATCTTCTTGTAAGATAGAACTTTGATAGATTCCTCTCCACAGCCTTGTAATAGCACCACTTTCAGAAGGTTGATCTAAATTCTTATATTGGTTCCTCATTGTTGTTGCAAAATTGGTTGACTGAAACTTTAATAAATCGGCATTCAGTATACCTTTGATTTCCGTACCCTTGAGCTCTGACGTCTTTGTAAATTGTTCCATTATTGTACCCATTGATTTATGGAAATGCTTACTGACAAAGTCTGCACGGCCACCTTCTGTATTCCAAAAATTTGGATTCATCACACCCATGGCTTCCAGAATTTTATCTTTACAGAAACATTCCCTAATTTCTGATGACAAGGTTTCTGAAATTTTTTAAGCTTTATTCTGGTTTCAACTATCACAGACTCAAACAAATTACGTGTCACGGGAACATCTTCTCATTCCGATCCTGTAATATCTTGATGTCTTTGCAAAATGTGCATAGGTATTTCCTTCCCATTAACAGAGATGCATAGGTGATTGTGGATATTAAATCTCAAATAGGTGTTAGGATTTTTAAGATCTAATAAATCTCTCCAATTTTCAAAAACAGGTGCATCAAAACTATCCTGGGAACAATACAATATATCAAGACTTTGACATACCATTTTCCTCATCTGTATAAAATCCACAATATAGATCAATCTGCCCTGTGCATGCTTCATCAGTGTATTGATCTCCTTTAACATTGGAAGAATACCAACCAATGTAAGCAAAGTCTCCAAATCAGTTAAGCGGAACAACAGGTCCCTTGCCCTATCAACTTCATGACGGTATTTGTGCATGAAACCAACCAATGAAGGATACTCCTCACGAACTCTGCATGTTGGTTCATACAAAGAGATCCATCTAGTCTCCACATCCTTGAAGTTTTTGCCAAATCTGTAATTCCAATTGCAAATTTTTGGAACTCGAGAAAATGCTTTGGGCTGCTTGACATATAGGCATGAAGTTCTCTTATGAGGTCTTCTAATTTAGCAACATTTTCGTGGTTGCTTACCATTTTATATGCTAAATTCATTACGTGAGCCATACGGTGAATTCGTAGTAGCATATATGGGGCCACTTGTTGTTTGTAATCTAACACATAGCCCTATTCGGTGACCCTGCATAACAAATGCACCATCTGCTCCAACGCATACCAACTTCGTAGCAATTTCATAATCAGTCATACCAGCAACATCTTTCAAATGAGAAACAACTATTTTATATAGGTTTTCAGCATTGCGATTTTCAACCATTTTCATAACACCCAACGGATGAGGAGTCCTTATATGATTTTCTAAAGTATATATGTGGATACATACCCATGCGGTGTTGTCATTGCGAGTCAGTTCATCAATTGAAAGAGAGATAAAGTTTGCTTTTTTACATTCTCTTTTAAATCTTCCTTCTCTATCATCGAGAGGCATTTTGCCATTTCCCATCCCACTCTCTCGGACCAATGAGACCGAGGTACATTCAGCATTCCGTTAAATTGATACAAAACTTTGAAATCAAGGAAATCGACATTGCCCTTCCTTTTTAAGTATTTGAAAAGAGTAGAGAATTGTATGAATTTTGCATGTAGATTTGTTTCTTTCATCTTACCAATATGCGATGTGATTGTTCCTCCCTTTTCCAATAGATGTACTGTGTTTTTTTACGCTCGCCTCATATTCCGCTGCGTATCTCGGCATGCATGCACTCCTTTTCGATTTTCCACCTATGTGTTTTGATTTTCTGGCCATCCGCCCCTGTTACAGTTAAATATTGTTTTCCACAATGTTTTTCTATTGTGTCCAGCTTCAGTTGCATTTTTTGTTGCTTTCCCAATTTCCACGTACATATTGTACATGTACATTCACATGGGATTTCTTCAGAATTTGATGATTGTACAGGTTCAATAAATGGAAATTTAGCTACCCAATCAAACTTGTATGTCCTGCCAATGGTCCACATATTCTTGTTTGTTTTCAATGCTTTACTTTTTTGAGTAGAATTTTGAGAAATATCGCAATCACTGGTTTCCTCTTCTCTTGGACCGAGTTTGATATTGATTTTGTCTTCCATTTTCTTTGAGTGTTTGTATCTATGATATCTAGCTGCACTTTTGGTTGCACCCCAACAGAACAATATCTTCAAGATCGGCATATTATCGTAGGTTTCATTTGTTTGTTGTGATCTGATGCGGAATGTAATGCATGTCCACCTCAATAATGCCTTCCACATAGTCGATGATCGATTCTTTTCGTGGCATCTATATGATTGGTATTTACATTATCTCGTAATCAGCAGAGTTTCCAAAATACTTGAAGAGTGATTTCGAGACTTCTTACTTACTTTTAGGTTATTCGTATTCTTTGAGTGGCACCTTCCATTACTCAAAAGAGTCTGCGTCGAAAAGAACCAAGAAGCAACTTTGTGCGGTCTCTCGAGGTCTTGTCACGCGTGAAGCGCCTCGATGTCATGCGTCAACACCGCCCAAGTCACGCATCAACACTTCCTCTCGCCACGCATCAAGCCTTCTCTCTGCCGTGCGTCACTTCTTAGCCAAGTCGCACGTCAAGTATAGCTCTTGTCGCGCGTCAATACAGCTCTTGTCGCGCGTCAGTACAGCTCTTGTCGTGCGTCAATACAGCTCTTGTCGCGCGTCAATATTGCCCTTGTCACACGTCAACACTACATTTGTCGCGCGTCAACAATCACAGGATAACAGTAATATGAATCTCTAGTGCAAAGGGTATGCGAGTTCAAATTTCACAGTATTGGTAATTTGGTAAGCTACTTGAGGTATACTACCCGGCGAATCACATAGGTTTTTATAGGAGATGTTTTCAAATGAAGGCGAAGCCGACCCCCCAAAAAAAATATACTATATATTTTAGGTAACAGACACAAACCCACTCCGAATAATTCACCTTTTCAAATTTTCCTAAAATGAAATTTTCGCCATATTAGGAATATTCGCCGCTAAAATTATCCCCGAGCTTGACTTATCCCACAAGTCACCAAAATGGCCTAGAAGGTCAAAATTCGAATTTCACTTGAGAGATAGAGTAAAAATACTCCAAAATAAATTAAATTCATTCTCATCCAACACACATTAAAGCTACCAACTCACATTTATTCCCCCTTTTTGTCACATCCTAATTAACACTAGTTAAAAATATTTAATTAACTTAAGAGGGGTGCTAAACAAAATAATAAAAGTGACTCCACATACTAAATAAAATACAATAACTTCACAATTAATTTAAATAAAAAAGACAAAGCTTCAAACATTCCCAAGGTCACATTTGAGGTCACCCCCCCAATGTTGACCTTCTAACAAACTACAACATAAAACATATGAATACATGAGTTGCCATGGTGACCTATTGCCAATACCCCACATTCCTTTTTATTGGTCTCCTATCCCCGTAGTTTGTTGTGCTATAATTTCCTGCAAAATCAAACAATACCTTTCTGGCCTTGTGGCCATATTAATGACGTTGAAATCATAAAACACATATATGTATACATAATAACCTACATAATTACAAATAATAATTAAACCAATGTTAGAATCAATTAATTCACCAATCATTCAATTTTTTAACATCCTTGTTCTACCAATCCATTAATTTACAATAAGATCGTACATCAACAATCATCCAAAAATATCCATAAATCACGTCGATATGTCAATACAAAGTAGTAATAGTTAGAACATCGAATACTGATATATGAATCAAGCATATAAAATTCATCGCAATAGTCACATCATGTCACAAGTCTAACACGTTTGTATTGTCTATCAAATAAGTAAAACAAGTGTATCAATGCTCATCTAGCAATGTCTAATATCTAATACGATATCAAGGTCTAGGGATCCAATATAGAGTGAGAAGAGACATAACAATATAAAAATAGTAATGATATCACAATCATTCTGTAACAAGGCAACTATTCTAGATCATCATCATATCCTTAAATTCCCATCAAGGTCCACAATGCAACCATCCAATCAAAATAATAATCAAAACACAATGGTAATCATGATGTCCCACACATCTTATTAGTATGTTAACTAGAATACAACAGCAACGTTTAAGATTATAATCATTTTAGAATTGAAAACATGGTTCAATAGTGTTGAAGAGGAGTGGGCATTACATCCCCCTCCCCTTAGATTTTACTTCCTCCTGGAAGTCACAAAAAGAGGTAGGGAAAACAATGTATAAGCATAAAATTCACACATTCTAGGAGATTTCTTAATTTCAAACAAAAGTGGGTTCTCAAAACCCATGTTTGGTCTAGTGCTAATCAACAAGAAGAAGGGATATTACTAGGCATGAATGCTAAAATTCATTTAAACAAGGTTGTAAGTTTTAAATTTTAAAGAGTAATTCTATGCGGTCAACTAAGCTACAACACATAGTATCTAGACAAGAAATTGGTAATGAAAACTCAAGAACATCTACCAAGGTAAAAGAATAATAAAGAGAAATCCATGCACTCAGAACGACCACATAGCCACAAAAGGATACAACACACTGTAGTAATTATTTCTAAGACTTCCACTTAGGTTGAGTTGCAACTTCAATGTTCGTTACTTAAACAAGGCTAAAAATACCAATCATGACCATCAATTTTATACAAGAGGACATGTCTACTCAAAGACCCCACAAATTTAAGATCACACAAGATGAGGTTGAACAACAAGGAAAACACATAAATTAGTAAAACATTTTCAATCAAGTAAACTATTGTTTGAAAGAACTTTTATACTCGAAGGATTAAATTAAATTTTCATGGTAATACTAAGCAAAATCATGACCACAAGGTTTTATATAACTTGATTTTGCACTAAAAGTTGAACACACAACACTAATCTAATCATAAACTTCAATCACTTAGATAACATTTCCACTTAGGATCCAATCCTTACACAAACTAACATATCATTACAAGAGACACCAATCACTATATATATATATATATATATATATATTTCAATGGTATTTAATTATTTTAAGTCATGCCCAAGCTCAAATGATCATAAAGGGCACACATGCTTAATTTGTAACACAAAAGCACACTCAAGAGAGCTAGGAGAGAAAATTAGGTAACAAGAGGGGTTCCCAGAACAATCTACTAACATAACACACCAATACTCAAGTAAATACCTATGAAAACAACTCACACTTACCCTCCCCAAGGACAAAAGGGAACAAACTTCAACAAGGTTTTCCGAAGAGAAGAAACAAAGAATCCAAAATTTAATTCATATCCTTAACATATGTTGCCTTAAAATTACCAATAACCTAGGTCACCAAGGACTTAATCAACACACAAGGATGATTCCATTCTTAAAACAAGAGATGAGACACACTCCTAGAAGGTCACAAAAGAGGTTAGGTAATCCTACAGTAGCTCAAGGAAAAACTTTCAATTAGTTTTTTTTTTTTTTCAAATTATGTATTCTATAAATCTAAGGCGTGCACTAGTCATTTATATGATCAAGGTTGTTTAATTATAAATTTGCACTCAATCTCAACAACTTATTCATTCAAAATTCCAAACTATGAGACACAAGTTATAATTACGCTCATTAAGCACAAACCCTATATATTTTCTTAATTAATGCATCCATTTGATTATGATATCACCTATTTATGTTATTAAGGAATGCCACCAATGTCGGCATGATATCTCACCATTCTATATAGGCAGAAAGGTAGTTATTTATTTTTCTTCTAGGGAAGGTAAACAAATTAAGTTATTGCTATTTCCAAATAATTTCATGTCTTCTATTATTCCACTAAGATTAGAATAAAGAACCATTTTCTTCTTCCTAATGTTCTCGTTTACTTGATAAGTTTTCAAAGTCCAAGTCTCTCAATTAGTGTTTTATTATCTTAGTTCAACCATATTACCTAATAGATTTTAATGAGAAGGAATAGTCAAACATGTCACATTATTACTTCTATAGGAATAAGAGAAAATCAACATATCACCTTTTAATTCTAAAGGAATAAAAGACCATTCAACATATCACATCTTTATTTTTAAAGGAACAAAAGATCAATCAACCAATATGCAACACACCTAGATATCAAGAGTTTACAAAAGAATTTTCAAGCGTCACTAAAACATTCCAAGTGGGTCTCCACAAGTATCGAAAGTAAATAAGAAGAAGAGATCCATTAAGGAAGCAAATTTACTTTTACGAGTTTAACTAGTTTAGATTGGTTTGGGAAAATAAACAATGTTTGTTGTTTAGTCTCAAAATTAATTCTCTTAATATGAAAAGAAAAGAAAATTACTCGAAGGACACCACACTTCCCATCTAGAAGACATCAATACAAGAGGACAATCAACTAATTTATTGAAACATGGCCTCTACGGCCAAGAGTTATAGATTTAAAGGAAAAGGGTATGTCATAGGAACAACTATGATTATAATATATATCTTTTATTTATAAAACCCCAAAATCTCTAGAGCGAGGTCCAAATGACCAAAAGTATCCATACATGCCTCAACATCACCTAATTCAAATAGATTATAGAGTGGTATAAATAAAAATTTTAAGTGTTAAGGAAATGGTAGATCTATTTATGTGTTATTGAGAGAAAAACAAGTACACTTATTTAAGCACATTACCTGAATGGGCTTAAATCTAACCATAATTACCAAGATACATACAGTCCAATTATCAATCATTTCTAAAATACAACAAATAAACAATGATAAAACTTAAGATGCCATCGATGGTATGTCATATCCAAACAAAACACTTATCCACTAAAATATAAAATCATCCAAGAGTTAATCTGATTCTAACATAATCCATAAGCCCATGACCAAATGCATCTACTCCAAAGAGGGACAAAGCTCTTACAGATTACAGGAGAATTACAACTACTATTAATTAAACTACCAACTAGACCACACGACCCAACAGAATCTCTCTCTAGAAAGGTGGAGTAATGAAAGAGCCACTCCAAGATCCTAGACACACATAAGGTTCCTTCCTTCCAAGACCAACGACATAACTTGAATCACCTAGGAAGACAATCCATGAAAATCTCACAAAAATATAAATAACAAAAAGAGCCTCAGAGCTTCTCAATCAAATTCTAAAATAAATTGCTGGTCCTTGATAAAATAACATAAGTTTACGAATAAGTCCACATCACTTTCACTTCACAGCCCCTTCATGGGCCCCTATAGGGGTACTATAAATTGAGCTCAGATCTAAGAGCGCATCACAAAACTGGATCAAATGCAACACCATGTCTTGATATCTACTCTCCCATATGGGAGTTAAGTCGAAAAAGTGACAACCAAAACTAACTTATCTAACCAATGATGGAAAAGGGAGTTCTAACAATTAACCAACTTCTAATTTCTTCCGAATGACCCTTGAACGCATCACTGGGACCAATCCATAAGAGTCTCACCACACAATTTAGTATTCCAACAAGGAGGAATCCAAAAGTTTTTATCACATCACACAACTAAAATTAAGAGCTAGGACTCATCAAACAACATCTTTGCAAAGGAAAATCAAGTTCTTGCTACACCAAAAGTTCACAAAAATATCAATCAAATTCAACGTTTTGATTAACCGGGTTCGACAAAACAACACTAGGCGAATACAATAATTCAAACAAATTCATTATTTTATTATTTTTTTTATTATGGAGGTTCAAATTTTTCTAACTAGTTTTTGAGTTTCAATGTTGGCCCAAGGTCCAAGCATTGAACCTAGGGCTTTGATACAGAGTGTAATGCCTTCATTTTTTCTTAACAAGAAAACACGATAAACATGTTAACAAACATAGAAAATTATGAAATGATTTTTTTTTTTTGGAAAGGCAATGACAATAAAATTCATCAAAATTAAATTAAATTCTTGATAATAACACTCTATAAAAAAATCAAGGCGTTAAAAAAATGACGACTTAATAACATTGACCCAATTTCCAAAATTAAATCAGGAATTAAATTCACTTACTAAGCTTCAATAATTATTTTAATATTTCTCATTTTTATTTTCATGTCATAGCCCCATTAATCCCCTCTAAATTTATTATAATAAACAAGACTAAATATCCTTTAGTCTTAAATCATGCTCCTTAATATTTAGATTATTTCTTAAAAAGGGAAAGGGTGCACAACTTAGTCTAACCCCTTAGGCCCCCTTCAAAACATTACACCCATCATTTAATTATTTCACTCCCACTTAAATACCCATCACTTAAGTGATGTAGGGTTCATCCTACACCATTGGATCTATTCTATCTAATCCCTTAGATCTAGGTTGCACTAAAGAAACCCTAGAAATATTTATGGGTTTTCTTATACATATTTCTTAACCTATCCTCTCATTTCTCTTGTTTTTTCAGGTTAAGGAAGAAGAAAGGCCATGGAAGGAAGCTCAAGCTCTTGGGTGAATGCACACAAGAAGAGGAGCTAGTTTTAACATCCCTCTCCTAGGGTTTGCTCTATTTCTAAATATCATTTTACCCATTGTTTGTATTTCGTTTGAGAGAGATTTCTCTTACTTGGGTTATGAATTTTTCCCATTGTTATTCTAGTTTTGAAAGAGGGAAATACAAAAGGAACCTTGACATATGTATGTGTATAAACACAAAAATAAATCAATTATTTTATCAAAACCCAAAAACTTCATTTTTAGTTTGACAATCTTATTTGAGTTGTGGGTATTTACCCATTTTATTCTTATATTACAAACGTACTTATACACATTGTATATATATTCTTTGAATTTTAATACATATATATTTCACAATATATATGTATTGATATTTATATTTCTTATCTTTTAAAATAATCTGTAATTGTTATCCGACTTGAAAACAATTGATCTAGAAATAGACATTTATCCATCCATAGGTATGTATAAATAATATATAAAATGAAGATTGGCGTGAAAAGTTTGAAGTGACCAGAGATTTAATGAAACCCTGACTGGATAATACACATGCCGCATTTTTTAAAATGGCCATATTTTTTAAAGGTGGTAACATTATTAACGGTGTAAGGTGTTAATAGTACATGGTAAAAGGTTAAGTCAAATTGTTCAAAGCATGTGCCGATTATTAAAAATTGGTATGACTTTTCATATAGTGGTGGCTTTTATGAATGGAGCTTTTAAATAAACTCCCACTTTGCAATGTATGGCCAACCAAGGCATTCTCCTTATCAAGAAAATTTAAAACATTCTTTTCAACAAATGAATGTGTTCACTTTTCTTAAACTTATTAATGAAGTTTTTTTTTTAATATATTAAAACACTCATTTACTCCCACTTGGCTGATTCAAATTCTTAGTATTATAATATTAAATTTAGGTATTAATAAATGTCAATATATAATCTAAATATCTCTTTATATATATATATATATATATATATACACACACACACACACATACATAGATATTTATGATTAAAGGTAATACTAATATTTATTAATCATTTTTCTATAAGGGTATAACAAATTCTAAAACTAATCAAGTATATTATTAATATATATTACTAATATAGGTTTATTTATGAATTTAATTTCTCATTGAACATGGAATTACAATTAGTGTGGGAAATTAAATATTGTAATTGTGGAATTTATATGGATATACATTTACATGCACCTGGGTAACTATAGTGTAAAATTTTAACATTTATCAAACTTAACAAGTTATCACTTTCAAATTTATTTAAAGAACTATTTAAGGGGTAATATTAGTTGTGATATACTCGCTGATAATTTCTATTATGAAAAAGGAAAAATATATTGTAAAAAAATTCTAATTATTCCTTCTTGTACATCATTGGAATAGAAAAATATGAAACATACTTAGTTAAAGTTTTACCTCATTCAAGGAGGGTTTCCAATAATGTAAAAATAATCAACACTCTCTTTCACTCAATAGCATTAATCCCTTTCAAAACAAATTTATTGTACAACTTTCAAGGAAAACATATATATTTGAGAATCTTATCCTTTTCGTAGAAACCAATACAATTTCACATTTCATTTGAAGCAATGCAAGTCCAAATAACCCATTTGCAAGATCTAACCATAACATACAAGATTACATCCAAGGTTTCATTTGTAAAATCATAGTATCACAAGTTGCAATTCCACATGTCTTTATCCATTCTCTTCAAAGGTACTATGAACCAATATTTATTGAACTCCACCATATTCATCATGAATCAAGAATGCAACAAAATGGGGGAGTAGGCAACGCTCTCCACCCAACCAATATTCCAATGAGGGAGAGAAGCCTTCTTCCTCATTGGCCCCCAAGCCCCAACAAGGAAGCAATGAGGGTTATTTAGACAACCATGGGCAACTCAAAATGGCTTCCACATACACATTCAATCAAGACACTCAACACAAAAACACATTTCCAAAATTACAACAAAACCAACAAGTTTCTAACACAAAGGCTTCATGTTAAAGCCATGGAGGAGAAAGGAACATGGGGGTTCTTCTTATGCCTCCCAAGGGTTTGGGTGTCCACCTATGAGCCTAAAAAAACTCCATCACAATACACACAACACTCTTATGCCTCCCTCCAAGAAGATACACAACTCTTATGCCTCCCTCAAGAAATAAACCCACTCTTATGCCTCCCTCACTCTTATGCCTCCCTCAAGAAAATAACAAGATAAACACAAATCATATTTATCAACAAGGTGGACATCCCAACCCAACTCCCTCCTAAAATACCCAATAACATTTCTCTTATGCCTCCCACAATTTTTACCCCCATTTCCATTTCTCCCACAACCTAAGGATCAAATATATTTCCCACAATCATAAGCAATACAACAACCATCATCCACACATATGAGTACAAAAAAATAGCAAATTCAATACAAGACTGGAGATCTACCTTAAAATTTAAGAGGGTCAAACAAAAAAATTCCAAGCCTTCCAAAATCCCAAGAAAGCACCATCCATTCCAAGCTCAAATCACCATTCTTCAAGCAAGATCTCAAAAATTCCCAACCTCCACAAAAAAATGAACAAGTAACCCCCAAATCCTCACACAAAAATGAAATAAATAGAAAAGAGGGAGAGAGGGGTGATGTGGCTCCATGTAGGATGCCACATCATCTCTCCTCCAACCCACATCACCAAGGTCAAACCCAAACCCCAAAGCATAATAAATTGGTGGTTGGGGAAAAGACCACCCTCTTACACACTCAACCCAACCCACACCCCTTAAGGAAAAAATTAAATACCCATGTAAGAAAAGTGCACATAATTTCTCTTTTCCTCCATAAAAACACAAAATAGGACCTAAAATAAGTCCCTCACATCATAGGCCTAGTGGGTGGGTCACTTTAAGAGGTGTGGGACAAGCTTAACTTGTCCCACAAGTCACCAAAATGGCCTAGAAGGTCAAAATCCGAATTTCACTTGAGAGATAGAGTACACACTACTCCAAAACAAATTAAATTCATTCTCATCCAACACACATTAAAGCTACCAACTCACATTTATTCCCCCTTTTGTCACATCCTAATTAACACTAGTTAAAAAAATTAATTAACTTAAGAGGGGTGCTAAACCAAATAATAAAAGTGACTCCACATACTAAAAAAATACAATAACTTCACAATTAATTAAAATCAACAAGACAAAGCTTCAAACATTCCCAAGGTCACATTTGAGGTCACCCCCCAATGGGGACCTCCTAACAAACTACAACATAAAACATATGAATACATGAGTTGCCACGGTGACTGTTGCCAATACCCCACATCCCTTTGTTGTTGGTCTCCTATCCCCCGTAGTTTGTTGTGCTATAATTTCTTGTAAAATCAAACAATACCTTTCTGGCCTCGTGGCCATATTAATGACGTTGAAATCATAAAACACATACATGTATACATAACAACTTACATAATTGAATATCATAATTAAACCAATGTTAGAATCAAGTAATTCACCAATCGTTCAATTTTCTAACATTTTGATTCTACCAATCCATTAATTTGCACTAAGATCATACATCAACAATCATCCAAAAATATCCATAAATCACATCCGATATGTCAATACAAAGTAGTAATAGTTAGAACATTGAATACGATATATGAATCAAGCATATAAAATTCATCGCAATAGTCACATCATGTCACAAGTCTAACACGTCTGTATTGTCTATCAAATAAGTGAAACAAGTGTATCAATGCTCATCTAGCATTGTCTAATATCTAATACGATATCAAGGTATAGGGATCCTATACAGGGTGAGAAGAGACATAACAATATAAAAATAGTAACGATATCACAATCATCCTGTAACAAGGCAACTATTCTAGATCATCATCATATCCTTAAATTCCCATCAAGGTCCACAATGCAACCATCCAGTCAAAATAATAATCAAAACACAATGGTAATCATGATGTCCCGCACATCTCATGTGTATGCTAACTAGATTACAGCAGCAACGTTTAAGATTATAATCATTTCAGAATTGAAAACATGGTTCAAACAGTGTTGAAGAGGAGTGGGCATTACATAGTATGATGTGTATATGTTAGATCATGGATTACTATGGACCTTAATTCAGTTAGCATGCATGATGATTATTGGAGACATTATGGATGATGATATACTGCTTTATATGGACAGGTTATTGATATTGATTTTAGACATGTGACATTTGATATTGTGAGTAGCTCTAGTATAGAGATTCATTGGGTGATGATATAGTGGAAAAATTAATTTAAAATGAAAATGTTGAATTCTTAATATTGTTGTGATTTGGATTTGATATTTATATGTTTCTTATATTATTTCGGATGTTCTGATATGGCCACAAGGCCGAAGGAGGTATTATTATTTTGCAGTTAAAATATCACAACAATGTCGGGGGACTGGAGACTAACCATATTGAAATTTTGGATGAACTCAATGGGGTCACCATGGCAACTATAATTGTTTGTGTGTTGTGTTATGTTAGGATTTCCCATGGGGGGATTTCCATTATTGTGACCATGGGATATATGTGTTTTATTTATGTGTTCCTTTTTATTATTGTTGTATGTATTTTTATTTGTAATGTGTTCATTTTTAATTTAAATGTGATAGTCATATAGTTAAACTTTATTTAAATTTAATTGGGATGTGGAATGTAAATAATAAATTTGTTGTCTTAGTTATTAATTAAATTGGAATTATGTTAAGTATAACCATATGTTAAATAAATAAATTATTATGTCAAAAGTAAGAAATAAATGAAGTCATAGATATTAATTCATGTTGTAAGAATGTGTAAGAGGATGTAAGAGATGTGTAAGTGATGTGAAGGTTTGTGTAAGTCATATTTTGGAGTGTAGAACACTCCATCCTCTATGGAATTCGAATTTGACCTTAGAGGCCAAAATTGGAGGCTTGTGGGACAAGTTAAACTTGTCCCACACCTCTTAAAATCATCCACCAACCATACCTATGGTTTTGGAGTCAAAATCAATCTTTTTATTATATTTTGACATGATTATGTGTAAGTTTTAATTGCACTTACCTTACATATTTTAATGCATTCCTTTTTGGAGTATGGGTTGAATTGGGTATGTAAGTGATTTTGTCATATTTTATTTATGGTGATTTGTTTGTTGATGTTGACTTCCTCTTGGGGTTGAGGAAGAATGATGTGGCTTCCCACTTGGAATCCACATCATCCTCTCCCCTCCCTCTCCTTTAAAAATTCAAATTCCTCTCTCATTTGAGGTTGTTGAAACTTTGTTCTCTCATGCTTGGGTCAAATTTTTTTATTGTTGTTGAAGCTTGCTTTGAAGAAGGATTTGGAAACTCTCTTGCATGCATACACCTTGCTGTTTTGGGACTGCATTTTGAACATTGAAGGAACTGTTGTTTGGGAAAAAAATCTCCAGTATGGAGAGGTAGGATCTGCCCTTCTTATATGCTACTTTGTTTTCCTTTTTCTTGCATGCATTGTTGAACTGTGTTTGTGATTACTTTCTTGGTTGGTTGGGTAGAATTCTTAGGGCATGGTGTAGGAGAAGGCTATGGGAATTTCATATGGGGGCATAAGGGTTTTCCAATGGTACTTGTTTTATTTTGGAGGGAGTTTTGGATTGGGATCCACCTAGGAAAAGAAACTGCTTGCATTTATTACTATTGGGGGCATAAGGGATAAATTTTGGGGGCATAAGGAGGGGTTGGGAGATATAAGGTTTATGGGTATGACTTGTTATTGGTGGTATGCATTTGGTGGATGCCCAATTTCCAAATTGGGAGGCATAAGGAGATTCCCCATAGTCCTTGCTCTTGTTTGGCTTGCTTGAAGAAGCCTTTGTGTTGTTTGAAATGTTTAAAATGTAGTTGGGAACTACGTTGTCTTGTTTTTGAATTGTGCATTTTGTTGTTCTTTGCATGTGAAAGAAATGTGCTAGTATGTGAAGGAATCCTATGTTGCCATGTGTTGTTATTCATGCTCCATTTCAATATGGTTGGGGCTCGGGGGCCAATGGGGAAAGATGGCTTCTCCTTTCCCATTGGATATCTTGGTTGGGTGGAGACTGTTTCCTTTCCCCCTTCCTTGTTATGATCAGATAAAAGATGAAGAATTCAGCAGGTTGCTATTTTGGAACTTGGAGAAAACACAGTTTGACTGTCCCATCCTTTGAGAAATCTCCCTGTAACCTTCCCACTTTGAAGTGGATGAATTGTATTGTTATTTTGATTCAAAGGCATCTTGTATTGCAAGGAAAAGATAGAGATTCATTTGTGTAATGTAAAGAATTAGCATTTCATACTCTGTTTTGAAAATATGTGACAGAATGAAATCTACTCGTATTTTGTATATTGAAATTTATGGAAAGGATGAAGTAGTAAAATTTGCAATGTTGTTGATTGAAACCAATAAAATAATTTATATCCCTCTTTCTCCAAATTGTATTGCTGTCTCGAATTGGAATGATTGTTTAAAATGAAATCTCTGTTGAAAAAGAAAAAAATATGTGTAGAAGAAAAGGACAACTTTTTGTTCCTTATATTTAATTAGAATTTGAAATATCAAATGTTTCCTTATTATTTTGAATGAGAAGATGGATAAATTAATTGTTTAGACAAAATTTGATAAGCTTCCCATGTTTGGAAGTGGCAAATAAATTATTACAGTTGTTAATGAAATAACTCTGTTCTTTTTATAAATATGGCATTTGAATAATCAAATAAATGTACAGTTCAGATTTGCAACTTAAATAAAATATTGAAACAATGCAATTTAAATGTAATAAGTTCTAATTATTTCAATTTGACCTCGATACCAAAGAAAGACATTTTAGAACCTCATAAAATTAATTTTAGGAATTCTTTGGACCGATTTCGTTAAAAGATGTAAAAATATAAATTACAACTCAATCCACAAATTTAACTTTGAAAACAATCCTAAAATTACCCAAAATCATTCCTCCATGTTCAATTTACATGTTGAGAAGAAGGAAAATCAAAATTGAATAAATCTCATAAGTTGGAAAGATAGCCAATTTTAAATTTTAGACCCTACAGATCAATTTCTTAAAATTGACCCAAAAACTTCATCAAAATCATAAATTAATGAATTCTGTGCAAAGAGGACTCGAGATCTTTTCGAAAAGTCCTTGTTTTCCCAAAATGGAGTTCCCTATCAAAATTTATGGCCATTTGAAGTTTTTACTTCAAAATGGCCAACCAAAAATAAATCTAACTATATTAAAATCAAAATTTGAACTTTGGAAAAATTTCCCTAAAAAGTCCACCACCCCGCAAACCCTTCAACCAATAAGAAGTTTCCACATGGAAATTCGGAGGGTGGACTCATCTTGAAAACTTAACTTTTGAATAATTTTCCTTAAGGAAAATTTTCCCAATTTTCATAGCAACTCTGTGGCCCCGCAACCAATCACGTGCTAACACGTGGCATGGCGGGTGTGAAAGAAAATTTGAAAACTTAAATTTTATCCATTTGGAAAAAAAAATTACTTTTCCTCCGCGGCCCCACACCCCCACAGTGAATCAAGCACTGACACGTGTCCTAATGGATGCACGGGCCCATGCGAGTTATTTGGCTTTTAAACCTTTTTGGCTTAAAATATTAATTTCCTCCTCCACTCCACCGACTTGCGCCTAATCACAGGATGTCATGTGGAATTTTTGGCAACAATGACGGAGGAGGAAAGAAAAGTTTCCTTTACAAAAATTTACAATTGGATTCGGGAAAAAATTCCCAATGTTTCCCCGAAACCAATAGCCTCTCGACACGTGGCATGGGAATTTCCTTAGCGGAGGCGCGCGTCCAATTTTTCCTTTGGGATTTTGGCCTAAATTCTCAAAATCCTTAAATTTTCCACCACTCTACTCTTCCCCATGCCAATCGGATGGTGCCACGTGTCCCCTTCATCGACCCCGCGGGCACGCGAGGCATTTTGCGCATTGCGCCTAAGGAAGGGAAAATTTCTCCCGAAAACTCCGTCGCCCCATAACTTGAGTTTTATTGGGAGTTAGGAGGACTTATTTATATGGTTGGAAAGGTGAGAAAATTTCCTATCCAATGAGCATGATTTAGGAAATTTTTGATGAATCTAAGTGTGTGAAAAATCTAGTTGAACCCTGTAGGCCTGTTAGGGCAGGGAGGAGTGAGAATTTACTCTCCTAACCTAAGTGAGGAATTTAATCCCTGGTTTTGACCTTGTGCTTGTTGTAAGATGTTGTAGAATAATTTCTATAGGTCAATCTTGTTTGATAACCTAAACTTGGTTTGTGGTAACTATGACCTTGTAACCTTCGTAGCAAATGCCTTTAAGAATTTGAAATATCAAATGTTGCCTTATTGTTTTGAATGAGAAGATGGATAAATTAATTTTTTAGACAAAATTTGATAAGCTTCCCATGTTTGGAAGTGGAAAATAAATTATTACAGTTGTTAATGAAATAACTCTATTCTTTTTATAAATCTGGCATTTGAATAATCAAATAAATGTACAGTTCAGATCTGCAACTTAAATTAAGTATTGAAACAATGCAATTTAGATGTAATAAGTTCTAAGGAATTCAATTTGACCTCAATACCAAAGAAAGACATTTTAGAACCTCATAAAATCAATTTTAGGAATTGCTGGACCAATTTCTATCAAAAGATGTAAAAATATAAATTTCAAATCAATCCATAAATTGAACTTTGAAAACAATCCTAAACTTACCCAAAATCATTCCTCCATGTTCACTCGCATGTTGAGAAGAAGGAAAATCAAAATTGAATAAATCTCATAAGTTGGAAAAATCACCATTTTTAAATTTTAGACCCTATAGATCAATTTATTTAAATGTACCCCTAAAACTTCATCAAAATCCTAAATTAATGAATGTCATGCAAAGAGGACTCAAAGATCTTTGAAAATTCCTTGTTTTCCCAAAATGGAGTTCCCTATCAAAAGTTATGGCCATTTGAAGTTTTTACTTCAAAATGGCCAACCAAAAATAAATCTAACTATATTAAAATCAAAATTTGAACTTTGGAAAAATTTCCTAAAAATTCTGCCACCTTGCAAACCCTTTGAAAAATCATAAGTTGCCATGTGGCAATTCGGAGGGTACAATCATCTTGAAAACTTAACTTTTGAAAAATTTGCCTTTGGGAAAATTTTCCCAATTTTCTCCATAACTCTGTGGCCACGTAGCCAATCATGTGCTGACACATGGCATGGCGGTGTGACAGAAATTTTGAAAACTTAACTTTTAGCCTTTGGAAATAAAAATAACATTTCCTCCATGGCCCCGCACCCCCGTAGTGAATCAGGGATTAACACGTGTCCTGTGGACACAAATGTCCACGCGAGTTCTTTGGCTTTTAAACATTTTTGGCACAAAATCTTAATTTCCTCTGCCACTCCATCGACCCGCGTCCATTCATAGGATGCCACGTGAAATTTTTGGCGATGGTGGAGGAGGAAAGAAAAGTTTCCTTTAGAAAAATTTAGGATTGGATTTGGGGAAAAATTCCCAATTTTTCCCCGCAACCAATAGCCTCTCGACACATGGCATGGGGATTTCCTCGGTGGAGGCGTGCGTCCAATTTTTCCTTTGGGATTTTTGCCTCAATTCTCAAAATCATTAAATTTTCTACCTCTCTGCTCTTCCCCATGCCAATCAGATGGTGCAATGTGTCCACTTCGTCAACCCCGCGGGGTCGCGGAGGCGTTTTGCGCATTGTGCCTAAGGGAAAATTTCTCCTGAAAACTCTATCACCCCATAACTTGAGTTTTATTAGGATTTAGGAGGAATTCCTTATATGGTTGGAAAGGTGAAAAAATTTCCTATCTAGTGATTATTATTTAGAAAATTTTGATGACTCTAAGTGTGTTAAAAATCTAGTTGAGACCTATAGGCGTATTAGGGCAGGGAGGAGTGAGAATTTACTCTCCTAACCTAAGTGAGGAATTTAATCCCTTGTTTTGACCTTGTGCTTGTTGTAAGATGTTGTAGAATCATTTCGTAGGTCAATCTTGTTTGATAACCTAAACTTGGTTTGTGGTAACTATGACCTTGTAACCTTCGTAGCAAACGCCTTTAACAAAAAATAAAAAAATTATTCCATAATTTTCCTAGCTAAACCTAGTTTGTTTCTTGGTCTCAAGTGGTAGTTTGAAGTGGGCACGACACTCTTTCTGCTCAAGGTAGCAATGTCTAGGTTTCTATCAGTAGGGAGAGGGTTAATCACAGGGGGAGAGGGCAGAGGATGAGAGCCAGAGAAGCAGTGGTGGTGAATGAGTAGGATCAGGCCTTGGTGGAGGGGAACCGCCCTGACGTGCTTCTGAACCTGAAGGACAGACTTCTCCAAGGAGTTTAGTAAATAATGTAGGAAATTTACTATAATATTCCTGTGAAAATGATTGAGAAAAATCAAATGCTTCTGGGGAATGGTGACATATCTTCCCTCCAAAGAGACATACTTTACCATTATTCGTGCAATCTCAGTAAATGGTTCAGGTATGGAAGCCACCTTTATGCCTACCACGACAAACTCAAGGTTCTCCCCTTCAGCAAGGAATTTTTTCACCTCCACCTCTCTGTCAACACACTTGTTGAAGAACTTGGTACCTTCCATGCTCAAACCAGTAACCTAGGCAATGAGCTCTTCAGAGATCTTGACCTTGGCATCTCCATACTCAACCACGTGATTTTTCCACCCATTCACAAACTTCACCGAGATGTCCTGATCGAAACCCTTAATTTTTTTGATGAAATTTGAGATACCCCCATATGCAGATAATTCCAAAGGGTAGTATCTTGTTTTCCAGGATGGATCATACACGGGCTCAGTTTTGCAAGGAGGTCCCCCCATATTGCCTATTTTTTCCCTGCGCTGCACAACGATATACAAATTTTGAAATGCAATCAACTTAGCACCGCCTTTTCTTTTTGGGTCCTTTCAAACGTGTAGAATGTTGAGAGCATCATTAGACTTAACTTTTCCATTAATAAGCCCCTCCTTCACATCAGCCCTGTATCTATTAATAATTGTGTTTAGAATCATGCATATCTTTGGTGATGTCATCAAGTACTTTGGCAGGAAGGGGGTCGCCACTTAGCCAAGTTTGCAATGTATTGTTAACCCCAATATTTTCTAAACAATCGGCCACTCTATTACCCTCACGATATGTGTGAATAATCTTATAGTTATCAAAACCATTGCAAATTTCAATAGCTTCACTAATGAAGTCTTTGATGGACCAACTTGGAGATTGCTTTTGATTTAGTAAATTAATAATGTTCAACGAATCCCCCTCAATTATAATATTGGAAATATTACAATCTCTAGCCAACCTTATTCCCCAAAGCACTGCTAAAGCTTCCGAGTAATGATTTTTTTGATGACCCATCTTACCAGAAAAAGTGGCAACAAAGCAGCCTCTGTGATCTCTAATCACCCCACCACCTCTTGAATCCCCAGGATTACCTTTTGAAGCTCCATAAAAGTTCAGTTTGTACCATGCAGTGGGAGGCTAGATCCAACATACAGTAGATCTATCAATGTTATTATTGTCCTTACATTTGTTGTTGCCAGTGTCAATGTTCCAAGCAGTAGAATGTGCTCCTCATCTTCAAGATAAAGTTTATTTTTGGGAGGCTTAAATCTTTCAATGTTTTCTTTCACTGCAATGATAATTTCATTAAAGAATTTTGTACAAACCTTTCTGGTATTTCTGAAGATGACATCATTTCTAGCTTTCCAGATTCTCCACATGGTATGAGGGAGAACTAGTTGCCAAAGCCTCCTAACCAGACAATGTTTATAAGGGGAGTTCCATTGCTTCCATGCCTGTAGACAAGTATGGGGGAAAACCCAATTCTAATTGAAATTTTCAAGGATAAGATGCCATATTTTTGAAGTATACTTACAATGCAGAAAAAGATGTTTAATATCTTTAGCTTCTTCTCCGCACATGCAACATCTATTAGGCATGATGAAACCTTTCCTGATAAGATTGTCATTAGTGAGAATCTTACCCTTGATGATGAGCCACCGAAAAAATTTACTTTAGGGGTTAGCTCTGGCATCCAGAGCTTGTGCCATTCAATTTCACTATCAATAGAAGAAAAAAGAAGTTATAACCAGAACTAACAGAATAATCTCCATCAAAGGAATCTTTCCAAATAATCTCATCCTTATTATCTTGTTGACTGATATGAATCAATGAGAGATGATTCTACATGCAAGAAACATCAGGCTACATATTTTTATCATCAAATTTAAGTTGCTTCCATTTCCTTATGTTGCCAGCCACCTCCATATAATCCTTGACTTTCTTACCATAGTTTTGAATCAGGTTGTCTTTTATGGAGCTAAAAGTGGTATTCCAACTTGTGTCAGACCAGATGTCATCCCAAAAATCAATATCATGCCCATTACCGAGTTTCCATCTACAACCCTTGGAGAGAAGATGTTTGATGTGAAGAAGATTATTCCAAAAAATTGAACCATTTGGAAGCAGCTAGTCAAAAAGAAAGGAATATAAGTTTTGATTGGAAAGGTATTTAACTTTGATTAACTCAATCCATGGTTTATGCTCTTTGATGAGCCTCCAACCAAGCTTAGCAATTAGAGCAGCATTCATATGTCTTATATCTTTAATACCTAAACCCCCAATTCTTTTTGGCTTGCAGACCTGCTCCCATGCTACTAAATGATATCTGAACTTGTCTTCTGTCCCATGCCATAAGAAGTGTTTTTGAATTTTTTCAATGCTATTCACCACTGCTACTGGAATGTTGAACATTGACATGATATATATGGGAAGATTCTGCAGAGTACTTTTAATCAATAAACATTTACCAGCACTTGAGAGGATAGCACCTTTCCATCCAGCTAGATTTTTCTAAAATCTCTTAAGAAAATCATTCCAGACCTCATTAGAAACCTTACTAGTACTCATAGGGAGCCCAAGATATGTAGCTGGGAGGGAGTTGATTTTACACCCAAGAATGAGAGCAATCTTTTTTGTCTTTCAATAGGAGTATTGAAAAAGTAAACTGAGATTTTATCAAAGTTTACTTTCTAACCCGAAGCTTCCTCATAGAATTTGAGAATGGTTTTGATAGCCTTAGCTTCAATGATGGAGGCCATAAGAAGAAGAATAGTGTCATTAAAACTGTTGATGGGAAGAAATCTGATTGCCAGAAGTGGGTTGGAAGCCTTTTATCATACCATTTTGAATAGCTTTTGTAATAGATCAGCTTAGACTGTCAGCCATTATAATGAACAGCAAGGGGGACATAGGGTCTCCTTGGCGAATGCCTCTATTGCTAGCAAAAAAACCAACAGGTTCTCCATTGACAACCACAGAAAATCTGGAAGAGGAAATGCAAGCTTGGACAATTTTTCTGAATTTATTTTGAAACCCGAACTTGGAAAGAACCTCATCAATGAATTTCAGGAGACTCTATCAAAATCCTTATGCATGTCTAACTTGATTGCCATCCCAGCTTTTCTACTTTTTCCATTGAATGAATTGTTTCATAGACCATAATAATTACTCCGTCCTGGATAATTCTACCTTTTATAAATCCACTCTGTTGTTGGGAGATAATTTCCATGAGAAGAGGTTGCAATCTAACTTTCCCAAATTGTAGTTATTTTGAAGTTAAAAAATTTTCAAAGTTGAATATTTTTAAAGGTTAGAACATTTTTAAATTGCAGGTGTTTTCAATATTATAACTTTTAAAAATAGTAATTTTTTTAAAATTATAACTTTTTCAAAATTGTAACATTTTAAAAATGTCAGCTTTTTTCAAAATTGTATCTTTTTCAAATTCTAGAATATTGAAAATTACAAATTTTTCAAAATTGTAACTTTGTCAAAATTCCAAATTTCTCAAAACTACATCTTTTACAATATTGTAAGTTTTTCAAAATTTAAACTAATCAAGGATGAAACTTTTTCAAAAATTGATAAATTTTTAAAAGTTACATCTTTTTATTCAAAAATATAACTTTGTTTCAAAAAATCGACTTGTTCAAAAATTACAATTTTTGAAATTTTTACCTTTTCAATAGTACAACATTTCAATAATCGTAACTTTTTCAAAATTTTGACTTTTTCAAATTTTTTTTTTTTTCATTTTTTGTTCAAAATTGTAACTTTTTGAAAATTGCAACTTTTTAAAATTACAAATTTTAAAAAATCGTAACTTTTAAAATGATTTTCTTTTAAAATTCCAAACTTTACAAAATATTTACTTTTTCAAAATTGCAACATTTTCAAAATTACAAGTTTTTTCAAGATCTTAAATTTTTAAAAAAATTTAACCTTTTGAAATTGTATTGCCCACTTTCCTTCAAAATCTTTTGATATGGATTATGAATCTTGTTGACTATACTTATAGACATTATTGCAGCTCTTAATTTGATATGATGTTAGATTTTAGAGATCATGGACTATTTTTTATTTTGATTCATAGATGATGCATGTAGATTATTAGGGACATTTTATATCGATGTTCATACACTGCTTGGCATGGGTGTGTGTGTATATATGTGTGTGTGTGTGTGTATATATATATATATATATATATTCCTTACATGTGATATTTTTCATATCAAGTAGACCTAGAAAATTGAACAAATCTTGTGATCATATGGTTATGGATGAAATTGTAAATGATATTGTTGTTTGCTTGGATGATGTTGTGATTTATATATATAGATGATTTTGGAAGTTATATTTTATATTTATTTGGATGTTTTGATGTGGCCACAAGGCTGAAGGAGGTATTTTTGTTTTGCAGGTAAACATGTCACAAAAAACATCAGGGGATTGGAGACCAACCACATTGGAATTCTAGATGAATTCAACAAGGGTCACCATGGCAATGTGTATTTGTTATTTGTGTATGTTTGTTTTGTTGTTAGGGATTCCCATGGGGATCACCTTCAAATGTGACCAAGGGGTTATGTGTATTCTTTAATTGTGTTCCCTTTTCTTTAATCCTTATATGTGGATTTTAGTGATGTATTTTTCCCTTTAATATTTGTTTATTTGTGTCTAGAGTTGTGAGTAATCATGTTGTTAAATAAATTGAAAGGGTCATAAGAATACATTTATTAGAGTTGATGGCTCTTAGATTATGTAGTGCCCACTTCCCTTTGACACTTTTGATATTGATAATGATATTGCTTGACTATATTATGGAGATTATTATAGTTTTGATTTAGTATGGTGTTAGATGTCGGATCATGAATTATTGTTGACTTTGATTCATATATGATGCGGGATGATTGTTAGAAAATTTTTATATAGATGTTGACATGCTATTGTACATGGTTATATATTTATTTATGGTGCTGTTAGGACATGTGATATTTAGATATATTGAGTAGACCGAGAAAATTGAATTTAAAATTGATGATTATATAGTTGCTTTGATGAAATTGTAAGTGATATTTTTGGATGTCTGGATATTGTTGTGATTCATAAATATATTAATGATTTTGAAATTATATTATATTCATTAGGATGTTATGATATGGCCACGAGGCTGAATGTGTATTTGTATTGTTCGGGTCAAAAATATCATAGCAAACATCGAGGGATTGAAGATCAACAACATTGGGATTCTAGATGAATTTAACAAGGTCACCATGACAACTTATATTGTTCGTGTGTGTGTGTTTGATTGTTAGGGATTCCCATGGGGGTATCACCTTTAAATGTGACCAAGGGTTATGTGTATTTATTTATTTGGTTCCTTTTTATTGATGTTTGTATGTGTTTATTAAGTGATGTGTTTACCCATATTATTATTTATTAATTATGGTAAATTAATGTGAGTAAACATGTTGTTAAAATAAATTAATCAAATTGCGACATAAGAAAGTAATTATTATAGTTGTTGGCCTAAAATTAAAGTGTTGTAAGAAATGTGTAAGTGATGTGTAAGAGATGTGTAAATTAATTTTGGAGTATGAAACACTCCACCTCCTTTTGAAATTCAAATTTGTCCTTGGAGGCTGATTTTGGAAGCTTATGGGACAAGTTAAACTTGTCCCATACCTCTTAAATTTTTACATGCCAACCTTACCTATGGTTGGATGGTTCAAGTCTAGCCTTCATCATGCATTTTTGTAATTCAAGTTGTATGTTTTTATTGCACTTTCTTACATGTTTTCAATTTCAGTCCTTATGAGGTGTGGGTTTGATTTCCATGTGTAACTAAAACTTTCATTTATTCACTGCTTATTTATTGTGCCTTGGAGATTGAATTTTACTTATGAGTTGGAGTTGAGGATGGGTGATGTGGCATCCCACATTGATCCACCTCATTCTCTTCTCTTTCCTCTGCTATATATTCGAATTCCTTGACTTGTTTTTGCGGGTTTTTTTCTTCACTTTTATCACTTCATTTTTAGCGACTTGCTTTGGGTTTTGGAGATCTTGCGAATTGGGATAAACTTGGAGATTGTTGCATACTTGTTGATTTTTTGATCTCTTGGTTTTTGTTTCATTGGAGAGCTTGTTGTTTTGAACTTGGAACAAAATCCATAATGAATAGGTAAGAGGTTATCTCTTGGAAATATTGTCATTTATTTTGTATACATATGTGAATGGTTGAATGTTTGAATGTGTTGTTTTATTTGTTGGTTGGTTGGGTAGATGGCCTAGGGATGGTGTAGGAGAAGAAAATGGGGCATTTTGTGGGAGGCATAAGTGTTTTTGGGAGGTATAAATGTTGAGGGAGTTATGATTTGGGTTCCACCTTACAAAGAAATAGCTTGCATTTCTTTACTCATTATTTTAATGCCCATAAAAATAACCCATTTGAGACCCAAGGAACAACCTAAGATTAGATAGGAAAATTATGGAATAATTATTTTTTTGTTTAAAAGTGTCTTCAACCAGGTTACAAGATAGCAGTTGTCACAAACAAGGTTCCAGATCAATACTAATTTACTAGATTGTATTTTTTATGTATTAACAATTATTAAATGCAACAAGGTCAATATTTAGGGTTAGAAAGTTCAATTAGGTTAGGAGGGTAATTTCACACTACACCCCTCTCTAAGCGGCTTAAAAGATTCAACTTTATTTTTATTAGAATTAACACTCTAAAAACTTCCTTAAACATTCCCATTGGATAGGAAATTTCCTCACCTTTCCAATGATATAAAGAAGTCCTCCTAACTCCTCATATTTCTCAAGTTATAGGTCGGCGGACCTTGGGAGGAAAATTTTCCCAAGAGCAAGTCTGTGAGCCTAGGGAAGAAAATTTTCACATGTGTAGATGGCGGAGCGAGGAGAAAATTTAGCACATTTTCCTTCTTCATGGAAAAACTAGGATTTACCTCCGGTGTCCGTGAGCCTGAAGAGGACACGTGTCAGCTTTACAACACCCCGGCAGAAAATTGGGTGGTCGGAGTGATTTAAGACATTATGTCTTTTCGACTAAAAAGTGCTAGGGCTCAAAATGGTTCGCGCCTCCACCGATGCCCAAGGCACCACGTGTCAAGCTCTGATTTGTTGTAGGCCAAAGGGGTGGCGAGGAAAATTAGAAAAAATTTCCCAATTTTTTTTTGAAGTGGTAAGTTAAAAAGGGATCTGCTCCTTTTCCAATGCCTTGTGGTGCCACGTGACAGCCTTTGATTGGTTGCGGGCCGGAGGGGAAAGTTAGGAAAATTTTCCCAAAAAATTTCCAAAGTGTTAAGTTAAAAAGGGATTCAATCCTTTGCCAATGCCTCGTGGTTCCACGTGGCTGCCTCTAATTGACTACGGGCGGTGCGGTGGTGGGGGCGGTGGGGAAAATTAGGAAAGTTTTCCAAATTAGTTTTTGTGATTAGAATTATTTTTTTGACATCAAAAGAAAAAAATAGAAGGCCATAACTTTTGATAGAGAGCTCAGTTTTGGGAAAACAAGATTTTTATGGAAATATCTCGATGTTATCTTTACATAGGAATAATTAAATTTTTATTTTGATAAATTTTAAGGAGTCAATTTTAAGAAAATGATGTGCAAGCTTTTAAAAGGCAAGCTAGTAGATTTTAACTTATGAAATTTTAATCAATTTTCCTTCTTCCTCTCTCAACATGTCAATTAGACATGGATAACTATTCTTAGATGGATTTAGGATGGATTTGGAAGGTAATTTTGTTTTATTGACTCCCAATTTAAAAAAACAACCTTGACAACAAAATGGTTTGAGCCTGATTTTGCTAAGTTTTATGAAAAATTCCGTAAGTATTTTTATCCAATCGAATTCTTTTAGGGCATGCTACTTCAATTTAATCGTTTAATTTGTTATTTCATTGTTGCAAGTTTGAACTATGCATTTTTGGATAAAGTATTTGCCAGTTTGAAAATACAAAATAGAGATCAAATTTTAAAGGATCTATTCGCCATTTTCATCTTCCAAGTATTAGAATTTGTTCCAGTTCTAATCTAATACATTAAGTTCATTCAATTCAACTATTGAAAATCTAAAATACATCTTTGATTTCCAAATTTTACATATTTCAAAAGACAAAGTATTACACTTCCTTCATACGCATTTCTTTCTTTCAAACAGAGATTACAACTCACATTTAGATGATCAAATTCAATACAATGATGCAATTTGAGGAAGGTAGTGCAATCCTTTATTGATTTCAAATACAACTTTACAACTTTTCTTTCATTCCTCAAATTCCTCATACAGAATACAATTCTTTCACATTCCTTCAAACACTGAAAAATAGAGTTTATCTCTTTCACATTACAATATACAACTTTCAAATCAATACAACATCTTTCCATTACAAACATTTACAAGTTCATCCACTTCAAGTGGGAAAGGTTACAATATAGTTTCATTTCACAAGGAACTATCAAACTATCTTTTTCTCAGCTCCAAAATAGCAACAAGCAAATTTCACATTCTTCTAATTTGATCACCACAAGAGCAAGGGGAAAGGCAACACTCTCCACCCAACCAAGACATCGATGAAAAGGAGAATTCATCCTTCTTCATTGGCCTCCGAGACTCAACCACAATGTAATAAAAGATGTGATCCAACTCATGGAGAAAATAGGCTTCCACAAACACATAAGCAGCATTTTCACAATAAAAACACAGTCTAAAAATAGAATGTAGTTTACAACTACATTAAAGCATGAAAAACAATATTGAGGCTTCATCAAGTAAGCCAAAGGAGAAAAAAACTATGGGGATGCTTTGTATTCCTGCCAAAAGGGGAAATGGGTATCACCACCTAAATTACAAACTACCAAAATATAGTATATCAAAACCACGACATTTCTTATGCCTCCCCCAAATACCCATTATTCCTCTCATTTCCTTATGCCTCCCAACCTCTTATGGAAACCCATAACAAGTAAATAAATGCAAGTTATTTCTTTGTAAGGTGGAACCCAAATCCCAACTCCCTCCACCCTTATACCTCCCTAAAACACACTTATGCCTCCCACAAAATAAACCCCATAGTCTTCTCCTACACCATTCTTAGGCTATCTACCCAACAGTCCACAAACATGCCAAAAATTCACACATTAACATTTACATTCATAAAAAAGAGCGTTTCAAGAGCCAAGCTCTTACCTCTCCATGATGGAGTTTCCCAAGTTCCAAACAACAGTTGTTTCCAAGAAACAATCCAAAAATCCACCCAACAACAATTAGGAAACAATCTTCAAACTTCTCCAAAAGCAAGAGCTCCCAAAACAGCAAGAAAATCACCCAATCTTGAAGTCTCCAAAGTAAAGCAACCCAAAACAAGGCAAGGAATTCGAATTTTATAGAAGAGGGAAGAGAAGATGATGAGGTGGATCCATGTTAGATGCCACATCACACATCCCCAACCCCAACCCCAAAAGAAAACTTCATTCTCCAATGCATATTAAATAGGTGGGTGAATAATATGTTTGTTTACTTACATACTCAAATCCAAACCTACACCCCAAAGGACTTAAATTAAACTATGTAATAAAAGCACAATTAAAACTTACAAATTGACTTACACAAATGCATTATAAAAGTATAAAATCAACCCTCCAGCCATAGGTACGGTTGGTAAATGAATTGAAGAGGTATGGGACAAGTTTAAGTTGTCCCACAAGCCTCCAAAATCAGCATTCAAGGATGAAGTCGAATTTCCAAGAAGATGAAGTTTTTACACTCAAAATTTAACTTACACATCACTTGCACATCTCTTACAACACTTTAATTCAAGGCCAACAACTCTATTAATTACTTTCTTATGACATATTTTAATTAATTAACTTAACAACATGATTACTCGCAATATTACACACCATTTAATGAATAATGAAAGGGTCAATGCACCACAAGATAAACACATGCAAACATAAACAAAGGAACCAATAAATAAATACACCTAACCCCTTGGTCACATTTAAATGTGATCCCCCCCATGGGAATCCCTAACAAACGCAAAAATGAACAAACAAATACTAGTTGCCATGGTGACCTTGTTGAATTCATCTAGAATTCCAATGTGGTTGGTCTCCAATCCCTAATGTTTGTTGTGATATTTTAACCTACAAAACATGAATACCTCCTTCGGCCTCGTGGCCATATGAGAAAATCCAAAATTATATGAATAAAATTCAAAAATCATCTAGCTATATGGATCACAACAACATCCAAGAAACCAACAAGATCATTTGCAATTTTACTCAACAACTATATCATCATCAAATAATTTCCATTTCTAGGTCTACTCACAATATCTAAATATCACATGTCCAAACAACATCCATAGTATAACCATGTCAAATAATATATCAACATCAATATCCAAAATGTCTCTAATAATCATCATGCATCATAACTAAATCAAGTCAACAATAATCCATGATCTAACATCTAACATCATACTATAATAAAGTCCATAATCATGTCCATAATATAATCGGTGTATCATGATCAATATCAAAAGGTGTCAAAGTGAAGTGGGCACTACATCCCCTCCCCTTAGAATCGAATTCCTCCTGGAATTCACTGGAACAAATGTGGAAACTAAACTCGTAGTAAAGTAACATCCTCCCATGTAGTTGCAGTCTCATCATATATGTCCCACTACACCTAGACCTGATCAACCTCTCTTCCTTGAAGGCCTAGGGTCTTGAGATCTAGGATACGAATTGGCTCCACCTTCACCGCCTCTAATACTACACTTTCAATGATGCCAAATCTAACACATGAGAAGGATCGGTGACATATCTCCTAATAAGCTGAAGTGTGAAACACATCATGTACGTGAGACAAGCTAGGTGGTAATGCTAGACGGTAGGCAAAGGGCTGATACACTCCAAGATCTCAAAAGGACCCATGAATCTAGGAGCTAACTTAGAACATTTTCCATAACGGATAGGGATCTTGTGTGGCCTGACATGAAGGAACACCTTCATGCCCACATCAAAACTATGATCGGTCCTATGTTGATCTACATACTTCTTCTACCTATCATGTGCCTCTTGCAGTCTCTGTCGATCAAAACCACTTGTTGCTCCATGTCCTGCAACAAAGCTGGTCCAAGAGAAACCATGTCCTCTAACTTGTCCCAACTAAGAGGTGTCCTGCACTCTCTACCATAAAAATCCTAAAAAGGAGCCATACCTATAGAACTCTGAAAGCTATTATTGTAGGAAAACTCTACCAAGGAATGGTACTCCTCCCATCTAGGTTGTTGATCCATCACATACGTCCTGAGCATATCCTCTAAAATATGATTCACCCACTCAGTCTTTCCATCTATCTTGAGGTGATATGTTGTACTAAAATTGATCTTTTCGTAAGGGCACACTGCATGGTATTCCAAAAATGGAAAGTGTACAAAGGATCGCAGTCACTAATGGTCTTGTATGGAATCCCGTGTAATATGAAAACCTCATAAAGATATACTCGTGTCACTGCACTAGTTGTATAAGTGGTCTTCACCACAGAAAATTGTGCCACTTTTATCAATTTATCAACCATGACCATAATGGCATCATGGTGATATCTCGACATTGGCAGCCCAATGATGAATTCCATGGAAATGGTGTCCCATTTCCACTCGGGTATAGCATGAGGAAAGAGAAGGCTAGCTGGATGTTGATGCTCGGCCTTCACTTTCTTGCATTCTAAATAGTGTGACACAAATTGGGCCACTTCTTTGTAAATTCCTCTCTAGTGATACAACTATCTCAAAGTAGCATGCATCTTCTTCACCCCTAGATGGGCTGAATAGGGTGCATGATGTGCCTCTATCAAAATTTCCTGCCTTAAGCCTCTATCTCTAGGAACATAAATATGACCTATATGCCCGAGTAATCCATCGCCTCTAGTGAGAAACCATAAAAATTCACTTCAAGGGGTCTTTGGGACTCAATCTCTGCTCGAACTACAATGTAGAAATTGTCAAGAAGAAGCTATCGAAGAATCTGATCCACAAATCTATGCCCACTGAAGTGGCCATAATAACATGTCTCTATCTGTTGAGAGCATCTACCATCATATTCTCCTTCCCCTTCACATGCTCTATCTCCATATTATACTCACAAAACAACTCCATCTAACGCCACAGACAAGTGATGAGATTGGGCTGCATGAAGAGGTGGCAAAGACTCAAGTGATCTATCATGAGTGTGAATATTTGACCAAGAAAAAAGTGTTAGGAAATTATATTGTTAGTGCTCCATTAGTAAATTATAATTACGTGAAGTAATTATAATGTTATTTTATGTTAGTAAATATGTTAGTAATTTGTTATATAGTTGTTAAATAAAACAACTTATAACAAATATGAGTGTGTGAGTTTGGACAACTCACGTAGATTGGTTGGAGAGTTGTTATAGCTACTTCCTATTATTTAGGAAGTCTATTTCCTATATATACGGATGTATCTGTATCAAAATAGATGGAATATCAATACAAAGAATATTATATTGTGTGTGTAAAATGCTTTCAGCCTGATCCGAATCAACATGTGGTACCAGAGCAGGCTACGGCTCTATGATGAGTGACTGTGATAATGACTAGGATCTGTGCATATGCCGTTTAGTGGAGATTGTCTATGGCTTGAATTGTCATGTCTGCCTTTGAATTCAAACAAGCTTAAATTGATTGTCAGGCTGTGTTTCTTTTAACGTTTGGTGACACTTACGCTCTGTGTTTTTGTTAATGTTTGGAGTGCCGAACTTTACCAGTCTAGACTTGAATATTTTAGGAGCGACGAACATTACTGTTTTCTCCTTCAGTCGCAAGGGTCGAAACACGCAGATGATATTTGGAATTTCTCCTTCATTTCGCAGGCTGTCGTTTATTATATCTCAATGCTATTCTCGAGTAGATTTATATTCATGCATTGATTTTTTCTATCTACATTTGGAAGACACTCCTGGGAGGTGATTGCACAACAGATCGGTGGCTGACATGTTCAGTATACATTCAACAATGTTGACTGATCCAAATCCCTTTGACAGCCTGTATTGACATCTCCTCTCATCCTGTGCGTGGTTGATCAAGTATTTAGCTTCACTTGGCTTTGCTCTGCACTGTTTTTCACATTTGGATTGGCGTTGGAGATTATTTTAACTATGCAAAGATTGACAGCCCGTATGAAATGGTGCTTTAGTTTCATGGAACAACATTTGGCTTGACTCATATTGGTCAATATTCACGCCGCCTCTAATCTCAATATCTATCTCCATTTGGTTACATCACTGAGATCTACACAATTGTCAAACAAAAGATCTTTCCACATTCAAATTCTGATCTCCACTTTGATACGTGAACATCTGTCAGTGATCTGATTTACACATGCAAGTTGCCCACTCGTAAGCATGGTTAGATCATGGACGTGAATGCTTGCTTATCCTTCCAGCTCAAGCTTGCAAATATGCATGGGATTATAATAAAAAGGTGTGGTTTGTTTTGAATTACAAAAGCCACGGATCTTAGAATAAGATTATTTGTAATTTATTAGTCAAGGGATTAAATCTTGTAGTGTGTCAATAGCAGTGGGTGGTCTATAATTTGTAATCATGTGTCTTTTAGTTTAATTTGTGTATTTAAATATAGAAAGTAATTTAATATTACTTTCTGAGTTTAAGTCTTTAGTAAATATCCATGTAAAATTTAAAAATTAATTTGCTTTTATTACTTTTTAAATATAGTGTAAATTGGGAGCAATATCAGTTGAAGCTGAATCCCCTAAGAGTGCATTTTCGGTTGAAACCGACGCTTTGAGATATAATGGACATTCCACTAGAAAAATTCAATGGTCTCAATTTTCACAAATGGAAATTCAAGATCCAGATGCATTTGATGAACAAAAATCTTTAGAGGATAGTAGATGGAAAAGAACCGGCACCTTGAGATCGACCATATTGGCGGAGAATGGGAAACACGAGATGATAAAGCCAAAGCCATTATTATCCTTTCCCTTCGGACTCGAATTACATTATGTTGATCTAGATAAAAACTCGAAGGACATCTGGGATAATATGAGAAAATTATTTGGTTCAAAAGAAGTCAATGCAAAGTTTTCTCTAAAACTTCAGTTGTTCAAGCTCAAAATGAGTGATGGAGATACAATGTCTAGTCACATCAACAATTTATGATCTCTTCTTAGACAACTTGCAGAAGTAAAAGCTCCAGTAGACGACGAGGATGCAAAAGCTATTTTGTTGAATAGTTTACCACCCAAATACTAGTAATTTTTTTTTCACTCTTGGTCAGATACCTTCTAACTCATTGGAAGATATGATATCAGCTCTCCTAGCTGAGGAAAAACGGACCAAAGAAGATGTAGAAGAAGAGACAACAATGTATGTAAAAAGGAAGTACAAATTTTTTTCTAAATATAAAGAGGAAAGAGAATGTTTCTACTGTAAGAAAAAGGGGCATACAACTTCATTTTGTAGAGCTCGAGCTCAAGATATACTTAGTGGAAAACTCAAAGGAATTGAGGCCAACTTTATTACTGAAGAAAGATCAGAGAATGAGGAAGAACAAGTAAATGAAGACAGTGGTTCTGAAGACTTCTTGTTCTGAATATGAACTGGAGGATGGAGGCAAACGGAGGTTGGAGGTCATTCAGCGGCCTCTCGTTAGTTGCCAACAATGGGGCTGCATATCAGATTTGGTGACAGGTGTATGTGTAGTTTGCTTTTAGTGCTTCCGGTGTGGTGTTCCTCGGTTTACAATAATCTTGTTTTCAATAAGTAGAAATTTCACATTGAGGGGGGGAACATCATTTCAATGTTCCATTTCTAGTGTGTCAGTTTTTTCTATGTATGTATGAGCAACAGATGTCAGCAAAATTTCCTATGTTATTCCCTACAGTGAAATGCGATGAGGGATGATAATAGTACTTGGCACATCATGATGTGGTTGTAGGTAAAACACTTGAAAACCTTCATTTGTGGTTTGTGGTAAACCAATAGCAAAACCACCATTCTTGGTTGTTGGTAATCCATTTGCAAAACCATCACTTTGTGTTTTGTGGTAAACCAATTACAAAACCACCATTCTCAGTTTGTGGTCAATTGTTTGCAAAACCATACTTGAGGTTTGTGATCATCCTGTGAAAATCACCAGATCATGAGCAGGTGCAAGTACAAAGGCAGGTTTTCCCCATGTTCGCACTAAGGGGGGGAATGTTAGGAAATTATATTGTTAGTGCTCCATTAGTAAATTATAATTAAGTGAAGTAATTATAATGTTATTTTATGTTAGTAAATATGTTAGTAATTTGTTATATAGTTATTAAATAAAACAACTTATAACAAATATGAGTGTGTGAGTTTGGACAACTCACATAGATTGGTTGGAGAGTTGTTATAGCTACTTCCTATTATTTAGGAAGTCTATTTCCTATATATACGGATGTATCTGTATCAAAATAGATGGAATATCAATACAAAGAATATTATATTGTGTGTGTAAAATGCTTTCAGCCTGATCCGAATCAACAAAAAGTGCCTCCATCTAACCAAAGTGTGCATAATCTGCCCACAAGCTCAAGATTTTGAGTCAAATAATTAATCTCATAATCCTTGATTGTGCGAGACTCAAAAGCCACTACTCTACCCTCTTGCATCAACACACCTCCAAGCCCTGCTAAAGAAGCATCTTTGTAAACAAAAACTCACCACGGATCCGATTACTATAAGGATAGGTGTTGTAGTGGGGAATTCCTTGAGTTTCTGAAGGTTTGCTCAAATACCTATCTAACAAAAAAAAATTATTCCCTTTTCGTTGAATGGAAGTGATGGGGTGCACAATCCGAGAGAAGTCCTAAACAAATCTCTTGTAGTAACTTGCTAGTCCAATGAAGCTGCACACCTCTGTCACAGTAGTGGGTGTTGACCAATCCATAATATCTCTAATCTTGGAAGGATCGATGGTGATACCTTTCCCAGAAATGATATGTCCCAAATACTACACCTCTATGTGAAAGAATGCACACTTCTCCAAGTTCCCATAAAGTTTCTGCTCTCGAAGACACTTTGAAGAACCTGACAAAGGTGCCCCTTGTTCTCCTCATGCATACATGAGTAAATCAAAATTTCATCAAGGAATATGAGCACAAAGTGATATAAGAAATTCCTGAATAGCCCATTCATCAAACTCATAAATACCACAGGGGCATTAATCAAACCAAAAGGTACAATGTTGTGAACTTATAGTGGCCATATCTCATACAGAAGGTAGTATTATAAATGTATGCCTCCAAAATCCTTAGTTGATGATAGCCTGACTTAAGGTCTATCTTAGAGAAATTTGTGGCTCCCTTAATCTGATCAAACAAATCATCAATGCGTGAAAGGGGATAACAATTTTTTATCGTTACCTTATCTAGTTGGTGGTAATCAATAAACAACCGCAAGGATCCATCCTTCTTCTTTACAAAGATCAATGGTGCACCCCAAGGGGACATGTTAGGATGAATTAGGCCCTTTTCTAGAAGGCCCTCAAGCTATAACTTGATCTCACAGATCTCAGGGGTATTCATCTGATAAGGTGCTCATGAGACAGGCTTTGCTCCCAGAACTAGATCTATATAAAAATCAATCTCACATTGGGTTTGTAACCTCGGTAGCTCCTATAGAAAGACATTTACAAAATCTCTCAAAATGGGATGATCATTTAACGATGGTCCACTAGACCCATCCTCGATTTGTCACCAACCAGTATGTGAGCATAATCTTACAACCCCATCACACACGCTTTGCTTAATCTGCATAGCGAGAGATGGTGCAAATAGAAATGGGTTTCACGAGCCTCACTATCACTACCTCCACTCCTAGATCATCTGTGCAAGATATGATCTTGTGGTAACAATCCACTCTGGCTTTGTGTGCAGATAACTAGTCCATGCCCAAGATGACTCCATAAGAGCCCAATAGAAGGATACAAAGATATGAGGTAGTGGTGAAAGGTCACAAATCTACCACACACTCCTTAACGAAGGATTCTATAGATATCTTGGCTCTAGAATCCACCTCAACATCCCAACTATGGCCTTGTCTAACTTCCATTAGCTTGCATTGTTCTACTAAAGATGGTGCAATAAAAGAATCAAAAGAACCAGAATCAAACAAAATGGAGGTAGGAATGCCTCCAATGTTACCTGTAGTCTTAATAATTGTACTCGATGCTCTACCTAGTGGTTCTTAACCATTGTGTACATCTTATGACTATGCCTCATATCACCAATAGTAGGCTCTGAGATCTGTATCTTACCCTTATTATTAGGGTTTTGTGGGCACTCTCCAAAAATGTCCAATAACACCACACTCAAAACAACCGCCTGATCCTCTCCCCTGTGTAGCAAGTTCGGTTGGTACTCTAGAGGTCTATGGTGTGGATCCTGATGATCCAGCTGTCATCTACCGAGGTCTCTATTGGTGAGCTCTTTGGGCACCCTGTGTCCTAATGGGACCCCTAGGAGGAGGCCCCATACTCTAACCTCTCTATGCATCAAACCTCTATGGAGGTCTATAAGGTGGGTGGGACTACTGCTATTGTGGTCTAAAAGATGACTGTGATGAACCCTGACCACCATAAGGAAGAAGTACTAACACCCTCAATTTTTTGTCCTGCATCTATTATATCCATCTCCGGACTCGATCTCTAGCCTACTAGGTCTTTCCTCAAGTTTCCTCTACTATATAACCCTTATCGACGGCCTCAGCTAATGTTTGTGGACAATAGATCCATACTGCACCTCTAATGTTTAGATTCAGGCCCCGAATGAACCTATGGATCTACACACACTGCTCATACGCATGTAATAAACATACTAGAGTAGATCCATAAATCTACTCGCATAGTCAACCACTGTAAGAGATTCTTGTTAGAGCTCATGGAACTCATCTATCTACTATTGTATGAACCTTCGTGACAAGTATCTGCTCTTGAAACACTCCTGAAAGAGCTCCCAGGTAATTGTCTTAGAATCAACATAGAGCTTTTGTTCCTCTATCTACCACCAGACACTAGCTCCATCCCTTAGTAGATGGATCACAACACAAGCTTTCATGTTGCTAGAACAAGGACAGATCTTGAAGCACCTACTCAAGCTCACTAACCATGCCTCTACCTAAAATCCACCTGTGTCACCAGAATAATGTGATGGCCAAAGCTTCAGGATCTCCCTGATGTGATCTGCAAGCGTGTTCGACGGCCTTTAGGCCTTTCTATATGTGCATCCCTTAGCCTATGGCTCCGAGACCTCTCCTATGTCTTGAAACTCACTCACATTGTCCCCTCTATGGTGACTCCACTGGATGACTCTGCATGGAATTTCCCTCCTCCATGCTCCTTGTTGGGTCAAGGAGATACATGACCCTCAATGGAAGTGACTCCATCATGTCTTGTTGTATGTCATCGTCTTGATCCTCTATGTAGAGCTGCATTAACATCATGAAGAGTCTGCAAAAATTTTTATAGGATGGATGCTACAACATGATCTGCGGTGGTGGTAAGTCTAGGTCTATATAAAAATACCCCTCCTCCTATTTGCACCTCCTACATAGACGAAGGTGATAATTAGTTCATCGGTTTAAGTTTTATTCAGTTTCTATGTTTCCTAAAATATGTAATTTCTAAACTAAGTTGTTTTCTAGATTTAAAAGTGTGCTAGGTTTAAGGTTTATGTCTCAAGTTTTCCAGTGTGCCCAATGTCCCAAGATTTTGAACCACTCTCTGATACCAAGTGTAACTCCCATAAAAATAACCCACTTGAGACGCAAGGAACAACCAAGGATTAGATAGGAAAATTACAAAATAATTTGTTTTTTGTTTAAAAGTATCTTCAACCAGGTTACAAGAGAGAAGTTGTCAAAAAAAAGGTTCTAGATAAATAATAATTTACTAGATTATATTTTTTTATTTTTTTATTAACAATTATTAAAGCTCACAAGGTCAAAATTTAGGGTTAGAAAGTTCAATTAGGTTAGGAGGGTAATTTCACACTACACCACTCTCTAACTGGCTTAAATGCTTCAAATTGTTTTTTTTCAGATTTAATAGTATCAAAAATTCCCTAAAACATTCCCATTGGATAGGAAATTTCCTCACCTTTCCAATGATATAAATATGTCTTCCTAACTCCTCATATTTCTTAAGTTATAGGCCGGCAGACCTTGGGAGGAAAATTTTACCAAGAGCAGGCTTGCAGGCCTAGGGAAGAAAATTTTCACATGCACAGGCCAGTAGAGCGGGGAAAAATTTGGCACATTTTCTTTCTTCAAGGAAAAATCATGATTTACCTCCATGTGCATGTGAGCCCAAAGAGGACACATGTCGGCTTTACAACACCCCGGCGGAAAATCGGGCCGTCGGAGAGATTTAAGACATTATGTCTTTTCAGCCAAAAAGTGCTAGGGATCAAAATGGTTCGCACTTCTCTCTGCAGGTGCCCAAGGCACCACGTGTCGAGATATGATTGGTTATAGGCTAGAGAGGTAGTAGGGAAAATTAGGAAAATTTTCCCAAAAAAAAATTTAAGCACTAAGTTAAAAAGGGATTTGCTCCTTCGCCAATGCCTCATGGTGCCACGTGGAAGCCTCTGATTGGTTGCGGGCCGAAGGGGTGGCGGGGAAAATTAGGAAAAAAAATTCAATTTTTTTTTAAAACGCTAAGTTTAAAATGGATCTAATCCTCCACCAATGCCTCTCGTTGCCATGTGGTAGCCTCTGATTAGCTGCGGGGTGGCAAGGAAAATTACAAAAAAAATCCCAATTTTGTTTAATAGTTAGAATTTTTTTTTTGACGCCAAATGATTAAAAACTTCATAAGGCCATAACTTTTGATAAAGATCTTGGTTTTGGGAAAATAAGAACTTTGAATGAGAGCTTGTTCATGTGTGTGTGTTTGATTGTTAGGGATTCCCATGGAGGGATCACCTTTAATTGTGACCAAGGGTTATGTGTATTTATTTGTTTGGTTCTTTTTTGTTGATGGTTGTATGTGTTTATTAAGTGATGTGTTTACCCCTTTCATTATTTATTAATTGTGGTAAATTAATGTGAGTAAACATGTTGTTAAAATTAATTAATCAAATTGTGACATAAGAAAGTAATTATTAGAGTTGTTGGCCTAAAATTAAAGTGTTGTAAGAAATGTGTAAGTGATGTGTAAATTAATTTTAGAGTATGGAACACTCCACCTCCTTTTGAAATTCAAATTTGTCCTTGGAGGATGATTTTGTAAGCTAATGGGACAAGTTAAACTTTTCTCATACCTCTTAAATTTTCATGCCAACCTTACCTATGGTTTGAGGGTTTAAATCTAGCCTTCACTATGCATTTTTAAAAGTCAAGTTGTATGCTTTTATTGCACTTTTTACATGCTTTCAATCTCAGTCCTTATGAGTTGTGGGTTTGATTTGAGTGTGTAAGTAAAGCTGTCATTTATTAACCTACTTATTTATTTTACCTTGGATATTGAAGTTGATTGATGAGTTGGAGTTGAGATGTGTGACGTGGCATCCCACATGGATCCACCTCATCCTCTTCTCTTTCCTATTCTATATATTTGAATTCCTTGGCTTTTTTTTGGGGTTTTTTTCTTCACTATTATCACTTCATTTTTGGTGACTTTCTTTGGGTTTTTTGAGCTCTTGCAAATTGTGATAAATTTGGAGATTGTTGCATACTTGTTATTATTGATATCTCAGTTTTTGTTACATTGGAGAGCTTGTTGTTTTGAACTTGGAACAAAATCCATCATGGAGAGGTAGCATCTTAGCTCTTGGAAATGCTCTCCTTTTATACGTATGTATATGTGAATGGTTGAATGTTTGAATGTGTTGTTTTATTTGTTGGTTGGTTGGGTAGATGGCCTAGGGATGGTGTACGAGAAGACTATGGGAAATTTTTGAGAGGCATAAGTGTTTTAGGGAGGTATAAGCGTGGAGGGAGTTTGGATTTGGGTTCCACCTTACAAAGAAATAGATTGCATTTCTTTACTCATTTGGGGTGCCATAAAAGGTTGGGAAGGCATAAAGAAAATGTGAGGAATACGGGGTACTTGGGGAAGGCATAAGGGCATGTCAAGGATTTGAAATGATATATATGTTGGCGGTTTGTTCTCAGGTGGTGATACCCATTTCCCCTTTGGGAGGCATAAGCAGCATCCCCCATAGTTTCTTACCCCTTTGGCTTGCATGATGAAGCCTAAGTGTTGTTTGTTGTTTTGTTCTGTGGTGGAAAACTGTAGTTTTGTTAAGGAGTTGCCACGTGGCCTCCTTGGGCGTCGGTGGAGGTGCGGGTGTAAAATTCACTTTGTCCCAAAAGGGAAAAAGTGCTAAATGCCTTCCCCACTCTGTCAACCCGCATTTGAGAAAAAATTTCTTCCTTGCTCCGTTGGTCATCTTTTCTCCTCTAAGTGAATTTTCTCTCCGAAGTCCACAGGCCCGAGTTGGGAAAGTTTTCCTCCCAAGCCCGCTCTTGGGAAAATTTTCACCCCAAGTTCCATCGGTCCATAACTTGAGAAATATGAGGAGTTAGGAGGACTTATTTATATCACCGGAAAGGTGAGGAAATTCCCTATCTAATGGGAATGTTTTCAGGAAGTTTTAATTATATTAATCATGGGAAAAATCAAATTGAATCTTTAACCGAGTTCTGGGAGTGGGTAAGTAAGAATTTACTCTGATGATTTTAAATATGTATTCTTTTCCCACTGTAATTAAACATTTCTCTTGTCTTAGATCTTGTGGAATTAAATACCTTGGGTATTTAATTGTTTTAGTCCCTTAACCCTAAAATTTTAATCAAGGAATATTTAGCTAAAATGTAAATGTAATTAGTGATTAAATTAATCCCTAAGGAGATTTGAGCTAGGTGTGGACTTATTACACTTGTTGCTTTATAATGTGGAATTAGCAAATATTATAATGGGAAAAGTTATCAGTTGAATTTAATTGTCCTTAAGACTCGGTTGTTAACACTTTACAAAAAATTATTCCATAATTTTGTAACTAAACATAGGTTGTTCATGGGTCTCAAGTGGGAGATTTTAGCGAGTGTTACGGATTATGTGTTGTAAGATATGTGTAAGTAAATTTGAGTGTGAAACACTCCACCTTCTTTTGAAATTCGGATCTGTCCTTAGGGGCTGATTTTGGAGGCTTGTGGGATAAGTTAAACTTGTCCCACACCTCTTAAATTTGTATACCAACCTTACATATGGTTGGCAAGTCAAAAATTAGGCCTCATTATGTATTTTGGGAAGGCAAGTTGTAATTTTTATTGCACCTTCTTACATGAAATTAATTTTTGTCCTTGGGGTGTGGACTTGGTTTGTGTGTGTAAGTAAAATGTCATTTATTCACCCACCTTTTCAATTGTTCTTTGGAGTTTGAAGTTGACTTATGAGGTGGAGTTGAGGATGTGTGATGCGTCATCCTACATGGACCCACATCATATTTCTCTCTCCCTTTTCTATTTATTCAAATTTCTTGGCTTGTTTTGGGTTGTTACATCTTGGGGACTTCATTTTTGGTTATTGCTTTTGGTTTTGAGCTCTTGTAATTTTGGAAGGGAGTTAGAGATTTTTTTAATGCTTATGGATTGTTGGAGATTTTGGACTATTTGGATTGGAAAAATATTTTTGTTCAACATTTGGAGAAAAATCTACCATGGAGAGGTAAAATATTGGCTCTTTAGAATTATTCTTCCTTTATTTATGCATATGTGAATGCTTTGAATATCTTAGTATATTGATGGTTGGTTGGGTAGATTGCCTAGGTATGGTGTAGGAGAAGACTATGGGGATCTCTTGTGGGGAGGCATAAGAGTTTTGGGGAGGTATAAGTGTTATTGTGGAGGGAGTTTGGGATTGGGTTCCACCTTGTAAAAGAAATAGCTTGCATTTCTTTACTCGTTATGGGGTGCCATAAGAGTGTGGGGAGGCATAAGAAAATGGGAGGTATAAGGGGTACTTGGGGGAGGCATAAGGGCATGTAGGGGTTTTGAAATTATATATATATATATATATATATATATATATATATATATATATATATATATATGTATACACACACACACACAGATATATATATATATATATATATGTATATACACACACACACACACAGTATATATATATATATATATATATATATATATTGGCAGGTTTATCTTAAGGTGGACACCCATTTCCCCATTGGGAGGTATAAGCAGCTTCCCCCATAGGTCTTGCTCCTTTGGCTTGTGCATGATGAAGCCTAAGTATTGTTTGTTGTTCTTCCTATGGTTGTAAATTGTAGTATGTATTGGACTGTGTTTTATATGTGAAAATTGTTTTTGTGTTGTGGAAGCATGTTTGTTGCCATGAGTTGAAATAAATTTCTTATTGCCTTGTGGTTGGGTCTCGAGGGCCAATGAGGAGGACGGATTCTCCTCTTCATTGGAAATCTTTTTGGGTGGAGAGTGTTGCCTCTCCTCCTTTTTTGTTGTGATCAAAAGATATATGGTGGATCTTCTTGTTTTTGTTTTAGAGATGAGGATGAAAGAAAATTTCAAAGTTCCCTTGGGGTTTCCTTGTAAAAATTTCTCACTTCTAGTGGATGGCATTGTAATATTATTGTTGTGGAATTTGATTTGTTTTGGAAATGGAATGTACATTTGAATGTAAAAGATGTATATTCTTTAAGTTAATTTGATGAATGAAAAAGGAAGTTGTAAAATAATTTTGGATTTCAATAAAAGTTGTTTTAATTACCTCAACTGGTATGGTTCTCAATTGAAATTTGTGTTTGAAATATATTGTTAAATCTCTATTTGAAAATATGAAAGGAAATACGTTTGAAGAAATATTATATTTCTCTGTTTCATTTGAAATGCATGATTTGAAAGTAGAACTACATTTTGGGTCTTCACATATTGATTGAAGTATAGTTAAATTTTGTAAATTATATTTGAATGAATTTAAATATTTAGAGGATGATAACGAAAAGTAGATCCATTCAAGTTCAGTATGATTCTATTTTTTTATTCACTATAAACATGTAAGATGAATATCAAAAATATAAAAAACCATCTGCATTGATGAAAGGCAAGATAAAACATTAAAATAAGTTAAGGAGGAACAAAAAAATCTTAAAATAGTTTGTATTGTTTAAGAAATTTATGTAGAACTTTATTAATCGGGAAAGGGACAAAATAATGTAGTTATAGAAAAAGGAGAAAAGAAATTCGTATTGAAAACTCAAACTTTAACATTAATCCTTGCAATCCATTCTAAATCTTTCCAAGTGTAATTCTCCATGTTTGTTTGACATGTTGAGGAAGAAGGAATGGTGGATTGGACCAATTCTAGGAGTCAAAACATTTAATTCACGTTTTAATGGTAGGAAAGACATTTCTATCAAATTAACCCACTTAAGTTTGTCAAAAATGAATTTTTATGGTTCCTATGTAAAGAGGAGTTAGATCACTTTCCAAAAGTCCTCATTTGCCCAAATATGAGCTTTTAGTTGAAATTTATGGCCTTCTGAAATTTTTACTTTGCTTCGTTTAAAAACGGTGAGGGAAAATTTTGTGAATCAAACCCGTGGGCCCCAAAATTTCTTAGGGAATTTTTTTAAAAAACCAAAAAGTCAAAAATTCCTCCACAGCCCTGCCATTTCTCTTTTGGGAAAAATAATTTTGTAGGCCTGCACCTTCAAACTTCACCTTTTTGAAAAAGGGTGAAAAATCTTAAGTCTCCCGCTAGTCCACTTTCCCACTTGTCACTGTGGTTTTGAGATGTGGCATATTTAGGCCTTGGAAAAAGCACGGATGGTTTTAGACCTTATCATCTTTAAAAAAGTTGGAATAAATTCCTAAGTTTCCCCGCCGGCCTACCTTCCTGCAAGTCACTATTAGACTGACACATGGTTTCACTTGGTGTTGGCAGAGGCATGGGTTGTTTTTTTACCTTTGCGCTTTTAATACAAAATTCAATATTTCTAATTTTTCCCTGACGTTCCACTCCCCCACTTGAGATTTTAGGCAAGACACATGGTTTCCCTGGGTGTCAACAGATGCGTGGGGTTTTTGAACCTTTTTCCCTTTCAAACAAAAATATTTAGAATCTAATTTACCTCTGACGACGTGCCTTCCCGCATGGGCTTATCAATGTACCATGTGTCCCTTACGCTTTGGGAAAATCTTTGTCCCTTGGCCCACTATCCTACCTTTAGGGAAAATTTTCATCCCCTAGCCCCTAGCCTACCTTTAGGGAAAATTTTCTTCCCGAGGGCCATGAGCCCACCTTTAGGGAAAAATTTCCTCTCTAGGCCCACCAGCCTATAACTTAATAAATATGAGGAGTTGGGAGGACTTATTTATATCATTGGAAAGATGAATAAATTTCATATCTAATGGAAATGTTTCCAAGAATCTTTAAGTGTGTTAAATATGTGAAAAATCTAGTTGAAGTGCATAGATGAGCCGAGAGTGGGTAAGTGGGAAATTACCCCTTTTAACTTAAATGTTTGTTTCTAAAGCATGGATTGACCTTTTTATGGGCCACGTTAGGGGATAAGGGAATATTATCCATCCCATGCAAATAGGAACCTTGTTTATTTCTTAGACTTGGTGGAATTAAATACCCAAGGTATTTAATTACTTTGGCCCTTTGACCCTCTAAAACTGATTAAGGAATATTTAACTATAATGTTAATTTAATTACTTATTAAGTTAACTCCTAAGAGAAATTTAACTATAATTGGATTAATTATACTCATTAATTTTGTAATGTGTTTCCAAGGATTATTACAATAGTAAAATTTCATTTAGTAAATTATCATTGACTTTGAATCCTTGTTGTGACAACTATTATTTGAAGCCTGGTAGTAGACACGCTTTTCGAAAAAATACTTATTCCATAATTTTTTTCTATCTAAACCTAGGTTGTTCTTCGGTCTTGAGTGGGAGTTTTAGCATGGCATTAAACTTGTTTTTAGAGCCGTGGATTCAAATCTTGGACCCTTGGGTACACTAGAAAACTTGAGACATGAATATTAAACCTAGCACACTTTTAAACCTAGAAAACAACTTTGTTTGGAATTTGCATATTTTAGTAAACATGGAAAACTGAATAAAACCTAGGATAATGAACTAACTCTCGCTTGGTTTTGTGTAAGAGGCGTGGAGAAAATTAGGGGTCCTTTCACATAGATATATACTTGTCACATCTAGGTCATGCTATAGAATCCATCCTACCCATATATTATAGATGCTTCAAGATATTAATGCCACTTTACACAGGGGGTCCGTAGGAGGATGATCAGTTAAATATGATAGGGATTCATCCGTTGAGGATAATGTATCTCCTCGACATAGCAAGGAGTATAAAGGAGAGAGATGCCAAGTGGAGTCAGCCAGTACAGAGTCACCGTAGAGGGGATAGGGATACCAGACTTATTTTAGACCACAGCAGCAGCATCATTAGTGTCACCCACCTTACAAACCTCCATAGAGATTTGATGCATAGAGGGGTTTGAGTATGGGCCCCCCTCCTAGGGGTCCCATTAGGACACAAGGTGCATTGAGAAATTAGTCTACAAAAGATCGTCATTAGAGACCTTAGTAGTCCACAGCTGGATCATCAGGATTCATAGCACAGACCTCCAGAGTACTGGCTAGACCTATTACTCATCAGAGAGGATCAAGTGGTTGTTTTGGTTGTTGTGTTGTTGGATATTTTTGGAGAGACTTCCCACAGAACCCTAGTAACAATGGTAAGTACAGATCTCAAAGCCTACTTGTAGTGCCCACTTCCCTTCGACACTTTTGATATTGGTCATGATACTATTGACTATATTATGGACATTATTATAGTTTTGATTTAGTATGATGGTTAGATGTCAAAGCATGGACTATTATTGACTCTGATTCACATATGATGCATGATGATTGTTAGAGACATTTTATATAGATGTTGACATGTTATTGGACATGGTTATATATATTTATGGATGTTGTTAGGACATGTGATATTTGGATATATTGAGTAGACCTAGAAAATTGAATTAAAATTGATGATGATATAGTTGTTGATGAAATTGTAAGTGATATTGTTGATTTTCTGGATGTTGTTGTGATTCATATATATATATTGATGATTTTGAAATTATATTTATATTCATTTGGATGTTCTGATATGGCCATGAGGCCGAAGGAGGTATTGTGTTTTGTATGTCAAAATATCACAACAAACATCGGGGTTTGGAGACCAACCACATTGGAATTCTAGATGAATTCAACAAGGTCACCATGACAAATTGTATTTTTTTGTGTTTTATTGTTGTTAGGGATTCCCATGGGGGGATCACCTTTGAATGTGACCAAGTGATTTATGTTTTTTCCTTTTAATTGGTCCTTTGTTAATGTTGTATGTGTTTTATAAGTGATGTGCTTTCCCTTTTCATTATTGAATTAAATTGTGGTAAATAATGTGAGTAATCATATTGTTAAAATTAATTAATTAAAATGGGTCATAAGATTGCATTTATTAGAGTTGATGGCTCTTGGATTAAAGTGTTGTAAGAAATGTGTAAGTGATGTGTAAGTTGATTTTGGAGTATGAAACACTCCACCTTCTTTGAAATTCGAATTTGTCCTCAAAGGCTAATTTTAGAGGCTTGTGGGACAAGTTAAACTTGTCTCATACCTCTTAAATTTTTCTACCAACCTTACCTATGGTTGGAGAGTTAAAATTAACTTTCATTATGTATTTTTGTAAGTCAAGTTGTATGCTTTAATTGTACTTTCTTACATGCTTTCAATTTCAGTCCTTATGGGGTGTGGGCTTGATTTTTGTGTGTAAGTAAAACTATCATTTATTCACCTACTTATTTATTTTGCATTAGAGATTGAAGATGAATTTGGTGTTGGAGTGGAGGATGTATGAAGTGGCATCATACATGGATCCACCTCATCCTCTTCTCTTACCTCTTCTATAAATTTGAATTTTATTGGCTTGTTTTTTATGGCTTCTCTTTTGCATACTTCATTTGGGGTGAATTATTTTGTTTTTTTCAGCTCTTGATCTTGGAGAAAGTTTTCAGACTTTTTGCATGCTTGTGTTTTGTTGATTTTGGGTTATTTTACATTGGAGAGTCACTATTGGAACTTGGAAAAAAACTCCATTATTGAGAGGTAAGAGCTTGGTTGTTGAAATGCTCTTCTTTTATTTGTGAAAATGTTATTGTTGTGAATATTTTGGCATGTGTGTGGGATTTTTGGGTAGATGGCCTAGGAATGGTGTAGGAGAAGACTATGGGGTATTTTTGGGAGGCATAAGTTTTTGGGGAGGTATAAGTGTGGAGGGAGTTGGGATTTGGGTTCCACCTTGTAAAAATAAATAGCTTGCATTTCTTTACTCATTATGGGTGTCATAAGCGGTTGGGGAGGTATAAGGAAATGGGAGTAATAAGGGGTACTTGGGGAGGCATAAGGGCATGTCAGGGTTTTTAAATGATATATTATGGTGGTTTTTTCTCAGGTGGTGATACCCATTTCCCCTTGGGAGGCATAAGCATCATCCCCCATAGTTTCTTGCTCCTTTGGCTTGTATGATGAAGCATAAGTTTTGTTTGTTATATTTCAATGTGGTTGTAAACTATATTTTGTTTTAGAATTTGTTTTTAAATGTGAAATTTTCATGTGTGTTTGTGGAATCCTTTTGTTACCATGAGTTGAAACACATCCTCTATTGCAATGTGGTTGGGGCTCAGGAGCCAATGAAGAAGGAAGGATTATCCTTTTCATTGGATGTCATGGTTTGGTGGAGAGCATTTTCTTTCCCCCTGTTTTGTTGTGATCAATTTGAAATAAAGAAAATAGAGGTTATTCATGTTGTAATTCTAGAGCAGAGGAAAAAGACAAGTTTAATAGTCCTTTTTTATATTATTCTTATTGTAATACTTTCCCACTTTTAAGTGGATGACCTTGTACATTATTTGTGATGGAAATATGTTTTGTATTGGCTATGAAAGTTGCAATTCGAAATGTGAAAGAGATATACTCTGTTTTCTATTTTTGAATAAATGTGGAAGAAATTGTATTTTGTATATTGTAATTGAGGAATGAAAGAAGAAGTTGTAAAGGTATCTTTTGAATCAATAAAAGATTGTATTACTTTTCTCAAATGGCATTATTAGGTATTGAAATATGATTGTTGAATGTATTTTGAAATTCTGATTGGAAAGATAAAAAGGGTGAATACATATGGAGAAATTTCATAATGCTATAAATATTTATAAATGTATGTTTTAGAAATCAGAACTGTATTTTTGCCTTTGAATACTTTGATTTGAATCAAATTAATGTGTTAGATTGGATCTGGAATGAATTCTAATACTTAGAAGATGATAAATGGAAAATAGATCTTTTCAAATTTGATCTCTATTAGATGTTTTCAAAACTACAAAATATTAATAAAAAAATGTACATAATGACTCGCAAACTATAGAAGACAAATGAAATGTCAAATTGAACCTAATATGATCAAAACGATCTCAATTAGACCTTAACACTTAAGAAATTATTATAGAATCTTTCAAATTGGGCAAAGGCAAAATTGTAGACATCTTGTTGTATAAAAACTAGTAATTTGGAATTGTAAATCAATCAAAAAAATTAACCCTCACAATCTAACCTAAATTCCTCCAAGTGCAATCCTCCATGTCTATTTGACATGTTGAGAAAGAAAGAATGTCGAAATTGAACAAAAATTTATAAGTTAAAAATACCAGTTCACATTTTAGAAGCCTCTGAACGTTTCTCAAAATTGACCCTTAAAAATTTATCCAAATTAAATTCTTAAGGTTTCTATATAAATAGTATGTCATGATCTTTCTAGAAAGTCCTCGTTTTCCAAAAACTAAGTTCCCAATCAAAAGTTATGGCCTTCTAAAGTTTTTACTTCATTTGGCTTCAAAAATAATCTAACTGTCAAATTTAAATGAATAAAATATTCTTGGGCGGACCCGTGGGCTAAAACTTTATTTTTCACCTTTTTCCCAAAAAGTACAAATTCATGAAGTTTCGCTACTCCGCTAACCCACAAGCCTTCATTTTGCCTAAAAATAATCTAAGTTTGAAAAAGGAAAATTTGGAAAAAATTTCCCCATGGCCCGCCGCCCCACCCTTCACTTTTGGAAACATTTCCATGGGCACGCGGCCCACAACCCTTAACTTAACCTTTCAAAATTTTGGCAAAAATTCCTACTTTTCTCCGTGGCCCCACATCCCTACCCTTGCCTTGGAAAAACAATTCCATAGGCATGCGGGCTTGAGTTCTAAAACTTAACTTTTAAAATTTTGAAAAAAATCTATATGGATCTCCGCCGGCCTACCTACCCACAACCAATGATTGGATGACACGTGGCTTCACGAGATGATGGCGGAGGAGCAGGTTGATTTTTCAACCTTAACGTTTTAAAATTCTTTTGGCAAAAATTTAAAAGTTTCTCCGCCACGCAACAACTAATGAGAGCGACACATGGCATTGTCCAACGTCGGTGGAGGTGTAGGTTAATGTTATCTTTTGCACTTTTATAACAAAAGTATTAAATTCTTAAGTTTCCCCGTAAGTCCATTTCCTCTCGCACGAATCAAGGCTTGACACGTGGCGCCTAGGCGATGGTGGAAGCACGGATCATTTTGATCCCCTAACATTTTTGGCAAAAAAATCCTTAGGTCTTAAATTCTTCCGGTGACCCACCTTCCCTTTGGGTTGAAGTTTTGGACACGTGTCCCCTTACAGGCTCACAAGCGCTCGGAGGTAAATTGCGCCTTTTCCCAGAAGGGAAAAAGCATTAAATTCATTCCCCACTGCACCTTCCCTCGTTTGGAAAAATTTTACTTCCCCACTCCATTGGTCCTCTTTTCTCCTTTGGGCGGAATTTCTCTCTGAAACCCACAAACCCTAGTTGGGAAAAATTTTACTCCCTAGGCCTGCAAGCTCGCTTTTGAGAAAATTTTCACCCCAAGTTCTACTGGCCCATAACTTGAGAAATATGAGGAGTTAGGATGACTTCTTTATATCACCGGAAAGGTGAGGAGATTACCTATCTAATGAGAATGTTTTCAGGAAGTTCTAATTGCATTAATAATAGAAAAAAATCAAATTTCATCCTTTGTCGAGTTTTGGAAGTGGGTAAGTAAGGATTTACTCGATAATTTTAAATATATATTCTCCCCCACGTAATTACACCTTTCTCTTATATTGGATCTTGTGGAATTAAATACCTTGGGTATTTAATTGTTTTTGTCCCTTAATGGATTTATTACACTTATTTCTTTATAACATGGAACTAGTAATTTTTATACTAGGAAAAGTTATTAGTTGAATTTAATTGTCCTTAAGACTTTGGTTGTTAACACTTTAAAAAAAAAAACCATAATTTTTCTAACTTATGTTGTTCTTGGGTCTCAAATGGTTATTTTTAGCAGGTTTTACACTATTATTGGTGACATGGGGCATGGTCATCATATCTATGTAGTAGTAGATAAGCTGCAAAGCTAAGAACCAGAGTACCTTGATTGAGACTACAGGTAGCATTATTGGTGTTCCTACCACCATTCTATTTGATTATGGTTCTTTTGATTCTTTTATTGCACCATCTTTGGTAGAGAAATGCAAGCTAGTGGCAGTTAGGTAGGGTATTAGTTGGGATGTCGAGATGGCTTCTAGAGCCAAGATCTCTGTAGAATCCTTAGTTAAGGAATGTGTAGTGGATTTAGGACCCTTCACCACTACCTTGGATCTTTGTATCCTTCTATTGGGTTCGTATGGAGTCATCTTGGGCATGGACTAGTTGTCTGCACATAGATCCAAAGTGGATTACTACCATAAGGTTTTATCATGTATAAATGATCTAGGAGTTCAGTCAGTGTTAGTAGGGGTTAGGAAACCCATTTCCATTCACACCATCTCCATCATTTAGCTTAAGCGGTGTGTGCGATGTGGTTGTTAGTTGTATGTTGTCACAGTTAGTGATAGATCAAAGATTGAGTCTAGTGGACCATCACTTGAAGACCATCCCATCTTGAGAGAGTTTTCAAATTTATTTCTAGGGAAGCTACTAGGGTTACCACCCCCACATGAGATATATTTTCACATAGATCTATTACCGAGAGAAGAGCCTAACTCATGGGCACCTTAACGGATGACTACTCCTGAGCTTTACGAGCTCAAGTTGCAACTAGAGGGCCTTTTGGAGAAAGGCCTGATCTTTCCTAGTCTATCCCCATGGTGTGCACCAGTGATATTTGTAAATAACAAGGATGGATCTCTGTGTTTTTGTATTGATTCGCCATCGGAACAAATTAATGATCAACAATCATTACCCCCTTCCGCGTATTGACAATTTATTCGATTAGATGAAGGGGGCCATAGTTTTATCTAAGATACACCTTAAGTCAAGTTATCATCAACTTAGGATTATGGAGGCATACATTTATAAGACCACCTACCATATGAGATGTGGCCACTATGATTTCACCGTGGTGCCTTTTGGTCTGACAAATGCCCCGCAGTGTTCATGAGCTTGATGAATGGAGTATTCAGGACATTCTTGGATCACTTCATGCCCATCTTCCTTGATGACATTTTTATTTACTCACGTACGTGTGAGGAGCACAAGGGGCACCTTCGCCAATTTCTTCAATGTCTTCATGAGAATTAGCTTTATGGGAACCTAGAGAAGTGTGTGTTCTTTCAAATAGAGGTGCAGTATTTGGGCCACATAATTTTTGGGGAAGGTATCGTAATCGATCCTTCCAATATTTGAGCTATTATGGATTGGAAAACACTAAATAGTGTGATAGAGGTATGCAGATTCATCGGTTTAGTAGGTTATTACAAGAGATTTGTTCAGGAATTCTCTCATGTTACACACCCCATCACTTCCCTTCAGAGGAAAGAGAAGAAGTTTGTTTTTTCAATCATATGTGATAAGGCCTTCAAGACATCGAAGGAATTCCTCATGATAGCACCTTTCTTGCAAGGCAAAATAACAAAGACACCCCAAATGACTTCTAAATATTTTCTTTTCTAAGGTAGAATCATCTAGTGTGATTGCATAACATGGAACTTTTCCTAAGGTGTGGGACCTTACAAATTGGAAAACATCTTGATTAAAGGTTGGTTCCTTATTCCTCTATTTAGGTGCATATGTAAGGATTCGTAGAGGATCTATATCTATACCTAGTCTAAAACTTTCCAAGGAGATAGGGATAAAAGAGAAACAGAAATAAGAAATAACTAAACTACCAGGTGATGCACCAAAGGAATGATGAAAACTTAGTTTTCCTTTGACACAAACCAATAAAATGCATATAATAAATAAGCATAGATAGCCAGATCTATAATGAGAGAGAAAATAGAAGCAAAAGAAATAAGAAGGATCTAAGATTGATCACAAATGTATTTTATTTCTCTATAGATTGATACAATTCATTACAGAATAGCCGAAAGGTACAAACATATTACAATTTTAATGGAAGCCCGAACCCCACAAATCTTTTTCCAGAAGGAAAAGGGAGCCTACAAAACTAATAATATCCAACCCTTTACAATGAACCATGCCTCCAAATTTATAGATTCATTTGGAGAGAAGAAAGAGAGAGAGAAGCAAGAAAATGCGGGTCAAATATCAACCACCGTTTTTAATTCTTCTACTAATATATTACCCCGAATCCATCTTTTTAGCATCAATCCTTGGTTTGGTGCCTTGAAGGAAGAGGAAATGATTACAATAGATCAAATCTGATCTGGTTGTTGAGATTGATGATCCTGAATTGAAAGCTCAAAGATGTTTCTCCATTTTTCTTCTACCTAACTTCCCAAAAATTAAAGTTTTAGACTTTCATGGTGTAGATGAGATCGAGATCTTTCCAATGGTATCAGATTTGCAATCTCTCGAGCCCTAGGTTGAAAGATACGCCCCTTCAAATTTTGAATCAATTCTATACAAATGGGAGGGAAAACAATTTGAAAAATGGGTCCCCCTTTTGGATTGGGACATGTGACAACTAGATTGGGATAAAAATTGGGTCCATGGGTCCGTAATTTACATTTTTTCTGTTACGAAAAAATGCAAAACTTTAAAAATCCCCGCAGCCCCGAAACTCCGCATGAACACATGGATCCTTTTGGTTGCACTCGGGACGTGTGCTTCCATCTTTACTTTTATGCCTTTTGAACGAAAGGAAAACTTTCACTTTTTCCCTGACTCCCCACCTTGGCTTTGACTTAGGCTCAAATGCTGACTTTTCCTCTTGGCGGAGTCATGGGCCTTTTTGTAAATTTTACTCCTTATAGGGTAAAGGGAAAAAACTAACTTTTCCTCGATGCCCCGCCTTCCTCTAGGACACACGTCGATCAGGTGCTCACTCAGGAACCTTTTCTCCCTTTAACCCTTGAAATAAATCCATTAGGACACTTGGCAGCTTCGTCACCCCGGCTTATGCATTGAATATTCAACTAACTCTGCCCCCTTTGAGGACATGTGGAGGCACCGCGCTTGTTTGCAAACCTGACCCAAAGTTTCCCTTGGAGGAGCATCGATTTGATACTTGTTGGCCTCCCCTACTTTTTGGACTTTTCGATGGTCCCTCTTAATTTTTGACTTTGGGCTACATGGCGATCTTGCACTCACTTGGGTCTCCACCTTTAGACCAACTCTTAAAATGTGCCAGTGACACTTGGCGCTCTCCACATGATTTCATGCTTAGCCATTTTTTTAAGCTTTCTACCCACCCCTTGAATATTTTTTACCATTTACTACATGGAGGGCCGGCACAAGTTTGAGCTCCCATTTTTGGATTCACTTTAGAAAATTTTTGTTAGGACACACATCTCTTCTGCTGCCTCCTCCATACTTAGTCATTTTTTAACCTCTTCTTGAACCATTTCAAGCCCGAGGACTTCGAATCTTCATCATTCTTCCTTCTTATTTCTTCTATCTCCTTTTTAGCATCTTCCCTTCTTGTCTAACCTTGTTATTTTATACTTCTACCTACCTGTAACTTAGAGAATGGATTTAAGATGTAGAAATGGCTTGATAGAGTTGTTTTTGTACATGATCCTTTTCTCTTTCTTTTTATGTCGCCACACGTTACATGAATATTTTTGTAACCAATTTATAGGATTTGAATGAGTTTTCTTGGGTTCATCCTATGTGGGGTCATGATTCGATCCAATATTTATCTCGGTGAAAAATATGGATAAAAATTTGGTGACTCATGGGGACATCTACCTGCTAGATGAAGAGATCAATTTCTTTGTCGTATCTGTTGGGCATGGAGTCAAGAATAACAATCTAATACTAATCCTACCTTTGGTTCATGAGCCCGGCCACTTGCACTCTCAAATTTTATAAGAAAATCTCGAAATGAAGATTTCTGAGAGTAGAAAATTATTTTATTCCTAGGGCTTCATCTGTCTTTCTAAATGGACTGCATAAGAGCAACAAAACAACACCACGACTATGTACAAAATTGAAATCATACATGCCCAAAAATAGAACAAGAAAATCATGTCAATCACTTAGGAGAAAAGTAATCTATAAAACACCAAGATAATGTTAGGAAGAACTTAAAGGAAAGAGAAACTAAACTAATATTTACAAAGTGAGACTCCCCTAAAGCAGCAGTGTTTAAGATAGATCCCATTCACTTAAATCAGTAACTCTTCACCCTCCAATGTGGATAATTGGAAAGCATTACTAATTTTTCATCTTGTTATCATATAAGGGCCACTCCAGATGGCATCAAACTTAGAATGTCTCCTGGTTTTCTCGATCTACATCCCAGTTCAAAACCATGTCTCCTTCCTGGAAAGTCCTTGCTTTTTCTTTCTTATCGAAGCATTTATTGATTGAAGCCTGATTCTTCTCTAATGCTTAGAGAGCATTCTCTCTGGCTTCTTCTAGTTCTATCACTCTGCATACCTAGTCTCCATTGGTTAAAATTTAGACATTTCTAGCTGCCTCCCAAGCTCTAATGTTGGTAACTCAAGTGATATAGGTAACACTTTGCTTATTTCCCATAAAAAAAATTGAATGGGGAGCTGCCTATAGATCTCTTGGGTGTTATTGTATCAGCCCATAAGGTTGTTTTGAGCTTTGTATGCAGGTCCTCTCGATTCTCATCCGAGTTCACCGATGATCTTTAACGGAGTTCTTGTTTATAGACTCATCCTAGCCATTACCCTAAGGGTAATAGTTTGATGAGGTGGTAAAATAATTCCCATTCTTGATGGCCCATCCTATGATCTTGGAACCTATAAATTCTAATGCATTGTCTAATATGATGGTGGCTGGCACTCCAAATCATTCACCATCCCTTCATAGAAATCTAGGATAATAGACTAATTTACTTCCTTGAGTGCCACCGCCTCGGTCCATTTGGTGAAATAATCTATCACCGTCAGGATCCATTTATGACCTTGGCTTGATTTTGGATTGATGACTCCAATGAAGTCTAATCCCCATTGCGTGAAAGGTTGTTTGAATGAGATTGGGTGAAATGGAATTCTTTGCTAGCCTTTCCTTTCCTTTGAAGAATGCATAATTCTTGCACCTTTTGATCCATGTGTAGTAGTCACTAAACACTACGGGCCAATAATATCTTGCATTCATGATTTTGAGTGCTATCAATCTTGGATCAAAATGGCCTCCAGCCTACTTCAACTTGGAATTCGTGTAGCACTCTCTCTACTACGATATGTCCCAATGCATCTTAGTAGAATGCCATTGATGTTTCTTTTTAAATAAGACACCATCAATAAAAACATATGGGATGTCCTGTAACCTCGAATTCCTTTATTTTCTTTATTCATCCCATGAGGGAACAAGCCTATTTGAAGGAAATGCACCATATGTTGGGTCAAACAAGGAGGGTACATCATCTCTCCTTCTTCTTGATCCTCTTGTAGTATAAGAACAACCTCCTTCTTATTATTTGTTTAATCTTGTAGAGAAAAGGATAACTGCTCACACAAGCCCCTCCCATGGACCAGCTTGGTGACCTTAATCTCGATTTCATATTCCATGACATGAGTGATCCACCCTACACATTTCTCATTCAGGTCCTTAATGAGGAGGAATTCTTTGACTCCTGTATGGGAGACAAATAGTTGGATTTTGTTGTTTGACACCAGATGCTTAAACTTCTTTGGTCCCCGATCACCATTAGGACTTGCTTCTCAATGAAGTAATACCTCAGCTCATAGTCTTCTAGACTCTACATTTGAAGAAGGCAATTGGTTGTTCTAAGCTTTCTTTGTTTTCTTTGAACTAGGATTGTAGAGATAGTGTCATTGCCACCAAAGGTATATAATATGAATTCCTTGAAAAATATGGATTTACAAGAGTTGGGGCGGGGTTCATTTTAAGAAGACCCCTCTGAAAAATTACTTTCGAATCATCAATGAATCTCATGAAACAACTTTCAAATCGTAGGTGAATTTCTGCAAAAAACATTTCGTGGTGAAGGAGATTTTACAGAGGATTGGTTCCTTATTTTTTCACTTTTTTGGCCAAGCAAAGGTTAGATAGGGTTAGATGTCCTTGTTGGGCGGGGTTAGACAAGTGGTTGGATGAGTTGGGGTTGGATGAGCAGGGGTTGGATGAATGTTGGTCAGGCAAAGGGGTTAGATGGGCTGGTTGGATGGGTGGAGGTTGGTCGGGAAAGGATTGGACGGGAAAGGGATTGGATGGGTTGGGGACGGGTGGATGTTGGTCGGGAAGGGGTTGGATGGGAAAGGGTTGGATGGGTTGGTTGGATGGGTGGATGTTTTTTCGGGAGGGTAGGGACAAGAGGGTTGTCACGGGTTGGTTGGACCGGTGGATGTTGGATGAGGGTTAGATGGGAAGGGGTTAGACGGAAAGTTGTTGGATGGGTTGAGGTTGGGCGGTGGGGTTAGACGGGAAGGGATTGGACGGGTGTGTTGGCTGAATGATGGTTGGGCGAGTTGATTGGACGGGTGGATTGGACGAATATAGGTTGGATGGGGAGTTGGTCGAGATGGGATAGTTGGACAGAGTTCATTCGGTGTTATTACCAATGTATTTAATGATCATTAATGATACCCCTGAACTCTATAAATAACATTTAAAGGTTCATTTTTACACTTTTATCCATAAATTTCCACTTTCGGTGCTCTATGCTATCTAATTTTACACCCAAATTTCACTTGTCCCTAAGTTCAAGAATGACCGTACCACATCTATTCCTTCACCCAAATTTCAATACAAAAACCTCATGTGCCCAAAGATTTTAGCTTTGCTAAAGCTAAAAGATGCTCCAAAGGATTGGGTGGAAAAATCAGAGATTCATCCATCCTTGATTACCTTCTCACCTCTTACAATGAAAAAGATGAAAAATTCTCCGTTCTTTTCGTGCATCTCAAATGTTGTCAAATTTCTTTTCTATTGAACCCAAGGACGTGCATTGGATAACAGGTTTACCTTTCCAAAATAAGCCATGCGTTACTACAAAGAAAGTTCTTACAGACGAAGACAAAAAAAATTTGGAGTCTCATTACAATGTGAGTTGATGGTAAGTATATTATTTTCAAATGATTTTTTTAACATTACTCGACCCACAGAATCTAACATTTCCTTTCAGTAATTGCAGCTCCTCTTAATTGATCATCAAGAGGCCTTCTTCTACAAGATATTACAAAAATTTATTTCTTGCGGTTGCTTCACTTTTTCATGCCACGATAGTATTACAGGTAGATCGTAAGCATTCCCTATTAGGCGATTCGGTATTTATCTGAGACACTAGCAGGTCAACAATTCGATTGGTGTAGTTATTTGTCCAACCAAATTAAATCAGATATCTCCCATGCCCACAAAGGCAATCAAACTGATAAATCAAGGATTGTATTTTCTTCTTGCAATTTTATTCTAGCTTTCTATAATGAAGCGTACTACGATTTGACACAGCATACGATTCCTACTAGAATCAATGATAAGATGATTGGTCTTAGTCTCAAAGAACAACAGGTAAAATTTACATTTACTATTTTCTTGTTATAAATATTTCAATTTAAATATTTAAAATAAAATACTAAATATATGATTATATTTTGTAGAGAAAAATTATAGCTGCAGCATCTCATAAGGAGGTAATTACTAGAGGTAAAGCCCCTCCAGAGGTCTCTATTGATTCGGACATGGATTCAGCAAAATCAACACTAATAATACCTCTTAAAAAGTGACCTAGGGGTCGATTTCCACAACACGTTTACCATCACATTTAACTACGGTATGAATACTTTGAAGTTATCTTTATATATAAATTACAAATTAAAACAACTACTATAAATTATGTATTCTAATTTTTCTACTAATCTTTTCTACATGTATTGTATTTAGAAACTACTGAGATGGATGATGAAGATCAAACTCATTCTAAATCTGGAGATCAAAATATAATGATTGTGTCTCCATCTATACGAGGTATATTTTACAGTACTTTGTTTCTTTACAATTTTTTAGCATTTACAAACACCAACCATTATATTCTAACAATTTGTTGTTTGCTCTATGTTGGTAATATGGCTCCAGGTCATATTCCACTTGCAAGGAGGACACCACTTCCTCCAACACGTCAAGTATAAACACAAAGGAGTAATTTGGGAAAGAATATTAGGTTTCTTGCAGAGCCAACAGGAATAGTTCATCCTACTACAACTAAATTTCTTGGGTTGTCATTAGGTGGAGTTTTAAGTGTAATAGCCACACAAATTTTCAACAACATTTCCCTTGATGAGGAGTATTTAGGCTTCATAAGTGGGGATGCATCCAAGAGTATCTAGTTTGACACCCATGACATGATTCAATCTACTCCACCTCCACAACCAACTGTGTAGGGAATGCAAGGCAGTGAATCTCGTCCTCCCAAAACCACTGCACCACAAATAGATGATGAAAAGACACACTTTATTTTAGAAAATATTATATCAGATAGCATGGGGGAAACAATTCAAGAGGTTGTAATGTCTGATGTGGATTTGGTGCGGTCATGGGAAAGGTGAGAAAAAATGTTGATAAAAGAAATAAATACTACATACCATAATCATGCTCAAAGGCATTCATTGTTCACTTCCATAGAGAGCCAACTGGCATGGCAAGATGCTTTGCTAAACAAAGCTCAATCAAGGACAATTTCATATAGTAATGATTATAATGATGAAATTGTAGACATAATGCTAAACAAGTTTTAAAATATTAATGTTTGAAGCACGGGCTTAGTACAAAAATGGTCTAAAGATAAGACTAATGTTTTGATTGCAAATGCAGAAAAAGAGAAAGCTATTGTAAGTGGCCATTAACTTTTACATGAAAAATAAATATTATCCGATAAAATTACCCGTTATATAAAAAAATTCATATGATTTGATTGACTAAAAATTTAATATTTCTATTTTATAGGAAAAATATGAAAATTTAAAGAAAGAGGCAACTATTTTTGAAGCACATTTGAAGAATGCCTGCAAAAGTCTGAATTCTTTTATATAGTTGAAGGAAAAACTCATTGTAATTAATAAACAAAATAATACATTGAGAAGGATAATAAAGGAGCATAATATGGATCCAGAAATCTTACTGAAGGAAAAGACAGATGTAGATGCAACACTTTTGTCTGCAGGAGATGTAGCGAGGGAGGAGTTGAGTATACTGGAAAATATCAACACTGCAGTGAAGACCTTCAAGCATCAGGAGTTATTGCTTCATCCGATACACGGGAAAAATAAATCCTTCACCGTATCACAAATTTGATAAGTTAGTTGAGTTCACCATATGATAGGTGTGTTGTCACAATTCCGACACTGGCGTAGGAATTAAAAGATAATGGCTAGCCATTTTTTTAGTTTTTATTCTATGTGGAAAATGTAAGGAAAACTATGATTTTGAATCATAGAAAGAAAAGAGGATGACCTCGTAATGTGTCCTTATATGATGAACTTGATAGGAAGATTTGAGATGTTAAAATAACCCCTTTTTTGAATTGTATTGGCCAACAATGCTTTATGAATTTTTACTTTTTCATAAAGTAATCCGCCACATGAGAAGTCAATTTCATATGAACTTTGGAAGTTAGAATTGTATAATGTAACTACATATAAATACAAACTATGTTTCTTTTCTATTGTTTACGTAAATGTTGCTTAAATTTACACTATTTTGTTTCATTACATTTCTACATTCTTGTAGATGTAAAATAAATAAATTAAGAGATATAAAATATAAATGTCACATGTGTTCTTATTTCAGTCTCAATTTGAAATGCAATCATAAAAAACAAATGGCATTATTGAAACAAATATTTTATTGATGACATTGTTGCAATGATGAAGGATCAAAAATGACAAATACAATATTGCATTTATTGAAAGTTGTAATCACTGAATGAAGTACATAAGTAGTCTCAATAATGATTAGAAGAAATGAAATCTATGTGAATTTGAACAGTCCTAGAGCAACACTTTCATTTGTGTCTTGGAAATCAACTGTAACATGATTTGTGGATGTGTCTTGATCCCCTGGATCAGGTAGAATATTACTTACTCCTCTTGTCTACTAGTGAATTCCACAATGTCAGGGATCTATAATAAGGAAAATACTCCACTGAGTAACTTGATACATACAATCGAGACAACTTTCTAGATTCCTATCCAATCTGTTTCAAAATTTTGACTTTAAAAAGGATAGTGCTGAAAACCCTCTCATATTCCACAGAACCCAAAATCGTTGTTTGACATAGCTCATAATACTTAATATATTCACTCAAATCTTCACTTATAATACTACTAGAATAGATATCCTCCCAAATCCTTTTCATAGCTTTGTAATCCTATGGGTTTTGTAGAAGCTGAAATTGTCATATCATTGTACTAGCAAAATCCGTTGATTGTGAACTAAGTAGTTTTCTTTCCAATATTCCTTCTCTTTGAAACTCCATTGAACTCTACAATATTATAGAAATGATCGTAAGATAACCCATGTTTTTGACAAATAAAGGGTGATAGATGTATAATGTTTGCCGCCAAAAAATTCGAACTTTGGATTTACAACTCCCATTGCTTCAAGTATTTTGTCATTTTTGAATCTTTCCCAAATCTCTTTAGCTAATGATTCAGAGATCTTTCTCAACTTATTCCTAGTTTCGATTAATACTGAATCATATAAATTTCATGTCACTTTTACTTCTTCTATGTCCGAGTATGTTGAATCAATTCTGTTTTGGTACATATGAAGTGGAATCTCTTTTCCATGTGTTGTTATACACAGATGATCATTTATATTGTACTTTAAGAAGCACTTAGAATTTTTCAAATCTGTTAATGCATTCTAGTTTTCAAAAGCAGCACCCTTAAAACTCCCATAAGAAATATATAAAGTTTCTAGACTCCAGAAAACATGTCTTCTGAGTCTTATAAAGTCTATAATGTAGAAATACCAATCTTGAGCATGCTTCGTTAAAATATTTAGCTCCCTCAACATGGGTAAAATACCACAAAGTGTTAGTAAAGTTTCTATGTTAGTTAGACGGCACAATAGATCTTTAGCTTTATCTAAATCCCTGCGGTATTTAAACATAAATCCTGTAAGTGAAGGATATTCATCATATATTCTACAGGTAGGTTCATACATAGATATCCATCTCGTATCTACATCTTTGAGAAGTTTTTTTCCCTCTATCAGTCCAATAGCAAATTTTTGAAATTCTAAAAATCTCTTAGGATTGCAAGAATATTAGGCATGCAGATCACGTATCAATTCCTTCACTTTAGCTACATTTTCAAATGTGCTCACAATTTTATATGTGAGATTCATTTTGTGAGACATACAGTGGACAGCAACCATATATGGAGAAATAGTTGTCTGAAGTCTAACACATAGACGATCTCCGGATCCCTGCATTACAACTGCACCATCGGTTCCGACACAAACTAATTTTGTTGCAATGGCATAGTCATCCATTCCAGCAATATCCTTCATATTTGATACCACCAATTTATAAATATTCTGAGAATTGTAATTCTCTGTCATTTTATGAATTACCAAGAGGTACAGAGTCCTTGATTCATTAGTAAATGTGTAAACATGAATACTTATCCAAGATGTATTATCAACTGTGGTAACCTCATCTAAAGAAATGGAAATATACTTTGCCTTTTGAACACACATTTTCATATCCTCCTTCTCTACCAGAGCTACACATTTCACAATCTCCCGACCCTTTGGTATCGACCAATGAGATTGTGGAACTTTCTTTAAACCAATAACTTGATACAATGTTCTATTTTCTCCAAAATATAACATTGTTCTTCCCCTTTTCATTATATGAAAAATGGCTGCAAATTGAATACCCTTTTCTTGCATTTCTACCTACATAGCTTTGTTCAATTTTCCTACTATGGTCCCACATTTTCATTTACATATTTGATATGTTTTTGTTCCTTTTCGTACTCTTCTATGTATTTGACATGTAGACAATATTTTACATCTTTCCATTTATGAGTTCTAACTATGTTGCCATCCATTTGATTTTGGGAAATGTATATTTTCCCATGGTGTTTTTCAATTGTGTCTAGTTTGAGCTGCATCGTGTGATCCTTCCCCTATTTCCAACCAAATATTTTGCATCGACATTGTGTTGGAACATGATTAGAATTTTTAGTGTGCATAGGTTCAATAAAAGTATTTTTGTAGCCATTTAACTGGAATTTCCTTCCAATTGTCCAATTTCCATCTTTCTTCTAACATATTTTCTTTTTTCCCCCTAGGATTCAACTTTTGCATCTAGGTTTTTAGCAGAAATATTTTGAATCTCATGTCTCCTCTTTCTGGAAATAGACCTTGGAGTAGAAGCTTCTTCTGTTAGTGTTTCTTGGGAGTTTGATGAATTTTCTTGTACTTCTATTTCATTAAGGGAAGGTATGTTTGCCTCAACATATATCGGATCATCAATATTTATAAATTGATTATTATATGAAGGAATTTCTAAAAAAATTGCAAATAATTTTATAAAATTGTTACTTATATTGTATTAATCTCATCTATAGTTTAATTTTTACAAAGTACAAATTTCAAAGAGTTCGATAATAGTACTATAAATATAAACATAATTATTAAATTATGTTAGATAAAATAACCATTAAATAACACTTGCCACATACCGATATTTTCAGCTGAAGCAGAAACCAACTTCATCTTTTGTGATTTTCCAAAATATCCAAGCAAATTATTGGCACCCTTTTTTGGAAGATGAATTTGTAATCTTTTTGCCCATTTCTAGTATCCATGACTGCTTACTACTTATGGCCTTACGAGCAGCTTTTATATTCCAAAGCTCTGAGAATGGATGGTTAAGATTTGGACGGATCACCCTAGGGTGGGACAGATCTGAGTTGGATGGCTAGGGTTGGATGATTGGGGATTGGACGGCTAGGGGTTAGACGACTAGGGGTTAGATGGCTTAGTTGGATGAAATATTGTTAGACATTTTATATTGTAGAGTATTTTGGATCAAGGCTAGATGGCTCAGACTCTCAGAGTTGGACACCTTACGGTTGGATGGCTCAGATTTCAGACTTCAGTGTTGGTGGCTGATATGCTTACTTCGGTGAATATGGTAATATGCGCACTATATGATTCAAAATGGTGGCAAATTACATTCCTAACCTCTTATATATGTGTAAAATATAGGCAAAAGGAATAGTATAAGGGACATGTCAGCCAAATTTTTGATGAATAAGTCAGCTCTGAACAACAAAATATTCGCCATTACAAATTTCCATAATCCTTGATTTTCGTGAGTTTACTAAAATTTGCCACTAAAATTTTCCTTGAGTTGGGGCACTGTGATATGGCCTCTTTGAAAGCTTAAAATCTTTCATTTCCTTCAGTTATCCATCTGAATGCTAAGCTCTTCTTTAGCATCAGTGTTATTGGCTTAACCATAGTAGAAAAGTTTGGGACAAACCTTTGAACAAAGTTGATCTTCCCCAAGAAGCTTTGAAGAGCCTTCTTGTGACTTGGCAATGAAAAGCATTTTTATTACTTCAACCCTTTCTGGATCAATTTCTAGACCCTCCTTAGACACAATGCGGCCCAAAATCCTACCCTCATGGGCCAAGAATATGTATTTTTTGGGGTTCAAAGATACCCCAAATCTTCTGCATCTTTGAAACACTTGCCTTAGATGAAAAAGGTGGTTTGTTGCATTCTTAGAGAACACAATGATATCATCTAGATAGATCAACTTTATCTTATTGATTATCCATTTGAATTCCATATCTATGGCTCTTTAGAAAGTATCACTAGCATTGGACATTCCAAATGGTTTTTTTTTGTATGCATAGGTGCCCCATTTGGTGGTGAAAGTAGTTTTTAATTGATCATCTTCTTTCACCATGATCTGATTGTATCATAAGTATCCATCCAAGAGAAAAAATATCTCTAACCCAAACACCACTTACAAGATATGTTCCATTAAAGGGAATGGGTAGTGATCTTTGAGGGAGGATCTATTCAAATCCCTAATGTCAACACATAACCTGATTTCTCCATTTTTCTTTTTGACTAGGACCAGATTTGCAACCAAACTTGAATGCTTGATTGGGAATATGATACTTACCTCTATTAGTTTGTTCAGCTCCTTCTTCATCAAAGGCTCAATATGTGGGTTGATTGGTCTCTACTTCTTCCTGATAGGCTGAGCAAATGGGTCCAATTCAATTGTGTGTTGTGCTAGTTTTGGATTAAAACCCCTTAGGTCTTCATAACTCTAAGAAAACACATCAGGGAATTCTTGGCAGAGTTGTATGAATTCATACCTTTCCTTCTTGGTGGCCACCTTGCCAATTTGAAGTGTTTTGCCTTCTCTAACTGGGATTGACTCTAAATACTCTCCTTTGACGTGCATGTTATCCTTCTCTTTTTTGAACTGATCATTAGGATTGAAAATGGATTCCAGTATAACTAATCCCTTGGGAAGCTTGTTTGTATGTAGTTGTACTATCTGGTTCCCATATTGTTTCTCTAGTCTATTTTGATTATGGCCTGAGAATTCAACTTCTTCTTGTATAAATTTAATTATCTGTTGATCATTCTCAAACACCTACTAGCATGTATTATTATCTGGCATTGTTGGCCTCACAACCACATGGATACACGGTTGTTCTTTGTCTCTTTTGATGTTTTTCACCTCATCAAATGTTGCTCCAACTGATACATGTCTATCAGTAGCTTGATTATCTTTTATGGGTATAGACACAATTTTGAAAGCTTTGAAATCCTCCATGAGATCCCATACCCTACTCTTATAGTTCTTGAGTAGGTCATTTTTTACAGCATTTAGTCCTCTGACTTGATTGGCAACTAGTTCACTATCACCAAACACTTGTAAATTCTTGATTCCTAGCTTTCTTTCCCAATGAAGACCTTAGACTAAAGCCTCATATTTAGCAATATTATTTGAATAAAAAAACTAGAATCTAAAGGCTGCATAATATTTCATACCTCTGGGAGACACAATCATAGCTCCTCCTCTAACTCCTTGTCTACTCCTTGAGCCATCAAAGAATAATTGCCATACTTCATTATCATCTTTATGCTCTGGCTTAATTAGGTCAGGAAGAGGATGATTCTCTTCATGTAGGCAGTAGACACCCAGCTCAGATTCTTCCATCTCCTTGTAGGGGTCAAAAGCATGTCTTTTACTGGCCCACTCATCTAGATTCAAGTCTAGGATACATCCTAACTTGGTATTTGCTTCATTAGTGCTTAGGAGGTCTTTTTGATCAAAAGTTGAGCAATTGGCATTAATTGGGCTAGGCACATAGGATTCAATATGATAGTCTACAATGGGTTTAGATATGTCTGTGGCCTTTTCCCCATACCTTGTCCAAAAGAGCATATGTGACCAATCAGCGAGACATGTATCCTCCAATTTTGGTAGTGAAGTCCCTAGACAGACATAAAGTAAAATGTGGTGATAGGTATATGATTGACACGTTTTGCAAAAAAATGACATTAGGGAAAGTGTGTAGAGTGAGACTCAGATCCTGTATAATTCCCATAGTGGTTATTGTTTTCCCATCTAATTGGACTACTCCTCTAGAGATGAACTCATATTATAGACCCAAGTGATAAGCTATTTATTTGGCCATCATAGAAATACTAGCCCAGAATCAATCATACAATTGTGCACTAATTTGTCCCTAATAATTAATGAGACATAGAATGGAGGGGGTCTTAGGTTCTTACCTTGTTGTTCTCCTTGGTTTCTTTCAGGTTGAACTGCATTGGCAAGCACTCTCTCTTGCTGATTAGGGGGTTGATTTGAGCTTGACCAATTTTTCATGGTAGTTTGCAATGGATCCCTCTTCCCTAGAATGGCCAATGACTCTTATAGTGAAATTTTCACACTTGTCCTCTTCATCTGCTCAATGATATTCAATGATTTCTCTTTTCTCGCTGCCATTTCCCATAAACATTTATTTCTTGTACATGGGTTATTACAACCGGTGCCTGACTAGATTTGGGAGGTGGCTTGGATTGGTTCTACATGTTGGGAGTTGCTCTTGGAACACCAAGACCTTGTGGAGTGATGGAAGGTTGAGGGTCACCTGAGTTTAGTGGTTGGCCTTCTCCAATACTTCTCTTTTTGGACCATGTGTTGAGACCACACTTTGAACAAGGGATTGATTCATCCAATGAAGTCTTCAACCTACCAATTGACAAGCATGGTCTCTCCTGGAGGTTCACTTTGTTAAGCTCCTTATTGTTGATATCCCTTTTAGCCAGGTTCTTGTGGCAACATACCAGTTTACACCATCAAATCCTGATTCAGAGCACCATTAAAACACATGGATTGGTTATGTGGCTGACTGCATAGAAAACACCAATCATATTCTTGTGCCATATTGTTTTGTGCATGGACCAATGCCTTTAATGTTGAGGTTGTATTTGGATCATAAGACCTAAAAGGTCTAGAAACTTGAGGATGTCCATGATTTTGATTTTTATTTGTAGTCTGAGGTGGTGTCCTATTCTACTGGTATTAGGGCCTAGTTTGATATTGAGCATGAGACTGATATGGCTTGGAGCTCTGTGTCTGCTACCTCTTGATGGTCACTAGTTAATTTCCCAAGTTTTACAGTTGCTTCATCACTTCTTGAAGCTCTTTAGAGGTGTTGGACGATGAAGTGGAAGCTTCGATTGAGCTTTGACTCTTGGGGGTGGGTATAAGAGCTAGTGTAGGCATTTAGCTAATATCTAAGTTTCTTAACTCGGGGTATAGAGGTATGGATGGCCTTGGATCTATTTTACTAGATTCAATCAAATTTTTCTCAGCCCATATGGAAAGACTATAGGATACTAGAAATGTAGTGCCCCCATTGACTGGATCATCAGAGAAATATCAAAATTTAAATCCCTGAGAAAGTATAAGAAGGAACCTTCATTAGTGGGCTTTACCACTCATTGGAATCATGTCCTAGGTCCACTCGAACCTGAGGTTGAATTCTATCAGCTACTCATTGGGGGCTCTCTTGATAGTTGTTAGTTGCTCCAATAAAGATAAGTTGTCACCTTTCTCTCCAAACTGGTTGTGGAGGGTTGTGCATAGCTGATTCCAATTTTGGATAGAGCCTGCCTCAAGACTTCTAAACCATTGTGAAGCCTTTCCTTTGAGCGAAGAGGTGAGAAACTTGATGGCAATGTCCATCTCATGAATCTCATGGATTATATAGACATTGGAAATATCTTGGACATGATCACCAAGGGAAGTTTGGTTTTCCCTAGTGAAATATGGGATACTCTTTAATGTTGTAATAGGAACTAGATTTTGTGCATTCAAGGCAAGTGGACTACTACCAGTGAAGTTAACATAAGGATTTGGCTAAGCCATTTTGATCGGTCCTGAGCACTCCTCTTGATTGAATGAATGGTCTACCAGGAGGAGGTGTTGATAAATCTCTGCTTGGTGGGGATAGAGACCTCTAGACTCTTCTTCTTCCTCTCCCTCTATCTGGGGATAAGTCTAAATAGAAAAATAGTCCCTCTTCTCTAGTTCTTGACTGTGTTTGTATTCTTCTCATGAACTTACTTGGACTGCTAAAACCAGTAGATTTGTTTCTTTTGGAGTCACCAGATATATAGTTTTAAAGCTTCTTAAAAGCCAGAATCATAACAGGTGTACATCAATTCCTACTGTAATAAGATAGAGACTTCTTTGTCCCACCAGGCATGCCAAAACTATTAGTGCGAAATCAAAACAACCCCAAATTACTTCTAAATATTTTCTTTTCTAAGGCAGAATCATCTGGTGTGATTGCATAACATGGAAATTTTCTTAAGGTGTGGGACCTTGCAAATTGGAAAAGATCTCCAGATTAAAGGTTAGTTCCTTATTCCTCTGTTTAGGTGCATACGTAAGGATTCACATAGGATATATATCTATACCTAGTCTAACAATTTCCAAGGAGACAGGGATAAAATAGTATAGAAATAAGAAATAAATAAACTACCAGGTGATGCACCGAAGGAATGATGAACACTTAGTTTACCTTCGACACAAACCAATAAAATTCATATAATAAACAAGCACAGATAGCCAAATTTGTAATGAGAGACCAGATAGAAGAAAAAGAAACAAAATGGATCTAAGATCGATCACAAATGTATTTTATTTCTCTATAGATTGATACAGTTCATTACAGAATAACCGAAAGGTAGAAACGTATTACAATTTTAATGGAAGGCCTGAACCCCACAAATCTTTTTCCATAAGGAGAAGGGAGCCTACAAAACTAAGAATATCCAATCCTTTACAATGAATCTTGCCCCAAAATTTATAGATTTGATTGGAGAGAAGAAAGAGAGAGAGAGAGAGAGAAGAGTGAAAACACGGGTCATTTCTCAACCACCATTGTTAATGTTTATGCTAAAATATGCCCCCAAATCCATCTTTTTGCATCGATCCTTGGTTCGGTGCCTTGAAGGAAGAGGAAACGATGGAAATAGATTAAATCCAATCTAGTTATTGAGACTGATGATCCTACATTGAAATCTTGAAGACATTTTTCCACCTAACTTCCTAAAAATTAAAGTTTCAGACTTCCATGGCTTAAACGAGATTGAGATGTTTCCAATGGTATCAAATATGCAATCTCTCGAGCCCTAGGTCGAAATATATGCCCCTTTGAAGTTTGAATTGATTCCGTACAAATGGGTAGGAAATAAATTTGAAAAATGGGTCCCCCTTTTTGATTGGGACACATGGCAGCCAAATTAGGACAAAAATTGGGTCCATGGGTCTACAATTTATATTTTTTCTTTTGCGCAAAAAACACAAAACTTTAAAAATCCTTGCAACTCCGCATGAACACGTGGCTCCTTTTGGTTGGCTGGGAAATGTGCTTCCATCTTTAATTTTATGCCTTTTGGACAAAAGGCAAACTTTCACTTTTTTCCCTGACTCACCTCATCTTTGAATTTGGTTCAAACGCCGACTTTTCCTCTTGGCGAGTCATTTGGACTTTTGTAACTTTTACTCCTTTTGGGGAAAAGGTAAAAACTAACTTTTTCCCTAACACCCCACCTTCCCCTGAGACATGCATCAGTCTAGCACTCGTTAGGAACCTTTTCTCCTTTTAACCCTTGAAACAGTGCCCTTAGGACACTTGGTATCTTTCGTCGGCCTAGCTTATGCATTGACTATTCAACTAACTCTTCCCCCTTTGAGGACACGTGGAGGCACCGTGCTTGTTTACAAACCTGACCCAAAGTTTCCCTTGGAGGAGCGTCAAGTTGACACTTGTCGGCCTCCTTGCTTTGTGGAATTTTTTGAGTCCCTCTTACTTTTTGACTTTAGGCTACGTGGTGAGCTCACGCTCACTTGGGTCTCCACCTTTGGACAAACTCTTGGAAATGCACCAGGTTGACACTTGGCACTCTCCGCTTACACTTTCATACTTAGCCATTTTTTGAAGCTTTCTGCCCACCCCTTAACTCTTTTTGACCATTTGCTACATGGAAGTCGGCACAAGTTTGAGCTCCCCTTTTTGAATTCACTTTGGAGAAGAATCATTATGACACACATCTCTTCCACTACCTCACCCATAATTAATCATTTTTTACCGTTTATTGAACCGTTTTGAGCCCGAGGACTTCGAATCTTCGTTGTTCTTCCTTCTTCTTGCTTTTAGCTCCTTTGTAGCATCTTCCCTTCTTTTCTAACCCTGCTATTTTATAGTTCTTATTGCCTGTAACTTGGAGAATGGATTTAAGATGTAGAAATGGCCTGATAGAGTCATTTCTTTCTATACAAGATTCTTTAGTCTTTCTTCATCTCCGCCACTTCATTACTAAATATTTTTACAACAAATTTACAAGATTTAAATGAGTTTTCTCATGTTCCTCCTATGAGTTTTCTCGGTTTCCTCCTATGTGGAGTCATGATTCGATCAATATTTAGCTTGGGGGCAAAATATGGATAATACTGAGATGCTTCCTTGGTAGGAGTTGGAGGTGTGTTGATGCAAGAGGGAAGAGTAGTTGCTTTGAGTCTTGAAAAATCAAGGATTATGAGATCAATTATCTAACTCATGATCTTGAGCTTGCGGTAGTTGTGCATGCCTTGGTTCGATGGAGACACTTCCTTCTTGGCCGAAGATTCACACTCAGGACTAATCACTTGAGTCTTTTCCACCTCTTCACGTATCACAATATCAATGCCCATCAATGACATTGGATGGAGTTAATTTTTGAGTATGACATGGAGATAGAACATGTGAAGGGGAAGGAGAATGTGGTTACAAACACTATCAGTAGGAGGAGACATGTGGTTATGGCCACCTCAATGAGCACATATTTGCAAAGTAGGATTCTACAAAGCAGCTAGAGAGGATATTGAGTCTCAGAGACCCCTTGAGGGGAAGTTTTAGGGGTTCTCATTAAAGGCATATGGCCTTCTTAGGCACAAAGATCAGATTTATGTTTCTAGAGATGGAGGCTTGAGGTAGGACATCTTGATAGATGCACATTATGTACCTTATTCATCCCATCTCGGGGTGAAGAAGATGCATGCCACTTTGAGATAGTTGTATTACTAGAGGGGACTTCGTAGAGATGTGTCTCAGTTTGTGTCATGTTGTTTGGAGTGTCAGAAATTGAGAGCATCAACATCAAGTGGCCTTCTCTTCTGCATGCTATCTTTGGAATGGAAGTGGGAAACCATTTCCATGGACTTCGTTGTTGGGCTACTTATGTCGAGATACCACCATGACACCGCGTCATGGTCATGGTGGATAAATTGAAAAAATTGGCTCATTTTTCTCTTGTAAAGACCACCTATAAAGCTAGTGTAGTGGCACAAGTGTATCTAGATGAGATTGTTAGATTACACGAGATTCTAAAAGATCATTTGTGATTGCAATCCTCTATATATTTCCCACTTTTGGACTACCATGCAACATGATGTCAATATGAAGATCAATGTCGGCATGACGTATCACCATGAGATAGATAAGCAGTGAGTGGGTGAATCATATCTTAGAGAACATGCTTATGATGTATGTTATGGATCGCTAGTCGATATGGGAGGAGTATTTGTACTTGGTGGGGTTTACCTACAATAATAGTTTTTGGAGTTTGATAGGCATGGCTCCTTATTAGAATTTTATGGTAGAGAGTGTAGGACACCTCTTAGTTAGGACAGGTTAGAGGATAGGGTTTCTCTTGGACTAGCTTTACTACAAGAAATGGAGCGGTAGGTGGTTATGATCGAGATAGAGACTGCGCAGGAGGCCTAGGACAGGACAAAATAAGTATGCGAGATCAGCATAGGACCGACTATAGTTTTGATGTGGGAATGAAGGTTTTCCTTCATATCAAGAAACATAAGATCCCTATCCATTATGCAAAAGGTTCTAATTAAGCTCCTAGGTTTATAGGTCCCTTTGAGATCTTGGATCGTATCAAGTACTTTAGCCTATCGTCTAGCATTAACACCTAGCTTTGTCTCACATCCTTGATGTGTTTCATGTTTTAGTACTTAGGAAATGTGTTGCAGACCCTTCTCATGTGCTGGATTGAACCTCATTACAGGTGCAGGATTAGGGGTAGGTGATGGTGGATACCATTCATGTTATAGAGCACATGACCCTGAGCCTTGAAGGTAGAGAGATCTACTAGGTTAGAGTGTAGTGGGACATATATGATGAGACTGCGACTACATGGGAGGATGCTACTTTGTTACAAGTTCAATTTCCATACCTATTCCGGTGACTTCCGGGGAGGAAGTTCAGTCTAAGGGAGGGGGATGTAGTGCCCACTTTCCTTCTACACCTTTTGATATGGATATGATATTGTTGACTAAACTTATGGACATTATTGTATCTCTTAGTTTGATATGATGATAGATGTTAGAGATCATGGAATGTTGTTGATTTTGATTTATAGACAATGCATGTAGATTATTAGGGACATTTCATATTGATGTTCATACACTACTTAGCATGGGTATATATATGTAGACACCTATAATTACGCCCAAGCAATTTAAATACTTAAATTGTGATAATCATCCCCTTTCTCATAAATCAATGACATATCATCAAAAGCACTCATATTCCCTCTTATTTTCATTAATTAATTACAATGCGCTAATTGATTAAGTCACCTATCCAACTAATATCCGATTAACGACCTTCCATTAATTATTCACCCCTTCTATCTAAACTAATTAATTATTATTAATTAATTATCCTTCCCTTCATTTAACCAATAAATCAATATTTAATAGATTTAATTCCATTCTAATAGCCTAAATTGTACTAATATTCCTCTAATTAGCTTCTATAAGCTTACATCTACCTATTAGTTAATCACCTTTGATTAATCAAAACACCCCCAACTCCCATGACTTGCTAAGCATAAATTAAACCCTTCTAAGGTAAGGTTACCTTTTATAAAGCAACCTTATCCATTCCTAATCATGTTTTACCTTTATCCCACATGCAAAGGGATGAATTATTTCCTTTATCCATTAGGCTATATAAGGAGCCCTCCTTCTACCTTTATACCTACACCTAAACTCCTTAAGAAATCAAATGCAAAGCATATAGCAAATTAGACTAAGATATTGCCTTTTGTTTTCTTGAGAGTTCATCATCTTGAAGAGTTAAGCCTCTTTCTTAAGTGCTTAGGTCATATGGGAGGTGTCAAAGAGGTCTTATAGCCAAACTTTAACAAGCCCTCATTCCTAGGTTCTTGGAACACAAAGGATAATCATTTTTGATAGCCATGGAGCCTAACTAGGTTCCTTCATTTATATGTTGTTAGAGAATAGATGATTTTTAGATGTTTAAACATTGTTAAGGTTTAAAGTTTTGTATTAATGAATTTTTAGCATCTCTACCTCCTACTATTTTTCTTTATCCCTTCAAAATTGTATTCCGTCTACTATCTTTGAAGTGGCATCACTTATGCCACCCCAAAGAGGGGAAAATGTAGACAACTATAATTACTCCTAAGTAATTTTAATACTTAAATTGTGTTAATTATCCCCTTTCTCAAAAATCAACGACATATCGTCAAAAGTGCTCATATTCCCTCTTATTATCATTAATTAATTACAATACACTAATTGATTAAGTCACCTATCCAACTAATATCCTAATTAACAACCTTCCGTTAATTATTCACCCCTTCTATCTAGACTAATTAATTATTATTAATTAATTAGTCTTCCCCTTCATTTAACCAATAAATCAATATTTAATTGATTTAATCCCTTCTAATAGCCTAAATTGTACTAATATTCCTCTAATTAGCTTCTATAAGCTTACATCTACCTATTAGTTAATCACCTTTGATTAATTAAAACACCCCCAACTCCCATGACTTGCTAAGCATAAATTAAACCCTTCTAAAGTAAGGTTACCTTTTATAAAGAAACCTTATCCATTCCTAATCATGTTTTACCTTTATCGCACATGCAACGGGATGAAGTGTTTCCTTTATTCATTGGGTTATATAAGGAGCCCTCCTTCTACCTTTATACCTACACCTAAACTTATTGAGAAAGTAAATGCAAAGAATATAACGAAATAGAGTAAGAGATTTCTTTTTGTGTTCTTGAGATTTCATCATCTTGAAGAATTAAGCCTCTTTCTTAAGTGCTTAGGTCATATGGGATGTGTTAAAAGGGTCTTGTAGCCCAACTTTACACTCCCTCATTCCTAGGTTCTAGGAACACTAAGGACAACCATTTTTATAGCCATGGAGCCTACCTAGGTTCCTTCATTTATATGTTGTTAGATAATAGAGGATGTTTATATGTTTAAACATTGTTAAGGTTCAAATTTTTTTATATTGATGAATGTTAGCATCTAACCTTGTTCAATTCTTATCATGATGGTGTTTAGTAGTTTATTTAATTTTTGATAATTAAGGCTATTAGTTGTTAGTCTTTGTTTACATTAGCATTAGTTTAGAAAAACTTCATGAACACATTTGGCACACCCAGTTAGACTTACTCCATTGTCCTTTGCGCTTAATTTCATGTTTTTGTAGTTAAGTTTCTTTTTTGTTACTAACCCTCTTTTACACATGTTGATCTAACTTGTTTTTCTTAACTTGTTTTGTTGAGTTTGCATGTATTGAGTATTCATTGTAGATATAGAGAATGTGAAGTGTTTTCAAAATTGGAATTGATGGGAAAATTTCAAGATTTCTCCATGTTTTCATTTTTAGAGTTTACTTTTTCATCATTCTACATGCAAGTTTGCCAATTTCTTGAAAATCTTAAATTCTTGAGCATGTATGTTAATGTTTGATAGCGTTGAGTCTTCTATTCATATATTAATGTGATGGGTTGTTGTCAAACTTGAATCTTGGCTGGAATATTTTTCCCATTTTACAGATTAAGGGACGTTTATTTTGACATTGTTTGATTGCATGTCAAGTGCATACCCGTGAGCATAAGAGCATATGCGTAACCCATCTTCCAAAGGCCATAAGTTTTTCTCCCGAAATCGAAATGACTGAATTTGTTTTGAATTGGAAATGTATTGAAGTTAACTATGCAATGAAAACATAAATTTGGGATTTATACTTACATAAATTATAGGTTTTTCTGTTAGTTTAAAACTAGTCATTTTCTAATATGTCTAATGTTTTGATGAATGTTGTATTTCCATGCTTACTTGATTTAGACCAAAGTGTGTGTATGATCTTCTCTTTCACATTTTGGTGATCTTGAGAATCAAAAACAACTTTGATCTCTATATTTTTAACATTGGGATTAAACTTGGAAATTTGATTATTCATTTTGCTTAAGGGAATGAACTTTTTACAAAGTATTTTTCAATGGTACTTTGATTTGAAATTTTCCATTTCTATATAGTTGGGATGAATTTTGTGTATGCTCTTATCTTGCACCTTAGGGTGATATTGAGAATCAAAATCAACTTTAGTCTTCATTTTATAACATTTGGTAAATTGGAAACTTCATCTTTTACTTTTGGTTTAAGGAAAGAACATTTATCAAGATTTGTGTATGGTTCATTGATTGTAAAGATTTTATCTATTTTTAGTTGGATTATTTTTGTCTATGATCCTTTCTTACATCCTTGGATGATCTTTAGAATCAAAAGTAACTCTTAATCCTATTTTAAATTATAAGATTTTCTTGGAGAACTACTAACACTTGAGTGCGGGACCTAAAAACACTTGTAAAAGAAAGGAGGAATCAAAACGAAGTCAGAAACTACTAATACGAGTATAAAGGTTACCAAAAGGTGTTCAAGCAAAGCACACCTAATTAAACAAGATAAAAATAAAAATATATTCAAAACATTGTATTGCAGGTTTCAGAAAAGGGTACATCCCTCTCTGCTCAACTGGAACATAACCCCTTTGGCATAACGCCTTAAGCTACAACAATGGGGGTGGTTCCAGGAACCCCAAAGTAGTCCATGCAAGAGGGAACCTTGTGGAAGAAATGGGAAGTGCTCCACACTACCTATCTGACTAGTGATTCCTTTGTGAGATAGAGTTACAAGTTGTCCCTATGTGACCCTTTTAAGTACACAATGGATGCATTTACGCCCACTTGTGCTTGAAGGGGGAAAAGTCGAGATACTCCCAAGATATTCGGGACTATTTGGGTAAATTTTCCCACTCGTGGATAATATTTATAACACCTAATATGAGAGAACCACCTAGGAAAATATACTTTCGCCAGGAACCCACTTTGACCATTCTAAAATAGTGTTGAGTTGTGAACCATCTTTTTATTGCGAAACGTGTGACGCATTACTTTCGCTTAGTTTTTACTTGCCTTAGGGTGAGGTGAAACTCTGCCAAAGTGAAGCCAACATTTTTCATCCCATTTTTGATTTACTTCCTTCACATTCTTTTGACACTTTGTTGATTAGAAGGAGAGTGACTACCTTTGTGTTACCAATCGATTGTTTCTGCCACTTTTTTGTCCATTTACGCCCATCCATGTTTGTAGATGGGTTAGTTAAATGTCTAAAGTATGCAGAGACATATTCATGTCATTGGTGGCTATTTTTATCTTGATACCCATGTCAATATCGTCATTGTAGTTAGGTGTGATTCATCATCTTAAAATTCCTTAGAAGGGTTAGCTTGTTTGTATCGTATCACTACAATTTTGATATTTACGTCTTATTTTTGTAAACTCAACATAAATATCTATACTGTGAGGTTACATTGCAAACATTTTTAACTATTCCTAGCTATACTTTGAGCTCTTTAGTTCGATTCTATTATTACCTCAATTTTGAAGAGTGTTGGGTGTTACCATTTGTGCGTGTTATATCAATAACACCTTGATATCAATACCTTACTTTCTCATAAAGTTGGTTAACATATCTTGGTGATATTGTTGTGTCATTCACAAATTGTAATTGGCACTTTTTGAGATATAGGTCTTAATCAAGTTTGAGCTCGCTCCTAGTATATCTTGTTAGGAGGTCACATTGACTTTTTGTATTTACTTACGTTTTGTTCATTTTTGTGAACTTAGCATAAGTAAGAACATCTTGTTAATTATCTTGCGACGCGAAACTACTTTTTGAAACATAGTCTAAGAGGTACTTCATTTGATAGGTTTAGATACCAAACATTTATGTCACTAGTGATTTATCACTCTATCACATTGGTATTCTCACATTGTTAATTCATTCATATTCTTGACAATACATCTTGCATTTCACTTAGGTGTGGTCACAAAGTTTTGAACACATTTACAAATTACCCTAGTGAAACTATTACAAATCATGGCTCCCAAAACACAATTAGGACTCAAGAAACAAACATACGAGGAACAACAAGCACAAGCTTGGAAAGCCTCGAACAGACAAGGGTCAAACCATTTCATTGGACATGATCTATGGCATCTTTTTTCTATGGAAAAAGAGATATAAGATATGGTCGATCATAGTGGTAATGAATTGGAATCTCCACACGTAGAATTCAACTTTGATTTCACCCTATTAGATGAGTTTCTCTTTAGAAATAAGGATAGAGTGCTAGCACGGGTCGTAGAATTAGGGGCTAAAATGCCCACTGAAAGTGAAACAATCCCACCTGTGAATAATGCTAATGAGGAAGAATGACCTGTATCAACATGGAGGAAATTTTGACACATGAACATACTTCTACCTCCAACATAGGAAATAATAAAATAGTGGGACATAGAATACCCTTTATCAAAGTGGCACGTAAAAACATGACGGGACATGAGAATGGTGAAGAACCTCCACAAGATGAGGAAGAAGAGGAACCCTTAGAACAAGAAACCACCATTCAACAACAGATTAGTAACCTAAGCTGAAAATTAGCTTTGCTAACCTCTCATGTATAGAAGGAAGCAAGAAAAAACATTCAAAATTCAACGCTAAGGTTAAGATCAATTAATTCTATAGAGAAAATCAAGAAGAACATGATACAGATATCATTGAGTATATATCCCCACTTCTCCCACTAGAGAATAATTACTTGCACAAGAGGTACATTCTATGAAAGTAACAATCATAATCCTTCAAGAGAGCAATATAGGGAGAGTTAGAAAGTATCAATATGAAGAATTATGTCCCTATCATTTTGATAAGACGATGACCCTTCAAACCTTTCCTAAGAAAATTGACATGTCAAAATTCAACAAATATAAAGGGAAAGGAGATCCATGGGATCATGTAAAATATTTCTATATGGCATGTCAAGAGGTGTCCTATAGTGACAATTATCTCATAAGACTTTTTCCTAAGAGTCTAGGAGGTCAAGCCTTAGAGTGGTTTACACGTTTACCTCGGGGATCAATTTTCACTTGGCCAGAATTGGTAGAAAGGTTTGTGCATCACTTCTCATACAACATAGAGAGTGATGTCACCATGGAAGATTTATGTGGTGCCAAAAAATGCCCTAATGAGACTTTTTCTAGCTTCCTCTAAAGGTGGAGAGGGATAGCTAGCCGCTTCCCTTGCGCTTTCCCTGAAAAATAGCTGGTTAGTATTTTTGTACCCAACCTCAATCCGGATATAGCTTTCCACCTCCAAATGCATTGTGTTCACACTTTTGAGGAGGTCATCAAAAAGGGGGTTCAAATAGAGAAATATCTCATTGCAAAAGGAACTCTCAAGTCCCAATCTAGAGATAATCAAAATGTTAAACCCACGGAGAAGCTGAAGGTTTTTAACAAAAACAAAAATGTGGTGGGAGATGGGATCACTGATTCCAAACATGTTCAAATGGTCCAAACCGGTCAACCTTTTAAACTGACCAAAGGACCAATTCAACCACCACCAAAATGAAGAACGTTCACCTCTCTTAATGAACCTTTGTCGGTTATACTAAAATAATTGGATGTGGCTCACATGATGACATATCCTACAACACAACCATTTGATGACAATGCTCCAAAACCTTCATGGTACAAGGAGCATGAATATTGTGAAATGCATTGTGTCAAAGGACATAAGACAAACAAATGTCTACGAATTCATCATTATATCCAAGACCTCATCAAAAATGGGGAGATAGAGGTGGAAAACCTAGGGAAAACTTAGACACCCAATAAAAAAAAGATGGGGATATATAAAGATCCATTCCCCAATCATGATAAATAAGAAAATTCAAAGCCGGATCGGGGAGAGTCATCCCAAGGTTATAAAGTAGTAAATTACTTATACACCAAAAATATAACAATCATTATGATTCCCTTATTGGATGTATTCGCTCTCCTACTGACCGTATTAATGCCATCCAAATCAAGGGAAAGGATTACACCACGGTAACAAAGCGTGCATGCCTCATGATTCTGGAACCTTCTCCATCAACCCCACAAACTGGTAAATACAACCTCTTAGAGCAACTTTAGAAGACGTCTATTAAGATTTTGATCTTAGATCTTCTTAAGATATCGAATATACACAAAGACATTATGTACCAAACTCTTCAAGGGTCGGCAGTGCCATTAGAGGTCGATCCTACACACCTTCATGCCACAGTGGCAAACATCGTACCAAATGAACATATTTCCTTCAATCATAAGGAGATCCCTACTAAGAATCCAACACATAATATTCCTTTATATATTGAGGTAGTTGTTACCCGTAGGAAGATCAAACGAGTGCTTGTGGATAACGGATCAGGGTTGAATATCTACACACTCAAGTTGGTTAAATAGTTAGGACATACTGAGGCAGATCTTGAGTCCAATATCATCACTATCACTACATATGACAACATGGAAAGGGATTCAGTGGGCACAATCACACTACCCATGGAGGTGGGTCCCACTTTCCATCAGACAAAGTTTCATGTCATGGACTTGAAACTTCCGTATAATATGCTTCTAGGATGACCATGGATTCATGTCATGCAAGTGTGCCATCGACGTTCCATCAGTGCATTAAATTGAAGCATGAGGGACACACCATTACAATACAAGGAGATTCAGATCCCTTTGCTCACTGTAGAGCTCTCAATAGCTTTGCACGAAGGGGCACATATGCATGTCCCTCCACCGATATAGTTGTTCCTGTAGACACCTATAATTACACCCAAGCAATTTAAGTACTTAAATTGCGCTAATTATCGCCTTTCGCAAATCAACGACATATCGTCAAAAGCACTCATTTTCCCTCATATCATCATTAATTAATTACACTAAGCTAATTAATTAATTTTCCTATCCAACAAATACCCTAATTAACGACCTTCCATTAATAAATCACCCTTCTACCTAGACTAATTAATTATTATTAATTAATTAGCTTTCCTTCCATTTAACCAATAAATCAATATTTAATTGATTTAATCCCCTTTAATAGCCTAAATCGTACTAATATTCCTCTAATTATCTTCTATAAGCTTACATCTATCTATTAGTTAATCACCTTTGATTAATTAAAACACCCGCCAACTCCCATGACTTGCTAAACATGTATGAAACTCTTCTAAAGTAAGGTTACCTTTAATAAAAAAACCTTATCCATTCCTAATCATGTTTTACCTTTATCCCACATTCATGAGAATGTGTTGAATCCTTTAATCTTTGGGCTATATACAGAGCCTTCCACCAACCTTTTTCCTTACACCTAAAATCCTTAGAGGGGAAATGCAAAGCATATAGCAAAGAGACTAAGAGCTTGCACCTTGCCCTTTTGAGAGTTCATCATCTTGAAGAGTTAAGCCTCTTTCTTAAAGTTCTTGGGTCATATGGGAGGTGTCAAAAGGGTCTTGTAGCCCAACTTTGATTAGCCCCCATTCCTAGGTTCTTGGAACATTAAGGACAACTATTTTGATAGCCATGGAGCTTACTTAGGTCCATTCATTTATTTGTTGTTAGAGAATAGAGGAGTTTAGATATTTAGCAATGTTAGTTTCAAAGTTTGTATTTATGAATGCTCATCTAACCCTTGTTTAATTCTTATCATGATGGTGTTTATGCTTTGTTTTAGCTAAATTGTAGAACTATTTTAGGTGGTAGTTCTTGCTTCATTTGATTTATCATTAAGAAAATTATACATGCACACATTTGGCACACCCGGTGGGACTTACTCCATTGTCCTTTGCACTTAATTTCAGGTTTTTGTAGTTAAGTTTTATTTTTGATTACTAACCCTCTTTTACACATGATTATCTAACTTGTTTTTTTAACTTGTTTTGTTGAGTTTGCATGTGTTGGGTGTTCCTTGTAGGTATGAAGGAGGTGAAGTTCTGTCAAAATTGGAATTGATGGGAAAATTTCAAGATTTCATCATGTTTTCATTTTTAGAGCTTACTTTTTCAACATTTTACATGCTAGTTTTTCAATTTCTTGAAAATTTTCAATTCTTGAGCATGTAGGTTAGTGTTTGATAGTGCTGAGTCTTCTATTTACATATTAATGTGGTGGGTTGCTGTCAAAATTTAATCTTGGTGAGAAAATTTCAAGATTTCATCATGTTTTCATTTTTAGAGCTTACTTTTTCAACATTTTACATGCTAGTTTTGTCAATTTCTTGAAAAATTTCAATTCTTGAGCATGTAAGTTAGTGTTTGATAGTGATGAGTATTCTATTTACATATTAATGTGGTGGGTTTCTATAAAAATTTAATCTTGGTGAGAAAATTTCAAGATTTCATCATGTTTTCATGTTTAGAGCTTACTTTTTCATCATTCTACATGCTAGTTTTGTCAATTTCTTGAAAATCTTAAATTCTTGAGCATGTATGTTAATTTTTGATAGCGTTGAGTCTTATATTCATATATTAATATGATGGTTTGTTTTCAAAATTTAATCTAGGTAGGAAAAATTTGCCCATTTTGTAGATTAAGGGACGTTTTATTCACATTTTTGAGTGCATGTCAAGTGCATACCCATGAGCATAAGAGCATATGTGTAACCCATCTTGAAGGCCATAAATTTTTCTCTGAACTTGAAATGACTCCATTTTTTTCGTTGGAAAGGTATTGAAGTTAACTATGAAATGAAAATATAAATTTGGGATTTATACTTACGAAGTTGTAGGTTTTTTCTGTTATTTTAAAAAGCGGTCATTTATTAACATGTCTAATGTTTTGATGAATCTTGTATTTCCATGGTTACTCGATTTAGACCAAAGCGTTTGTATTCTCTTCTCTTGAACCTTTTTGTGATCTTGAGAATCAAAAACAACATTGATCTCTATCTTGTTAACATTGGGATTAAACTAGGAAACTTGATTATTCATTTTGCTTAAGGGAATGAACCTTTTACAAAGCATTTCTCAATGGTCCTTTGATTTGAAGTTTTCCATTTCTATATAGTTGGGATAAAGTTTGTGTATGCTCTTCTCTTGCACCTTAGGGTGATATTGAGAATCAAAAGTAACTTTAGTCTTCATTTTATAACATTTGGTAAATTGGAAACTTCATCTTTCACTTTTGGTTTAAGGGAATGAACATTTATCAAGAATTTTGTATGGTTCATTGATTGAAAAGATTTGCTTTACTTTTTAGTTGGATTATTTGTTGTCTATGCTCTTCTCTTGCATCCTTGGATGATCTTGAGAATCAAAAGCAACTCTTAATCCTCTTTTAAATGATGTGATTTTCTTGGAGAACTACTAACGCTTGAGTGCAGAACTTAAAAATGTTTGTCAAAGAAAGGAAGAACCAAAACAAAATAAAAAACTACTAATACAGTTGTTATATAGGTTGCTTTAAAAGGTGTTCAAGAAAACCACACTTAATTAAACAAGATAAAAAGAATAACATATTCAAAAAGCAGTATTGCAGGGTTTCGGAAAAGGGTACATCCTCTTCGCTCAACTGGAACATAACCCCTTTGGCATAACACCTTAAGCTACAACAATGGGGGTGGTTCCAGGAACCCCAAAGTAGTCCATGCAAGAGGAAACCTTGTGGACAAAATGGGAAGCGCTCCGCACTACCTACTTGACTAGTGATTCCTTTGTGAGACAAAGTTACAGGTTGTCCGTTGTGGCTACCCCAGTGATAGTACACATAGATGCACTAGTTGCCTACTATTCTTGAAGGGGGTAAAGTAAAGCTGAGATACTCCCAAACTAGTTAGTGTGACTTTTTGGGTAAATCGCACTTGCTCATGGCAACTTTGTAACACCTAGGGTGAGAGAACCACCTAGGAGAATATACTTTGGCTAGGAGCCCACTTTGACTATTTGAAAATAGTATTGAGTTGTGAACCTTCTTTGTGAGAAATGTGTGACATATTACTTTCACCTAGTTTTTACTTGCCTTAGGGCGAGGTGAAACTCTGCTAAAGTGAGGCTAGAATTTTTGTCATTTTCTTTATTTCTTTCTTTCATATTCTTTTGACACTTTGTTGATTAAAAGAGGTGTGATTACCTTTGTGTTTTCATTCGACTATTTCTCTCACTTTTATGTCTGTTTACACCCATCCATGTTTGCGGTTGGGTTAGTTAAACATCTAAAGTGAGTGGAGGAATTTTCACGTCATTTGGTAGCCATTGTGATCTTGATACCCATGTCAAGATCGTCATTGTAGTTAGGCATGGTTCATCACTGTGGACTTCCATAGAGGAGTTAGCTTGTTTGTCTTGTATCATTACAATTTCAATATTTACGTCTTGTTTCTTGTAAACTCGACATAAATACCTATATTGTACGGTTACGTTGCACACATTCTTAACTATTCCTAGCTATACTTTGAGATTTTTTTGTTCAATTTTATTATTACCTCGATTTCAAAAGGTGTTAGGCACTACCATTTGTGCATGTTATATCAATAACACCTCGATATCAATACTTCACTTTCTTGCAAAGTGGGTTAACATATCTTGGTGATATTGTTGTGTCATTCACAAATTGTAATTGGCACTTTTTGAGATATAGGTCTTAATCAGACTTGAGCTTGCTCATCGTATATCTTGATTGGGAGATCACATTTAACTTCGTGTATTTACTTACGTCTTGTTCATTCCTTTGAACTTGGCATAAGTGGAGACATCTTGTTAATCATCTGGCATCGTAAATTACTTTGAAACGTAGTCTAGGAGGTACTTCATTTGATTAAGTTTTGGTACCAAATGATTGTTTCATTGGTGACTTTATCACTCTATCACATTGGTATTCTCACACTGTTAATTTACTCTTAACACGTACATCTTGTGTTTTACTTAGGGGTAGTCATTGAATTTTGAACAAATCTACAACTTACCTTAGTGAAATTTATCACGAAAACATGGCTCCCAAGACGCGTCTAGGGTTAAAGAAACAAACATATGAGGAACAACAGGCGCAAGCTTGGGAAACCTCTAACAGACAAGGGTCAAACCCATTTATTGGACACGATCTAGGACCACTATTTTCTATAGAAAAGGAAACAGAAGAAATGGTTGATCATAGTGGAAATGAATTAGAATCACCACACGCAGACTTTGATTTTGACCCCACTCTACTAGATGAGTTTCTCCTTAGAAACAAAGATAGAGTGTTGGCACGGGTCATGGAATTAGGGGCCAAATTTCCCACCGAGAATGAACCAATATTACCTACAAATGACACTACTAAGGAAGAATGCCCCCTTATCAATATGGAAGATATTTTAACAGGCGGGCATGCTTCCACTTCTTACATAGAAAATGATAAAGTGGTAGGGCATAGAATACCCCTCATCAAAGTTCCATGAAGAAACAAGATAGAACATGAGACAAGGGAAGAACCTCCACAATACGAAGAGGAAGAACCTTTAGACAAAGAAGACACAAACCAAGTCACAATCCAACAAAAACTCAATAACCTAAGTTGACAACTAGCTTTGCTTACTTTCCAGGTACATAAAGAAACAAACAAGAATGTTCAAAAGTCAAGGCCTAAGTTTAGGATCCATGAACTCCATCGAGAAAACCAAGGAGAAGAAGACATGGGTTATCATCATGTACACATACCCACCTCTCCCACTAGAGAACAACTGCTCACACAAGAAGTGCAATCTATGAAAGTAATGCTTGCAAGCATACAAGAGAGAAATATAGGGAGTATTAGGAAATACCAATATAAAGAACTATGCCCCTATCCTTTTGATAAGACAATGACCCTTCAACCCTTTCCAAAGAAATTTGATATGCCAAAGTTTGAAAAATACAAAGGAAAGGGAGACCCAAGGGATCATGTTAAATATTTCTACATGGCATGTCAAGAGGTGTCTTATAGTGATAATTACCTCATCAGACTTTTTCCTAAGAGTCTCGGAGGTCAAGCATTGGAATGGTTTACGCGCTTACCACAAGGATCAATTTTCACCTGGCCAGAATTGGCGGAAAGATTCGTGTGTCATTTCTCATATAACATAGAGAGTGACATCACCATGGCAGACTTGTGCAGCACAAAACAATGCCCAAATGAGACCTTTGCCAGCTTCCTCTAACGATGGAGAGGGATAGCTAGTTGCTTCCCTTGCGATTTCCCTAAGAAGCAGCTGGTCAGTATTTTCATCCCTAATCTCAACCCAAATATAGCTTTCCACCTCCAAATGCATTGTGTCCGCACCTTTGAGGAGGTTATCGAGAAAGGGATTCAAATAGAAAAGGCTCTCATTGCCAAAGGCACCCTCAAAACCCAATCTAAAGAAAACCAAAGTGTCAAACCCACTAAAAATCCAAAGATCTTTAACAAAAACAAAAACGTGGTGGGAGACAGAAACACTAATTCCAAACATGTTCAAACGGTCCCAACCAGTCAACCTTTTAAACTAACCAAGGGCCCAATTCAACCACCACCAAAGCGATGAACATTCACCTCCCTCAATGAACCGTTGTCCCTCATACTAAAATAGTTGGATGTGGCCAACATGATGACCTATCCTACAACACAACCGTTTGATGACAACGCTCCTAAACCTTCATGGTATAAGGAGCATGAATATTGTGAAATGCATCACGTTAAAGGTCATAAAACAAACAAATGTTTACGACTTCGCCACTATATTCAAGACCTCATTGACAACGGGGAGATAGAGGTGGATAACCCTGGCCACATGCAAACACCTAACGAGAAAATGGGGATTTATAAGGAACCATTCCCCAAGCATGATAAGTTGGAAAAGACAAATCCAGATCGGGGAGAGTCATCCCAAACCTATAAAGCCATGAATTACTTATATGTAAAAAGAGAAAACAATTGTTATGATTCGCTTATCGGATGTATTCACTCCCCTGTTGTGTCAATACCATCTAGATCAAGGGAAAGGACTGCGCTGCGGTAACAAGGCATGCCCACCTCATGATTCTAGAACCCTCTCTGTTGACCCCGCAAACTGATAAATATAACCTTTTAGAACAACTTGAGAGGACACCTGCTAAGATCTCGATCTTAGATCTTCTCAAGATATCCAATGTGCATAAGGACATTTTGTATCAAACTCTTTAGGGGTCGGGAGTGCCTTTAGAAGTTGATCCTACGTACCTTCAAGCCATGGTGGCAAATATTGCATCAAGTGAGCATCTTACTTTCAACCATAGGGAGATCCCTGCCACGAATCCTACACATAATCTTCCCTTGTACATCGAGGTAGTTGTCACCCGCAGGAAAATCAAACGGGTGCTTGTGGACAATGGATCGGGATTGAACATCTACACGCTTAAGCTGGTAAAACAATTGCGACACATGGAGGAAGATCTTGAGTCCCATATTATTACTATCATCGTATACGACAACGCAAAAAGAGAGTCAGTAGGCACCATTACACTACCCATAGAGGTGGACCCCACTTTCCATCAGACAAAGTTTCACATCCTAGACTTGGAAATTCCATATAATATGCTTCTAGGCCGACCATGGGTTCAAGACATGTAGGCCGTGCCATCAACATTTCATCAATTCATCAAGCTAAAGCATGAGGGACATACGGTTACAATACCAGGAGATTCAGAGCCCTTTTCTCATTGTAGAGCTCTTAAAAGCTTTGCACGAAAGGGTACATATGCATATCCCTCCACAGATATAGCTGTCCCTCTTCATTCTAAGGCCATGGAATCTCGAGTAGATTCAAATTCTCTTAATTCTTACACTCATGGGGCGTCCACTTCCACATCACCATTTGATTCATGAGAGATGAAAATTCTGGAATATGGCTATGGGGAGTATAATGTACAACAAGCACTCTTGGTTTCTGACCTCTCCTTGTTGCCCAAGACTAGAGGTCGACCCAACTACCGCTTCAGGAGACCTAGAGAGGAACACACTATTGTGTCATTCCTACTTGGAGGCTTATTAGCTGAGGAAAAATTATTTAATCCACCTACCACTTGGGTCCTTGAGGACACTCAACCATCTTGTTATCAAACCCCAGAATATGAAAAATATAGCAGAATGATGTACTCCATGGGCTACAAAGGCCTAGGATGTGGGAGGAATGAACAAGGACAAAGAGAACCAGTCCCTCTTCCACATTTCAAAATAGAAAGATATGGCATTAGGATTCATCCTTATGGAGCACACCCCAATGATCAAGATGCAACTTGTTATGAGCATGAGGATAGCTTCGAGTACCTAGACAGTGATACGGATTCCCAATGTAGCCTATATGAGGATCTGGCCTCCATGAACCTTTTCATGAACAATGTTGTCCTGACCATAACCCCCACCAAACTGACCCTTCACCTTGTGTACCCTTCTCTTGTTGAATGGGACCAACAACATCACATTCCATAAGATTTATTCGAGAACGATGAGGCTATTGTAGAGTTCATGGGCATAAGGGATACAATTCCCATTGGATATCACAAGAAGGGTTTATTTATTGACTTAGACACCTGTGCCTACTTTGGCGAGGAGGATGAACTTCGTGGTTAGAAAAATTTAAAGAAAATCGAGGGCAAGAGTTCTAAAGAAAAGCCTCATAAAAATCAAAGTCCAAGTCACACAGTGAAAACCTCTTTGAGGCACTGGCTGACAAACAAATAAGAAAATCAAAGGACAAACAAAGTGACCACGCCAAGGATGAAAATCTCGTAGAGACATCCTTGGATGAAGATCTCAACCTACCTCCCAATCCTACGCATATGGAGGATTTATCAAAAATTTTAGTTGAAGAAACCATTGATGTCAATATTGGTACCGAAGAAGATCCCAAGATAGTAAAATTGGGAGCATCACTCTCGGCCAGAGAACAAAAGACGTTCACTATGCTACTGCGAGAGTTTATTGATGTGTTTACATGGTCTTACAAAGACATTCCTGGCTTGGATCCAACTTTATTCGTGTACAACCTGGTTGTGCACACAGGGCGATAAGCCTATCAAACGAAGCTCCGAAAGATGCACCCAAGAGTGGCCTTGTTAGTTAAAGAAGAGTTGGAAAGGTTACTTACAGATTATTCTGAATGGTTATCAAACATTGTTCCTAACAAGAAGAAACCTATCGGTATCTGAATCTACACAGATTTTAGGGACATCAATAAAGCTTTCCCTAAAGATGATTTTCCATTGCCCAACATTGACATGATTGTTGACTCAACCGCAGGGTACGAAATGCTATCACTCATGGATGGCTTTTCGGGTTATAATCAAATTAAGATCGCTGAAGAAGACCAACACAAAACAAATTTCACAACTCCTTGGGGCACCTTCTATTATCAGGTGATGCCATTTGGCCTTAAGAATGCGGGAGCAACTTATTAGTGGCCCATGACCATAATATTTCATGATATGATTCGTGACATCATGGAAGACTACGTAAACGACATCCTGGGAAATTCCAAAACAAGAGAGGATCATCCTATCATTTTGTGGCGTATCTTTGAATGCCTATGTGAATACAAAGTCAAATTGAATCCAAAGAAATGTGTCTTCGGTGTGTTATCCGGGAAACTATTGGGCTTCATTGTGTCGAGACAAGGTATTGAGGTAGATCTTGCTAAAGTGTCTGCCATCACTGAAATGCCTCCACCTGAGAATATCAAGCAACTATGTAGCTTGCAAGGGAAAATTCAAGCCATTCGCCGCTTCATCTCCCATCTTGCAGATAAATGTCACTCATTCACCCATTTGCTTAAAAATGACGTCACTTTCCTTTGGGGACCCGAGCAATAGCAAGCCTTTGCTTTGCTTAAACAATACCTAGCTAATCCACCTGTCCTCATGCATCCTACTCCAGGAGAACCACTCTTGCTCTATATTTCCACTACGTAATACGCTATTGGTGCGTTGCTCGCACAATATGACCTTAGCCATAAAGAGAAAGTGGTGTACTATCTGATTCACACCCTCATCACCTATGAACTTAATTATCCTTAGATTGAAAAGGCTTACTTGGCTGTCATTTTTACCTTTCAAAATATTTGCCATTACCTGCTAAATACTAAGACCAAGCTCATATCCAAGGTCAACCCACTCAAGTATTTGTTGTCCAAACCCACCCTCACAGGTAGAATGGCTAATTGGATCATTCTACTTAGTGAGTTTGATATAGAATTTGTCCATCAAAAATCAGTTAAAGGACAAGTACTTGCCGACCAGCTAGCGGAAGCACCTTTGCAAAGCACAAAACCTTTGAGTCTGGATTTACCAGATGCATCTTTGCTCTACATTGAAGAATATGTCGTATGGCAGATACATTTTGATGAATCTTTTACTTTCATGGTTGGTGCGGGAGTGGTCCTTATTACTCCTTTGGATGATCCTATCTTTGCGGGATTTCACTTTGGCCTTCCCTTGCACGAACAACATTATGGAATATGAAGCACTCATTGTAGGGATGAAGCTAGCCATCAAGTGGAATATTCAACATGTTAAGGTTGTAGGTGATTCGCAGCTAATCATCAAACAAGTTAATGATGAGTATAAAGTTAAGGATGATAAGCTCATACCTTACAAAAAGTTAGTGGAAACTCTAAAAGAATATTTTGTGCGCATCACCTTTGAGCAGATACAAGAGCACTGAGAATAGATCGAGAAGATGCCATGGCAATGGTGGGATCTATGCTTCGTATTCCACCAGGGAACAATGATATGCCAATATTTGTAGAAAATTTACACCAGCCCGCGTATGACATGCAGAATCTTACCTGGCTTGTGAGGTTGTTGGTCCCCATTCCTCATGGTATGAACCCATCTTCACCTATCTTAAGGACAATACTTTCCCTCCCAATATCTCCCATTCTGAAAAGAAAATCTTGATTCACCAGATAGCCCATTACACCCTTTTAGGAGGTACACTTTATCATCATGGCTATGATGGGAATCTGTTATGTTGTCTGGATGTGACGGAGTCAATCCAGACAATTAAAGAAGTACACGAAGGAGTATGCGGAGCACATACAAATGGAATGGTCTTGGGTAAGAAACTGTTAAGAGTAGGTTACTATTCGCCCACCATGGAAACTGATTGTTGTAATTATATTATAAAATGTGTGCTTTGCCAAAAGTATGGAAATTTCATCCATGCTCCATCACAACCATTGCAACCAATCACTACTCCATGGCCATTCTCTAAATGGGGACTTGATTTAATAGGGAAGCTTACTCCTACCTCATCTGATGGTCATACACATATCATCACAGCTACAAAATACTTTACAAAATGGGTGGAGGCTATCCCTTTAACCTATGTCATAGGAGCACAAATTTCTAAATTCATCATGAATCACATTATTTTCCGATATGGTATCCCTGCAGCCATTGTCACAGATAATGGGAAGTCATTTAAGAAAAAAACTATGAAAGGTCTTTGCCAACGGTTCCAAATTAGATTAAAATGGTCCACGCCATATTACCCTTAGGGTAATGGACAAGATGAGGCAACAAACAAGACTTTGGTAAGGATAATGGAAAAGATGGTTAGCAAAACCGGTCGAAACTGGCACCTACAAATCCACCCAGCCCTCTGGGCCTACCGAACATAAATTCACACTCCTACGGGTGCGATGCCATATTCCCTAATGTTCGGGACATAATCTATCATCCCTTTAGAGATTGAAATCCCATCCTTGGAAATTTATCTACGGAATTTGTTTGGATAAGGATGAAGATTATCGAGTGGCAAGATTGGCTGAGTTAGAGCTCCTAGATGAGAGGTGCATTCGCGCTCTTAATCACTTGAAGGTATTTCAACACAAAATCTCCCGTAACTACAACAAGAGAATCATCCCTCGCCAGTTTGAGGTAGGTGATTTAGTTATGAAGGAGAACCAGTTCAACACTAGAGCATATTGAGAAAAGAAAGGGAAGTTCGAACCACACTGGTTAGGACCCTATGTCATAGTTGCCAAGTATGGCACAGGGGCATACAAGTTGGCTCACCCCAAAGGTGATGAGCTCTGGGAGCCCATGAATGGGATGCATCTTAAGAGGTTTTATGCCTAAACATGGCACAAGAAAATCATAAAAATCAGAAAAAATAAAAAAATACAAAAACATCAAAAATAAATAAATAATCAGAAAAAGAAAAAGAGAAAACATGTCATCCATTAGTGAAAACCACCCAATTGTGGCACTTTGGACAAGTCCTTGGGTGAAAACCGGTTTCGGTGCCTCGGGAGGATTCGTTTTTCACAAGCATTATGTATTAGAAGGGTAGTTGTCTTTAGCCTGGACTTGGTTCTGCATTCGAGTTTCCTTGTGTACACCATTCTATCCAGCCTTGATCCGGCTTTTCCTTCTTCTACTCATCTGTGAGGGATGTGGTCTTTCGTTATTTCCCATCTTATGCTAGGGGTAACTCAATGAGTTCACCTTCTTGTTCATTAGTGTGTGGCTTCTGCCCTTGTATATTCCCCACCTAACACTGGGGGCATCCATGCTTTCTTTGTTACCTGCACATAGCTTTGGAAAACTGTTAAAACCACAAAAACAATATAAAATTCTTTCGAGAAAAACAAAAAAATAATATAAAATTGTTTTGAGAAAAACACAAAAATAATATAAAATTGTTTCGAGAAAAATACAAAAAAATAGAAAATTGCTTCGAAAAACACAAAAACAATAGAACTTTGTTTCAAGAAAACACAAAAACAATGGAACATTGTTTCAAGAAAACACAAAAACAATAGAAAATTGTTTCACAAAACACCAAAACAATATAAAATTGTTTCATAAAAACCTAAACAATAGAAAATCAGTTTATGAAAACATATCTTACAAAAATATTTACTTGCATTGTCTTGCTTTCTTGCTTTGCTTGTTGCTTGTATAGTGTTTTGTGTGCTTTCTTTTGAGTTGTTTGTTACTTGGGTGTACTTTTTCATAGTTTATCTTTTCTTCCTTAGAATAGATTCATTCTTGCTTGTGCATATTGTAGTGGATTTCGACATGCTAGTGTGTTAATTCTTTCTTTCTTTCTTAATGCATTTGGTTGTGTTTTGTTACTTGTTAATAAGGCATGGTGATTCATGGTGTATTACATTGATTCCTGGTGTTATTTGTAGCATTTGGCTATGTTTCTTACATGTGCTCTATTTTGTTATCATTCACATCACATTACCATCACTATCATCACATCTAGCATCATCTATACATCATATATAAACAAAAATGCTAAGTTTTACATCATGCATGTATACTAAGCTAATCATCACATATCATATCATCAATGGGGGTAAGAGGGGTTACACATAATCAAAAATATAACCCCCCCACACCAATATCATCATATCATCCCGTCCATAGACATCAAAATAACACTTGAAAACAACATTTAATATTGTCTATAGATCTATCGTCTACAATCTACAACACGCCTCAAATGATCACATGGGATCACCATCTCTCCTGAGTGTCAGAGCCTCACGGTAATTTTTCTAAACTAAGCGGTTAAAATGAACTGATTGTGAAGTTTTTACCCCCCCTAGGGGGTATATTAGCCTGTTTTTCACTGATCGGACGGCCAGGACACCCGTTTCGCTCACCGTTTTCTCCTCTGTTCGCTATGGAATAATTATTTTTAATTAAATAATTATTTTTATCTTATTTTTCACTGTATTGGGGAATTTTTTGTCCAATACCCCTTTCTTCTCCCCAAGACAATTTTATTGCTCCCTGGTGATTTTTATTCTTCTTCACACCCTCGTAAATAATTATTTTTAAAATAATTATTTTTTCTTCATTTTTCCACTAAACAAGGACATTATTTGTCGTTTGTTTCTCTTTCCTTCCACCTAGGGCACTTTCTGTTGCCCTAGGTGGAAGAAAAGAGAAACATATAGCAAAGAGACTAAGAGCTTGCACCTTTGATTAGCCCAACTTTGATTAGCCCCCATTCCTAGGTTCTTGGAACATTAAGGATAACTATTTTGATAGCCATGAGCTTACTTAGGTCCATTCATTTATTTGTTGTTAGAGAATAGAGGAGTTTAGATATTTAGCATTATTAGTTTCAAAGTTTGATCTCTTGAGCCCGATAACAAAATATTTATCTGTTGCTCAAGCATTTGCATTGGGTTATTTATGAATGTTCATCTAACCCTTGTTTAATTCTTATCATGATGGTGTTTATGCTTTGTTTTAGCTAAATTGTAGAACTATTTTAGGTGGTAGTTCTTGCTTCATTTGATTTATCATTAAGCAAAGTATACATGCACACATTTGGCACACCCGATGGGACTTGAACTGGGTATTCTACCCCGTCATCGAGGGATATCTTCGGCTCTGCTGGCTAAACTGTAATTACGCCCAAGAAATTTAAATACTTAAAATACGCTAATTATCCCCTTTCTTGCAAATCAACGACATATCGTCAAAAGCACTCATTTTCCCTCATATCATCATTAATTAATTACACTAAGCTAATTAATTAAGTTTCCTATCCAACAAATACCCTAATTAACGACCTTCCGTTAATAAATCACCCCTTCTACCTAGACTAATTAATTATTATTAATTAATTAGCTTTCCCTTCCATTTAACCAATAAATCAATATTTAATTGATTTAATCCCCTTTAACAGCCTAAATCGTACTAATATTCTTCTAATTATCTTCTATAAGCTTACATCTACCTATTAGTTAATCACCTTTGATTAATTAAAACACCCCCCAACTCCCATGACTTGCTAAACATGTATTAAACTCTTCTAAAGTAAGGTTACCTTTAATAAAGCAACCTTATCCATTCCTAATCATGTTTTACCTTTATCCCACATTCATGAGAATGTGTTGAATCCTTTATCCTTTGGGATATATAAAGAGCCCGCCACCTACCTTTTTACTTACACGTAAACTCCTTAGCGAGTAAATGCAAAGAATATAGCAAAGAGACTAAGAGCTTGCACCTTGCCCTTTTGAGAGTTCATCATCTTGAAGAGTGAAGCCTCTTTCTTAAAGTGCTTGGGTCATATGGGAGGTGTCAAAAGGGTCTAGCCCAACTTTGATTAGCCCCCATTCCTAGGTTCTTGGAACATTAAGGACAACTATTTTGATAGCCATGGAGCTTACTTAGGTCCATTAGTTTATTTTTGTTAGAGAATAAAGGATTTTAGATATTTAGAAATGTTAGTTTCAAAGTTTGTATTTATGAAGGCTCATCTAACCCTTGTTTAATTCTTATCATGATGGTGTTTATGCTTTGTTTTAGCTAAATTGTAGAACTATTTTAGGTGGTAGTTCTTACTTAATTTTAGTTATCATTAAGCAAAGTATACATGCACACATTTGGTACGCCCGGTGGGAGTTACTCCATTGTCCTTTGCACTTAATTTCAAGTTTTTGTAGTTAAGTTTTATTTTTGGTTACTAACCCTCTTTTACACATGTTGATCTAACTTGTTTTTTTAACTTGTTTTGTTGAGTTTGCATGTGTTGGGTATTCCTTGTAGGTATGAAGGAGGTGAAGTGCTGTCAAAATTGGAATTGATGGGAAAATTTCAAGATTTCATCATGTTTTCATTTTTAGAGCTTACTTTTTCAACATTTTACATGCTAGTTTTTCAACTCTTGAGCATGTAGGTTAGTGTTTGATAGTGTTGAGTCTTCCATTTACATATGAATGTGGTGGGTTGCTGTCAAAATTTAATATTGGTGAGAAAATTTCAAGATTTCATCATGTTTTCATTTTTAGAGCTTACGTTTTCAACATTTTACATGCTAGTTTTGTCAATTTCTTAAAAAAATTCAATTCTTGAGCATGTAGGTTAGTGTTTGATAGTGATGAGTCTTTTATTTACATATTAATGTGGTGGGTTGCTGTAAAAATTTAATCTTGTGAGAAAATTTCAAGATTTCATCATGTTTTCATTTTTAGAGCTTATTTTTTCATTATTGTACATCTTAGTTTTGTCAATTTCTTGAAAATCTTAAATGCTTGAGCATGTATGTTAATGTTTGATAGCATTTATTCTTCTATTCATATATTAATGTGATGGTTTGTTTTCAAAATTAAATCTTGGTAGGAAAAATTTGCCCATTTTGCAGATTAAGGGACGTTTTATTCACATTTTTTGAGTGCATGTCAAGTGCATACCCTTGAGCATAAGAGCATATATGTAACCCATCTTCTGAAGGCCATAAATTTTTCTCCCGAACTTGAAATGACTCTATTTTTTTTCGTTGGAAAGGTATTGAAGTTAACTATGAAATGAAAATATAAATTTGGGATTTATACTTACGAAGTTGCAGGTTTTTCTATTATTTTAAAACTCGTCATTTTCTAACATGTCTAATGTTTTGATGAATCTTGTATTTCTATGCTTGCTCGATTTATACCAAAGCGTGTGTGTGCTCTTCTCTTGCACCTTTTGGTGATCTTGAGAATAAAAAAACTTTTATCTCTATTTTGTTAACATTGGGATTAAACTTAGAAACTTGATTATTCATTTTGCTTAAGGGAATGAACCTTTTACAAAGCATTTCTCAATGGTCCTTTGATTTGAAGTTTTCCATTTCTATATAGTTGGGATAAAGTTTGTGTATGCTATTCTCTTGCACCTTAGGGTGATATTGAGAATCAAAAGCAACTTTAGTCTTCATTTAATAACATTTGGTAAATTGGAAACTTCATCTTTCACTTTTGGTTTAAGGGAATGAACATTTATCAAGAATTTTGTATGGTGCATTGATTGAAAAGATTTGCTTTACTTTTTAGTTGGATTATTTGTTGTCTATGCTCTTCTCTTGCATCCTTGGATGATCTTGAGAATCAAAAGCAACTCTTAATCCTCTTTTAAATAATGTGATTTTCTTGGAGAACTACTAACGTTTGAGTGCAGAACCTAAGAATACTTGTCAAAGAAAGGAAGAACCAAAACAAAATCAAAAACTACTAATACAGTTGTTATACAGGTTGCCAAAAGGTGTTCAAGAAAACCACACTTAATTAAACAAGATAAAAAGAACAACATATTCAAAACATTGTATTGCAAGTTTCGGAAAAGGGTACATCCCTCTCCGCTCAACTGGAACATAACCCCTTTGGCATAATGCCTTAAGCTACAACAATGGGGGTGGTTCCAAGAACCCCAAAGTAGTCCACGCAAGAGGGAACCTTGTGGACAAAATGGGAAGTGCTCCGCACTACCTACTTGACTAGTGATTCCTTTGTGAGATAGAGTTATAGGTTGTCCATTGTGGCGACCCCAGTGATAGTACATGTAGATGCACTAGTTGCCTACTATTCTTGAAGGGGGTAAAGTAAAGCCGAGATACTCCCAAACTAGTCAGTGTGAATTTTTGGGTAAATCACGCTCGCTCGTGGCAACTTTGTAACACCTAGGGCAAGAGAACCACCTAGGAGAATATACTTTTCCCAGGAGCCCACTTTGACCATTTGAAAACAGTATTGAGTTGTGAACCTTCTTTTTGAGAAATGTATGATGTATTACTTTCACCTAGTTTTTACTTGCCTTAGGGCAAGGTGAAATTCTGCTAAAGTGAGGCTAGCATTTTTCATCATTTTTCTTGATTTATTTCCTTCATATTCTTTTGAAACTTTGATGATCAAAAGAGGTGTGATTACCTTTGTGTTTCCATTCAACTGTTTCTCTCACTTTTATGTCCATTTATGCCCATCCATGTTTGTGGTGGGTTAGTTAAACGTCTAAAGTGAGTGGAGGCGTTTTCACGTCATTTGGTAGCCATTGTGATCTTGATACCCACGTCAAGATCGTCATTGTAGTTAGGCATGGTTCATCACTACGGACTTCCATAGAGGAGTTAGCTTGTTTGTCTTGTATCATTACAATTTCGATATTTACATCTTGTTTCTTGTAAACTCGACATAAATACCTATATTGTACGGTTACGTTGCACACATTCTTAACTATTCCTAGCTATACTTTGATATTTTTTGATCTGGTTTTATTATTACCTCGATTTCAAAAGGTGTTAGGCACTACCATTTGTGCATGTTATATCAATAACACCTCGATATCAATACTTCACTTTCTTGCAAAGTGGGTTAACATATCTTGGTGATATTGTTGTGTCATTCACAAATTGTAATTGGCACTTTTCGAGATATAGGTCTTAATCAGACTTTAGCTTGCTCATCGTATATCTTGATTGGGAGATCACATTTAACTTAGTGTATTTACTTACGTCTTGTTCATTCCTTTGAACTTGGCATAAGTGGAGGCATCTTATTAATCATCTGGCACCGTAAATGACTTTGAAACGTAGTCTAGGAGGTACTTCATTTGATTAAGTTTTGGTACCAAAAGATTGTTTCATTGGTGACTTTATCACTCTATCACATTGGTATTCTCACACCGTTAATTTACTCTTAACACGTACATCTTGTGTTTTACTTAGGGGTAGTCATTGAATTTTGAATAAATCTACAACTTACCTTAGTGAAATTTCTCACGAAAACATGGCTCCCAAGATGCGTCTAGTGTTAAAGAAACAAACATATGAGGAGCAACAGCACAAGCACGGGAAACCTCTAACGAAAAAGGTCAAACCCATTTATTGGACATGATCTAGGACCACTATTTTCTATAGAAAAGGAAACAGAAGAAATGGTTGATCATAGTGGAAATGAATTAGAATCACCACTCAAAGACTTTGATTTTGACCCCACTCTACTAGATGAGTTTCTCCTTAGAAACAAAGATAGAGTGTTGGCATGGGTCGTGGAATTATGTGCCAAATTGCCCAGAGAATGAACCAATATTACCTAGAAATGAAACTACTAAGGAAGAACGCCCCCTTATCAATATGGAAGATATTTTAACAGGCGGGCATGCTTCCACTTCTTACGCAGAAAATGATAAAGTGGTAGGGCATAGAATACCCCTCATCAAAGTTCCACAAAGAAACAAGATAGAACATGAGACAAGGGAAGAACCTCCACAATACGAAGAGGAAGAACCTTTAGGCAGAAGAAGACACAAACCAAGTCACAATCCAACAACAACTCAGTAACCTAAGCCGACAACTAGCTTTGCTTACTTTCCAGGTACAGAAAGAAACAAACAAGAATGTTCAAAAGTCAAGGCCTAAGTTTAGGATCCATGAACTCCATCGAGAAAACCAAGGAGAAGAAGACACGGGGTATCATCGTGTACACGTACCCGCTTCTCCCACTAGAGAACAATTGCTCACACAAGAAGTGCAATCTATGAAAGCAACGCTTGTGAGCATACAAGAGAGCAATATAGGGAGTATTAGGAAATACCAATATGAAGAACTATGCCCCTATCCTTTTGATAAGACAATGACCCTTCAACCCTTTCCAAAGAAATTTGATATGCCAAAGTTCAACAAATACAAAGGAAAGGGAGACCCAAGGGATCATGTTAAATATTTCTAAATGGAATGTCAAGAGGTGTCTTATAGTGATAATTAACTCATCATACTTTTTCCTAAGAGTCTCGGAGGTCAAGCATTGGAATGGTTTACGCGCTTACCACGAGGATCAATTTTCACCTGGCCAGAATTGGTGAAAAGATTCATGCGTCATTTCTTGTATAACATAGAGAGTGACATCACCATGGCAGACTTGTGCGGCACAAAACAACGCCCAAATGAGACCTTCGCCAGCTTCCTCCAACGATGGAGAGGGATAACTAGTCGCTTCCCTTGCGCTTTCCCTGAGAAGCAGCTGGTCAGTATTTTCATCCCTAATCTCAACCTAGATATAGATTTCCACCTCCAAATGCATTGTGTCCGCACCTTTGAGGAGGTTATCGAGAAAGGGATTCAAATAGAAAAGGCTCTCATTGCCAAAGGCACCCTCAAAACCCAATCTAAAAAAACCAAAGTGTCAAAGCCACCGAAAAGGAAAAGATCTTTAACAAAAACAAAAATGTGGTGGGAGACGGAATCACTGATTCCAAACGTGTTCAAACGGTCCAAACCAGTCAACCTTTTAAACTAACCAAGGGCCCAATTCAACCACCACCAAAGTGATGAACATTCACCTCCCTCAATGAACCATTGTCCCTCATACTAAAACAATTGGATGCGGCCAACATGATGACCTATCCTTAAATGCAACCGTTTGATGACAACACTCCTAAACCTTCATGGTATAAGGAGCATGAATATTACTGAAGTGGATCACCTTAAAGGTCATAAAATAGACTAATGTTTGTGACTTCACCACTATATTCAAGACCTCATTGACAACGGGGAGATAGAGGTGGATAACCCTGGCCACATGCAAACACCTAACAAGAAAATGAGGATTTATAAAGAACCATTCCCCAAGCATGATAAGTCAGAAAAGACAAAGCCGGATCGGGGATAGTCATCCCAAACCTATAAAGCCACAAATTACTTATATACAAAAAGAGATAACAATCATTATGATTTTCTTATCGGATGTATTCACTCCCTGCTGATTGTGTCAATACCATCTAAATCAAGGGAAAGGAATGCGCTGCGGTAACAAGGCATGCCCACCTCATGATTCCAGAACCCTCTCTGTTGACCCCGCAAACTGATAAATATAACCTTTTAGAACAACTTGAGAGGACACTGCTAAGATCTCGATCTTAGATTTTCTCAAGATATCCAATGTGCATAAGGACATTTTGTATCAAACTCTTCACGGGTCAGGAGTGCCTTTAGAAGTTGATCCTATGTACCTTCAAGCCACGGTGGCAAATATTGCATCAAGTGAAAGATCATGGTAGTTGTCACCCACATCGAGGTAGGGGAAAATCAAATGGGTGCTTGTGGACAACGGATCGGGATTGAACATCTGCACACTTAAGCTGGTCAAACAATTGGGACATACGGAGGAAGATCTTGAGTCCCATATTATTACTATCACCGCATACAATAACGCGGAAAGAGAGTCAGCAAGCACCATTACGCTACCCATGGAGGTGGGCCCCACTTGCCATCAAACAAATTTTCACGTCCTAGACTTGGAACTTCCATATAATATGCTTCTAGGCTGACCATGGATTCATGCCATGCAGGCCATGCCATCAAAATTTCATCAATGCATCAAGCTGAAGCATGAGGGACATACGGTTACAATACCAAGAGGTTCAAATCCCTTTGCTCATTGTAGAGCTCATAATAGCTTTACACAACAGGTACATATGCATGTCCCTCCACGATATAGTTGTCCCTCTTAATCGAGGCCATGGAATCTTGAGTAGATTCAAATTCTCTTAATTCTTATGCTCATGGGGCATCCACTTCCACATTGCCATTTGATTCATGGGAGATGAAAATTATGGAATATGGCTGTGGGGAGTATAATGTACAACAAGCACTCTTGGTTTCTGACCTCTCCTTGTCGCCCAAGACTAGAGGTTAACCCAACTACCACTTCAGAGACCTAGAGAGGAACACACTATTGGGTCATTCCTACTTGGAGGCTTGTTAGCTAAGGAAAAATTACTTGATCCACCTACTACTTGGGTCCCTAAGGACACTCAACCATCTTGTTATCAAACCCCAGAATATGAAAAATCTAGTAGAATGATGTACTCCATGGGCTACAAAGGCCTAGGATGTGGGAGGAATGAACAAGGACAAAGAGAACCAGTCCCTCTTCCACATTTCAAAATAGAAAGATATGGCATTGGGATTCACCCTTATGGAGCACACCCCAATGATCAAGATGCGACTTGTTCTGAGCATGAGGATAGCTTCGAGTACCTAGACAGCGATATGGATTCCCATTGTAGCCTATATGAGGATCTGGCCTCCACGAACCTTTTCATGAACAATGTTGTCCTGACCATAACCCCCACCGAACCGACCCTTGACCTTGTGTACCCTTCCCTTATTGAATGGGACCAACAACGTCACATGCCACTAGATTTATTCGAGAATGACGAGGCTATTGTAGATTTCATGGGCATAAGGGATACAATTCCCATTGGAGATCACAAGAAGGGTTTCTTTATCGACTTAGACACCTGTGCCTACTTCGGCGAGGAGGCTGAACTTCGTGGTCAGCAAAATTTAAAGAAAAGTGAGGGCAAGAGTTCTAAAGAAAAGCCCTGAGCAAAAATCAAAGGCCAAGTCACGGTGAAAACCTCTTTGAGGCACTGGCTAACAAATAAATAAGAAAATCAAAGGACAAACAAAGTGACCATGCCAAGAATGAAAATATCGTAGAGACATCCTTGGATGAAGATCTCAACCTACCTCCCGATCCTACATGTATGGAGGATTTATCAAAATTGTTAGTTGAAGAAACCATTGATGTCAATATTGGTACCAAAGAAGATCCCAAGATAGTAAAATTGGGAGCATCACTCTCGGCTAGAGAACAAAAGATGTTCACTATGCTACTGTGAGAGTTTATTGATGTGTTCGCATGGTCTTACAAAGACATGCCCGGCTTAGATCCAACTTTAGTCGTGCACAACCTGGTTATGCATGTAGACACTAAGCCTATCAAACATAAGCTCTGAAAGATGCACCCAAGAGTGGCCTTATTAGTTAAAGAAGAGTTGGAAAGGTTACTTGCGCAGAGGATTCATCAGGCCAATTGATTATTCTGAATGGATATCAAACATTGTTCCTATCCAGAAGAAACCTATTGGTATCCGAATCTACATAGATTTTAGGGACATCAATAAAGCTTGCCCTAAAGATGAATTTCCATTTCCCAACATTGACATGATTGTTGACTCAACCGCAGGGTATGAAATGCTATCACTCATGGATGGCTTTTCGAGTTATAATCAAATTAATATTGCTAAAGAAGACCAACACAAAACAAATTTCACAACTCCTTGGGGTAACCACATTATCGGTGATGCCATTTGGCCTTAAGAATGTGGGAGCAACTTATCAGTGGGCCATGACAGTAATATTTCATGATATGATTCATGACATCATGGAAGACTACGTAGACAACATCCTGGGAAAGTCCAAAACAAGAGAGGATCATCCTATCATTTTGCGGCATATCTTTGAACGCCTGCGCATGAATACAAAGTCAGATTGAATCCAAAGAAATGTGTCTTCGGTGTGTTATCCAGAAACTATTGGGCTTCATTGTGTCGAGATGAGGTATTGAGGTAGATCCCGCTAAAGTGTCTGCCATCACTGAAATGCCTCCACCTGAGAATATCAAGCAACTGCGCATAGCTTACAAGGGAAAATTCAAGCCATTCACCACTTTATCTCCCAGCTTGCAGATAAATGTCACTCATTCACCCATTTGCTTAAAAAGGACATCGCTTTCCTTTGGGGACCCGAGCAACAACAAGCCTTTGCTTTGCTTAAACAATACCTGGCTAATCCACCTGTCCTCATGCCTCCTACTCTAGGAGAACCACTTTTGCTCTATATTTCCGCTACGCAATACGCTATTGGTGTGCTGCTCACCCAATATGACCTTAGCCATAAAGAGAAAGTGGTGTACTATCTGAGTCACACCCTCATCACCTATGAACTTAATTATCCTTAGATTGAAAAGGCTTGCTTGGCCGTCATTTTTACCTTTCAGAAACTTTGCCATTACCTGCTAAATACTAAGACCAAGCTCATATCCAAGGTCAACCCACTCAAGTATTTGTTGTCCAAACCCACCCTCATAGGTAGAATGGCTAATTGGATCATTCTACTCAGTGAGTTTGATATAGAATTTGTCCATCAAAAATCAGTTAAAGGACAAGTACTTGCCGACCAGCTAGCGGAAGCACCTTTGCAAAGCACAAAACCTTTGAGTCTGGATCTACTAGATGCATCTTTGCTCTACATTGAAGAATATGTCGTATGGCATATACATTTTGATGAATCTTTTACATTTCATGGTTTAGGTGCGGGAGTGGTCCTTATTACTCCTTTGGATGATCCTATCTTTGCAGGATTTCCACTTGGCCGAAAAAAATTGTGGAATATGAAGCACTCATTGTAGGGATGAAGCTAGCCATCAAGTGGAATATTCAACATGTTAAGGTTGTAGGTGATTCGCAGCTAATCATCAAACAGGTTAATGATGAGTATAAAGTTAAGGATGATAAGCTCATACCTTACAAAAAGTTAGTGGAAACTCTAAAGGAGTATTTTGTGCGCATCACCTTTGAGCAGATTCCAAGAGCACATAACAGATCGGTGGATGCCATGGCAATGGTGGGATCTATGCTTCGTATTCCACCAGGGAACAATGATATGCCATTCTTTGTAGAAAATCTACGCCAACTGCGTATGAAATGCTGGAATCTTTCTTGGCTTGTGAGGTTGTTGGTCCCCATTCCTCATGGTATGAACCCAGCTTCACCTATCTTAAGGACAATACTTTCCCTCCCAATATCTCCCATTCTGAAAAGCAAAGCCTGATTCGCCAGATAGCCCGTTACACCCGTTTAGGAGGTACACTTTATCATCGTGGCTATGATGGGAATCTGTTACGTTGTCTAGATGTGATGGAGTCAATCTAGGAAATTAAAGAAGTACACGAAGGAGTATGCGGAGCACATACAAATGGAATGGTCTTGGCTAAGAAACTGTTAAGAGTAGGTTACTATTGGCCCACCATGGAAACTGATTGTTGTAATTATGTTAGAAAATGTGTGCTTTTCCAAAAGTATGGAAATTTCAACCTTGCTCCATCGCAACCATTGCAACCAATCACTACCCCATGGCCATTCTCTAAATGGGGACTTGATCTAATAGGGAAGCTTACTCCTACCTCATCTGATGGTCATACACATATCATCATAGCTACAGAATACTTTACAAAATGGGTGGAGGCTATCCCTTTAACCTATGTCATAGGAGCATAGATTTCTAAATTCATCATGAATCACATTATTTTTCGATATGGTATCCTTGCAGCCATTTTCACAGATAATGGGAAGTCATTTAAGAACAAAACTGTGAAAGGTCTTTGCCAATGGTTCCAAATTAGATTAAAATGGTCCACGCCATATTACCCTCAGGGTAATGGACAAGCTAAGGCAATAAACAAGACTTTGGTAAGGATAATGGAGAAGATGGTTAGCAAAACCGGTCGAAACTGGCACCTACAAATCCACCTAGCCCTCTGGGCCTACCGAACATCAATTCGCACTCCTATGGGTGTGACACCATATTCCCTAGTGTTCAGGATAGAATCTATCATCCCTTTAAATATTGAACTCCCATCCTTGTGAATTTCTTTTTGGGACTGTTTGGATAAGGATGAATATTATCGAGTGGCAAGATTAGACTGAGTTAGAGCTCCTAGATAAGAGGTGCATTCACGCTCTTAATCACCTGAAGGTATATCAACATAGAATCTCCCACAACTACAACAAGAGAATCATCCCTCACCAGTTTGAGGTGGGTGATTTAGTTATAAAGGAGAACCAGTTCAACAACAGAGCAGAGTGAGAAAAGAAAGGGAAGTTTAAACCACACTGGTTAGGACCCTATGTCATAGTTGTCAAGTATGGCATAGGGGAATACAAGTTGACTCACCCCAATGGTGATGAGCTCGGGAGCTCATGAATGCCATGCATCTTAAGAGCTTTTATGCCTAAACATGACACAAGAAAGTCATAAAAATCACAAAAAAAATCAAAAAATACAAAAACATCAAAAATAAATAAATAAATAAATAATCAGAAAAAGAAAAAGAGAAAACAGGTCGTCCACTAGTGAAAACCACACAATTGTAGCACTTTGGACAAGTCCTTGGGCGAAAACCAGTTTCCGGCACCTCGGGATGATTTGTTGTTCACAAGCATTCTCGTATTAGAAGGGTAGTTGTCTTTAGCTTTGGACTGGTTTTGCCTTGAGTTTCCTTGTGCACACCATTCTGTCCAGCCTTGATCCAGCTTTGCCTTCTTCTATTCATCCGTGAGGGATGTGGTCTTTTGTTATTTCCCATCTTATGCTAGGGGCAACTCAATGAGTTCACCTTCTTGTTCATTAGCACGTGGCTTCTGCCATTGTATATTCCCCACCTAACGATAGGGGCATCCATGCTTTCTTTGTTACCTGCACATAGCTTTGGAAAACTGTTAAAACCACAAAAACAATATAAAATTGTTTGAGAAAAACACAAAAATAATATAAAATTGTTTCAAGAAAAACATAAAAATAATATAAAATTGTTTTGATAAAAACATAAAAATAATATCAAATTGTTTGAGAAAAACATAAAAATAATATAAAATTGTTTTGATAAAAACATAAAAATAATATAAAATTGTTTCATAAAAACCTAAACAATAGAAAATCAGTTTATGAAAACATATCTTACAAAAACATTTACTTGCATTGTCTTGTTTTCTTGCTTTGCTTGTTGCTTGTATAGTGTTTTGCGTGCTCGCTTTTGAGTTGTTTGTTACTTGGGTGTACTTTTTCATAGTTTATCTTTTCTTCCTTAGAATAGATTCATTCTTGCTTGTGCATATTGTAGTGGATTTCAACATGCTAGTGTGTTAATTCTTTCTTTCTTTCTTAATGCATTTGGTTGTGTTTTGTTACTTGTTAATAAGGCATGGTGATTCATGGTGTATTGCATTGATTCCTGGTGTTCTTTGTAGCATTTGGCTATGTTTCTTGCATGTGCTCTATTTTTTATCATTCACATCACATTACCATCACTATCATCACATCTAGCATCATCTATACATCATATATAAACAAAAATGCTAAGTTTTACATCATGCATGTATACTAAGCTAATCATCACATATCATATCATCAATGGGGGCAAGAGGGGTTGCGCATAATCAAAAATCTATCCCCCGCACCAATATCATCATATCATCCCATCCATAGACATCAAAATAACACTTGAAAACAACATTTGATATTGTCTATAGATCTATCATCTACAATCTACAGCACGCCTCAAACAATCACGTGCGATCACCATCTCTCCTGAGTGTCAGAGCCTCACGGTAAGTTTTCTAAACTAAGCGGTTAAAATGAACTGATTGTGATGTTTTTACCCCCCTTGGGGGGTATATTAGCTTGTTTTTCATCGATCAGATGGCCGGGACACCTGTTTAGCTCACCGTTTTCTCCTCTGTTCGTTGTGGAATAATTATTTTTAATTAAATAATTATTTTTCTCTTATTTTTCACCGTATTGGGGAATTTTTGTCCAATACCCCTTTCTTCTCCCCCGGACAATTTTATTGCTCCCTGGTGATTTTTATTCTTCTTCACACCCTCATAAATAATTATTTTTTCTTCATTTTTCCACTAAACAAGGACATTATTTGTCGTTTTTTTCTCTTTTCTTCCACCTAGGGCACTTTCTGTTGCCCCTAGGCCCTTCGCTTTCTTCTTCTACTTTTCACCATGGTTTGGAAAGCAAAAACAACACAAACAATATATATATATATCCCAAAAAAAGGCAAAATTTTTCAAAAAATTCCTAAAAAGTAAAACACCCTACAAAATGGTAACTTTCTTCTTACGGCTTAAACTTGTGTCTTTCGCGCATGGTATTTTCTCCATATCCTGTTGGTTTGTCTCACATATTCCCGATTAATAAAACTCGTAGATCACCGGATTCACAACCATTCACAACAACTAGCACTTGTTTCTTCGTACTGGGGCACTTTTGGTTGCCAAATCTTTGTTTCGTTGTGCACAAACGCTTTTCATGGACCCCGTGTTTATTTTCATTTCCCTTTGCATGTATCCTTGCTTGTAGCATCATTTTTAACCCTTGTCGTCAATCATGAACTTGTGGATCTCTTCAGCACTGATAACAAAACATTTGTACAACTGTCTTGACCATTGTTGGGTTGGATATGTGCATTCGTACTTATTTTCCCTGTTATACGAGCTTGTTTCCTTCTCATATTACATTACATTATTGTATGTTGCATGGAGTTGGTACTTTCAGCAATGCACAATTGTTCGTAGTAGTATGGCTTTTCATGTCATTCTACCTTTGTCGTATGCTTATATTTTTCATAAGGACCGATGATGTAGTTCCTATGGCAATATGATGACATCAAATTTGTTCCAAACAAATAAGCGGCTAGATATTAAGCTCTTCTCTCCCCTCATCCATATTTATTCTACACCACTTCCCTTTCACCCCTAATTCTCCCTCTCCTCGGGGCATCCTACCTCGTCCCCATTCTTCTACCTACTTCTCATCTTTTTCGATCGTCGATCGGCTTCCTTCATCACCCCATCGACACTCGAGGGGGCTTCTCTCCCTCCTAATAATTTTTGTTCTATTCCTTCAAAATCTCTTCTGTCTACTATCTTTGAAGTGGCATCACTTACGCCACCCCAAAGAGGGGCAAATGTAGACACCTATAATTACGCCCAAGTAATTTAAATACTTAAATTGCGCTAATTATCCCCTTTCTCGCAAATCAACGATATATCGTCAAAAGCACTCATTTTCCCTCATATCATCATTAATTAATTACACTAAGCTAATTAATTAAGTTTCCTATCCAACAAATACCCTAATTAACGACCTTCCGTTAATAAATCACCCCTTCTACCTAGACTAATTAATTAGCTTTCCCTTCCATTTAACCAATAAATCAATATTTAATTGATTTAATCCCCTTTAATAGCCTAAATCGTACTAATATTCCTCTAATTATCTTCTATAAGCTTACATCTACCTATTAGTTAATCACCTTTGATTAATTAAAACACCCCCCAACTCCCATGACTTGCTAAACATGTATTAAACTCTTCTAAAGTAAGGTTACCTTTAATAAAGCAACCTTATCCATTCCTAATCATGTTTTACCTTTATCCCACATTCATGAGAATGTGTTGAATCCTTTATCCTTTGGGCTATATAAAGAGCCCTCCACCTACCTTTTTACTTACACCTAAACTCCTTAGAGAGCAAATGCAAAGCATATAGCAAAGAGACTAAGAGCTTGCACCTTGCCCTTTTGAGAGTTCATCATCTTGAAGAGTTAAGCCTCTTTCTTAAAGTGCTTGGGTCATATGGGAGGTGTCAAAAGGGTCTTGTAGCCCAACTTTGATTAGCCTCCATTCCTAGGTTCTTGGAACATTAAGGAAAACTATTTTGTGACCATGGAGCTTAGTTAGGTCCATTCATTTATTTGTTGTTAGAGAATAGAGGAGTTTAGATATTTAGCATTGTTAGGTTCAAAGTTTGTATTTATGAATGCTCACCTAACCCTTGTTTAATTCTTATCATGATGGTGTTTATGCTTTGTTTTAGCTAAATTATAGAACTATTTTAGGTGTAACGACCTACTTGACTAGGGTGATTCCTTTGTAAATACTTAAATTGCGCTAATTATCCCCTTTCTTGCAAATCAATGACATATCGTCAAAAGAAATCATTTTCCCTCATATCATCATTAATTAATTACACTAAGCTAATTAATTAAGTTTCTATCTAACAAAGTATACATGCACATATTTCAGCATACTGTGGGACTTGAACCTAGGTATTTTATCATCTACAATCTACAGCACACCTCAAACAATCACGTGTGATCACCATCTCTCCTGAGTGTCAGAGCCTCACGGTAAGTTTTCTAAACTAAGTGGTTAAAATGAACTGATTGTGATGTTTTTAACCCCCCTGGGGGGTATATTAGCCTATTTTTCTATGATCGGACGGCCAGGACACCCGTTTCGCTCACCGTTTTCTCCTCTGTTCGCTGTGGAATAATTATTTTTAATTAAATAATTATTTTTAATTAAATAATTATTTTTATCTTATTTTTCACTATATTGTGGCATTTTTTGTCCAATACCCCTTTCTTCTCCCCCGGACAATTTTATTGCTCCCTGGAGATTTTTATTCTTCTTCACACCCTCGTAAATAATTATTTTTCAAATAATTATTTTTTCTTCATTTTTCCACTAAACAAGGACATTATTTGTCGTTTGTTTCTCTTTTCTTCCACCTAAGGAACTTTCTTTGCCCCTATGCCCTTTGCTTTCTTCTTCTACTTTCTTCTACTATTCACCATGGTTTGGAAAGCAAAAAATATATATATATATATATATATATATATATATATATAATCCAAAAAGAAAAAAGGCAAAATTTTTCAAAAAAATTCCTAAAAAGTAAAACACCCTACAAAATGGTAACTTGCTTATTACGGCTGAAACTTGTGTCTTGTGCATGGTATTTTCTCCATATCCTATTGGTTTGTCTCACATATTCCCTGATTAATATGACTCACGGATCACCGGATTCACAACCATTCACAACATCTAGCTTCTTGCTTTATCGTACTCTGGGGCATTTTTGGTTGCCTATTCTTGTTTAGTTGCGACAAACGTTTTTCATGGACCCCATGTCCATTTTCATTTCCCCTTACATGTATCCTTTGTTGGGGAATCATTTTTAACCCTTTTAAATCAATCAAAACTTTTGTATCTCTTCAAAGACTTGATAACAAAACATTTGTACAAGCTGTCTTGACCGTTGTTGGGTTGGATATGTGCATTTGTACTTGTTTTTCTGTTATATCAGCTTGTTTCCTTCTCATATTGCATTGCATTATTTTATGTTGCATTGATTTGGTACTTTCAACTATGGAAAATTGTTCGTAGTATGGCTTTTCATGTCATTCTACCTTTGTCGTATGCTTATATATTTTTCATAAGGACCGATGATGTAGTTCTATGACAATATGATGACATTAAATTTGTTCCAAACAAATAAGCGGCTAGAGGTTAAGATCTTCTCTCCCCTCATCCATATTTCTTCTACACAACTTCCCTTTCACCCCTAATTCTCCCTCTCCTCGGGGCATCCTGCCTTGTCCCCATTCTTCTACCTACTTCTCATATTTTTCGATCGTTGATCGGCTTCCTTCATCACCCCATCGACACTCAAGGGGGCATCTCTCCCTCCTACTAATTTTTCTTCTATCCCTTCAAAATCTCTTCTGTCTACTATCTTTGAAGTGGCATCACTTACGCCACCCCAAAGAGGGGCAAATGTAGACACCTATAATTACACCCAAGTAATTTAAATACTTAAATTGCGCTAATTATCCCCTTTCTCGCAAATCAACGACATATCGTCAAAAGCACTCATTTTCCCTCATATCATCATTAATTAATTACACTAAGCTAATTAATTAAGTTTCCTATCCAAAAAATACCCTAATTAATGACCTTCCGTTAATAAATCACCCCTTCTACCTAGACTAATTAATTATTATTAATTAATTAGCTTTCCCTTCCATTTAACCAATAAATCAATATTTAATTGATTTAATCCCCTTTAATAGCCTAAATCATACTAATATTCCTCTAATTATCTTCTATAAGCTTACATCTACCTATTAGTTAATCACCTTTGATTAATTAAAACACCCCCAACTCCCATGACTTGCTAAACATGTATGAAACTCTTCTAAAGTAAGGTTACCTTTAATAAAAAAACCTTATCCATTCCTAATCATGTTTTACCTTTATCCCACATTCATGAGAATGTGTTGAATCCTTTAATCTTTGGGCTATATACTGAGCCTTCCACCTACCTTTTTCCTTACACCTAAAATCCTTAGAGGGAAATGCAAAGCATATAGCAAGAAATGCAGACTAAGAGCTTGCACCTTGCCCTTTTGAGAGTTCATCATCTTGAAGAGTTAAGCCTCTTTCTTAAAGTGCTTGGGTCATATGGGAGGTGTCAAAAGGGTCTTGTAGCCCAACTTTGATTAGCCCCCATTCCTAGGTTCTTGGAACATTTAGGTCAACTATTTTGATAGCCATGGAGCTTAGTTAGGTCCATTCATTTATTTGTTGTTAGAGAATAGAGGAGTTTAGATATTTAGCATTGTTAGGTTCAAAGTTTGTATTTATGAATGCTTATCTAACCCTTTTTAATTCTTATCATGATGGTGTTTATGCTTTGTTTTACCTAAATTATAGAACTATTTTAGGTGTAACGACCTACTTGACTAGGTTGATTCCTTTGTAAATACTTAAATTGCACTAATTATCCCCTTTCGCAAATCAATGACATATCATCAAAATAACTCATTTTCCCTCATATCATCATTAATTAATTACACTAAGCTAATTAATTAAGTTTCCTATCAACAAAGTATACATGCACACATTTGGCATGCCGGTGGGACTTGAACACTGGGTATTCTATCATCTACAATCTACAACACGCCTCAAACGATCACATGCGATCACCATCTCTCCTGAGTGTCAGAGCCTCATGGTAAGTTTTCTAAACTAAGCGGTTAAAATGAACTGATTGTGATGTTTTTACCCCCCCTGGGGGGTATATTAGCCTGTTTTTCACTGATCGGACGGCCAGGACACCCGTTTCGCTCACCGTTTTCTCCTCTGTTCGCTGTGGAATAATTATTTTTATCTTATTTTTCACTGTATTGGGGCATTTTTTGTCCAATACCCCTTTCTTCTCCCAGGACAATTTTATTGCTCCCTGGCGATTTTTATTCTTCTTCACACCCTCGTAAATAATTATTTTTCAAATAATTATTTTTCAAATAATTATTTTTTCTTCATTTTTCCACTAAACAAGGACATTATTTGTCGTTTGTTTCTCTTTTCTTCCACCTAGGGCACTTTCTGTTGCCCCTAGGCCCTTCGCTTTCTTCTTCTACTTTCTTCTACTATTCACCATGGTTTGGAAAGCAAAAACAACAAAAACAATATATATATATATCCAAAAAAAAGGCAAAATTTTTCAAAAAATTCCTAAAAAGTAAAACACCCTACAAAATGGTAACTTTCTTCTTACGGCTTAAACTTGTGTCTTGCACATGGTATTTTATCCATATCCTGTTTGTTTGTATCACATATTCCTTGATTAATATGACTCGCATGAGATCACCGGATTCACAACCATTCACAACAACTAGCTTCTTGCTTTATCTCGTACTCGGGGAACTTTTGGTTGCCTATTACTATTTCGTTGTGCACAAATGTTTTTCATGGACCTCGTTTCCATTTTCATTTCCCCTTGCATGTATCCTTGCTTGGAGCATCATTTTTAACCCTTGTAAATCGATAATGAACTTGTGGATCTCTTCAAGACCGATAACAAAACATTTGTACAATTTGTCTTGACCGTTGTTGGGTTGGATATGTGCATTCGTACTTATTTTCCCTATTATATGAGCTTGTTTCCTTCTCATATTACATTGCAATATTGTATGTTGCATGGAGTTGGTACTTTTTAAAGCAATGGACAATTGTTAGTAGTATGGCTTTTCATGTCATTCTACCTTTGTCGTATGTTTATATTTTTCATAAGGACCGATGATGTAGTTCCTATGGCAATATGATGACATCAAATTTTTTCCAAACAAATAAGTGGCTAGATTTTAAGATCTTCTCTCCCCTCATCCATATTTCTTCTACAAAACTTCCCTTTCACCCCTAATTCTCCCTCTCCTCGGGGCATCCTGCCTCGTCCCCATTCTTCTACCTACTTCTCATCTTTTTCGATCATCGATCGGCTTCCTTCATCACCCCATCGACACTCGAGGGGGCATCTCTCCCTCCTACTAATTTTTCTTCTATCCCTTCAAAATATCTTTCTCTACTATCTTTGAAGTGGCATCACTTACGCCACCCCAAAGAGGGGCAAATGTAGACACCTATAATTATGCCCAAGTAATTTAAATACTTAAATTGCGCTAATTATCCCCTTTCTCGCAAATCAACGACATATCATCAAAAGCACTCATTTTCCCTCATATCATCATTAATTAATTACACTAAGCTAATTAATTAAGTTTCCTATCTAACAAATACCTAATTAACAACCTTTCGTTAATAAATCACCCTTCTACCTAGACTAATTAATTATTATTAATTAATTAGCTTTCCCTTCCATTTAACCAATAAATCAATATTTAATTGATTTAATCCCTTTTAATAGCCTAAATCGTACTAATATTCCTCTAATTATCTTCTATAAGCTTACATCTACCTATTAGTTAATCACCTTTGATTAATTAAAACACCCCCAACTCCCATGACTTGCTAAACATGTATTAAACTCTTTTAAAGTAAGGTTACCTTTAATAAAGCAACCTTATCCATTCTTAATAATGTTTTACCTTTATCCCACATTCATGAGAATGTGTTGAATCCTTTATCCTTTGGGCTATATAAAGAGTCCTCCACCTACCTTTTTACTTACACCTAAACTCCTTAGAGAGTAAATGCAAAGCATATAGCAAAGAGACTAAGAGCTTGCACTTTGCCCTTTTGAGAGTTCATCATCTTGAAGAGTTAAGCCTCTTTATTAAAGTGCTTGGGTCATATGGGAGGTGTCAAAAGGGTCTTGTAGCCCAACTTTGATTAGCCCCCATTCATAGGTTCTTGGAACATTAAGGACAACTATTTTGATAGCCATGGAGCTTAGTTAGGTCCATTCATTTATTTGTTGTTAGAGAATAGAGGAGTTTAGATATTTAGCATTGTTAGTTTCAAAGTTTGTATTTATTAATGCTCATCTAACCCTTGTTTTATTCTTATCATGAAGGTGTTTATGCTTTGTTTTAGCTAAATTGTAGAACTATTTTAGGTGGTTGTTCTTGTTTCATTTGATTTAGCATTAAGCAAAGTATACATGCACACAGTTCCTCTCTAATCTAAGGCCATGGAATCCTGGATAGATTCAGATTCTCTCAGTTCTTGTGCCCATGGTGCATCTACTTCAACATATCCTTTTGATTCATGGGAGATGAAAATCCTTGAATATGGATGCAGAGAATATAATGTGTAGCAAGCCCTCTTTATTTTAGACGTCTCATTGTCACCCAAGACTAGAGGTTGACCCAACTATCACTTCAGAAGACCTAGAAATGAACACACTATTGGGTCATTCTTACCTGGAGGCTTGTTAGGCTGAGGAAAAATTTCTTGATCCACCTATAACTTGGGTCCTAGAGGATACTCAGCCATCCTGTTATCAAACCCCTAAATACAAGAAATCTAGTAAAATGATGTACTCCATGGGCTACAAGGGCCTAGGATGTGGAAGAAATGAACAAGGACAGAGAGAACCGGTGCCTCTTCTACATTTCAAAATAGAAATATACGGCATTGGGATTCACCCTTATGGAGCACACCCCAATGATCAAGATGCTACTTGTTCTAAACGTGAGGATAACTCTGATTATCTAGACAGTGATATAGATTCCCATTATAGCCATTATGACGACCTTTCCTTCAAAAACCTATTCATGAACAACGTTTTCCTAACCATAACCCCTACGGAACCAACCCTTGACCTTATTTACCCTACCCTTGTTGAATGGGACCAACAACGTCACATGTCACTAGATTTATTCGAGAATGACGAAGCTATCACAGAGTTCATGGGCATAAGGGATACAATTCCCATTGGAGACCATAAGAAGGGTTTCTTTATTGACTTGGATACCTGTGCCTACTTTGGTGAGGAGGTTGAGCTTCATGGTTAGAAAAACTTAAGAAAACACGAGGGCAAAATTTCTAATGTAAAGCCTCGAAAAAAATCAAAGTCCAAGTCACATAGTGAAAACCTCTTTGAGGCACTGACCGACAAACAAATAAAAAAATCAAAGGAAAAACAAAGTGACCATGCCAAGGATGAAAATCTCGTGGAGACATCCTTGGATGAAGATCTCAACCTTCCCCCAATCCTATGCATATGAAGGACTTTTCAAAATTACTAGTTGAGGAAACCATTGATTTTAACATTGGTATAGAAAATGACCCAAAAATAGTAAAATTGGGAGCATCACTCTTAGCTAGAGAAAAAAAGACATTCACTATTCTCTTGTGATATTTTATAGATGTGTTTGCATGGTCTTACAAAGACATGCCCGGCTTAGATCCAAATTTGGTCATACACAACCTAGTTATGCATGCGGACGATATGCCTATCAAATAGAAACTCTAAAATATGACCCAAGAGTGACCTTCTTGGTTAAACAAGATTTGGAAAGATTGTTTTGCGGCAGGATTCATCCTAATATTCTTAGGTGGAGGCATTTCAGTAATAGCGGGAACATTAGCATGCTCCTCCTCAATACCTCATCTTGATACAATGAAGCTCAATATTTTTCGATAGCAAATGAAGACACACTTCTTTGGATTCATCCTAACCTTGTAATCTTGTAGGTGCTCAAAGATACACTGTAAAATAATAGGGTGATCCTCTCTTGCTTTAGAATTTCTAAGGATGTCATCCACGTAGTCCTCTATGATATCATGAATCATATCATGAAAAATTCTTGTCAAATGTTACCCGCTAATAAGTAGCTCCTACATTTTTGAGGCCAAATGGCATCACTTGATAATAGAAGGTGCCCCAAGGAGTCATGAAATCTATTTTGTGCTGGTCTTCTTCAGCTATCTTGATTTGGTTGTATCTGAAAAGCCATTCATGAGAGATAGCATCCTACCTACCCTATTTGTTGAGTCAACAATCATGTTAACATTTGGTAGCAGAAAATGATCTTTATGGAAAGCCTTATTAATGCCTCTAAAATCCATGTAGGTTTAGATGTTGTGAGGATTTTTCTAAGACGGGAATAATGTTCGATATCCATTCGAGAATAATCAATAGGCAACCGTAGCTTATAGGGGAAAATTCAAGCCATTCACCGCTTCATCTCCTAGCTTATAGATAAGTTCCACTCATTCACCAACTTGCTTAAAAAGGATGTCACTTTCATCTGGGGACCTAAGCAACAACAAGTCTTTACTTTTCTTAAACAATACTTGGCTAATCCACCTATCCTCATGCCTCTAACTCCTGGAGAACCACTCTTGCTTTATATTTCTACTATGTAATTTGCTATTGGTGCGTTTCTCACCCAATACGACCTTGGTCATAAGGAAAAAGTTGTATATTATCTCATTCGCACCCACCCTCATCGCTTTATGATCTCAACTATCCTCAAAGTGAAAAAGTTTGCTTGGCTGTTGTTTTTACTTTTCAAAAACTTTGCCATTATCTATTGAATACCAAAACCAAGCTAATATCCAAAGTTGACCCACTCAAGTACTTGTTATCTAAACCAACCCTCATAGGTAGAATGGCTAATTGGATCATTCTACTAAGTGAGTTTGATATAGAATTTGTGCATCAGAAATTGGTTAAAGGACAAGTACTTGTTGACTAGCTAGCAAAAGCACCTTTGTAAGGCACCGAACCTTTAAATCTGGATCTGCTAGATGCCTCCTTGCTCTACATTGAAGAATTTTTCATATGGCAGATACATTTTGATGGGTCCTTTACATTTCATGGTTTAGGTGTGGGTGTAGTCCTTATTACTCCTTCTAGTGACCCTATACCATAGGCTTTTCACCTGGGCTTCCCTTGCACAAACAATATTACAGTATGAGGCACTTATTGCAAGGATGAAGCTAACTATCAAGTGGAATAATCATCATGTCAAAGTTGTAGGTGATTATCAGTTAATTATCAAATGGGTTAATGATGAATATATGGTTAAGGATGACAAGCTCATACCTTATAAGAAGTTGGTCGAAACTCTAAAGGAGTACTTTGTGTGTATTACATTTGAACAAATCCCAAGAGTGCAGAACATATTGGTAGATGCCATGACAATAGTGGGTTTTATGCTTTGTATTCCACGGTGAATAATGACATGCCATTCTTTGTAGAAAATTTACACCAGCCCGCATATGATATGCCAAAATATTGTCTCGCTTATGATGTTTTTGGTCTCAATTCCCCATGGTATGAACCCATCTTTTCCTATCTCAAGGACAACACATTCCCTCCCGATATCTCATGTTCTAAAAAGAAAATCATGATTCACCAAATATCTCGTTATACCCTTTTAGGAGGCACACTTTATCATCATGGCTATGATGGGAATCTATTATGTTGTCTTGATGTGACGGAGTCAATCTAAGTAATCAAAGAAGTACATGAAGGGGTGTGTGGAGCACATACAAACGGAATGGTCTTAGCTAAGAAATTTTTGAGAGTAGGCTACTATTGGCCTACCATGGAAACCGATTGTTGTAATTATGTTAGGAAATGTGTACTTTGCTAAAAGTATGGAAACTTCATCCATGCTCCATCACAACCATTGCAACCTATCACTACCCCATGGCCATTCTCTAAGTGGGGACTTGACTTGATAGGAAAACTTACTCCTACCTCATCTGATGGTCATACACACATCATCACAGCTGCATGAAATACTTTAGAAAATGGGTGGAGGTTGTTCCCTTAACCTATGTGACAGGAACTCAGATTTCCAAATTTATCATGAATCATACCATTTGTTGATATGGAATTCCTGCAGCCATTATTACAGATAATGGGAAGTCATTCAAGAACAAAACTATAAAAGGTCTTTGTCAATGGTTCCAAATCAGGTTAAAATGGTCCATGCCATATTACCCTCAAGGTAATGGATAGGCTGAAGACACAAACAAGACTTTGGTGAGGATAATGGAGAAGATGGTTAGCAAAATAGGTCATAATTGGCACTTATAAATCCATCTAGCCCTCTGGGCTTACAGAACCTTTATTCACACTCCTACGGGTGCAACACCATATTCTCTAATTTTTGGGAAATAATCTATCATCCCCTTAGAAATTGAACTCCCTTCCCTGAGAATCTCACTCAGGGACTATCTGGATAAATATGAGGATTATTGGGTATGCAAGACCGATTTGAATTAGAGATCCTAGATGAGAAGTGTATTCATACTTTTAATCACCTTAAAGTGTATCGAGAATAGAGTCTACGAAAACTACAACAATATAATCATACCTCGTTAGTTTGAGGTTGGTGATTTAATCATGAAGGAGAATCAGTTCAACACAAGAGCATAACGTAAAAGAAAGGAAATTTTGAACCACATTGGTTGAAACCCCACATTATTATGGCCAAGTACGGCATAGGGGCATACAAAATTTCTCACCCCAATGGTAATGAGCTCTATCAGCCCATGAACACCATGCATCTTAAGCGGTTCTATGCTTAAACATGACGCAGAAAGTCAAAAAAGAAAAAAAAATGGTAAAATGATCAAAATTACAAAAAAATCAAAAAGAGAAAAAGAAGAAGAGAAAACAAGTCATCCACAAGTGAAAACCACACAATTGTTGCACTTTGGATAAGTCCTTGGGTGAAAATTAGTTTCCAACACCTTGGGAGGGTTTATTGTTCACAAGCATCTTACATATGGAGGGTAGTTTTACTTGGCCTAGCCCTAGTTCTACCTTCAAGATTCCCTGTGAGCCCCATCCTGTTAGGCCTTGATCCAACTTTGTCTTCTTTTATTCTTCTGTGAGGGACATGGTATTTCTCTATTTCCCATTTTTGCTAGGGTCAATTCAACGAATTCACCTTCTTGTTCATAAACGCGTAGATTTTTCCCTTGTACATTCCCCATCTAACATTGGGGGCATCCACACTTTCTTTGCTACCTATACATAACTTTGGAAAATCATAAGAAAACCTAAACAATAGAAAATTGTTTCACAAAAACCCAAATAATAGAAAATTGTTTCACAAAAACCTAAACAATATAAAATTGTATCGCAAACACAAAAACAATAGAAAATTGTTTCAAAAACACAAAAACAATAGAAAATTGTTTCAAAAACATAAAAAAATAAAAAATTGTTTCAAAAACACTAAGCAATAGAAAATTGTTGCATGAAAACAATATTACAAAAAAAACATTTACTTACATTTACTTGCATTGTCTTGTTTCTTGCTTTGCTTATTGCTTGTATAGTTTTATGTTTTTGCTTTTGGGTTGTTTGTTGCTTGGGCATAATTTTTTAGGATTCATATTTTCTTTCTTAGATTAGATTTATTCTTACTTGTGCATAATGAGGTATGTTTTTGCATGCTAGTGAATCTGGTGCGTTATTATGTTATTTCATTATGTTCTTTGTTAGAATTTGATTGTGTTTATTACATGTGCATTGATATTTTATCACAACATCACATTACCATCATTATCATCACATCTAACATCACCTATACATCATATATCAAGGAAAAGCTAAGTATACATCATGCATGAATGCTAAGCTAATCATCACATATCATATCATCAAATGGGGGTAAGAGGGATCAAAAATATCAAAATCTATCCCCCGCACCCTTATCATCATATCATCCCATCCACTAAGTATGAAACATCTCATAAAAACACATTTGATATATTATACAAGATCACATCATCTAGAAATCAAAACACATGTGATACATCAACAAGATCATGATACATATACATGTCAAATCAAATCCAAATGCATCATAAACACAATTATCTATCCATGAGAAACAATAAACAAATGTCCATCTCATATATATATATATATATATCATGTCAAAAAAATCCAAAAACAAGGCAAAAGTTTTCACAAAATCCTAAAAATTAAAAAACCTACAAAAATGGTAACTTGCTTATGACGGTTGAAACTTGTGTCTTGCACATGGTATCCTCTCCATATCCTCTTTGGTTTGTTTCACATCTTCCCGATTAATACGAATCGTAGATCGTTGGATTGACAACCATTCAAAAATCTAGTTACTTGTTTCATCTACACTCTGGGGCACATTTGTTTCTGGTGTTTTTTCATTTTACACAACGCTTATTACTTGGACCTAATGTCTATTATCATTTCCCCTTGCATGTATCCTTTCTCGGGGCATCATTTTTAACCCTTATCGTCAATCACAAACATGTGGATCTCTTCAGCTTGATAAAAAACATTTTTACAACTGTCTTGACCGTTGTTGGGTTGGATATGTGTGTTTGTACTTGTTTTCCCTATTAAATGAGTTTATTTCCTTCTCATATTGCATTGCATTGTTATATGTTGCATGGAGTTGGTATTTTCAGCAATGGAAAATTGTTCATAGTATGGATTTTCATGTTATTCTACCTTTGTCGTATGCTTATATTTTTCATGAGGACCGATGATGTAGCTCTCATGGTAATATGATGATATCAAAATTGTTCTAATACATAGTGGCTAGAGGCTAAGGTATTCTCTCCCCTCCTCCATATTTCTTACGCATCACTTTCCTCTCACCCCTAATCATCTGTCTCACTTGGGAATCTTTCCTCTTCCCATTCTTCTATCTATCTCTCACCTTTTTTGATCGTCAATCGTCTTCTTTCATCACCCCATCAACACTCGAGGGGGCATCTCTACCTCTTACTAATTTTTATTCTATCCCTTCAAAATTTTCTATTGTCTACTATCTTTGGGCTGGTGTCACTTATACCACCCCAAAGAGGGCAAAAGTAGACACCTATAATTACACCCAAGAAATTTAAAAACTTAAATTGCACTAATTATCCCCTTTCTAGGAAATCGACAACATATCGTCAAAAGCGCTCATATTCCCTCAAATTGTCGTTAATTAATAACATGCGCTAATTAATTAAGTCACATATACAACTAATATCTTGATTAATGACCTTCCATTAATTATTCACCCCTTCTATCTAGACTAGTTAATTATTATTAATTAATTAGCCTCCCCCTTCATTTAACTAATAAATCAATATTTAATTGATTTAATCCCCAATAGTCTAAATCGTACTAATATCCATCTAATTAGCTTCTATAAGCTTACATATACCTATTAGTTAATAACCGTTGATTAATTAAAACACTCCCCCAACTCCCATGACTTGATAAGCATAAATTTAACCCTTCTAAGGTAAGGTTACCTTTTATAAAGCAACCTTATCCATTCCTAATCATGTTTTACTTTATCCCACATGAAAAGGGATGAAGTGTTTCCTTTATCCATTAGGCTATATAAGGAGACCTCCTTCTACCTTTATACCTACACCTAAACTTCTTGAGAAAGCAAATCCAAAGCATATAGCAAAATAGACTAAGAGCTTGCTTTTTGTTTTCTTGAGAGTTCATCATCTTGAAGAGTTAAGCCTCTTTCTTAAGTTCTTAGGTCATATGGGAGGTTTCAAAAGGGTCTTGTTTCCCAACTTTGACAATACCTCATTCCTAGGTTCTTGGAACACTAAGGAAAACAATTTTTGATAGCCATGGAGCCTACCTAGGTTCCTTCATTTATATGTTGTTAGAGAATAGAGGATTTTAAGATGTTTAAATATTGTTAAGGTTCAAATTTTTGTATTAATGAATTTTTAGCATCTATCCCTCGTTTAATTCTTATCATGATAGTGCTTAGTATGTTGTTTAATTCTTATTAATCAAGACTATTTAGGTGTTAGTCTTTTACTTATATTATCATTAGTTTAAAACAATTCATGCACACAATATATATATATATATATTTATTTTTCTTACATGTGATATATTTTCATATCAAGTAGACCTAGAAAATCGAGCAAATCTTGTGATCATATGGTTATGGATGAAATTGTCAATGATATTGTTGCTTGCTTGGATGATGTTGCGATTTTATATATAAATGATTTTGGAAGTTATATTTTATATTTATTTGGATGTTTTGATACATCCACAAGGACGAAGGAGGTATTTGTGTTTTGTAGGTAAACATGTGTAACACTAGCTAAAATATCCCACTTGAGACTAAAGAACAACCTATGTTTAGTAAGAAAAAACATGGAATAATTTTTATTTTATTTTATTTTAAGTTTTAACACCCAAAGTCTCATGGGAAATTTAATTCAACTAATAAATTTTCCCTTTATAACAATTAGCAAATCACCTTACAAAACACTAAGAGATGAAAAGTTATCTCGAATGCGGTTAAATTCCCTTAGGCGATAATCTAACCATTTAAAACTAGATTAATAGTAAGCCAAACAAATCTTAATTAAACTCAAAGGGTAAGAAGAGACAAAATAATTAAATACCCTAGGTATTTAATTCTACAAGGTTTCAACAATTAACAAGGTCTAATTATAAGGGGGAGAATACCCATTTAAACAAATAGGGTAAATTCTCACTTACCCACTCCTAGAACTCTCTTAAAATATTCAACCTAATTTTTATCATATTAATGCACTCAAAAATTCCTGAAAACATTCCCATTAGATAGGAAATTTCCTCACCTTTCCAGTGATATAAATAAGTCTTCCTAACTCCTCATATTTCTCAAGTTATGGGTCGACGGAATTTGGGGTGAAAATTTTCCCAAGAGTAGGCATGCGGGCCTAGGGAGGAAAATTTTCCCCAACTTGGGCCTACGGAATTCGGAGAGAAAATTTTACTTGGAAAAGAAAAGCGGTGGCGCAGAGCGGAAAAGAAAACTTTCCTAGACACGGGTCGGTGGAGCGGGGAAGACATTTAGCACTTTTTCCCTTTTGGGACAAAGTGAATTTTACACCCGCACCTCCGCCAATGCCCAGGGAGGCCACGTGGTAGCTCCTTATTGGTTGTAGGTCAGTGGGTCGGTGGGGAACATTTGGAAATTTTGACTTTTCAAAAGGAAAGGCAAAAAGGTCAAAAGGAACCCATGCCTCTGTCGATGCGAGAAGATGCCACATGTTAGCCAACCATTAGATGCGCTTAATGGGCCGATGGGAATATTATGGAAAATTTTCCAAAAGTTTTCTGAAGTGTTAAGGCTTAAAAATATCGAGCCTCCACTAACGCCCAATGAAGCCACATGTCGATCAATGATTTGTTGCAGGGTGTCGGGGCTGCGAAGGAAACTTACAAATTTTTCCAAATTTATTTTTGAATGCGCTTAAAGTTAAAATCAATTTGAGCCTCTGCCGGTAATGAAGCTACGTGTCGATCAATGATTGGCTACAGGGTGGCAAGGCTATAGAGGAAAAATTGCCAAATTAACTTTTTGGACTTAGATCATTTTTAAAAAAATTAAGGCTGCGGCTTAAGCGGAGCGCAAGAAACTTCATGACTTTACAATTTTTGGAAAAAATAAAAAAATAAAGTTTTAGCCACGGGTCTGCCCAAGAATATTTTATTCAATTAAATTTGACAGTTAGATCATTTTTGAGCCTGAAATGAAGTAAAAACTTCAGAAGGCCATAAATTTTGATTGGGAACTCATTTTTTGGCAAACGAGGACTTTCTGGAAATCTCTGAGCGTCCTCTTTATACAAAAATGTTAAAAAATTAATTTTGATAAGGTTTAAATGGTCAATTTTGAGAAGACATTTAGTTTTCACTTAAAAAGTGAAGTGGTCATTTTCACTTATAAATTTTGTTCAAAATTTTCATTCTTTCTCCTACATCATGTCAAAGCAGGACATGGAGGTTTGCATTTGGAAAATGTGGGGTAGATAACAAAGGTCAATTTGTTTGATTGATTTTTATTTTAAAATTACCAATGTTTACACATCAAAAACCTATAATTTTGCCTTTGCCCAATTTGAAAGATTCTATAATAATTTCATCATAAGTGTTAAGGTATAATTTACATCATTTTGATCATATTAGGTTCAATTTGACTTTTCATTTTTCTTTATGATTTGCGATTCATTTTGTACATTTTACGATTAATAATTTGCATTTTGAAAACATTTAATAGAGATCAAGTTTGAAAAAAAAATCTATTTTCCATTTACCATATTTTAAGTATTAGAATTCATTCCCGATCTCATCCAACACATTAAGTTGATTCAAATAAAAGTATTCAAAGGCCAAAACATAGTTCTGATGTCTAAAACATTCATTTCTAAAGAATAGAGCATTATGACATTTCTCCAAACGTATTCAAATTTTTTTCAATCAAAATTTCAAAATCCATTTAACAATCAGATTTTAATACCTAATAATGCCATTTGAGAAAAGTAATACAATATTTTACTGATTCAAAAAGATACCTTTACAACTTATTCTTTCATTCCTCAATTACCAAATGCGAGAATACAAATGCTTCCACATTTATTCAAAAACAAAGAAACAGAGTATATCTCTTTCACATTTCGAATTACAACTTTCATAGCAAATCTAAAACATATTTCCATCACAACTAATTTTAATTTTCATCCACTTCAAAGTGGGAAAAGGTTACAACAAGAAATAATCTCAACAAGGATTTATCAATCTTGTCTTTTTCCATTCCATTTCAAAAGACATCATAAAATATTTCTTTTCCTTCCACAAAATAAAATTTCGTAGAGTATGTCCTTTCACATTCAACTAGGATTTCATTTCAAAAACATAGTAACTCTTTAGCAAATAAATTATTACATTTTCATCCACTTGAAGTGGGAAATGGTTTTAAAAATAGAAATCTCACAAGGGACCTCCAAATTGTCTTCTTTCTCGGTTCTAGAATAGCAGTATGAATATCCTCCATTTTATTTATTTAAATTTTATCAAAACATAATAGGGGAAAGGTGCGCTCTCCACCAAACAAAGACATCTAATGACAAGGGAAGTGGCCCTCTTCATTTCCCCCGAGCACCAACCACAATACAATAATAAATGTGTTTCAACTCATGGCAATAATAGGCTTCCATAACACACATGCACATTTCAAATTTAAAATACAATCCAAAGCAAAATACAGTCTACAACCATAGAATAAAAGCAACAAACAACACTCGAGACTTTCATCATGCAAGCCAAAGGAGAAAGAAACTATGGGGGATGCTACTTATTCCTCCCAAAGGGGAAATGGGTATCACCACCTAATTTCAAACCACCAAAATATAGTATATCAAAACCCGACATGCCCTTATGCCTCCCCCAAGTACCCCTTATTCCTCACATTTCCTTATGCCTCCCCAACCTCTTATGACACCCCATAACAAGTAAAGAAATGCAAGCTATTTATTTGTAAGGTGGAACCCAAATCCCAACTCCCTCCACACTTATACCTTGCAAAAAAATACTTATGTCTCCCCCAAAATACCCCATAGTCTTCTCCTACACCATCCCTAGGAAGTCTAGCCAAACAGTCCACAATAAAACAACACATTCAAACATTCATCCATTCCTATCTCCTACCTCTCCATGATGGAGTTTTGTTCCAAGGTTCCAAAACAACAATACTCCAAATGCAAAACATGATACAAGATCAGCAATCTACAACCATGCAACAATCTCCAATCTTTACCAAAGAAATATCTCCAAACAATAAAATAATTTCCCCGAAATGAAGTATGCAATAAGTACAGACCACCAAAAGAGTGTAACCTATAAACAATAAAATGAATTTGAATATATATAAGGGGGAAGAGAGAAGGATGAAGTGGATCTTTGTAGGATGCCACATCACATATCCTCAACTCCAACTCACAAGTCAAATTCAATCTCTAAGACACAATAAACAAGTAGGTGAATAAATGAAAGTCCTACTTACACACTCAAATCAAGCACATACCTAAAAGGACTGAAATTAATAACATGTAAGAAAGTGAAATTAAAATATACAACTTGAATTACAAAAATGCATAATGAGGGATAATTTTAACTCTCCAACCATAGGTAAGTTTGGTATGCAAATTTAATAGGTATGGGACAAGTTCAACTTATCACACAAGCCTCCAAAATCAGCCTCCAAGGCCAAATTCGAATTCCAAATGGTAACCAAATTTAATAGGTATGGGACAAGTTTAACTTATCACAAAAGCCTCCAAAATCAGCCTCCAACGCTAAATTCGAATTCCAAAGAAGATGAAGTGTTTCATACTCCACATTTACCTACACATCTCTTACACATACTTACATGTTTAATACAAGAGCTAATAACTCCAATAATTACTTTATTATGTCCCAATTTGATTAATTAATTCTTAACAATATGATTACTCACATTACTTTACCAAAATTTATTTAAATAAAAGGGGAACACATCACTTACAAAACAAATACATACTAAACAAAGGAACCAAATAAATAAATACACATAACCCTTGGTCACATTTAAAGGTGATCCCCCATGGGGATCCCACGACCACAATCAAACACACACACAAACAATACAAGTTCGGTGGTGCCCTTGTTCAATTCATTTAGAATTCCAATATGGTTGGTCTCAATCCCTTGATGTTTTTGTGACATTTTAAACTTGTAAAATAAAATACCTCATTTGGCCTCGTGGCCATATCGAACATCCAAATGAATATAAATATAATTTCAAAATCATCAATATATATATCGAATCACAACAACATCCGAGAAAATCAACAATATCACTTACGATTTTATCAACAACTATATGATCATCAAATCAATTCCATTTTCTCGGTCTACTCAATATATCCAAATATCACATTTCCTAACAACATCCATAAATATATATAACCATGTCTAACAACATGTCAACATCTATATAAAATGTCTCTAATAATCATCATGCATCATATATGAATCGAGTCAACAATATTCCATAATCCGACATCTAACACCATACCAAATCAAAATTATAATAATGTCCACAATATAGTCATCGAGTATCATGGTCAATATCAGAATATGTCAAAGGAAATTTGGTAGTACATCCCCCTCCCCTTAGACTCGACTTCCTCCTGGAAGTCACTGGAAAGAGAGATAGGAACAAATGCAACAGAAAAAGGATCACTCCATTATGGGATTGCTTGCTTCAAACAAGTGTGGGTCTACAGAACCCAAGTTTGGTCCAATGAAATTTAGAAAGAAGAAGGGAGATTGTAAGGGATGAGTTCTAAACTTTCTGCATGCAAGGCTATGAATATTTAAATCTAGAGAGTAACTTTATGCTAATAACCGAGATACAACACATAACAATATAACATGAAGAGTTCAAAAGAGTCTTAAGAGTAAACACCAAGTAGAGGAATAATAAGGAGAATTCCATGAGTTTGAGAAATACCACATAGTTCCCAAGGAATACAACATACTATAGTAACAAAATATTAAGGTTTCCACTAAGGTTAAATTATGCTTTCTTAGTTCGTTTTTTAGACAAGGCTAGAAGAATCAATCATGACCAAATTTGCATGAGGCACAAGTATACTCAATGTCTCACAATTAGAGGTCACTCAAGATGAGGTTAATCAACAAGGAAGGAAACTTAAATTAGAAAAAACATTTAAAATCAAGGAACTATTCAAAATGATCACTTCCATAACTCAAGAGGGCACAATTAAATTTTCTTGGTAATACTAAGTGAAGTCAAGACAACAAGGTTTCCTAAACCCTGACTTACACAAAAAAAAAATCAAAGACACAACACTAACCAAATTAGAGACTTACAACATTTAGTAAACAATTCCACTAGTAACTAGCATAACAATGTAAGAAGCACCATACACTATAACACAATGGGATTTATTTATCTTATTTCTTGCTCAAGCTTAGAATAACCATAAAGAGATGATGAGAACACCAAGGAGTACTCAATGTTTCTCGAAAGAAGAACAAGTAACATGGGGTACAACTACAATCCAAGGGTGCATCGTATCAAAAGTGAGTAACATCATCTTACACTTTCCATCCTAATGGAAAAGGGGAAACAACAACAATGCGTCTCAAGAAGAACAAGAAGAAAATAAGACTTCCCAAAGTTATTTTATATCCTTAACATATGTTGCCTTAAAATTACAATAACTTAGGTCTCTAAGGACAAGACAACACGTAAGGAGGTTGCTTCTTAAACAAGAGGTAAGTCTCAATCCAAAAATACCACAACTCACACTTGTCGAGCTATGGGATAATAAGGGTATGATGACCCAAAAATCTCACAAAGAAAGGCACATACATCTATGAACAAGAAATTACTAAGCAACTACAACACATTACTATCCACCAGGTGTTTCACAATTCCGAGTAGGCGACAAAACTACAGGTTCAACTATACATTGCACTCAATACACATAAATCTTACTTATTTTATAACTCAACTAATTAAGTCAAAAGTGGTAGTTTCATTTTCTAAGCACATTCCTTTATGATTTTTCTTAATTAAACTTCCTCCTATTATGACATCACAAGTTTGTGTTATAAGGACCACTAAGGGGGCATGATATCTCGCCATTCTGTAAAGGCGGAAAATAGGAAAGGTATTTATTTTACTCTAGGAGAGGTAGATGGAATTTTTTTCCCATTCTGTTCTTCTATATTTTTTTATTTCTTCTATTAATCTACCAAGGTTAAAGCAAGGACCATTTTCTCTTTCTATGTTCCAGTTTATTTGTTAAACTTCAAGGCCAAATCTCCTCAATTATAGTTTTATGATGTTTGGGTGAGTCAACTTGTCAATTAAAAATTTAATGAGAAGGAAGGGTAAACATATCACACTATTAATTTTATGGGAGAGAGAGGTAAATCAACACATCACATTTTTAATTCTAAGGAAACAAGGGACATTCAACATAGAAAACACATTATTAATTTTGTAAGAACTAGGAAACAATCAACCAACATGGATCACAACAATATTTCAAGATTTTTCCACTAATCACAAGTATCATAAAACATTCCTAGTGGGTTCTACAAGTCTCAAAAGAGGTTACAAGGAAGGCCCATTAAAGAAGAATAATTACTTTTACTGATCTATTAGGGTTTAACAATGTTTGTTGTTTTGGCAAGAACATTTTACTCACATGATAATACAAGGAAAATTTTCAAATCTACACCCATATTACCATAGGATACCACCAACCAATAAATCGAAATGACAAGGAAAGATTTAAATTATAAGAACACCACATACTTACTAGAAAGCATCAAATGTAAGCAAAAAATCAACTATCTATTCAACATGGCTTTACGACCAAGAGTTATAGTTTCACAAGAAGAATCACATTATAAAATACCATCGAGATTAAATTATCAAGGTCTAATTACACTATCATCACCAGTGTCATGGTCCAAAATACTCAAAGCATCCATAAGTGTATCCATGTAATCCAAAATTAATAGGTCATAGAGTATTATTCATAGCAATTTAAAATGTTAAGGCCAAGGTAAGCTTATTTATAGGTTGATGTGAGAAAAAAAACACACTTAATTTAAACACATTACTCGAATGAGATTAATTCTAACCATAATTACAAATATGCATACCATCCACAAGTCAATACCTTTATAATGAAACAAGGGAATCATGATAAAACTTAGCATGCCATCGAAGAAAAGAAACTAACAAACAAACACTTTTCCACTAACATCTATATTTAATCAAAAAGCAAACCAATCCTAACAAAATCCAAAAATCCCATTAATACACACCACTACTACTCGATAAGGATCAAGTTCTTTCCAGGACGTAAGTAAGAGAGTCACCACCAACGCCATTAGGCTATTAACTAGACCACACTACACAACAAATGTAGTGCCCACTTCCCTTCAACACATCTTGATATTGATCATGATACTGGTGACTATATTATGGACATTATTATATTTTTGATTTAGTATGGTGTTAGATGTTAGATCATGGACTATTATTGACTCTGATTCCCATATGATGCATGATGATTGTTAGAGACATTTTATATAGAATTTGACATGTTGTTGGACATGGTTATATATATTTATTGATGTTGTTAGGACATATGATATTTGGATATATTGAGTAGACTGAGAAAATTGAATTAAAATTGATGATGAAATAGTTGTTGATGAAATTGTAAGTGATATTGTTGATTGTCTGGATATTGTTGTGATTCATATATATATATTGATAATTTTGAAACTATATTTATATTCATTTGGATGTTCTGATATGGCCACGAGGCTGAAGGAGGTATTGTGTTTTGTAGGTTAACATATCACAACTAATATCGGGGATTGGAGACTAACAACATTACAATTCTAGATGAATTCAACAAGGTCACCATGGCAACTTGTATTGTTCGTGTGTGTGTGTGTTCGATTGTTAGGGATTCCGATGGGGGATCACCTTAAAATGTGACCAAGGGTTATGTGTATTTATTTATTTGGTTACTTTTTATTGGTGTTTGTATGTGTTTATTAAGCGATGTGTTCACCCCTTTTTATTTAAATAAATTGTGGTGCATAATGTGAGTAATCATATTGTTAAAATAAATTAACCAACTTGGGTCATAAGAAAGTAATTATTGCAGTGGTTGAATATGGTATTAAATGTTGTAGGATATGTGTAAGCAATGTGTAAGAGATATGTAAGAAAAATTTAGAGTATGAAACACTTCATCTTCTTTGGAATTCAAATTTTTCCTTGGAGGCTAATTTTGGAGGCTTGTGGGACAAGTTAAACATGTCTCATACCTCTTAAACTTGCATGCCAAACTTACCTATGGTTAGAGGTTTTAAATCTAACTTCCATTATGTATTTTTTTAAGTCAAGTTGTATGCTTTAATTACACTTTTCATACATGGTTTAATTTCAGTCCTTTGGGATGTGGGCTTGATTTGAGTGTGTAAGTAAGACTATCATTTATTCACCTACTTATTTATTATGTCTTGGAGATTGAAGTTGAATTGTGAGTTAGAGTTGAGGATGTGTGATGTGGCATCCTACAAAGATCCACCTCATCCTCCTCTCTTCCCCCTTCTATATATTCGAATTAATTTTATTGTTTGGGGTTACACTCTTTTGGTTGCTGTACTTTTGCATACTTATTTTGGGGTGAATTCTTTTGCTATTTGGAGCTCTTTCTTTTGGAGAAAGTTGTAGAATTTTTATAGACCTATGTTTTGTTGATCTTGGGCTATTTTACATTGGAAAGCTTGCTGGTTGGAACTTGAAACAAACTCCATCATGGAGAGGTAAGAGCTTAGCTCTTGGAAATACTCTCCTTTTATTTGTATGCATATGTGAATGGTTGAATGTTTGAATGTGTTGTTTTATTTGTTGGTTGGTTGGGTAGATGGCCTAGGGATGGTGTAGGAGAAGACTATGGGGTATTTTGTGGGAGGCATAAGTGTTTTGGGGAGGTATAAGTGTGGAGGGAGTTGGGATTTGGGTTCCACCTTACAAAGAAATAGCTTACATTTCTTTACTCATTATGGGGTTCCATAAGAGGTTAGGGAGGCATAAGGAAATGTGAGAAATAAGGGGTACTTAGCGGAGGCATAAGGGAATGTCAGGGATATGATATGATATATATTTTGGTAGTTTGTTCTCAATTGGTGATACCCATTTCCCCTTTGGGAGGCATAAGCAGTATTCCCCATAGTTTATTTCTCCTTTGGCTTGCATGATGAAGCCTGAGTGTTGTTTGTTTTTTTCTATGGTGGAAAACTAAATTTTTGTTTGGGATTGTGTTTTGAATGAGAAATCTGTGTTTGTTTTGTGGAGGCTTTGTTGTTGCCATGTGTTGAAAATTGATTCTATTTGTAATATGGTTGGGGCTCGGGGGCCAATGAGGAAGGATGGCTTCTCTTTTTCATTGGATGTCTTGGTTGGGTGGAGAGTGTTTCCTTTACCTGTTACATTTGTGATAAAATTGAAATAAAGAAAAATGGAGGATATTTATGTTGCTTATACATTCGGAGAGAGGGAAAAAGAAAAGAAAATTTTTGACAGTCCTTGTTGAGATTATTACTTATTATAACCATTCCCACTTTGAAGTGGATGAACTTGTACATTATCTGTGATGGAAAGATGGCTTGTATGGGCTATGAAAGTTGTAACTTGAATTGTGAAAGAGATGTACTTTGTTCTTTGTTTTTGAATAAATGTCAAAGAAATTGTATTTTGTATATTGTAACTGAGGAAGGAGACAAAGTTTAGACAATCCCTTGCAAAACTACTTTTGTAAACCATTTCCCCACTTGATGTGGATGACAATTTAATACACATTTTGTGCTGAAGAGTTACTATGTTTTGGAAATAAAATCCCTTTTGAATGTGAAAGAAATTTACTCTGTATTCTGTTTGTAAAAAGGAATGTAATGAGAAAGAGTTGTGATTGTAAAGTTGTATTTGATCTATATAAATAGAAGTGGTTACTTTGTTCAAATGATATTGCTTTCATTGGAAATCTGATTGTTGAATGTAATTTGAAATCTCTGTTGGAAAGATGAAAAAGTGAATACATATGAAGAAATGTCATAATGCTTTGTTCTTTAGAAATGAAAGTTTTGAAAATCAGAATTGTAATTTTGCATTTGAATACGTTGATTTGAATCAACTTAATGAGTTAGATTAGACACTGGAATGATTTCAATACTTAGAAGATGATAAATGGAAAATAGATCCTTTCGAATTAGATCTTTGTTAGATGTTTTCAAAATTGGAAAATGTTTTATCAAAATGCACAGATCAACCTGTAACATCAAAAAGAAAAAATGAAATATCAAATTTTATTTGTAAGGTCAAAACAACCCCAAACATACCAAAATACTTATGAAAATTTTATAGAACCTTTCAAATTGGGCAAAGGCAAAATTACAAACTTCTTGTTGTATAAAATTGATAAATTTGAATGCAAATCAATCAAGTAAACTTAACCTTGCAATCTATCCTAAAATCTTCCAAGTAAAATCCTCCATGCCTGTTTGGTAAGTGGAAAAAGAATTAACGAAAAATTTGAACAAAATTGATAAGTTAAAAATACCAGTTCACTTTCTAAGTGACAGAAAGACATTTTCTAAAAATTGACCCTTTAAACTTTATCAAAATCAAATTTCTAAGGTTTTTGTACAAAGAGGATGTTGAGAGATTTCTAGAAAGTCCTCGTTTTCCAAAAAATGAGTTCCCAATCAAAATTTATGGCCTTCTGAAGTTTTTACTTCATTTCGGGCTCAAAATAATCTAACTATCAAATTTTAAATGAATAAAATATTCTTGGGCAAGACCAGCGTCTTTGAAACTTTTTTTTTTTTACTTTTTTCCCAAAATGTGCAAATTCATGAAGTTTCCCACTGATCCACTAATCCGTAAGCCTTCATTTTGTCTAAAAATGATCTAAGTCTAAAAACTTAATTTGGAAAATTTTCCTCCGTGGCCCCACCACTCCACAACCAATAATTGATCGACATGTGGCTTCATTGGGCAACAGGGAGACTCAGATCAATTTTAACCTTAAGCAATTTCAAAAATAAATTTGGAAAAAATTGTAAGTTTTCTCTGCAGCCTCTTCGGATCGCAACCAATCAAGTGCTACCACATGGCATCACGAGGCATTGGTGGAGTGTATCCTTTAAAAACTTAGCGCTTTGAAATTTTTCTTTGGGAAAATTTTTCTAAGTTCTCCCATGGCCCACCGACCCCAACCAATGGATGAATGACACGTGGCGGCTTGGGCATCAGTGGAGGCGCAGATCATTTTGATCCCTTAGTGCTTTTTGGTGAAAAGGAGAAAAGTCTAAAAATATTTGGCGGCCTAACTTTCTGCTAGAGTTGGGAAATACTGAGACGTGTCCTTTCGGGCTCATGGACATGTAGGGGCAAATCACTCTTTTTTCCCAAAATGGGAAAAAGCGCTAAAGTTCTCCCTACTCCATCAGCCCGAAATTCCTCCTCTGGGTGAAATTTCTCTCCGAAGTCCCATGAGACTGAGTTGGGGAAAATTTTCCCCCGCAGCCCGCTTTTGGAAAAAAATTTCACCCTAATTTTAGCCGGTCCATAACTTGAGAAATATGAGGAGTTGGGAGGAATTATTTATATCAAAGGAAAGGTGAGGAAATTCCATATCTAATGGGAATGTTTTCAGGAAGTTTAAATTACATGAATTATGGAAAAAATGAAATTTAATATTTAACCGAGTTCTTGGAGTGGGTAAGTAAGAATTTACTGTGATGATTTTAAATATGTGTTTAATTATTTTGGTCCCTTAACCCTAAATTTTTTAATCAAATAATATTTAGCTAAAATGTCAATGTAATCAGTGATTAAATTAATCCCTAAGGAGATTTAAGCTAGGTGTGGACTTATTACACTTGTTGCTTTATAATGTGGAATTAATAATTATTATAATGGGAAAAGTTATCAGTTGAATTTAATTGTCCTTGAGACTTTGGTTGTTAACACTTTAAAAAAATTATTCCATAATTTTGTAACTAAACCTAGGTTGTTCATGAGTCTCAAGTGGGAGATTTTAGTGGGCTTTACACTTGGTATCAGAGTCGTGGGTTCAAATATTGAACCCTTGGGCACACTAGAAAACTTGAGACATGAACTGTAAACCTAGCACACTTTTAAATCTAGAAAAAAACCTTGTTTAATAAAATTGAACAAAAATACGTATGAAGAAATATTACATTACTGTGTTCATTTAAACTACTAGAATTATAATCATAATAAAATAATAATTTGTTTGAAGTTTTGTGCCTACTTAGTGGCATTTTTTAAAAACCCGTGTAACTAAGAATGTTAAATTAAATTGATTTTTGTGAACTTCTAGTGTAGTGGAAACTTGATTCTCCTTTGAAAATGTGTTGTTTTACAAGTTCTAAATCTTGATTTAATTGTATGATGCGTTAATCCCTTTTAAGACCCTTCCTTATTGGAGTGGTTGGAATGATAAATTGTATGGTGTGATTCTTGCGGTTGGACAATAGTGATTTTGATCTAGGGTCGAGAAGAGTTAATTAAAATTTGTTTAGATCTTCCTTCCTTCAGTGGTTAGGAAAGATGGTCTAGTTGTCAATTTTTTTCCATTTTGTTACCCGTATGGGAGAGTAGACATTAAATATGAGTTTCATTTTGGATCCAATCCACTGGGTATGTGTCCTTAGAATTGACCTTGAGGCGAGTTCCTTTATTGGCGGCCATGAAGGGCTACAGAGTGAATGTGGTGTTAGATTTTATGTTTTACATTTGTAATCTTGTGTTATTTTATCAGGGACCAACATCTTATTTTATGATTGATTTGAGAAGCTCTGAGGCTCTTTTTATTTATATTTATTTTTGCGAGAATTTTTGACTTTTCAATGTAGCTACTTAGCCACTTTCCTTGATTTCTGATATTTCTTGGACTTTATTTTGATTGATGACTCAAAGCTCGTTGATATTGTTGGCTACTTAGCTAAATGTTACGTGATTCCTTCTTGCTTAGTGATGAGATGGTTCTACACTGTATGTATTGTGACATTTCATCATATGGGGTACACCCTAGGTGTCTTGAATGTATTCTTAGGTGTTCTAAGTTGTGCCTTGGTGTTGGATGCAAAGAATCTTGAGTGTGTCTATGATCTTAGAGTGAATTTTCGTTGCTCGACCTTGCTAGATAGAAAGTTCATTGTGTTGTATGCTCTAGTTGGCAGTCTATTAGTGGTGGTGGTGATTCTCTTACAATCTGGTAAGAGCTTGATCCTTGTCAAAGTAAAAGTGTTTAATTATGGGCTTTTGGATTATGTTAGGATCAAATTGTTTTTTGACTGTAGGTGTTAGTGGAGAAGTGGTTGTTTGGTAGTGACCTTTCATCGATGGCATGCTAAGTTTTATCATGGTTTCCATGTTTCATTATAAAAAGTATTGACTTGTGGATTGTATGCATCTTGGTAATTATGATTAGATTTAAGCCCATTCGGGCAGTGTGTTTAATTAAGTGTGTTTGTTTTGCTCACGTTGACCTATCAATCTTGGGGTTACGTGGAGACACTTATGGATGCTTTGAGACTTTTGGATCATGCCACTGGTGATGTTAGTGTAATTAGACCTTGATGATTTAATCTTGGTGGTATTTTATAATGTGATTCTTCTTGCGAAGCTGTAACTCTTGGTCATAAAGCCATGTTAAATAGATAGCTGATTGGTTGCTTACATTTGATGCTTTCTAATGAGTATGTGGTGTTCTTATAGTTAAAATATTTCCTTGTCATTTTGATTTCTTGGTTGGTGGTATCTTGTGGTAATATGGGTGTAGATTTGAAAACTTTCCTTTTCTTATCATGTGAGTAAAATGTTTTTCGCCAAAACAACAAACATTGTTAAACCCTAGTAGATCAAGTAAATGTAATTATGCTTCTTAAATGGGCCTTCCTTGTAACTTATTTTGAGAACTTGTAGAACCCACTAGGAATGTTTTAAGGTACTTGTAATTAGTGGAAAAATATTGAAATATTGTTGTAATCCATGTTGATTGATTATTTCCTAGTTCTTACAAAATTAATAATGTGTTCTTATGTTGATTGCCTCTTATTTGTTTAGAATAAAAAATGTGATATGTTGTTTTCCATAAAATTAATAGTGTGATATGTTTACCCTTCCTTCTCATTAAATTTTTAATTGACAAGATGACTCACCCAAACATCATAAAACTATAATTGAGGAGTTTTGGCCTTGAATCTTAACAAATAAACTCGAACATAGAAAGAGAAAATGGTCCTTGCTTTAACCTTGGTAGATTAATAGAAGAAATAAAAACCATGTAGAAGAATAGAAAGGGAAAAAAATTTCCATCTACCTCCCCTAGGAGTAAGATAAACACTTTTTCTCTTTTCTACCTTTATAGAACGATGAGATATCATGCCCCCTTTGTGGTCCTTATAACACAAACTTGTGATGCCATAATAGGAGGAAGTTTAATTAAGAAAAATTGTAAAGGAGTGTGCTTAGCAAATGAAAATACAACTTTTGACTTAGTTAGATGAGTTATAAAATAAGTAAGATTTATATGTATTGAGTGCAATGTATAGTTGAACTTTTAGTTCTATCGCCTATCCAAAATTGTGAAACACCTGGTAGATAGTAATGTGTTGTAGTTGTTGATTACATTTTTGTTCATAGATGTATGTTCCTTTCTTTGTGGGAGTTTTAGGTCATCATACCCTTATCGTCCCGTAGCTTGATGAGTGTGAGTTGTGGTATTTTTGGTTTGAGACTTACCTCTTGTTTAAGAAGCAACCTCCTTGCGTGTTATTTTGTCCTTGGAGACCTAACTTATTGTAATTTTAAGGAAACATATGTTAAGGATATAAAATAACTTTGGGAAGTCTTCTTTTCTTCATATTTTCTTGTGTCACCTTGTTATTGTTGCCCCTTTTCCGTTAGGATGGAAAGTGCAAGATGATGATAATTTACTTTTTTCACGATGCACCTTGGATTGTATTTGGACCCCTTTTTACTTGTTCTTCTCCCTAGCTATCTTGAGTGCTCCTTGGTGTTTCTTGTGCTCTCTTTATGGTTATTTCAAGCTTAAGTAGGAAATAAGATAAATAAATCCCATTGTGTTATAGTGTATGGTGCTTCTTGCATTATTATGTTAGTTGCTAGTGGAGTTGTTTACTAAATGTTTGACATCTCTCGATTTCGTTGGTGTGGTGTGTTCAATTCTTAAAACAAAGTGTAAAATAAATTAGAGTAAAGGAAACCTTATGGTCATGAATTTTCTTAGTATTACCATGAAAATTTAACTATACCCTCTCGAGTTATGGAAGTGCTTCTTTTGAATAGTTCCTTGATTGTAAATGTGTTATTGATTTAGGTTTCCTTCCTTGTTGATTAACCTCATCTTATGTGACCTCAAATTGTGGGACCTTGAGTAAACATGTCTCTCGTACAAAATTTTGGCCTTGGTTGATTCTGCTAGCCTTGTCTAAACAATGAACTATGAAAGCATAATTTAACCTTGGTGGAAACCTTAAATTTTGTTACTATAGTATGTTGTATTCCTTGGGAAACTATGTGGTCATTCTCAAACTCACGGAATTCTCCTTGTTATTTATCTACTTGGTGGTTACTCTTAAGAATCTTTTGAACTCTTCATGTTATATTATTACGTGTTGTATCTTGGTTGATAGTGTAAAGTTACTCTCTAGATTTAAATGTTCGTAGCCTTGCATGCAGAAATTTTAGAACTCATCCCTTACAATCTCCCTTCTTCTTGCTGAATTGCATTGGACCAAACTTGGGTTCTGTGGACCCACACTTGTTTGAAGCAAGCAATCCCATAATGGGAGTGATCCCTTTTCTATTGCATTTGTTCCTAACTCTCTTCCAATGACTTCTAGGAGGAATTCAAATCTAAGGGGAGGGGGATGTAGTGCTCACTTTCCTTCAAAACATCTTGATATTGATCATGATACTGGTGACTATATTATGGAAATTATTATATTTTTGATTTAGTATGGTGTTAGATGTTAGATCATGGACTATATTATTGACTGTGATTCCCATATGATGCATGATGATTGTTAGAGACATTTTATATAGAATTTGACATGATGCTGAACATGGTTATATATATTTATCGATGTTGTTAGGACATATGATATTTGGATATATTGAGTAGACCAAGAAAATTTAATTAAAATTGATGATGAAATAATTTTTGACAAAATTTTAAGTGATATTGTTGATTCTCTCGGTTATTGTTATGATTCTTATATATATTGATAATTTTGAAACTATATTTATATTAATTTGAATGTTTTGATATAGCTAGGAGGATGAAGGAGGTATTTTGTTTTGTAGGTTAAAGTATCACAACCAACATCGAGGGATTAGAGACTAACCACATTGGAATTATAGATGAATTTAACAAATTCACCATGGTAACATGTATTGTTCATGTGTGTGTGTTTGATGGTTAGGAAATCCCATGGGGGGGATCACCTTTAAATTGACCAAGGGTTATGTGTATTTATTTATTTGCTTCCTTTTTATTGGTGTTTGTATGTGTTTATTAAGTGATGTGTTCACCCCTTTTTATTTAAATAAAGTGTGGTACATAATGTGGGTAATCATATTATTAAAATAAATTAACCAACTTGGGTCATAAGAAAGTAATTATTGGAGTGGTTGAATCTTGTATTAAATGTTGTAAGATATGTGTAAGTAATGTGTAAGTGATGTGTAAGAGATATGTAAGTAAAATTTGGAGTATAAAACACATCATCTTCTATGGAATTCAAATTTTTCCTTGGAGGCTTGTGGGACAAGTTACACTTGTCCCATACCTCTTAAATTTGCATGCCAACCTTACCTATGGTTGGAGGTTTTAAATCTAGCCTCCATTATGCATTTCTGTAAGTCAAGTTTTGTGATTTAATTGCACTTTTCTTACATGGTTTAATTTCAATCCTTTGGGATGCGGGCTTGATTTGAGTGTGTAAGTAAGACTGTCATTTATTCACCTACTTATTTTTATGTTTTGGAGATTGAAGTTGACTTGTGAGTTGGAGTTGAGGATGTGTAATGTGGCATCCTATAAATATCCACCCAATCCTCCTCTCTTCCCCCTTCTATATATTCAAATTCATTTTATTCTTTGGGGTTACACTCTTTTGGCTCTTTGTACTTTTGCATACTTATTTTTGGGTGAATTCTTTCACTATTTGGAGCTCTTGATTTTAGAGAAAGTCAAAGGATTTTTACAAACTGTGTTATGTTGATCTTGGGCTATTTTGCATTGGAAAGCTTACTTGGTTGGAACTTGAAACAAAATCCATCATGGAGAGGTAAGGGATTAGCTCTTGGAAATACTCTCCTTTTATTTGTATGCATATGTGAATGGTTGAATGTGTTGTGTTATTTGTTGGCTAGTTGGGTAGATGGCCTAAGGATGGTGTAGAAGAAGACTATGGGGCATTTTTGGGAGGCATAAGTGTTTTGGGGAGGTATAAATGTGGAGGAGTCGGGATATGGGTTCCACCTTACAAAGAAATAACTTGCATTTCTTTACTCATTATGGGGTGCCATAAGAGGTTGGGAGGCATTAAGAATTGTGAGGAATAAGGGGTACTTGGGGAGGCATAAGGGCATGCCAGGGACTTTGATATCTTTTGTATTTTCGTAGTTTAAAATTAGGTGGTGATACCCATTTCCCTTTTGGGATGCATAAGTAGCATCCCCATAGTTTCTTGCTCCTTTGGCTTGCTTGATGAAGCCTAAGTGTTGTTTTTTGTTTTGTTTTGTGGTGGAAAACTGAATTTTTGTTTGGGATGATGTTTTGAATGAGAAATATATCTTTGTGTTGTGGAAGCTTGTTGTTGCCATGTGTTGAAAATCATTTCTAATTGCAATACGGTTGGGGCTCAGGGGCCAATGAAGAAGGACAGATTCTCCTTTTCATTAGATGTCTTGGTTAGGTGGAGAGCATTTTTTCCCTGTTCTATTGTGATAAAATTGAAATAAAAAATGGAGGATATTCATGTTGTTGTTTTGGAGAAGAGGAAAAAAAAAGAAAAATTTTGCAGTCCTTGTTGAGATTATTACTTATTGTAACCCTTCCCACTTTGAAGTGGATGAACTTGTACATTATCTGTGATGGAAAGATGGTTTGTATGGGCTATGAAAGTTGTAAATTGAATTGTGAAAGACATATACTTTGTTCTTTTTTTTTTGAATAAATGTGGAAGAAATTGTATTTTGTATATTGTAATTAAGGAAGGAGATAAAGTTCTAATGGTCCCTTGCAGAAACTAATTTTGTAAACCATTTCCCCACTTGATGTGGATGACAATTTAATATAGATTTTGTTATGAAGAGTTACTTTGTTTTGGATATAAAATCCCTTTTGAATGTGAAAGAAATTTACTCTGTATTATCTTTGTAAAAGGAATGTAATGAGAAAGAGTTGTCATGGACTGTAAATTTGTATTTGATCTATATAAATAGAAGTGTTTACTCTATTCAAATTATATTGCTTTCATTGGAAATTTGATTGTTGAATGTAATTTGAAATCTCTGTTGGAAAGATGAAAAAGTGAATACATATGAAGAAATGTCATAATGCTCTATTCTTTAGAAATGAAAGTTTTGAAAATTAGAATTATAATTTGGCATTTGAATATGTTGATTTGAATCAACTTAATGAGTTAGATTGGATCTAAAATGATTTCTAATACTTAGAAGACAATAAATGGAAAATAGATCCTTTCAAATTAGATCTTTGTTAGATGTTTTCAAAACTAGAAAATGTTTTATCAAAATGCACAGATCGACCCTGCAACATCAAAAAGACAAAATGAAATATCAAATTTTATTTGTAAGGTCAAAATGACCCCAAACATACCAAAATACTTATGAAAATTTTATAGAACCTTTCAAATCAGGCAAAGGAAAAATTGCAGACTTCTTGTTGTATAAAATTGATAAATTTCAAATGCAAATCAATCAAGTAAACTTAACCTTACAATCTATCCTAAAATATTCCAAGTAAAATCCTCCATGCCTTTTTGGCAAGTGGAAAAATAATTAACAAAAAATTTGAACAAAATTGATAAGTTAAAAATACCAGTTCACTTTCTAAGTGACAGAAAGACGTTTTCTCAAAATTTACCATTTAAAATTTATCAAAATCAAATTCCTAAGGTTTCTGTGAAAAGAGGACGTCGATATCTTTCCAGAAAGTCCTCGTTTTCCAAAAAATGAGTTCCCAATCAAAATTTATGGCCTTCTGAAGTTTTTACTTCATTTCGGGCTCAAAATAATCTAACTGTCAAATTTTAAATGAATAAAATATTCTTGGGCGGACCTGCGGGCTAAAACTTTTTTTTTTTTACTTTTTACCCAAAAGGTGCAAAGTCATGAAGTTTCTCATTTCTCCACTAATCCGCAAGCCTTCATTTTATCTAAAAATGATCTAAGTCCAAAAAGATAATTCAATAATTTTTCCTCTATTTCCCCACTTTGCCCCACAACCAATCATTGATTGACACGTTGCTTTGTTATGCATTGGGGAGACTTAGATTAGTTTTAACCTTAAGTGCTTTCAAAAATAAATTTGGGAAAAAATTTAAGTTTTCTCCGTGGCCCCACCGGCCCACAACCAATCAGGTGTTGTCACATGGTGTCACGAGACATTGGCGGAGGAGCAGATCCTTTAAAAAAATTAGCACTTTGAAAATTTTCTTTGGGAAAATTTTTCTAAGTTCTCCTATTGTCCCGCTTACCCGTGACCAATGGATGACTGACACATGGTTCCTTGGGTGTCTGGCGGAGGCGCAGATTTTTCTGATCCCTTAACACTTTTCGGTGAAAAGGAGAAAAGTATAAAAAATTCTTCGGTGGCCCGAATTTCTGCCATAGTTGGGAAATTATGACATGTGTCCTTTCGGGCTCATGATCGCATGGAGGCAAATCACTCTTTTGTCCCAAAAGGGGAAAAAGAACTAAATTTCTCCCCACTTCGCTAGCCCACACATGGGAAAATTTACTTCCGGTCCCACCGGTCCGCATTCCTCCTCCAGGTGAAATTTCTCTCCAAAGTCCGCAGACTGAGTTGGGGAAAATTTTCCTCCCTAAGCCCGCTCTTGGGAAAATTTTCACCCCAAGTTTCGTCGGTCCATAACTTGAGAAATATGAGGAGTTAGGAGGAATTCTTTATATCACCGGAAAGGTGAGGAAATTACCTATCTAATGGGAATGTTTTAAGGAAGTTTTAATTACATTAATCATGGAAAATTTAAATTAAATATTTAATCGAGTTCTTGGAGTGGGTAAGTAAGAATTTACTATAATGATTTTAAATATGTATTCTTTTTCCCCATTATAATTAAACCTTGCTCTTGTCTTAGATCTCGTCGTATTAAATACCTTGAGTATTTGATTGTTTTGGTTCCTTAACCCTAATTTTTTTAATCAAAGAATATTTAGCTAAAATGTCAATGTAATCAGTGATTAAATAAATCCCTAAGGATATTTGAGCTAGGTGTGGACTTATTACACTTGTTGCTTTATAATGTGGAATTAGTAATTATTATAATGGGAAAATTTATCAGTTGAATTTAATTGTCCTTGAGACTTTGGTTGTTAACACTTTAAAAAAAAATTATTCCATAATTTTGTAACTAAACCTAGGTTGTTCATGGGTCTCAAGTGGGAGATTTTAGCGGGCATTACAACAAACTCTCTTCCCGGCGAGGTCGAGTGAAGAAAAAGGTCACTCTAAGATCCTAGAAACACTCAAGGTTCTGTGCATCCAACACCAAGGAACAACTTAAAGCACCTAAGAATACATTCAAGACACCAAGGGTGTACCCCCATATGATGAATTGTCATAATACAAAAACGTAGAACCACTCATCAATAAGCAAGAAGGAATCACGTAACATTTAGCTAAGTAGACAACAATATCAATGAGATCTGAGTCACCAATCAAAATAAAATCAAAGAAATGTCAGCAATAAAGGAAAGTGGCTAAGTAGCCGCATTGCAAAGTCTGAAAATTCTCTCAAAAGAAAAATATAAATAAAAAGAGCCTCAAAGCTTCTCAAATAAATCATGAAATAAGATGTTGATCCTTGATAAAATAACACAATTTGCGAATGTAAAATACAAAAGTTAAAACCACATTCACTCTATAGCCCTTCATGGTTGCCAATAGGGGTACTTTGACTTGAGGTCGGTTCGAGGGCACATACACGGGATTGGGTCATAAACAACACCTAGACTTAATGTCCACTCTCCCATACGGGTAACAAAATGAAAAACTTATAGTGAGACCATCTTTCCTAACCACCAAAGGAAGGAGGCTCTAAACAACTTCTAATTAACTCTTCGACCCCAGATCACAACCACTATTGTCCAACCACCAGAATCACACCATACAATTTTTTTTCATTCCAACAACTTCAATAAGGGTCTTAAAGGGGATTAATGCATCATATAATTACATCAAGATTTAGGACTTATAAAATAACATATTTTCAAAGGAGATGCAAGTTTCCACTACACTAGAAGTTCACAAAAATTAAATTAAATTTAACATTTTTAGTTACTCGGGTTTAGACAAAACACCGCTAAGCAATTACAAAAATTCAAACAACTTATTATTTTATTATTATTTTAATTTTGGTAGTTCAAATGAATAGAGTAATGTAATATTTCTTCATACGTATTTCTTTTTTTTTTCAATTTTCAAACAAGGTTGTTTTCTAGATTAAAATTTTTCTAGGTTTACATTTCATGTATCAAGTTTTCTAATGTGCCCAATGGTCCAAGATTTTGAACCCACGGCTCGTATACCAAGTGTAATTCCCACTAAAATCTCCCACTTGAGACCCAAGAAAAACCTAGGTTTAGTTAGAAAAAACAAGGAATAATTTTTATCTTTTATTTTTTAAAGTGTTAACAACCAAAGTCTCAAGGACAATCAAATTCAACTGATAACTTTTCCCATTATAACAATTATCAAATCACCTTACAAAACACTAAGAGAGTGAAAGTTATCCCGAGCGCAGTTAAATTTCCCTTAGGTGATAATCTAACCATGTAAAACTAGATTAATACTAATCCAAACAAATCTTAATTAAACTCATAGGGTAAGAAGAGACAAAAAAATAGATACCCTAGTTATTTAATTCTATAAGGTTTTAACAATTAACAAGGTCTAATTATAAGGGGAGAATACCTATTTAAACAAACATGTTAAATTCTCACTTACACACTTACAGAACTCTCTTAAAAGATTCAACCTGATTTTTCTCATATTAACACACTCGAAAATTCCTAAAAACATTGCCATTAAATAGGAAATGTCCTCACCTTTCAAAGTGATATAAAGAAGTCCTCCTAACGACTCATATTTTTTAAGTTATCAGTGATGGAACTTGGGGTGAAAATTTTTCCGAGAGCGGGCTGTGGGCCTAGGGAGGAAAATTTTCCCCAACTCGGGCCTACGGACTTCGGAGAGAAAATTTCCCAGAGGAGAAAAATAGATCAGCGGAGCAGGGAAGAAAAATTTTCCTAGACGTGGGCTAACAGAAAGCAGGAGGAAGACATTTAACACTTTTTCTCTTTTGGGACAAAGCAAATTTTACACCCGTACCTCCGCCAATGCCCAAGGAGGCCACATGGAAGCTCCTTATTGGTTGCGAGGTCAACGGGAAGTTGGGGAACATTTGAAAATTTTGACTTTTCAAAAGGAAAGGAAAAAAGGTTGAAAGGAACCCGTGCCTCCGCCAACGTAAGAAGATGTCATGTGTCATCCAACCATTGGCTACGGGTTGGCGAGCTGGTGGGGATATTATAGAAAAAAATTCCAAAATTTTTCTGAAGTGTTAAGGCTTAAAAATATTTGAGCCGTCGTTGATGTCCAACGAAGCCACGTGTTGATTAATGATTGGCTACGGGGTGGTGGGACTGTGGAGGAAATTTACAAAATTTTCCAAATTTATTTTTAAAGTGCTTAAAGTTAAGATCAATCTGAGCCTCCATTGGTGCCAACGAAGCCACATGTTGATCAATGATTGGTCAGTAGGTATGGGCTGCAAAGGAAAAATTGTCAAATTAACTTTTATCAACTTTTTTAAAAAAATGAAGGCTTGCGGCTTAGCGGAGTGGTGGGAAAATTCATGACTTTGCAAATTTTTGGCCAAAATCAAAAATAGAAATTTTTAGCCCACAGTTCCATCCAAGAATATTTTATTTAATTAAATTTGAAAGTTAGATCATTTTTTGAGCCTGAAATGAAGCAAAAAATTCAGAAGGCCATAACTTTTGATTGAGAACTTAGTTTTTGGAAAACAAGGACTTTCTGGAAATCTCTTGACATCCTCTTTACACAACAACCTTAAAAATTTAATTTTGATAAGGTTTAAAGGGTCAATTTTGAGAAGATGTTTTTTTTTCACTTAAAAGTGAATTGGTCATTTTAATTTATGAATTTTTTTCAAATTTGTCATTCTTTCTCCTACAACATGTCAAATGACATAGAGGTTTGCATTTGGAAAAAATGTGGAACAAAAAACAAAGGTTGATTTGTTCGAATGATTTTCATTTCAAAAATTACCAATGTTTACACAGGTAGAAAGCCTTCAATTTTACCTTTGCCATATTTGAAAGATTCTATAATAATTTTGTAAGTGTTAAGGTCTAATTGAGATCATTTTGATCATACTAGGTTCAATTTTACTTTTCATTTGTCTTTAATGATTTGCAAAGTCGTTTCATACATTTTATGATTAATAATTTGTAGTTTTGAAAACATCTAATAGAGATCAAGTTTGAAAAAAATTTCCATTTACCATCTTCTAAGTATTATAATTCATTCCATATTCCATCTAACACATTAAGCTGATTCAAATCAAATTATTTAAAGTCCAAAACATAGTTCGATGTCTAAAACTTTCATTTCTAACGAATAGAGCATTATAACATTTCTTCAAATGTATTCAATTTTTTTCAATTAGAATTTCAAAATACATTCAACAATCAGATTTCAATACCTAATAATTCCATTTGAGAAAATTAATACAATATTTTATTGATTCAAAAATATACCTTTACAACTTCTTATTTCATTCCTCAATTACCAAATACAAAATATAAATTCTTCCACATTTATTCAAAAATAGAAAACAAAGTATATCTCTTTCACATTTTGAATTGCAACTTTCATAGCCAATACAAAACATATTTCCATCACAAATAATATACAAGGTCATCCACTTCAAAGTGGGAAAAGGTTACAATAAGAAATAATCTCAACAAGGACTATCAAACTTGTCTTTTCCCATTCCATTTCAAAAGACATCATACAATCTTTCTTTTCCTTTCACAGAATAAAATTTCAGAGTATGTCCTTTCACATTCAAATGGGATTTCATTTCCAAAACATAGTAACTCTTCAGCACAAAACATATTACATTTTCATCCACTTGAAGTGGGAAATGGTTTTACAAATAGAAATCTCACAAGGGACTGTCAAACTGTCTTCTTTCTAAGTTCCAGAACAATAGTATGAATATCATCCATTTTCTTTATTTCAATTTGATCACAACAGAATAGGGTTAAAGGCAATGTTCTCCACCCAACCAAGACATCCAATGAAAAGGGAATCCACCCTCTTCATTGGACCCCGAGCACCAACCATAATGCAATATAAAATGTGTTTCAACTCATGGAAACAATAGGCTTCCACAACACGCATGCACATTTCACATTTAAAATACGGTCCAAAGAAAAATTCAATTTACAACCATAGAATAAAGACAACAAACAACCCTCATGCTTCATCATGTAATACAAAGGAGCAAGAAACTATTGGGGATGTTACTTATGCCTCCTAAAGGGGAATTGGCTATCACCACCTTATTTCAAGACGTAAAAATATATTATATCAAAGCCACGACATCCCCTTATGCCTCCCCTAAGTACCCCTTATTCCTCACATTTCCTTATGCCTCCCCAACCTCTTATGTCACCCCATAATGAGTAAAGAAACACAAGCTATTTATTTGTAAGGTCAAACCCAAATCCCAACTCCCTCCACACTTATACCTCACAAAAAATACTTATGCCTCCCCAAAATACCCCATAGTCTTCTCCTACACCATCCCTAGGTAGTCTACCTAACTAGCCAACAATAAAACAACACATTCAAACATTCATCCATTCCTAAGTGCATAAAAAAAGATAAGAGATCATTTCAAGAGCCAAGCTCCTACCTCTCCATGATGGAGTTTTGTTCCAAGGTTCCAAAACAACAAGCTTTCCAATGCAAAACACAGTCCAAGATCAACAATCTACAAGCATGCAACAGTCTCCAATATTCACCAAAGCAAGAGCTCTAAACAACAAAATAATTCACCCCCAAATGAAGTATGCAAGAGTACACCACCAAAAGAGTGTAACCTTCAAACAATAAAATGAATTTGATTATATAAAAGGGGGAAGAGAGGAGGATAAGGTGGATATTTATAAGATGCCACATCACACATCCTCAACTCCAACTCACAAGTCAACTTCAATCTCCAAGAAAATAAATAAGTAGGTGAATAATATGATAGTTCTACTTACACACTCAAATCAAGCCCATACCCAAAAGGACTGAAATTAATAACATGTAAGAAAGTGAAATTAAAATATACAACTTGACTTACAAAAATGCATAATGAAAGGATAATTTTAAGTCTCCAACCATAGGTAAGGCTGGTATACAAATTTAATAGGTATGGGACAAGTTTAACTTATCCCACAAGCCTCCAAAATTAGCCTCCAAGGACAAATTGAATTCGAAATAAGACGAAGTGTTTCATACTCAAAATTTACTTACACATCTCTTACACATACTTACACATTTAATACAAGAGCCAAAAACTCCAATAATTACTTTCTTATGTCCCAATTTGATTAATTAATTATTAACAATATGATTACTCACATTACTTCACCAACATTTATTTAAATAAAAGCGGAACACATGACTTATAAAACACATACATACTAAACAAAGGAACCAAATAAATAAATACACATAACCCTTGGTCACATTTAAAGGTGATCCCCCCCATGGGAATCCCTAACCACAATCAAACACACACACACACAATACAAGTTTCCATGGTGACCTTGTTGAATTCATTTAGAGTTCCAATGTGGATGGTTTCCAATCCCCCGATGTTTGTTGTGATATTTTAAACCTATAAAATACAAATACCTCCTTTAGCATCATGGCCATATCAGAACATCCAAATGACTGTAAATATAATTTTAAAATTATCAATATATATATATGAATCACAACAACATTTAGAAAATCAACAATATCACTTATAATTTTATCAATAACTATACGATCATCAAATCCATAGTGCCCACTTTCCTTTGACACCTTTTGGTACTAATCATGATACTTTGTTGATTATATTATAGACATGATTATGGACCTTATTATAATATGATGATAGATATTAGATCATGGATTATTGCTGACTTGATTCAGTTATGATGATGATTATTAGAGACACTATGGATATTTATGATGGTATACTGTTTGACATGGTTATATTATGGATGTTGTGCAGACTTGTGATATTTGGATATTGTGAGTAGACATAGAAATGGAAATTATTGGATGATGATATAAGTGTTGAGTACAATTTCAAATGACAATGCTATATTTCTTTGATGTTGTTGTGATTCATATGTCTAGATGATTTTGGTAATTATATTTATATTAGTTTAGATGTTCTGATATGGCCATGAGGCCGAAGGAGGTATTTGTGTTTTACAGGTTTAAAATATCACAACAAACATCGGGGGATTAGAGACCAACCACATTGGAATTCTAGATGAATTCAACAAGGTCACCATGGCAACTAGTATTTGTTTGTGTGTGTTAGGGATTCCCATGGGGGGATCACCTTTATTTGTGACCAAGGGGTTTTATGTATTTTCTTTTATTTTGGTCCCTTTGTTTTTGTTTTCATGTGTTTATTTTTTGATGCTTTTACCCCTTTCATTAACTATTAAATGGTATGTAAATTTTGTGAGTAATTATATAGTTAAAATAAATAAATCAAATATGTCATAAGAAGGTAATTAATGAGAGTTTTGGGCCATGATTTAAAGTGATATAAGTATGTGTAAGAGATTTGTAAGTGATGTGTGAATTTAATTTTGAGTGTGAAACACTCCACCTTCTTGGAAATTCGAAATTGTCCTTAGAGGCTTGTGGGACAAGTTAAACTTGTCTCATACCTCTTAAATTTAACTACCAACCATACCTACGGTTGGGGAGTTGAGATTAGATTTTTATAATGCTTTTGAGAAGTTATATTGTAGGTTTTAATTGCACTATTACATGATTTAATTTCGGTCCTCTGGGGTGTGGGTTGGATTGGAGTGTGTGAGTAAACTGTCATATTATTCACCCACCTATTTATTATGCATTGATATCGAAGTTGACTTTGGGGGTTGGGATTGAAGATGTGTGATATGGCATCCTACGTGGATCTACCTCATCCTCTTCCCTTCCCTCTTCTATAAAATTCAAATGGCTTTCCTTGTTTTGGGGTTGCTTCATTTTGGAGACTTTATTCTTGGGTGAATTCCTTGCTCTTTTGGGAGGTCTTGCTTTGAAAACATTTTCGGGAAGATGTTACATGCTTATGCTTAGTTGTATTGGATTGATTTCTTTGAAAGAAAGCTTACTTGTTTTGGAACTTAGAACAACTCCATCATGGAGAAGTAGGAGCTTGACTCTTGAAATGATCTTATTTTATGAATGTAAGTGTTAATGTATGAATGTTTTGGAATGTTTTTGGGCTATTGGGTAGATTGCCTAGGAATGGTTTAGAGAAGACTATGGGGTTATATATTGTGGGAAGCAAAAGTGTGTTTTAGGGAGGTATAAGGGTGGAGGGAGTTGGGATTTGGGTTCCACCTTACAAAGAAATAGCTTGTATTTCTTTACTCGTTATGGGGTGCCATAAGAGGTTGGGGAGGCATAAGGAAATGTGAGGAATAAGGGGTACTTGGGGGAGGCATAAGGGCATGTCAGGGATTTGAAATGATTGATATATATATATATGTTGGTGGTTTGTTCTCAGGTGGTGATACCCATTTCCCCTTTGGGAGGCATAAGTAACATCCCCCATAGTTTCTTGCTCCTTTGGCTTGCTTGATGAAGCCTTAGTAATGTTTTTCATGTTTTAATATAGTTGAAAACTACATTCTATTTTGGACTATGTTTTATTGTGATTATGTTGCTTGAGTGTTTGTGGAAGCTTGTTGTTGCCATGAGTTGGATCACATCTTTTATTGCTTTGTGGTTGGGGCTTGGTGGCCAATGAAGAAGGATGGATTCTCCTCTTCATTGGATGTCTTGGTTGGGTGGAGATCATTGCCTTTCCCTACTTTTGTTGTGATCAAATTGGAAGAATGAGAAATTTGCATGTTGTTGTTCTGGAGCTGAGATAAAGACAGTTTGACAATCCAGTTATGAAATAAAATATTATCGTAGCCCCTTTCCCACTTGAAGTGGATTATATACGTATTCATTATAATGGAAAGATACTTTGTATTGGCAATGAAAGTGGAAATTTGAAATGTAAAAGAGTTATACTTTGTATTCTGTTTTGGAAAGAATGTGAAAGAATGACACATGTTTTGTATGTTGTATTTTGAAATCAAATGGAAAGGATTTTGTAAGATTTTAATTTGAATGAGTGGAAGTGTTTACCTTGTTCATATGATATTATTCCATTGGAAATCTGTATTTAACATGTTCTATGAAAACCCTGTTTGGAAAAGGGGAAAAGTGAAACACATGAGAAGAAAATGTAATATTCTACCCTGTTTATATATATATATGATTTTGGAAGGAATAAAAGAAGGATGTTACAAAGTTGTCTTTTGGAATCAATAAACGATGTATCACCTTTCTCAAATTACATAGTGGCATGGAATCTAATCTTTTAAATGCAATTGAAATTTCTATTTGAAAGAAAGAAATGCGTATAAAGAAAATGTAATACTCTGTCCTTTGAAATATGTAAAAATTAGAAATCAGAGATGTATTATAGTTTTTGAATAAGTTGAATTAAATCAAATGAATGCATTAGATTAGGTTTGGAACACATTATAATACTTGGAAGAAGAAAATGGAAAATAGACCTTTTTAAAATTTGAACTCTGTCTTGTTTTTTTTTCCAATTGACAATTATTTAATCCCAAATGCTCAGACCGAATCTGCAACAAAGGAATAACAAATGAAACATTAATTTGGGCATAATAAGATCTAATTGAATTCATCTAGACATTAACACTTAAGGAAATTCTTATAAAACTTAGCAAAATCAGGCTCAAACTGTTTTGTAGTCATGTTGTTGTCAAGAAATGTAAATGTTCAAATTACAAATCAATCAGACAAATTGAATCTTGAAATCTCTCTTAAATACACCTAAGAAAAATTTTCCATGTCTATTTGACATGTTGAGAGAGGGACAAGAACAAATTTAACAAGTTAAAATTTACCAGTTTGCACTGTAAAATCCTGTAGGTCATTTTCTTGAAATTGACCCCTTAAACTTTATCAAAATCTTAAATTAATGATCCCGAGTAAAGAGGACGTTGAGAGATTTCTAGAAATTCCTCATTTTCCCAAAATTGAGATCTCTATCCAAAGTTATGGCCTTATAAATTTTTTCTTCCTTGCCGTAACAAAAAAAAAATTTGGGAAAAATTTCCTTGGTGGGTCCGCAGCTTGATTTTTCCCTTAGCTCTTAGGAAAATTTTTGGAATTTTTTTCTAATTTTCCCCACCGCCCTATCAACTCAAAGCCAATCAGAAGCTACCACATGGAACCATGAGGCATCGGTGGAGGGCAGATATCTTCTTAAATTTAGCACTCCAAGAAAATTTTGGGAACATTTTCCAAATTTTCCTCGTCACCCACCACCAAATGAAGAACCAAGCGGGAGTAGCCACATGGCATTGCGAGGTGTCGAGGAGGCGTGGGTGAATTCTATCCACTTAGCCCTTTGGGGTGATAAACTAATTTTCTCCTTGCTGCCCCACCTTCCCGACATTGGCTTAGGAGATGCCACGTGTACCTTGTGGACTTGTAGGATCACGGGAGCAAAGTTGGATTTCACCCCGCGTGGGAAGATTTTTCAAAATGTCTCTCACCGCCCGCTCTCCCCGCGCTGACTTTGGAGGTGCCACATGTCCCTAGTGGACTTGCAGACCCATGGGTGTGTGGGTGCAATTTTTTTTTCCCGAGCAGAAAAATTTCCAAAGGTCTCCCCGTAGCCCGCCGACCCACCCTTGGGGGAAATTTTCACCCCTAGGCCCATAGGCCACTCCTGGGGAAAATTTTCACCCCAAGGCCCGCTAGCCAATAACTTGAAAAATATGACAAGTTAAGAGGACTTATTTATATCAATGGAAAGGTCAGGAAATTTCCTATCCAATGGAAATAATTTATGAAAATTTTGAATTTGTTAATTTTGAGAAAAATCAAGTTGAACCTTTAAGCTCGTTAGCAAGTGGGTACGGTGAGGAATTACCCTCTGAACCTTATTATACCTTCTAACCCTAAATTTTGGACCTTATGACCTCTAATAATTTTTAATAAAGGAAAAATATGTTCTTGTGAATTAGAATTGTTCTAGAACTTGCTATTGTGATTGTTTCCTTTTAATCTAGTTGTAGACTCTTTTAAACAAAAAAATTATTCCATAATTTTCCTAACTAATCGTAGGTTGTTCTTGGGTCTCAAGTGGGTTTTTTTAGTGGGCGTTACACTTGGTATCAGAGAAGTGGTTCAAAATCTTGGGAAATTAGGCACACTAGAAATTTGAAACATGAACCTTAAATCCAACACACTTTTAAATCTAGAAAACAATTTAGTTTAGAAATTACATATTTTAGTAAACATGGAAACTGAATAAAACCTAGAAAGATGAAATTACTCTCACCTTGGTCAGAGAGGAGGCATAGATGGGATGAGGGGTATTTTCACATAGATGAGACTTAATACCACCGAGATCATCTGTAGCAACTATCCTACCCCATGTTTGGTAGATTGTTTAGGATGTTAATGCACTTTACGTAGAGGATAAATAGGAGGACATGTAGCCAGACATGATAGAGTCCCTTCCATTAAGGGTCATGTATCTCCTCAACCTAGCGAGGACCATGGAGGAGATATTTCCCCTACACACAATCAATGAGATGAGTCATCATAGAGGGAATAGGGTGACCAAGTTTCATGACATAGAGAGAGGTCTCGGAGCCCTAGGCTTAGGGATGAGCATGCAAAGAGACCTAGAGGCCGTTAGACCATAGCTGCAGATCACATCAGGGAGATCTTGAAGCTTCAACCATCACATTATTTTGGTGACATAGGTGGATTTTAGGAAGATGCCTGGTTGGTGAGATTGAGCGGATGCATCAAGCTCTATCCTTGTTCTAGAAAACATGGAAGCTCGTGTTGTGATCCATCTACTAAAGGATGGAGTTGGTGTCAGTGGCAGGAAGAGGAGCAGAAGCTCCATTTTGATTATGATACAATTACCTAGGATCTCTTTGAGGAGCATTTCTGGACCATATATTTTTCACAGAGATTCATTTAGTAGCGGATAGATGAGTTCCATGACCTCCGACATGCATCTCTTATAGTGGCTGAGTATGAGAGTAGATTTCTGGATCTACTCCAGTATGTTGGTTACATGTAAGATGAGTAGGTGTAGATCCATAGGTTCATCCAGGGCCTAAACCTAGACATTAAAGGAGTAGTGTAGATCCATTGTCCATAGACATTAGCTAAGCCGTCAAGAAGGCCTATATAGTAGAGGAGACTTGGGGAAAGACCCAACATGATAGAGACCGAGTCCAGATCTACATACAATAGATGCAGGACAAAAATTGAGGGGGTCAATACCTCTTACTCATGGCATACAAGGTTCAAAAAATTCATCTTTTAGACCACAAAGTAGTAGCAGTCCACCCACCTTATAGACCTCCATAGAGATTTGATGCACAGAGAGGTCAGAGCATGGGGCCTCCTCCTAGGGGTCCCATTAGGACACAAGGTGCCCAGAGAGCTCACTCAACAGGAGCTCACCAGTAGAGACCTTAGTAGACTACAACTAGATCATCAGGATCCACACCACAGACCTCCAGAGTACTAGTTGGACCTACTACACAGGGGAGAGGATCAAGTGATTGTTTTGGTTGTGGTGTTACTAGAAATTTTTAGAGAGACTGCCCATAAAACCTTAATAACAAGGGTAAGGCACAAATCTTAGAGCCTATTATTAGTGATATGGGGTGCAGTAATAGGATGTATGCAGTGGTCAAGAACCACCAAAAAGAGCACCAGAGTACATTTATTGAGACCACGGGTAACATTGGTGGTATTCCTCCCTACATTCTATTTGATTCTGATTTTTTTGCTTATTTTATTGCACCATCTTTAGAAGAGCGATGTAAGCTAGTGGCACTTAGGCAGGTTCATAGTTGGGATGTTGATATGGCTTTTGGAGCCAAGATCTCTATAGACTCCTTAGTTAAGGAGTGTTTGGTGGATTTGTGACCTTTCACCACTACCTCAAATCTTTGTATCCTTCCTTTGGGATCTTATGGAGTCATCTTGGGTATGGATTGGTTATCTACACACAGGGCCATGATAGATTGTTACCACAAGATCATATCATGTGCAGATGATTTGGGAGTTGAGTCAATGATTTTAGGGGTGAGGATACTGCTTCTATTCGCATCATCTCTACTATGCAGCTTAAGTGGTGTGTGCGACAGGGGTTGTCGAGATGTATGCTTTGTTATAGTCAATGACAAATCGGAGGATGGATCTAGTGGACTATCACTAGATGATCACCCCATTTGAGAGAGTTTGTACATGTATTTCTAGGGGAGATACTAGGTTACCACCTCCATGTCGAGATTGATTTTCATATAGATCTAGTTTTGGGAGTAGAGCCTATCTCACGAGCACCCTATCAGATGACCACCCTAGAACTCTATGAGCTCAAGTTGGAGCTTGAGGGCCTTTTGGAGAAATGCCTTATTTGTCCTAGTGTATCCTCTTGGGGTTTATCAAGAAGAAGGATGGATCCTTGCGGTTGTGTATTTATTACCATCAGCTAAATAAGGTAACGATCAAGAATTGTTATCCCCTTCCATGCATTGATGATTTTTTTTATAAGATGAAGGGATCCACAACTTTCTCTAAGATATACCTTAAGTTAGGCTATCATTAGCTGAGGATTTTGAAGGTGGACATTCATAAGACCACCTTCCGTATGAGATATTGCCCTTATGAGTTCACGGTGGTGCCTTTTGGTTTGACAAATTCCCCACAGTATTAATGAGTTTGATGAATGGGGTATTTAGGACATTATTAGATGTTTCGTGCTCATATTCCTTGATGACATTTTGATTTACCCACGTACGTGAGGAGCACGAGGGGCACATTTTCCAAGTTCTTCAAAGGCCTCACGAAAGCAAGAGATTTACGGGAAATTGGAGAAGTGTGCATTCTTTTAGATAGAGGTGTAGCATTTGGGTCATATCATTTTTGGGGAAGGTATCATCATCGATCCTTCCAAGGTTAGAGCTATTATGGATTGGTCAACACCCACTATGTTGACTAAGGTATGCAACTTCATGGGGTTAATAGGTTACTACCGAATATTTGTTTAAGACTTCTCTTGGATTTCTCACCCCATCACTTCCCTTCAGAGGAAAGGGAAGAAGTTTGTTTGTTCAGATAGGTGTGAGAAGGATTTCAGTAAACTAAAGGAATGTCTCACTACATCACCTATTCTTGCATTATCGGATCCACAGGGTGAGTTTTCATTTACACATATGCTTCTTTAGTAGGGCTTGGAGGTGTGTTGATGTAGGAGGACAAAGTAGTGGCTTTTGTGTCTCGTAAACTCAAATATTATGATATTAATTATCTGACTCATGATCTTGAGCTTGTAGCAATTGATCATGCTTTAGTTCAATTGAGACACTTTCTGCTTGGTTGGAGATTCACACTCATGACAGATCACTTGAGTCTTTTCCACCTCTTCACCCAACCCAATCTCAATGCTCGTCAGTGGCATTGGATGGAGTTTATTTGTTAGTATGATATGGATATAGAACATGTGAAAGGGAAGGAGAATGTGGTGGCAGATGCTCTCAGTAGATAGAGACATGTGGCCATGGCCACCTTAGTGAGCACAAATTTGTGGAGCAAGATTGTTCAACAAAGCCTCCTCTAGATAAATTATACTTTGCATTTCTTTCGGAGATCGAGTCTCAGAGACCCCTGAAGGGGAAGTTTGATTGTTTCTCACTAGAGGCATATGGCCTTCTCGGGTAAAGAGGTAATATTTATATTCCTAGAGAGGGAGGCTTGAGGTAAGACATCTTGGTAGAGGTACATCATGCACCCTATTCATCCCACCTTTGGTTGAAGAAGATGCACACCACCTTGAGATAGTTGTATCATTGGAGAGGATTTCATAGAGACGTGGCCCAGTTTGTATCACGATGTTTAGAGTGCCATAAATTTAAGTCTCGAGAATCAAGTATCCACCTGGCCTTCTTTTTCCTCATGCTATACCAGAGTGGAAATGGGACACCATTTCCATGGACTTCATTGTTGGGATACCGATGTCGATATATCACCACGACGCCATCATGGTCGTGATTGACAAAGTGACAAAAGTGGCTCACTTTTCTCTGGTGAATACCACTTATATAGATAGTGCAGTGGCACGGGTATATTTGGATGAGATTGTCAGGTTGCATGGGATTCCGTGGAAGATCATTAGTGACCATGATCCTTTGTATACTTCCCATTTTGGACTACCATACAACATGCCCTTGGGATGAAGATCAATTTCAGCACAACATATCACCTTGAGATAGATGGACAGATGGAGTGGGTGAATCAAATTTTAGAGGACATGCTCAAGATGTATGTGATGGATCAGCAATCAAGATGGGAGGAGTACCTATACTTGGTGGAGTTCACCTACAATAATAGTTTTCAAAGTTCTATAGGCATGGCTCCTTTTCAGGCTTTGTATGGCAGAGAGTGCAGGACACCTCTTAGTTGGGATAGGTTAGAGGACATGCTTTCTCTTCCAAATTTATTGCAAGACATGGAGTAGCAGGTGATTTTGCTCGAAAGAGACCGCAAGAGGCTTAGGACATGTAGAAAAAGTATGCAGATCAACATAGGAAAAACTTTAGTTTTAATGTGGGCATGAAGGTTTTCCTTTATGCCAGGCCACACAAGAGCCCTATCCATTATGGAAAAGGTTCTAAGTTAGCTCCTAGATTCATGGGTCCTTTTGAGATCTTGGAGCATATCGGCCCTTTGGCCTACCATCTACCATTGCCACCTAGCTTGTCTCGTGTACATGATGTGTTTCATGTTTCAGTTCTTAAGATATATGTTGCAAATCCTTCTCATGTGTAGGATCCGGGACAGGTGATGGTGGAGCCCATTCGCATCCTAGATCACAGAACCCGGGCCTTTGAGGCGAGAGAGGTTGATCGAGTGGGTCGGGCATGGGACAAATATGGTGAGACTGCAGCTACATGGGAGGATGCTACTTTACTACAAGTTCGGTTTCCACATTTGTTCCGGTGACTTCTAGGAGGAATTTGAGTCTAAGAGGAGGGGGATGTAGTGCCCACTTTCCTTTGATGCCTTTTGTTAGTAATAATGATATCTGCTGATTATATTATAGACATGATTATGGACCTTATTATAGTATGATGATAGATGTGAGTGTTGACAATTTTTACACTTGTGTAAAATGGGAAACTTGAAACTTCATTGTTACAATGAAATTCATGGGTGAATCATACCTAAACTAAGGGATTTGGAAATCATTTGTTACTGTTGAATTAGTTATAACATTAAATGAAATCTACAGTTATGTGTGATGTCACAAAATATAACAGATCATATAGTATGTAATTTCATCCCATTTTTAGCAAAAGAACACAAAGCCCCAAAAGACAACTGTGTTGTCTTGATGAAGACACCAAATGATAGAGTAGGTTAAGTATTGAGTTTTGACGTAGCAAACAAAAAAAAAACAGATATAAGAAAATTAGGTTTCAATTGAATGTTACAAGTTCTCATCAATGTTTCTTTCCTTCATGATTAAGACATTCAATTATGTTACTGAGTTGTTTAGTTCATTATACAATCCATACAGAGAAGCTAGAATGCAGAAGGGAATACACAACTCATTTTCAGAATTCAATGTTTTATTCACAAGGAAGGTCAAATGTTTCCCACACAAGCCGTGGGATGTAACTAAAAAGTAAAGTATAACTACTAAAATAAAAGGTACACATGCATGAAAGAGAAAGCAAAGGAGTATGAGTGAACCCATCATTGCCTTGGGGTTTCTTTCTTTGATTGAAAACATCTCCATTTCCAGCTTCTTCTTCATCTCCATTGTAGAAGCCATTGTACCTGAAAAGAAGAAAAGGATAACTATCAGTTACGAGCTCAGGGATCAATTCATATTCCTAGACTGTCCTAATTCGTGCATATGAATCTCTAATAACATGAGATGTAATTTACTTGAATATCAAACTACATACATGCTTTATTCACTCAGATAGAATGAAGGAAGAGAAAAGAAAAGAAGAAAACATGGACATAAGAGAGGCCAAAAATCCTAAGTATTTTCTAACTGTTTTCCTAAGTGTGTAGGTATAGGTTGTAGCCAATGAAAAATAAACAAGTCATAAGTGCATGCATAAAAAGGAAGAATGTAACTCAAGGTTTTCAGTAACTGTTCTGAAGTGGAAGAAGTTACAATACAGAAGAGAGACTGGGAGATAGAAATACATGTTTTAGTTTGCTACAGAAGGAAGAAGCAGAATTTGAAAGCTGATGTTTGGCTAAAAAGAGAAGGTTACAATTGAAAAGGAATGAAGAATAGATTCTAGGAAAAAATTTGACAAGGCTTAGCAATGTAAAATGGACATTTACAACTTTCCATCATGTTGCTTTTAACTACTACATGCTTAAAGGAATTATTTAAATCAAGTAAGTGATACAGAAAAGTAGTAAAGCATGCCATGATCAAGATAAATAGCTATGATGTCTCATTTTTATCTAGCTTCAAACATGAAGTGTTATGTTCTATATTCTGAATCAGAAAATACAACTACTATAGCTGGAAATGGATGGAAGAGAGAATTCTAGAAAAAAATTGCTAGGGCTTCGCCATGAAAAATCAACATTTTAGATTTTCCAACATGTCAGAAATGTTACTTAAAGGAAATAAAACATCTATGTGAAAGAAACAAAGTAATCAGAGATCTTAACAAGCATCTGAATCAAAGCTTATGCCTAAAATAGTATTAAAACATATGAACTACTTGTAATTTCCAGAAAGCACATACAAGATACAAAAAATAATATCTCATAGTACAAGATCAAGAACAATAAGAGTTGCAATAGTTTCTGAAAGTACAGATTTCTCATGAGGATGGAAAAGAACCAGAAGCAGATCAAATTCCACCAATGAAAACTATGGAGCCTCATTGTTTTGACATAAGATTGCAAGATCAAGCTAAAACTGCAAATCAATGGATACTTTTATAGTTACCTGAATGCAAGTACTTCATTACCAATTTGAATCCTAGAGAGAAATCTATGCACAGTAATGGTTCTTTTCAGCTGACTAATTTTACACAAAGACCAAGCACATACTCTCATTCAATTTCAGTTAGAATTACACAGAGTATTGCAAAGTGTTACATGTTTAAGAAAACTACAATCATTATGACATATTCTCATAGTCAGTCATTCAAGTGACTCAACAAAGAACAGATTTTGAAGTCTCAAGAATACAGTCAAGGAATGAAATCATTATAGTTTTCAAATGGAAGGGAGGGCTGTTATTCAAGATTAAATTGTATCCTATAGTGGATATAACAGTAAAAAATGGAGGGATAGATCTTCAGTGGCATGTATATCTAGTTCTATTCATGATATAGAAAATGATAAACAAAAAAATCATGCCCAATTTCAATTTTAAAATAAGCTCAGCAAAATAAAGGAAAACTGTATGTTTAGAAAACACAAGGTCTACATGGTTGTAGAATAATTGAAGCACTTAAGAAACATTTTTAGAGATCCACAAAGTATCGTCTAGGCCAAACCCTATTACGAATACATGGAAGTCTACTAAAACCTAAAAGCATCATGCATGAAATGGATATATGAAGGTTATTATACAAAGACAAATCTACAGGGGCATCATAAGTGTCATTCTTGCATAGGTCTATATATATCTAGGAGAGGAAGTATTTTTCAGAACAATAAAATGAAAGATGATTCAGATTTTCTGAAGAATATTACAAACAAAATACAAACCTAAATATAGAAGTTCAGGCACATATTTTCATTTAGAAAATGTCAAAATCAGAGTAACAGACAAGAACTCACCATTTTATAATCGAGCAGTCAAAACTTTCGAGCAACAAAATGATGAAGAAATAAATCCATATGCCCATGAGAATTTTCGAACTCAGGAGTCAAGCGGGAGCAATAAATCATAGAACCCAAAAATATTTCCAAGAGTTTCAGTGATATATTTAAAGAAGAAAAGAAAATAGAAGTGTATGCGTACAAGAGAAAATTAGCTCACCTATAACCACTTATGGTGGAAAACACTCACAACCATATTGCTCAGAAAGCTCTGATAGAATGAAGACATGAAACATGCAACTCTGCCTTGAATTCCAACCAAGGTTTCAAAACCAAATCTACAGAGCTCAAGAGAAAGGAGACAACGTTACAAAGAAACCCCGTATAGCTTCGCAAAAATCTAGAGAACTATAAATCCAAGCTCAAATCTTACTCAGAAAAATAAACCGAGCTCATAGACTCCAAAATGGCAGCCAAGAGAAAAGGAAAAGAGACAGAGACCTCCTCTATGTTAAAAGCCAAGCTTCAAGAAAATGAAAATGGCAGAGAGATCGAATACTTCTACTCACGAATCTACAGAGCTCGAAGAATTAAATGAACCCTAAAACAATCATATATACAACTACGCAAAGAGCTCAGAAGAAAAAAAATGATAGAGATCCATTTTCACATAAGATACCAAGATCAAATGCTTATAATAATGGCATCAAAGGAAAATTTTTGTTAGGCTTCACCCACATAATGAAAACCAAATGAAATGTGCATAAGGGTCGAGCTATTCCTTATCACACAAACTCAACAGTGAGTCTCAACCTAACTAAACCATATCGAAATCAATGGCTACAAATCGAAAGGACAAAGATCAAAGGTGAAGGATTGATCTCCAAAATAAATGTGAACCACTATGGGTAAGATGACAAGTGCCACATTTAATGCAAGTTAGAAACCCTAAATCATGCTTTCAAAATCAACAATAAAAAATTGACAAGTACAGATATCAACATTCATAAATGGGTGATCGAATCAATTCAAAGTAGTCCAAGTGAAATGGCGATCGATTGACCAAATTTTTCAATTTTCAAATTTGTGAAGTGTCAAAATTTCTTCCACAGGCCCGAAACTGCAGAGTACACATGTCACAATTATAGCGAGAATAAAAAGTGCAGAGGTCGAGATTTATTACGTTTTCAAACTTTAAATTGCAAAATGTTGAAATCACAAAATAGTGCGCATAACCCCACAAGGAAAAAATCAATGCAATGGTGGAACAATGGAGAGTAGGAGTCTCTTTATTTTTAAAACTTTAAAAGTGTAAAAGTAAAAAGTTCTAAACATTTCCTGCAAGCTCGAGCCTCCTTGATGAGAAAATCAAAGCTACAGGGAGAAAAGTCAAAAATCGGTTCTATATAGTATTGGTGGAATGATGGGATTTCTAAAAGTTTTGAGACTTAATACAAACAGGCCTAAAAACTTCAAAAGGTATGAAAGTCCACCAAAGGAGTCAAAGATCAATGGTGCAGGTCCATCAAGGATAGAGATTGACAGTGTCGATAAAAGACAAAACCCGAGTTTGCATATACATGGCGAGTGGATAGGAAACCCTAGTTTGGGTTGAGTTAAAATGCCACCGACAAATAGCCAAGGGTTGAATCATCATTGAGAAGTTTCCAACCCATGTGTCCATCATAAAATCATTGCAATGATTTCCAAGGTCCAACTATAGTCCAAACTCCAAATAATGAAAAAACTAACCCAATTATATTGTGCAATGATCACCGAAAAGGTAAAATTTTAAACTATATTCTTTCAAATACAAAGGCCGACACATATATACATGTATGTATTTATCAAAGGTGGCTAGAGACTAAAGTATGATGGCATGTATATTTTCTAAGTCCACAAGAGTGGCCAAACTCAGTTGAAGACAATTGTATGAATCAGAGGTGGTCCCCACTGAGAGGTGAATAATTTTGCTAAAGTATTGGAGATCAAAAGTGTTTATTTTCTTGCAGAGGAGTGTTTTGCATGTGATCACTAGAAGACAGAACAAGTGTCAACATCAGAGACAAAGGTGGTCCCAATCAGGATAGATATTAATAAGAATTATTTTACAAAGTATTGCAATTAATGTAATTTATTTTTGCTCAATACATTGGAGTATTTTTGCATTCGCTCACAATAGGAAAAAATAGAGAAGAAGACAGAGTTGCATGTTCATGGAGAGAGACTTGCCTAGTAAGAAATCTTATTTTTATCAAATTATTCATCCTTCTCTTTCTTAAAATAGATCAGTCAACTTCAAGTTGACCAATTGTAATCAAGGCTATTAATGCCTATTTATAAGTGTATGTTCTATTTTTATTCCTTATATATTACTAAATAAAAGATAAAAATAGAATGCATGGGTGAGTATGAGCATTAGGCTATTTTTAGGAAGAGGGTGAAATTTATTTTGCTATATATTGTGTGCCTTTGCAAAACACAAAAAGGAGAACTGGAGGACTTTTTGGATATATATCTTGAAGCAATTTTTGCTAGTTTTTCCTTCCGAGTGTGAAGAAATTCTACCTTTCCAAATTATTTGTTGTCTTGTGTATGTTTTATTAATCTTGTGAATGTAAATTCCCGATTAATCATATTACCCTTGTTGTAAAATTTAGTAATTTTTGCATGATATTAATGTGCATGTTTAGCTTAGTAGTATTGTTATGATAATCTCCCACAATCCCTCAAAGTGATTTTCTCTTAATATTCTACAAAAGAACTATTGGTTCATGCACTCAAAATCCTTCACATATCAATCATGCATATACTTAGTCAAAGCCCTCATACAAATTTGGTGTATCACCTTAGTTTTAATTATTTTATAGTCATATTTTACCCTAAAACCCAAAATCAATTTAGGGTACATCAACAAGGAACCGGCATTGATACCGAAGAGTCACCTCAAAATACGTATACCCATAGACCTGAGGTGTTTCCATTATATCTACAAAAGAGAGATCAAATTTTGCAAGCTTAGAAAACCTGTAACCATCTCTCTATATGGTGCACTTTTGAGAGATAACAGTTTTTGGCATGTCCGGTGGGACAACGAATCAGATCTACATGCAAGTTACAAATTCTACAAAGAGATCTACAACAAATTTACAACGATTACAAATTCACTTTCGGATGCAAGTTGCATTAATTTATTTTAAAGATTTGAAGATCTTTTGTAACTCCATGAGCTGATTTCATACCAAGATCGCAACATTTTCCATTCCTAAAGTGACTACAAAATCATCGGTAAGAGGAATTCCTCATGAGTTTGTTTCTTTACCCTCGAATTCTACTAGAAGGAGAAGAGTTGGTAATACTTTACTTTATAATAGACTTAGTTTTGATAACCCTCCTCCCGATATTCCTTCACCACGTATAAATTTATCTATTAAAATCCCAATTTTTCAAATGGCTATTCAACCACCAAGAAATTTTGTGACCTTTACTAATGGAATTCCATCAATAATCCCAGTTTACCATGACATTTCTAATGCTTCCATAAAAAGTTTTCCATCATTCACGGGTGAAAATTAGGTTACACCATTGAACATATCAAAGATGTTAGATCTATGTGAAGTCCATAATATCACTCATGAAGATGTAGCTTTAAGACTTTTAGCTGCATATTTTAAATGGAAGGCCTTGCAATGGTATAGAAACCTAGAAATTGGAAGCATAAGAACTTGGGATAACTTAGGTGAAAAATTGCTGAAACAGTTCAGGATAATTCGGATTATTTATCTCTCGTTGAACAATTGTCTACTATTAAAAGAGATCCCAATGATTTTATGTCCAATTTCAATATCTGTTTTCCGAACACCGGGAAAGAATTCTAGGAAGTGTCAATCCTAAAGATGATTATGCTTTCCTTTATTATCTTAGAGTATTAAAAAGTGATATCTCAACTATGATTCACCAATGGGGGAGATACACTCAGAAATCTACGATATCACTATCCGAGCTGAAAATAGTCTTATTCAAGCTGAAAAATTTTCTCCAAGGCCTTGATGCCCTTTTCGGTAGATTTAGCACCTATTCGTCATCGTATTACAATCATAGAACCTATTATTGTAGCTCCATTGGATGATGTATTTAAATTTTTGTAAACTACGGAAATAAATTGACTTTGATTGATAAATGAATTGTATTATCTAGCAAACCCTATAAGGATCCTTATCAAAGAAAATCAACAAAATAAACAAAATAGGCATCCCTATCAATAGAATCAAAATTATAGGCAGCCTTACCAACAAGGGCGGTTTGACCCAAATGCTCCTATTTCATCTAGCACTTTAGTCCCGATTAATATGGTTATAGAATGGAGGTTTCACCTTGCAATCAACCTCATTCACCTGCAAGTTTCCCAAATGCTTTTTTCGAATCAATCTTATTCCACAACCTCAATCGAAACATTGTTCACACATCAAATGGAGGGTGGGCAGAAGGAAATCATGTTCGAAAGTAGCCGAACAAAATTTAGTCGTTTTAATGAGGAGGATTTCATTGTAGTCACTCCTAGGGCTCAAGGGAAAGTTGTTGAAAGTCAAAAACAACAAAATAGGCCTATCATGCCTATTGTCACTGATAATACAACATCTATAGTTCCAAATTCAACCAACAACCTTGTTGTTCCTCAAAAAATACAAGTGTTCGAGTTGATAAAGGTCATAAAAAACAGCTACATCCTGATCCAAGAAGACTATTTATACCTCAGATATCCAAGGTAGCTGAAGCAGAGTCAGTTTTTGCTAAGGCCTAATCTAAGACAGTTGAATCCATCTCAAAAAAACAGTTGCTTCTTTTAACATCGTTGATGTAATGAAAAATCATAATGTTAATATCTCAATGTGGGATGCTCTAAGTATTCATGGACAACAAGATTTACTTTCTCATGAACTAGCTAAGCTGCAGATTTCTTCAAATACAACAGAAAATGAATTTCAGAAGGTAGACATGGTCCTTGAAATGTTTGAATAAGACCACATTAAATAAGTTAAGTGGATGGTTTAGAAGGTTTTGAATGCTCATGACATCAAGAAACCACCACCATTTTATTTATTACTGATTATTGGAGAACATCTAGTTTATAATTACATGGTGGATAGTTGTGTAAGTAGCATAGTTATGCCAAAAGTGATTGCAGAAAAATTGGGTTTGTAGTATGAGCCTACAGAAAGGAGTGTCTTACAGCTTGATGGAAATGCAACTAATATAGTTGGTATAATCAAAAATTTAGAAGTGACGTTACATGCTTGCCCAAATTTTTCTATTATGCAAGATGTTACTGTTGTGGATTTACCTCCATACTTTTCCTTATGCTTATCTAGAGACTTCACGGAAAAAATAGGAGGTTATCTCTCTTCAGATTGGTCCTTATTTTTCACTACTCATTATGGTACTAAATTTACTATCAATTCAGATCCATTAGCCAGATTTCACATTGAGCCTCACTCTTCAAATGCGGTGGCTAATTATTCAGCCCTAGATCAGTGTAATTTTGATGAGGTAGCTCATGTTTCAACATTAGATGGTGTTTCTAACATGTTTATGGATGAAAAGGAAGTGGAAGAACATGCTAATGATCCTTTTAAGGAAGTTGAAGAATACCTATTTGGTGTGTATTGTATTCATGAAGAAAATACACCACTTCCCTTGCTATCCAAAACAAAAGATTCACTAGATGGGATTTCGAAGCTTCATTTTGATGGAGCTAAGAATAAGAAAGGACATGGAGCTATTTTGATGCTTACTTCCCCAATGAACCAAAGGTATTTCTCATCCTTAAGTCTCCAATTTTCATGTACGTGTAATGTAGCTAAGTACGAAGCTTTAATTCATGGCTTATCTGTGGGCCGAGAAAGAGAGGTATCTATGCTATAGATTTTTGGTGACTCGACTTGGTTATTAATCAAGTAAGAAATTTCAATATTTGTAAGAATCCATTAATGAAATCTTATAGGCATAGATTTTCAGACTTAATGGAAGATTTCGATGCTATTAACATTCAATCTATTCCTAGAGCTAAAAATAAGCATGTAGATAGACTTGCAGTAGTTGGAGCTAGTTTTCTTTGGAATAGATTGAAAATAGAAAAAATCCACCTCATATAAATTTAATTATTACGCCCTCATTACCTGATAATGATTCAAATTGGCAAGATTTTGAAAGTGATGATCAAATCTATAGGTCTTTGCATAAAGAATTTGAGTTTTCTGTAGTTAATTAAGATAAATTACATCACTTATATGGTGACCATTGTTCGATTGAAGAAAAATAAACCGCCTCAAGGTCTTGTCACATTAGAAGACATCTTTATTGCTGATGATAAGTTAAGAAAGGTCAAGAATAAAATTTCAACCCATGCTGATAATTACAAATAGATCTCGGTTGATGAAGGGAATAATGTATTTCTTGGAAAGGTATGTTCCTTAACTAAAAATAGTCATTTATTGATCTTTGTAAAGAATTTAAGGATTTTTTCACTTGGAAATATCAAGACCTGAAATGATTTGATCCCATTTTAGCACAACATACAATTGAGTTACAACCAAATTTTAAACCTATTAGATAGAAACAAAGACCTGTAAATCCCAAAATACAACCTCTGATGAGGAAAGAATTATCTAAGTTGATTGAATCGGGTATTATCTTTCCAGTTAAGCATTCATGTTGGGTATCCAATCTTGTTCATATTAGGAAGAAGAATGGTGAAATCAGACTATGTGTAGATTTTAGAGATCTTAATAAGGCTTCATTAAAAGATCATTACCCACTCCCAAATATGGATCAGATTTTGAGAATAGTCTCAGGTTTAGATAGACTATCTCTTCTAGACGGTTACAGTGGATATAATCAAATTTTAGTCCGGGAAGAAGATAGATATAAAATAGCCTTTACCACTAAGTGGGGTACTTATGCTTACAAAAGGATGCCTTTTGGTCTTTCAAATGTTGATGAAATGTTTCAACGTGTAATGCACATGGCATTTAGCAACTTGTTAAATAAATGCATCCTTGTTTATTTAGATGATGTTATTGTATTTTCAAAAGATTCTAAAGAACATCTAATGCATTTAAGGTAGACTTTTCAGTTGTGCAGGCAATTTGGAATATCTTTGAATCCACTGAAGTCTATCTTTTCAGTACATTAAGGTAAACTACTTGGCCATATTGTTTCTAAGTAGGGTTTAGCAATTGATCGTTTTAGGATCAAAGCCATATCACAACTATCAATACCCCATCATAAGAAGGCATTACAAAGTTTTCTTGGAAAAATCTACTTTGTTAGAAGATTTATTCCAGATTTTATAGCATTGGTTAAACCACTCACAAATATACTAAAGAAAGAGAAAAAAATTTCTTGGACCAGTGAAGGGAGAGAAGGATTTGAATCAATCAAAAGCTATCTCTCAAGCTCCTACTCTTGAAAATCTAAATTTCAATAAATATTTTACAATGTAAGCACTTTTAGAATTGAAATAATCTCACCATATTAACTCAAGTCAATGATGAAAATAATAAAAGCCTATTGCTTTCTTTGGACAGAGCTTACATGATTATGAAACAAGGTACACATTTCTTGATAAACATGTACTTTTAGTAGTTAAAGGACTAAATAATTTCAAGTATATGCTTTCAAACAATAAAATCCATGTTCTTGTTTCTCATCCAAGTGTGAAATCATTCTTACTAAATAAGGAGTTGAATGAGAAAATAACAAACTGGATAACGAAGGTCATGGAGTATGATGTTGATATTTGGGTTGCTAAGACAGTTCAAGGGAAAGTTTTATGTGAAAATCTAATTGCTGATATGGAAAAACAACAAGTTACAGAACCAGATGATTCAAAACAGCATGCTGAAATCACGTATCAACAATTAGAAATCATGGTTCAACCAGGAAATCAATAGCCTGAGCTCACTCACGAGATTCAGGAATCAAGATGGATGACTGATTTGGTTAATTATCTATAGCATGGCACCTATCCAAAAGGTATGGACAATAATAAATGAAGGTATTTTAGATTACAAGTTGTACCTTATATCTTCATTGATAATGTGTTGTTCAAAAGAGATATAAATGGAATCTTGTTGTGGTGTGTTGACTATGATAAAATTCAGAAAATATTGTCAGGATTCGACGGACCTACAAGAGTTCACTTCTTAAAGCACGTACCATAGCCTTAAAGATTATGAAAGCTAGTTACTATTGGCCTAGCATATTCAAAGAATGTTTTGAATGGATTAGAAAGTGTAAAAATATTCTTTCTTTATTAGAAAAGAACGCCTAGCTTCGCTGCCTTTGAGCCTATCTTAGTTGATCAACCTTTTATGTACTGGGGTCTTGACTTTATTAGCATGATAAATCTACCTTCTTCACAAGGACATAAGTGGATCTTAATCGCTACTGATTATTTTACATGATGGATGAAGCAATATCCTTGAATGAAGCTAATGAAGCTTCGATACTATCCTTTTATGAAGGAATAGTCCACATATTTGGTGTTCCAAAGAACTATCATATTAGTTAATGCTTTAACATTCCTTAGTGCAAAGATAACAGATTGGGATGTCAACCAAAAATATATCTAAGTTCTTCATCTAATTATTACCCAAAAGGTAATGACTTAGTTGAGAGTACATAAAGAATTTGTTAAGGATCATCAGAAGAACACTCAAGGATAATCAAAGAGCTTGGCATCTAATGTTGAATTCAGCACTTTGGGATGATAGAGTGACTCCTAAAATATCATTTGGCAATTCACCATACAAACTTGTGTATGGAAAAGAAGTGAGAATGCCTATTTTAGTTGAGTTACCTGCATTAGATTTGCTACATCAAATGGAGTTGCTTGAGAATGAACCATTACAGGTTTGTTATGTAGAGTTAATGGAATTACAAGAGCTAAGAGATAAAGCTCATTTGAATATGGAAAAGAATTAAAAAAAAATGAAGAAGACTTTTGACAAGAAATCTAAATTCAGAGTCTTCAATGAAGGGGATATTGTGATAAAGTGGGATGTTGATCATGTAAAGTTAGGAAGACACACTCAAAGTTTGATAATAATCTGGAGTTGTCCTTACATGATTTCAGCTAGAAAGGAACACAATGCTTTTCATATTTTGAAGCTGAATGGAGAGGAACTTCCCATTCCTATGAATGGTATGTTTCTCAACCACAGTGTTATTGAATATCTTACAATGATTGTTAGAGTAGGATTTTTCTTCAATAAGTGCAGTTTTTACACATTGCATCGTTTTTCAATTCAATAAGTGCATTCATGCACGTGATCTAGTTCACAATATCCTTTCCCAGTTTTAGTTTCATTTTGGAAGGGTTGGACCTTTTAGAAAAGGAAAATTTTGGTTACATGTTCAAACTCCATGCCCAATGGACAAGAGCAAGGAACCGATCGTAAGCTAGCGAGAGTGCCTTTCCCCGCAGGATCGAAAGAAATGTTGACAATTTTTGCACTTGTGCAAAAGTGGGAAACTCAAAAATTCATCAATTTGATGAAATTCATGGGTGAATTATACCTAAACTCAGGGATTTGGATACCATTTGTTACTGCTGAATTAGTTATAAGATTAAATGAAATCTATAGTTATGTATGCTATCACAAAACATAACAAATCACATAGTCTACAATTTCATGCCATCTTCAGCAAAAGAATGCAAATCCCCAAAGGACAACTGTGATGTCTTGATGAAGACACTGAATTACAGAGTAGGTGAAGTGTTGAGTTTTAAGTAGCAAACAAAAATAAAAATATCATAACTTGATGGTTCATTATTGAATCTTACAATTTCTCATCAATGTTTCTTTCCTTCGTGTTTATGACATTCAATTATGTTACTTGAGTTTTTAATTCATTATATAATCCATATAGAGAAGCTAGAATGTAGAAGGGAATACACAACTCATTTTCAGAATTCAATGTTTTATTCACAAGGAAGGTCAAATGTTTCCCACACAAGCCATGGGATGTAACTAAAAAGTAAAGTACAACTACTGAAATAAAAGGTACACATGCATGAAAGAGAAAGTAAAGGAGTATGAGTGAACCCATCATTGCCTTGGGGTTTCTTTCTTTGATTGAAAACATCTCCATTTCCAGCTTCTTCTTCATCTCCATTGTAGAAGCCACTATGACCTGAAAAGAAGAAAAGGATAACTATCAGTTACAAGCTCAAGGATCAATTCATATTCCTAGACTGTCCTAATTCATGCATATGAATCTCTAATAATAGGAGATGTAATTTACTTGAATATCAAACTACATACATGCTTTATTCACTCAGATAGAATGAAGGAAGAGAAAAGAAAATAAGAAAACATGGACATAAGAGAGGCCAAAAAGCCTAAGTATTTTCTAACTGTTTTCCTAAGTGTGCAGAGTATAGGTTGCAGCCAATGAAAAATAAACAAGTCATAAGTGCATGCATAAAAAGGAAGAATGTAACTCAAGGTTTCAATAACCATTCTGAAGTGGAAGAAGTTACAGTACAAAAGAGAGACTGGGAGATAGAAATACATGTTTTAGTTTTCTACAGAAGGAAGAAGTAGAATTTGAAAGTTGATGTTTGGCTAAAAAGAGAAGGTTATAGTTGAAAAGGAATGAAGACAAGATTCTAGAAAAAAATTTGATAGGGCTTCGCCATGTAAAATGGACATTTACAACTTTCCATCATGTTGCTTTTAACTACTACATGCTTAAAGGAATTATTTAAATCAAGTAAGTGATACAGAAAAGCAGTAAAGCATGCCATGATCAAGATAAACAACTATGATGTCTCATTTTTATCTAGCTTCAAACATGAAGTTAGATAAAAATGTTTTCTATTTTGAATTAGAAGATATAACTACTATAGCTGGAAATGGATGGAAGAGAGAATTTTGGAAAAAATTTTCCAGGGCTTCGCCATGAAAAATCAACATTTCAGATTTTCCAACATGCCAGAAATGTTACTTAAAGGAAATAAAACATCTATGTGAAAGAAACAAAGTAACAGAGATCTTAACAAGCATCTGAATCAAATCTTATGCCTAAAATAGTATTAAAATAGATGAACTACTTGTAATTTCTAGAAAGCACATACAAGATACAGAAAAGAATATCTCATAGTACAAGATCAAGAACAATAAGAGTTGCAACAGTTTCTGAAAGTATAGATTTCTCACGAGGATGGAAAATAACTAGAAGTAGATCAAATTCCACTAATGACAACTATGGAGCCTTGTTGTTTTGACATAAGATTGCAAGATCAAGCTAAAATTGCAAATCAATGAATACTTTTATAGTTACCTGAATGCAAGTACTTCATTACCAATTTGAATCCTAGAGAGAAATATATGAACAATAATGGTTCTTTTCAGTTGACTAATTTTACTCAAAGACTAAGCACATATTGTCATTCAATTTCAAAGAATTACATAGAGTATTGTAGAGTGCTGCATGTTTAAGAAAACTACAATCATTATGACATATTCTCATAGTCAGTCATTCAAGTGACTCAACAAAGAACATATTTTGAAGTCTCAAGAATACAGTCAAGGAATGAAATCATTATAGTTTTCAAATGGAAGGGAGGGCTGTTATTCAAGATTAAATTATATCCTATAGTGGATATAATACAGTCAAAAATGGAGGGACAGATCTTCAGTGGCATGTATATCCAGTTCTATTCAGGATTAAGCAAATGAAAAACAACAACAATCATGCCCAATTTCAATGTTGAAATAAGCTCAGCAAAATAAAGGAAAATTATACGTTTAGAAAACACAGGGTCTACGTGGTTGTAGAACAATTGAAGCACTTAAGAAACATTTTTAGAGATCCACAAAGTATCATCCAGGCCAAACCCTATAAGCATCATGCATGAAATGGATATATGAAGTTATTATACAAAGACAAATCTACAGGGGCATCATAAGTGTCATTCTTGTACAGGTCTATATCTATCCAGGAGAGGAAGTATTTTTCAAAATAATAAAATGAAAGATGATTCAGATTTTTTGAAGAATATTACAAACCAAAATACAAAAGTTTAGGCACATATTTTCATTCAGAAAATGTCAAAATGAGAGTAACAGACAAGAACTCACTATTTTATAATCAAGAAGTTAAAACTTTCGAGCAAAAAAATGATGAAGAAAGAAATCCATATACCCAAGAGAAGTTTGGAACTTAAGAGTCAAGTGAGAGAAATAAATCACAGAACCCACAAATATTTCCAAGATTTTCAGTTATATATTTAAAGAAGAAAAGAAAATAGAAGTTTACGAGTCCAAGAGAAAATTAGCTCACCTATAACCATAAAACACTCAAAACTATATTTCTTAGAAAGCTCTAATAGAATGAAGACATGAAACATGCAACACTACCTTGAATTCCAACCAAGGTTTCAAAACCAAATCTATAGAGCTCGAGAGAAAGGAGACAATGTGTTATAGAGAAACCCCTATAGCTTCACAAAAAGCCAAAGAACTATAAATCCTAGCTAAAATATTACTCAGGAAAAATAAAACAAGCTCACAGACTCCAAAATGGCGGCCAAGAGAAAAGGAAAAGAGACAAAGACCTCCTCTATGTTAAAAGTCGAGCTTCAAGAAAATGAAAATGGCAGAGAGATCAAATACTTCTGCTCATGAATCTATAGAGCTTGAAGAATTAAATGAACCCTAAAATGATCATATATACAACTACATAAAGAGCTCAGAAGAAGTAAAAAGTGATAGAAAGCCATTTTCGTAGAAGAGACCAAGCTAAAATGCTCATAATAATGGAGTCAAAGGAAAAAAAATTCTAGGACTTCGTCTGCATAATGAAAACCAAATGAAATGTGCATAAGGGTTAAGCTATTCCTTATCATGCAAACTCAAGAGGTGAGTTTCAACCTAACTCAACCACGGTTAGAAATCAATGGCTCTAGATCGAAAGCATAGAGATCAAAGGTGAAGGATCAATCTCTAGAATTAGTGTGAACCACTATGGGTATGATGACAATGCCACATTTAATGCAAGTTAGAAACCCTAAATCATGCTTTGAAGATCAACGATAAAAAATTGACAAGTACAGAGATCAATGCTCACAAATGGATCATCAGAATCAATGCAAAGTAGTCCAAGTGAAATGGTGGTCGATTGACCAACTTTTTCAATTTTCAAATTTGTGAAGTGTCAAAATTTCTTCCACAAGCCCAAAAGTCCGTAGAGTACACATGTCACCATTATAGCAGAAGAAAAGAGTAGAGGTTGGGAGTTATTTACGTTTTCAAACTTTAAATTGCAAAAGGTTAAAATCTCAAAATAGCCCCGCAACCCTGCAAGGCAAAAGTCAATGCAATGGTGGAACAATGGAGAGCGGGAGTCTCTTTAGTTTTAAAACTTTAAAAGTGCAAAAGTCAAAAGTTCCAAACATTTCCCACAAGCCCGAGCCTCCGCGATGAGAAATTCAAAGCTACAGGAGAAAATTCAAAAATCGGCCCATATAGTATCGGTGGAATGGTTGGATTTCTCAAAGTTTTGAGACTTAATACAAACAGGCCTAAAAACTTCAAAAGGTCTGAAACCCCACCAAAGTGGTCAAAGATCAACTGTGCAGTTCCATCAAGGACAAAGATTGATGGTGTCAATAAAAGACCAAACCCGACCAGAGTTTAAAAATGCATATACGTGGCGAGTGGATAGGAAACCCTAGTTTGGGTTGAGTTAAAATGCCACCAAAAAATAGCCAAGGGTTGACTCATCATGCAAAAGGGGCCAGCCCATGTGTCCATCATAAAATCGTTGCAATGATTTCCAAGGTCCAACTATAGTCCAAACTCCAAATAATGCAAAAACTGACCCAATCATATTGTGCAATGATTACCGAAAAGGTAAAATTTTAAACTATATTCTTTAAAATACAAAGGCTGACACATATATACATGTATGTATTTATCAAAGGTGACAGAGACTAAAGTATGATGGCATGTATATTTTCTAAGTCCACAAGAGTGGCCAAACTCAATTGAAGACAATTGTACGAATCAGAGGTGGTCCCCATTGAGAGGTGAATTTTTTTTCTAAAGTATTGGAGATCAAAAGTGTTTTTTTTTCTTGCAGAGGAGTGTTTTGCATGTGATCACTAGAAGATAGAACAAGTGTCAACATCAGAGACAAAGGTGGTCCCAATCAGGATAGATATTTGGATGAATTATTTTGTAAAGTATTGCAATTAATGTAATTTATTTTTGCTCAATACATAGGAATATTTTTACATGCCTTCACAACATGACAAAATAGAGAAGAAGATAGAGTTGCATGTTCATGGAGAGAGACTTGCCTAGTAAGAAATCTTATTTTTCACAAATTATTCATCCTTCTCTTTCGAAAAATAGATCACTCAACTTCAAGTTGACCAATTGTAATCAAGGATATTAATGCCTATTTATAATTGTATGTTCTATTTTTATTCCTTATCTATTACTAAATAAAAGATAAAAATAGAATGCATGGGCGAGTATGAGCCTTAGGCTATTTTTAGGAAGAGGATGAAATTTATTTTTGCTATATATTGTGTGCCTTTACAAAGCACAAAAAGGAGAACTTCTCGGAGGAATTTTTGGATATAGAGTCTTGAAGCAATTTTTGCTAGTTTTTCCTTCGAGTGTGAAGAAATTCCACCTTTCCAAATCATTTGTTGTCTTGTGTATGTTTCTATTAATCTTTTGAATGAAAATTCCTTGATTACTCATATTACCCTGTTGTAAAATTTAGTAATTTTTGCATGATATTAATGTGCATGTTTAGCTTAGCAGTATTGTTATGATAATCTCCCACAATACCTCAAAGTGTTTTTCCCTTAATATTCTACAAAAGAACTATTGGTTCATGCACTCAAAATCCTTCACATATCAATTATGCATATACTTAGTGAAATCCCTCATACAAATTTGGTGTATCACCTTAGTTTTAATTATTTTATAGTCATATTTTACCCCTAAACCCCATAATCAATTTAGGATACATCAACAAGGAACCGGCATTGATACTGAAGAGTCACCTAAAAATAGGTATACCCATAGACCTGAGGTGTTTCCATTGTATCTACGAAAGAGAGAAATCAAATTTTGCAAGCTTAGATAACTTGTAGCCATCTCTCTATAGGGTGCACTTTCGAGAGATAACAGTTTGATCATGGGTTATTGTTGACTTGATTAAGTTATGATGATGATTATTAGAGACACTTTGGATATTGACGATGGTATACTATTTGACATGGTTATATTATGGATGTTGTGTGGACTTGTCATATTTGGTATTATGAGTAGACATAGAAATGGAAATTATTGGATGATATAAGTGTTGAGTAAAATTGTAAATGACATTGCTAGATTACTTTGATGTTGTTATGATTCATATATCTAGATGATTTTGGTAATTATATTTATATTAGTTTGGATGTTCTGATATGGCCACGAGGCCAAAGGATATATTTTTATTTTTCAGGTTTAAAATATCACAACAAACATCGGGGGATTAGAGACCAACCACATTGGAATTCTAGATGAATTCAACAAGATCACCATGGCAACTAGTATTTGTTTGTGTGTATTTGTGTGTGTTAGGGATTACCATGGGGGATCACCTTTAAGTATGACCTAGGGGTTTTATGTATTTTCTTTTATTTTGTTCCCTTTGTTTATGTTTGAATGTGTTTATTTTATGATGCTTTTACCCCTTTTATTAATTATTAAATGGTGTGTAAATTTTTTGAGTAATCATATTGTTAAAATAAATAAATCAAATATTTCAGAAGAAGGTAAATAATGAGAGTTGTTGGCCATGACTTAAAGTGATATAAGTATCTGTAAGAGATATGTAAGTGATGTGTGAATTGAATTTTTAATGTGAAACACTCCACCTTCTTGAAAATTTGAAATTTTCCTTGGAGGATGATTTTAGAGGATTGTGAGACAAATTAAACTTGTCCCATACCTATTAAATTTAATTACCAACCATACCTACAGTTGGGGAGTTGAGATTATAATTTTATAATACTTTTGAGAAGTTAGATTATAGGTTTTAATTGCACTTTTATTACATGATTTAATCTCACTCCTTTGGGGTGTGGGTTGGATTTAAGTGTGTAATTAAATTATCACATTATTCACCCACCTATTTAGTATGCATTGGATATTGAAGTTGAATTTTGGGGTTGGGGTTGAAGATGTGTGATATGGCATCCTATGTGGATCTGCCTCATCCTCTTCCTTTCCCTCTTCTATAAAATTTGAATGGCTTTCCTTGTTTTGGGGTTGGTTTATTTTAGAAACTTTATTCTTGGGTGAATTCCTTGTTGTTTTGGGAGCTCTTGTTTTGAAGAATTTTTTTTAGACGATTGTTGCACACTTGTGTTTGGCTGTTTTAAATTGTTTGCATTGGGATAAAGCTTGTTGTTTTGGAACTTGGAACAACTTCATCATGGAGAGGTAGGATCTTGACTCTTGAAATGCTCTTCTTTTATGAATGTAAGTGTTAATGTATGAATGTTTTGGCATGTTTTTGGGCTGTTGGGTAAATGGCCTAGGAATGGCATAGGAGAAGACTATGGGGTTATATTTTGTGGGAGGAACAAGTGTTTTTAGGGAGGTATAAGGGTGGAGGGTGCCATTAGAGGTTGGGGAGGCATAAGGAAATGTGAGGAATAAGGGGTACTTGGTGGAGGGATAAGGGCATGTAGGGAATTGAAATTATATATATATATATATATATATATATATATGTGTGTGTGTGTGTGTGTGTGTGTGTATGTATATATATAGACACATACATACATACATACATATGTTGGTGGTTTTTTCTCGGTGGTGATACACATTTCCCCTTTAGGAGGCATAATTAGCATCCCACATAGTTTCTTGCTCCTTTGGCTTACTCTATGAACTCTCAATAATGTTTGTCATGTTTTAATATAGTTGAAAACTACATTCTTTTTTGGACTGTGTTTTATTGTGATTATGATGCTTGAGTGTTTGTGGAAGATTGTTTTTTCCATGAATTGGATCACATATTTCATTACTTTGTGGTTGGGGCTGGGGCCAATGAAGAAGGATTGATTCTCCTCTTCATTATATGTCTTGGTTGGGTGGAGAGCATTTCCTTTCGCCTAATTTTTTTTTTGATCAAATTGGAAGAATGAGAAATCGTGTGTTGTTGTTCTAGAGTTGAGATAAAGACAGTTTGACAATCCGTTGTGAAATGAAATCTTATTGTAGCCCCTTTCCCACTTGAAGTGGATGATCTTTGTATTCATTATAATGGAAATATACTTTTTATTGGCAATGAAAGTGGAAATTTGAAATGTAAAAGAGTTATACTTTGTATTCTGTTTTGGAAAGAATGTGAAAGAATGACACGTGTTTTGTATGTTGTATTTTAAAATCAAATGGAAAGGAGGTTGTAAGAGTTTCATTTGAATTAATGGAAGTTTTTTCTTTTTCATATGATATTATTCTATTGGAAATATTTATTTAACATGTTCTATATAATACTTGTTTGGAAAAGAGGAAAAGTGAAACACGTGAGAAGAAAATGTAATATTCTACCCTATATATATATATATATATATATATATATATATATATATATGATTTTGGAAGGAATAAAAGAAGGATGTTTCAAATTTTTCTTTTGGAATCAATAAATGATGTATCACCTTTCTCAAATTACATAGTGGCATTGAATCGATCTTTTAAATATAATTGAAATCTCTATTTGAAGGAAAGAAATGCATATAAAGGAAATGTAATACTCTATCCTTTGAAATATGTAAAAATTAGAAATCGAGAGATGTATTACGAGTTTTTAAATAAGTTGAATTAAATCAACTGAATGCATTAGACTAGGTTTGGAACACATTATAATACTTGGAAGAAGAAAATGGCAAATAGACCTTTTTAAAATTTGAACTTTGTCTGTTTTTTTCTAATTGATAATTATTTAATCCAAAATGCTCAGATCGAATCTACAAAAATGAATAACAAATGAAACATTAATTTGGGCATTATAAGATCTAACTGAATTCATATAGACATTAACACTTAAGTAAATTCTTATAAAACTTAGCAAACTCGAGGCTCATACCATTTTGCAATCATGTTGTTGGTCATACATGTAAATGTTCAAATTGTAAATCAATCAGACAAATTGAATCTTGAAATATCTCTTAAATACACCTAAGAAAAATTTTCCATGTCTATTTGACATGTTGAGAGAGGGACAAGAACAAATTCAACAAGTTAAAATTTACTTACTTGCTTTGTAACACATACGCAGTTGTTTTTCTTTTAAATTTACCCCTTAAAATTTATCAAAATCTAAAATTAATTATTCTTTAGTAAAGAGTGAGTTGAGATATTTCCAAAAATTCCTCATTTTCCCAAAACCAAGCTCTCTATCAAAATTTATGGCCTTCTGAAGTTTTTCTTCCTTGGCATCAAAAAAAATTGAGAAAAATTTCCTTGGTGGACCCGCGGGCACCAATTTTTCCCTTAGCTCTTAGGAAAATTTTTGGGAATTTTTTTAATTTTCCCCTCTGCCTTGCCGACCTGTAGCCAATTGGAAGGTGCCAAATGGCACCATGAGGCATTGGTGGAGGGGTGGATCTCTTTTTAAATTTAGTGCTCCCGAGAAAATTTAGGGAACATTTTCCAAATATTCCCCACCGCCCACCGGCCCACAGCCAACCAGGATCCGCCACGTGGCATCGCGAGGTGCGGGTAAATCCTACCCTCTTATCCCTTCTAGGAGTTAAACCAATTTTCTCCCTGTCACCCTACCTTCCCTGCATCGGCTTAGGAGATGCCACGTGTCCCTTGTAGACTTCCGGGAGCATGAGTGCAAAGTTGGCTTTCACCCCGTGTGGGAAGATTTTCAAAATGTCTCCTGCCACCCCACTCACCCTAGGTGACTTGTGAGGCACCACGTGTCCCTAGTGGACTTGTAGACCTATGGGTGCGTGGGTGCAAATTTGTTTTTTTTCCCGCATGGGAAAATTTCCAAAGGTGTCCCCACAGCCCACCGACCTGCCCTTGGGGCAAATTTTCACCCCTAGGCCCGTAGGCTGGTCTTGGGGAAAATTTTCACCCCAAGGCCTACCAGCCCATAACTCGAAAAATATGAGTTATGAGGACTTCTTTATATCAATGGAAAGGTGAGGAAATTTCCTATCCAATGGGAATAATTTAGGAAAATTTTTAATGCATTAATTTTGAGAAAAATCAAGTTGAACCTTTAAGCTGTTAGAGAGTGGGTATGGTGAGGAATTACCCTCTAAACCTTATTGTACCTTATGACCTCTAATAATTGTTAATAAAGGAAAAGTATGTTATAGTGAATTAGAATTGTTTTGGAACTTGTTAGTGATAGTTGTTGCCTTGTAACTTGGTTGTAGACTCTTTTAAACAAAAAAAATAAATTCCATAATTTTCCTAACTAATCCTAGGTTGTTCTTGGGTCTCAAGTTGGTTGTTTTTAGTCGGTGTTACAAAATATATTCCATTTTCTTGATCTACTCAATATATCTAAATATTACATTTCCTAACAACATCCATAAATATATATAACCATGTCCAACAACATGTCAATATCTATATAAAATGTCTTTAACAATCATCATGCATCATATATGAATTAGAGTCAACAATATTCCATAATCTAACATCTAACACCATACCAAATCAAAATTATAATAATGTCCATATTATAGTATGTAGTATTATGATCAATTTCAAAAGATGTTAAAGGAAAGTGGGCACTACAACATGTTACAACAAACATCGGGGGATTGGATACCAACCACATTGGAATTTTAGATGAATTCAACAAGGGTCACCATGGCAATGTGTATTTGTTATTTGTGTATGTTTTTTTGTTGTTAGGGATTCCCATGGGGGTCACCTTCAAATGTGACCAAGGGGTTATGTGTATTATTTTATTGTGTTCCCTTTTATTTAATCCTTGTATGTGATTTTTAGTGATGAATTTTTCCCCTTTATTATTTATTTTATTTGTGTATAGATTTGTAAATAATCATGTTGTTAAATAAATTAAAAGGGTCATAAGAATGCATTTATTAGAGTTGATGGCTCTTGGATTATGTGTTGTAAGAGATGTGTAAGTAAATTTGAGTGTGAAACACTCCACCTTCCTTTTGAAATTCGGATCTGTCCTTAAGGGCTGATTTTAGAGGCTTGTGGGACAAGTTAAACTTGTCCCATGCCTCTTAAATTTGTATACAAACCTTACATATGGTTAGTGAGTCAAAAATTAGGCCTCATTATGTATTTTGGGAAGGAAATTTCTAAGTTTTTATTGCACCTTCTTACATGAAATTAATTTTGGTCCTTGGGGTGTGGACTTGGTTTATGTGTGTAAGTAAAATTTTATTTATTCACCCACCTTTTTAATTGTGCTTTGGAGTTTGAAATTGACTTGTGAGGTGGAGTTGAGGATGTGTGATGTGGCATCCTACATGGACCCACCTCATCTTTGTCTCTCCCTTTTCTATTTATTCAAATTCCTTGGCTTGTTTTGGGGTTTCTTCATCTTGGGGACTTCATTTATTGTTACTAATTTTGGTTTTGAGCTCTTGTAATACTGGAAGAGAATTTAGAGATTTTTTTTGAATGCTTGTGGATTTTTGGAGCTTTTGGACTCTTTGGATTGGAAAAATCTTATTGCTGAACATTTGGAACAAACTCTATCATGGAGAGGTAGAAGTTTGGCTCTTTAGAATTGTTCTTCCTTTATTTATGCATATGAGAATGATTTGGGTAGATTTCCTAAGTATGGTGTAGGAGAAGACTATGGGGATCTCTTGTGGGGAGGCATAAGATTTTGGGGAGGTATAAGTGTTATTGTGGAGGGATTTTGGGATTGGGTTCCACCTTGTAAAATAAATAGCTTGCATTTATTTACTCATTATGGGGTTTCATAAGAGTGTTGGGAGGCATAAGGGCATGTAGGGGGGTTTATATATATATATATATATATATATATATATATTGGCGGGTTTATCTTAAGGTGGACACCCATTTCCCCATTGGGAGGTATAAGCAGCTTCCCCATAGGTCTTGCTCCTTTGGCTTGTGCATGATGAAGGCTAAGCATTTTTTTCTTCTGTGGTTGTAAATGTAGTATGTATTGGGTGTGTTTTATATGTGAAAATGGTTGTTGTGTGTGGAAGCATGTTTGTTGTGATGATTTGAAATACATTTATTATTGCCTTGTGGTTTGGGATCAGGGGCCAATGAGGAGGATGAATTCTCCTCTTCATTGGAATTCTTGGTTGGGTGGAGAGAGTTTCCTCTCCTCCTTTTTTGTTGTGATCAAAAGATATAAGGTGGATCTTCTTGTTACTTTACTTTGGGAGCTGAGGATGAAGACAAATTTTTCGTTCCTCTTGGGGTTTCCTTGTTATAAAAATTTCCCACTTCAAGTGGATGGAATTGTAATAGTATTTTGGTAGAAGTTGTTCTATTTGGGAAATGGAATCTACATTTGATTGTGAAAGATATATATTCTATAAGTTACATTTGATGAATGAAAACAAAAGTTGTAAAAGAATTTTGGAATTCAATAGAATTTTTTTAATTACTGCAAATGGTATGGTTCTTGATATAAATTTGTGTTTGAAATATATTGTGAAATCTCTGTTTGAAAATTTGAAAGGAAATACGTATGAAGAAATATTATATTTCATTGTTTCATTTGAAATGCATGATTTGAATTTAGAACTACATTTTGGGTCTTCACATATTGATTGAAGTAAAGTTAAATTTTGTAAATCAGATTTGAATGAATTTAAATATTTAGAGGATGATAACGAAAAGTAGATCCATTTGAGTTTAAGTATGATTCTATTTTTTTATTCACTTGTAAACACCGTAAGATGAATATCAAAAAAATAGAAAAAACCATCTACATTGATAAAAGGTGAGATAAAACATTAAAATAAGTTAAGGAGGAACAAAAAAATCTTAAAATAGTTTTTATTGTTTAAGAAATTTATGCAAAACTTTATTAATCGGGCAAGGGACAAAATAATGCAGTTACAGAAAAAGGAGAAAAGAAATTTGTATTGAGAACTCAAACTTTAACATTAATCCTTGAAATCCATTCTAAATCTTTCCAAGTCTGATTATCCATGTCTTTTGACATGTTGAGGAAGAAGGAATGGCGGATTGGACCAATTATGGGAGTCAAAACATTTAATTCACATTTTAATGGAAGGAGAGACATTTCTATATAATTCACCCACTTAAGTTTGTCAAAAATGAATTTTGATGTTTCCTATGAAAAGACGAGTTTGAGCCCTTTCAAAAAAGTTCTCATTTTCCCAAATCTGAGCTTCTAGTCAAAATTTATGGCCTTCCAAATTTTTACTTCCCTTGGTTTAAGAAAAAGAGGGAAAATTTTGTGAATCGGACCCACTGGCATGAAAATTGCTTAAGGAAATTTTTACAAAAATAAAAAGTCACAAATTCCTCTACATCCCTGCCATTTTTAGCATTAGTTTAATATAGTTTAATATTTAATACATTGTTATGGTGGACAGTTATAACTGTCACCCTCCACCCGCAGCCTTTATAAGGCTCTGCACTCTTCTTTGTTATAACATATATTGATTTCATTGAATATCAGTCTATCTCATGCTCCTGCTTTCATTGGTATCAAAGCACTCATCCTCTCCCTGCGTGGAATCTTTGAGAAGGCATTTCAATTATTTTATTTTTCTCATATGCTTCTTCATTGGTATCAAATCGCATCATTGCTTGGGCGCGTGTGAAGAGGATTTAGTGTGGTCTGTCTTGAAGTGACGCTTAAGAGCATATCAGAATGGGGAGAATCTGGTGTAGAGTTTCCATTTAGCATTGGAAACTTGAAGACCTCTGGATGACACAGTTTGCTGTCACTTGGGAGTTTGGATTCGTGGAGCATAAAGCAATAATCAATTAATTTTCTGCAGTCAAAAGATAGGCGTTGAAGGTGAAGAAACCTGTTTTGACGATTTGAACCTCCATTGGAAGTTGTAGCGACCAGTTTGCAAATCTTTGGACGTGTGGGAGAAAGAAGATCATTGCGTGGAAATCAGACCAGCTACATCTCCATCAAACACAAAAGTGGATCGTGCTAGAAAATTGGAGCGACCTGCAGCATTGGATACGTGGATCAAGAATCCAGACCTGCGTTGGAGACTTAAACAGTTGAAATTTTGATTTCAACCATCTTGTAACTGTCTCCAACCGTTTTCTGCAAATACTCTCAAGAAGAAGATGCATAATCGATGATTGGCAAGTGGTGTATGGTTGTATTTTGTCTTAGACCATGACAGATTTGTTTCATGTCTGGCTGACTGGTAATTTACTTCCTACGTCACCATTTTTTTTGTTTCATTTTGTTAGTAGTTATTATGGACATTCACTTGGAAAAATACTCAAGGTTAAACTTTCATACATGGAAGGTGAAGATTCAAATGCAGCTTATGCATAAAAATTATGGGCTATAGTAGATGGGAAAGAGAAAAATCCCACAGGTGCCACCAAATTAGCAGAATGGCAGTGCAGAGATGATAAAGCAAAAGCCATTATTGGCCTTGCTCTCTCCGATTCTGAACTCCATCATGTTGATCTCAATAAATCTTCCAAGGACATGTGGGATAATTTAAATCAATTATTTGGAGCGAAACCAGTGAACGCGAAGTTTTCCCTAAAACTTCAATTATATAGATTCAAAATGGAAGAAAGCGTTTCTATGTCTACTCACATTAATAATCTTCGGTCTCTGCTCCAACAACTAGCAGAAGTCAAAGCTGTGATAGAAGACAAGGATGTCAAAGCTATCCTATTAAACAGTCTATCTTCCAAATATAGCAATGTTGTTTTTACTCTTAGTCAAATTCAGTCTAAATCTCTAGATGACATGATCACGGCACTTCTCGTAGAGGAAAATGCATAAGCGACGATGTTGCAGAAGGTGATACTCAACAAGTAAGTGCACTTTATTCCGAAAGCGAGAAAATTTCATAGGAGATCGATAAAAATAAACTAAGGCCTAAACAAGAGATTAAATGCCACTATTGTGGAAGAAAGTTCATACAATGTGGAATTGTCATATCCGAGAAAGAGATGTTCTACAAGGAAATATAAAACAAAATGGAGCTAATACTGCTCATAGAGAAGATCCACAAGATTCTGACAAGAGTGAGGAAGCTGTTGATGAGATTGGCTTCACATCATGTCTAGTATTGTAAGCATCTATAACGGAGGCTGGAGGAAATCTAGCGACCTCTTACAAGCCGCAAGCGATGAGGCAACCAATTAATATTGTGGCGAATAAGGTATTAAGGACCAATTCCTCAATTTTGGTTTGTTTATTTCAGTTTTGTGTTGGTTGTTGTTTTGTTGTTCAATAAATTACAGATGATACAGAATTTCCTATGTGGGACCTCCTAACTGAAGAGCGTTGTGGCAAACAGAAAAGCACTGAAAGTAGCGTGTGGTACTCGCCCTGGGTTCGTGGTAATCCTGTAAAACCACCGAGGTATCATCCTCTTGGGTTCGTGGTACGCCTGTAAAACCACCGAGGTAAAATCCTCTTGGTTCGTGGTAATCCTGTAAAACCACCGAGGTGAACAGTCGGAAAGTGTTCATGTCCCTCTAGGTTTCTGGTCAACCTTAGAAAAACCATGTGAGACCATGTAGGCACATGCTTGTGTGAAGAACCTCTTTGCGGTGTTCTCATTAAGGGGGAACTATTATCAGGAAATGTATATTTGTACAAACAACGTATTAAGGAGGGGAATGTTAGCATTAGTTTAATATAGTTTAATATTTAATACATTGTTATGGTGGACAGTTATAACTATCACTGTAACACACCAAAAAATACCAACACAAGGACAACATAGTGAAATACAGGATAATTTTTCTTTTGACTTGCTTTGACTCAACACGACACAACATGTCGTCACAAGGTGTAATGCTAGAAAACCAACGCCGACGCCACGCGACAACAACCAACCTGAGCGAAAAAAGCAACAACAATTTTTTTTTGAAATTTAAATCTTAGCAAGGTAGAGGTTCATGCTTAATTTGTTTTATCCGCAAGTTTCGAGACCTACTTGACCTCGGAAACAGATAAGCTCCAATCTTTTCCTTGTATTCCGATAGCAAAAAAAAGAATCTATATGGTTGTCGCATTTCCAAATACTCGGGCTTTACTTCAAAATTTGCCATTTTCGACTCCTCCTTAACGGAAGACTTCGGGTTTCAGCATGGTGTTACAAGACTTCATAAGGGTATCTGGATCACTGATCCCGTATTCGCATTATGATCCATTTTATAAGAAGGTAAAAGCGTCCAGGGTAAATGTATGTATTATGGTTTTATTGATCTCTTTCTTTTGATATAGTTTAATGTATATCTGTTGAGGTATGTAGCATGGTTAACGCAAATATTGCTATTCTTGACGACCTTTTAGAAATCTCTTAACATATAATCATCAATATCTCTCCAAAGGAATTTGATACTTTTAATTTAGGTGATAAATATAAATAGATATATTATCAAAATCTATATTCAATTGGATCTATGCGCCTATTAACAAGGACATTAATATCCTCCAAATAAACCTTTTTTTTGTGTCTATTGAATTTCAAATTATATTTAAGTTATATAAATACATACATATGACCAAAATTTTCACATAAACAATTCTCATACGCCTACATCTACGTTGACAAATTTGAAATTTGTATTAAAGGAAGAAGTGTGAATACGGGGGAAATAATTCAAACAGCGCTTTAATCTGTTGGCTGGGCGCGGTGGGTGATCCAACCACCAGCTGTCCGCCATTACTCACTCCCTCCTGCGTGTAGAAGCCGCTTCCTTTCCCCAGGTCGCATCTACAATGAATGAATTAGATTTACACAATCCACGCCTTCTCCTTGGTCTGTCCACCCTCCAATTTCGGGATTCCTTCAAGATATTTTATCAAAGTTGATTATGAGACAGCGTGGGCGTGAAAGAAGAGGTCTCACAGAAGTAAATCCGTTTCATAAAAGAATGGTGAAGGGACGCAGCTGCCTGTACAGTGGTGAGAAGGGAGGCTGGATACGCCATCAGCCAACTGAACACGCCTCTGCTATCCTGGCCGCGCGGGAAGCAAGGGGATAAAAAAAAGAAGCAGCTACAGGCATGGCAGCGGCGTTTTTACCTTTCTTCGACACTGTCCAAAGTGATGCTAAGCTGTTCCAAAATGAATACACCATTGAAACGGGTTCTGCCCTTTTGTTATATGCTTGACAAAAAGATTGAGGACAGAGGAGACGTGTACGTTTCACCGCAAGTTTTATATTCCTTGCAACCACTCGTCCAGGGCTCAGCCAGTGAATCTTGTGTGATACAAATATTAGAAACCGAACCGGTAAATGTTAAATTTGATTCTGCTTCACCGTTTAGTAACCTACTTGGCTGCTACATAAAACGACAACTTAAAATAGAGATGGAATTAACGGCTAACAGATTTGATGTGCAGGCGGCGACTACATTCAGAAAAATCCATAGAAACTAGTTTAGCCATGAATTTTAGTAGACAGTTGAAGCAAAGATTGTGATAAGATCTGGTCGAAGAAGCATTATTGGAGGTTTTGAATTACCCAGCCTCTAATGGAATCGAGGAAGGAAAGTCAGCCAAGAGTTCGCAGGCAGCCGTTCTGGGGTGTTGAACCACCATATCTCGGCACTGGCAGCCGCCTCCTTCAAGATATTTTATCAAAACGATTATGAGACAGCGTGGGCGAGGGATGAGGAGATCTCATCGAAGTAAATATGTTTCATATTAGAGTATTTATGTGGCAGGTTTGGGTTTTAGCAAGCGGTCTGCAAATGAGACCGTATACACTGTACTGAAGTGGCGATACATTGTGTGTCATGCCATGCTCATGGAGCACGACTTACTTGCCCACGCAAGTAGTGAATGGCTCCTACGAGGCTTTATTTATTTGCTATTGTATCCTTGCTGTATTTCGAATTTGAGTACTTGATTAATACAATTAGATATTGACGGCATACTGTTATGTTTTGAATCTATAAGTCCATAGGTTCCTTTGCATGTTTTAATTAATATTATTTCTGCTATAGCTTACAATGGTATACTTTGTTAATTTTAAGGGGATGTATAACAGTGTATTGTTAATAGGATTAAATACCAGCATATCCATTAGTTTGAATAATACCTAAATATGGATAATATTCCAATTATTAGTGTCTTTGATATACATTAAGGAGTTTTGGGTATTGGACCTGATAGGTTTAAAGTATTTGCATTACAATTTATTTCTACCCAACCCTATTTATAGACATTGCATGGGATTTAGATGTGATTCGATTTCATTTTCTTTGTTAGTTTGCAATGGATTTTACAATAGATTCATGAAAGAATAAAGAAACATAAAGGACTAGAACTTGGAATACTTCTTTAGCATCATAAAAGCCATTTTAAACTTAAGACCTTCCACCAACTACACAAGAGAAGATGATGCACTATTCTTTTTCAATCTTTACAACACATTACTTTCAAGTATCAAACAAATCTTAATATATTTCCTTTTGTAAATTTCTCTCAATATTCCACAAGAAATCAACAACATTTCCAATAAATTTTTAGAGAAAAAATTACTATCACTTTAATGCAACTTTTCCTTCAAATCCTTTTCAACATATCCTACTTCATGTGGAAACAAATTTGTAATGATGGAAGCTAAAGAAAGTAAACAATGCTACATTTTTCCTCCACTCAAGGTGGGTAAATACATGATGTTTTTACATTGTCAACAACAAGGTTCTTGTGCTCCAAGGTGTTCTCCATCCGTGCTCCAAGTTCCAAGTAGTTCAATCACAACCAAGATAGGGGGAGAGGCAACACTCTCCTCCCAACCAAAATTCAATGGAGAAGAGAAGCAATCTCCTCCATTGACCCCCGAGCCCCAAACACTACACAATGAAAGGGTGGTCTCCAACTCAAGGCAACAATACATGCTTCCACAATACAAGTTCTTCACAACATTCAAGCTAAAATAGAAGAACAAAGAGACACATAATCACATCAAACATTACACAATAAGGCTTGCATCCAAGCCAACAAGAGAAGGAACTATGGGAATGTTTTCCTTATGCCTCCCAAATGAGATGAGATGCCCATCCAAAACCCTCCACAATAAAACACAAGCCCCTATGACTCTTATGCCTCCCTCAAGTACCCCTTTTTCCTCCCATACTCTTATGCCTCCCTCCTCTTATGGCTCCCCCAAAGACAAGGTAGAATGTAAACATTCCTACCCAAGATGGGCATCCCTCTCAAACTCCCTCCACAATATCCTAATCTACTCTTTTGCCTCCCTCATGAGTATTCCCATAGACCTCTCCTATACTACACAATAAGCATTCAATCCATTTATCACAATACACCAAAGTAAACATGCATTTTTCACAATTTTAGCATAGAAGCAATAATAATATGAAAGCAAAAACAAAGGAGAGGGTTCCCTACCTCTCCATTGGAGAAGCCTAAACCAAGAAACTTGTCCAAGCTCCTTCCCAAATCAATCCAAGCATGCAAGTCCAAAAACTCTCTTTATCTCCTTCTCCCAATTCTTCTCTCTCAAAAATAACAAAGGAGAACTCTTCAACAACACAAAAACAAAACTCCAACCCCCTCAACAAGAGAGGAAGTTTCAATAAATAGATCAAAGGTAAGGGTGAGGATGATGTGGCTCCATGTAGGATGCCACATCACACATCCTCAAACCATCTCCCAAGGTCAACTCAAATCCCAAAACACCATAAATGGGTGGTTGGGTTGAATGACAACCCTCTTCCACATTCAACCCTTTCCCATGTGCCTTAAGGCACAATTAAATGCAAAATGAGGAAAATGCACTCCAAAGTCATATTTCCCTTCCCAAAACAATAAATAACCCCCTTTTTGGATTCCCAACCCATAGATATGGTTGGTAAGGGGTTTTGGGAAGTGTGGGACAAGTTTAACTTGTCCCACAAGTCCCCTAAAATTGCCCTCAATCTCAAATTCGAGATTCTAAGAGTATGGAGTGGTCAACACTCAAAACCAAGCATTCAATACAAGAGGACACACAAGGCTCAAGGAGCCAACAATCAAATTTATTACACCCACTTGACTTTCCCCAAGGCTTAAAAACTAAAACAAGATATTACATTAATCCAAACACACTTAACAAAAGTAATTTAACAAAAGACTTCACAAAAGAAATCACCTACTAAATCAAGTAAAACAAGTAAATAACATTCTTACCCCCTTGGTCACATAGGAAAATTTCCCCCTCATGGAAATTTTCTCAACACATAAAAGAACAAAGTTAACACAATACAATTTACAAGTTGCCTTGACGACCAAATGTTGTAACCACCCGACATTCTGTTGTGTTTGGTCCCCAATCCCCCTCATGGTTGTGATCATGCGGTGTTTCCTGCAAAATGCAAAATACCCTCTTCGGCCTTGCGGCCATGTCAAAATATCCAAAATAATCATATGCATGAAATTCATTAACATCTATACGTAATTCAATTATCCATTATTCTAGGTCTAAATCACAACTTAATTATGCATTGCATCATTATCCAAAATCACAGTAATGTAAATTCAACAACTACATTCTACTCATCATGGCGAAGAAATCCAATGTTAGAACACATGCAATATATCCATATAAAAATAATATCAGTATCCAATAGTTTGTCCATGAGTCAGTGTAGATCATACTGAAAACAAAATCCAACCATAATCCAAATGCATCTAATCACAAAACATCATGCTAATCAACATAAGTATAAGCCATGTCCATATCTAAAGTCTGCATAACTCAAAATGATAATCAACTAAGTGTCGTAGGGAAGTGGGCATTACACAAGGTTACAACCAAAACTTGGAACCATTTGTTATGGGGAAGACCACAAGGTTAGCACGGAAACGTTCACACTTATCAAGGAAAATTTATTTTTCTTTTTGACGAGACAACATGGAAGTCCAACCACATGACACACTCACAGCTAGGGCAAGCCATAGTAAGAAATGGTTAGGGTTTATTTATTTTGGTAAGACACCCTTTAGCTCATGGATTAAGTTTTCAAAAGGAATCAATATATGGTTCGCACAAATTCATCTCACCAACTGAGTTAATTTCTTATACACTGAAGAGTAGTTCACTTAAAGTCTTATCCTACTTGCTAAATCTTATTATCTTCCAGAAAATGACCATTATTTTCCCTTAAGCTTGTTTAAGAGTTCATCCAAAAGGAGTAGTTCACTAGTTAGCTAGGGATATCAATTTATATATAAAAATAAATAAAAATTTACTTCTCAAAGGATGGTTTCATTTTGATCACTCATGGAATTATTTGATTTCAAGTAGGTCACCTCTACATTTATTTGTTGAATATAAAATTATTATTTGTTTAGCTTCTTAAGGGTTAACCGACCCATTTTACTTTACTTATAAAATATTGTCACTAAGTCTTAGAAAGATTTAACTTAACAATTTATTCTCAAGATCAAAGTTTTACAATACTCATATCAATGTAAAGATTGAATGCCATTTCTCACAAGGATAATTTCAAGCTTAACTACACCAGAACAAGACACTTTATTTCACCATTACCAAACAATACAAAGCAAGAGGTCATATCAACTCTCTTTACAAGCAATGTTACACAATTTTCAACACATTGGACATTTTTACAAGGAACTTCATAATGGTACAGGTGAAACTTTTACACTCTTTTCTTCTAGTCTACTCGCATAATCCATTTGCACAAATATTAACTAGGGTCAGTTCGCTAGAACTGAGCATGTTAAGTCTATGCATTGAAATAATAAGCTAACATTTAACAATTGACATGAAAGGAATGTTCTAATTCATGAAAGGATCAAAGCACAAACCACTAATCTACTTTTCACACGAGGTAAGGATCTACACCAGCCAACAATGAGGAAGTCAAACATTCCAGCAAGCAGTATATCACAAAACAAAGAAACAATCCAAGAACTCGTGGGATAGGAACGAAAGGTCAATAGTATAGAGAATTTTGATCATACAACCGTATGGATTACGTGACTTAAATCTAATATTCAAACCATCCATCTTAAAACCTGGAGAGAAAAAACTTGAGAGTCAAAGACATACTAGTTACGATCAAGACGCGAAACAAAACATAGTTACCCAGTCCTTCCAGGAGGATGTTTCATATCAATAAAGGGATACGTGACCCCGAAGGAAACATTCCATCGTTACAATCTAAACAAGAGGTCTACCGCCTCTTCCTTACAAGGTCTTTTAAAAGTAAAAAACGTTAACAACAAGGATTCTCTCTAATTTCTTTGGTTTGCAACTAGGATTCTCTCTACCTAGAACTTTCTATTGCTAAAGGTTGTATCCACGAATCCCATTGATCTACTTTCGGGCATTGAGGAAAATCATGAAACTTCCTTCTTTCCTTCCTAATGTCGATCCAGAATAGATTAATGAAGAAACCACAAGCCATGCAAGCCTTATTAGGAAACGAGTAATAAACAAAATAGCTCACAAGTAAGCTACACTCTAGGTAGGCAAGCATGACAACTTTTAAATGGAAAGCCTAAAAAAACTTCATTCGTAATCTTCATAAATAGCATACATACTACCATCCAAGACAATATAGCACTTATGTGTAAAGTGTTGTACAATATCAATTCATTCCAGAGGACTCTCACTTACGCAACAAATTACATTCAATAGAAAGGTAATCAAGGAGTAGTGTTACAACTAATAAAACAAGAGCCACTCTAGCTAAGGACCCGATTTCTATATTTTTGATATTCCTTATCAATGATGATAAAACACCGCAAAAGAAATATACATGAATTTGTGTTTTATCCAGTGTAAGTCTACATTCGGAAGATCGAAAGGTGATAACTATCTTGTCACAAGACAAGCAAGGGAACAAGCCAAAGAGGAAAGAAGCATTCGAGTGGGGCAGAAGTACTAATGAAGGCAACCCCCTAAGGAAGCAAAAAGCAAGAAGTATCTACTATCGAGCAGAAATCAGACCCAAGCATTTATGAGCCTTTATTGATTTGATATCGCTTAGGGTAGCCATAACCAAGCATTTTGAAAGGTAACACATTTTTTTAAGCTTCCATGTTTCATAAGAATGTCTCTTTCCATTTTAGATGATTTGATCCAAAAGAAACAAAGCAAGTACAACATTGTTCTCATCCATATAATTATAACAAAGTAAAGATAACAACAATTTTCCCCTATGCAAACCAATCATGAAAGGAACAACGATTCGGGAGAAGGAACAGGAAAATAAAGAAACCAATGCAATTAAGGACAATCGATAGAATCAAACACAATATTCCATCTTAAAGTGTCATTTCGGGTAGTAGATCATTTATTTCATGAAGTTGAAAAAGGAAAGCAAAATATTTGGGGGCTAGTCTTAAGATGCCGGTTTAGAACGCCATCTCCATATGAAAAGGATTTGTCTCAAAGCCCTGCTTGCCCTTAACCCAAAGTGCTCTGCGAGCTCGTGCTTAGCGCCACATTCACACAGTGAAAAAACAGCTATAAACCAACCCCATGATTTGAAGCTCGGACACGAGACATACTGATTACACCATGCTACTGGCTCGGGTAGGCATCTACCGTGATGATCAATAAACCTTTTCCTTCATCATATTTGGGGACAGCATCAAAATCTCGGTGCAAACATTGCAGCTGTAGCTTGTAAGGTGTTATAATTCCAACAAACACCCTTTATGCCTGCCAAAATATTGACTCATAGAAGATGCTCATATAGTTGCAAGGCAAATTGTGCTTCATGAATATTCGATATGAAACAGATCGTCCTCAAAAGATTGCAAAGTTGAACCCCGCCTACAGGAAACCAATCAACTAGCAAACCCCAAACCTGCGAAGGACCGTTGTCTCAAAGGTAGAGTGCTCAGCAATGCTGATGGAGGTCCTTGATTTGAGTCCTAGCCGATCCATGCCTTACAACATTATCATTAGCAAAATTCTAAGCAAAGTAATCTCCCGAAATGAAGTAGTAAGATAGAACAATTGTCCTTAGTTCTCTGCACATCCTTGAGGCTCCTACAAAGCTAGAAGTAGTCCCACCGCTAACTGAGTTACCATTTCTCTTGATCAAGCAAACCATCATGGGTTCTTTCCTTGGGCTGATATAGTACAGATCCACACCTATGAGATTCTCTCCCATGAGTTACATCGTAAAACAAGTAAGGAAGCAATAGAGAATCTCATAAATAAATTCCATCAGGTCTATTGGTAACACCCTCACTTGCATCACGAATCGGTTTTGGAAGAACAAATCAAGTCAAGATCGGATCTGAAAGAAAATATCCTGCTACCTTCATCTCCCAAGACATTTTCTCCAACATTGCATAGATCTCCTGTGCCCACGGGTGTGATCTATCTCCTTGAAGGAGAGTCCCAAATTCGAGGGTGTAAATGATGCTGAACAGATAACAACAAGGTTAGACCACCTGCTTGTTAGAGTGCTCAACCCGGCTTCTACTACCGCACATGCCTCTTTGCCTAGCTAATTAAAGATGCACGTGATTCTCTGTGGATCCCGAACAAGAACACACCATACAACACCCAATGAACATGGGGGTAACACGCCTACCTCCCTATCTTGTAGCTTCATCTACAACCACCATATCAAACCCATGGCCAGAACTAGGAACAGTGGTGAACACGATCTCAGCCTCATTGCAAAACTTTCCTCAAGGTTTGATCGAGCTTCTTCTATGCTAGATCCGCCACCTAGACAGAGGCAACTTCCCAAAAAGAAAGGGTAAGACAGCCCAATCTAAAACTTTATCTCATTCTCCTACTACAGCTACGAGATTTTTCAACAGCCGATCTTGGCTGTGGTCGCGTCGCACGAACTGCAATGGATGGGGAGAACACCTAAAATGGTTAACCCGCCAACACGTTGCCCTTGCAACACTTTCACAGTCACTTCATCGATTTTGAGAACAACTTGAAGGGGAAGAACCCGAGTCCGAGGATGCGGTCAGCCCGAGCAGAGATAACAACATAGTGGACAACCTGCATGTTGGAAGCGCTCAAGACAGCTTCTGCAATAGCTGCAAGATTTTGCAACAACTGAACACGACTGTGTGGTCGCGTGCAACGTCCAGAACATCAGGATCGACACCCATGGCTCCTTGGGTTCGCCCTGTGGCAGCAGTCGCACATAACTCTCTCTGGAGGCCACTGATTTTCTGAGATAAGTTTACTTCTCTACCCTGTAGCTGCTGTCAATCGCCGAACACCTCCTCACGGCACTGTCCAAGGAGAATTTCAGTTCTACACTCCACGATAGAGTACAGGCATAGGCTAGAGTCGTGCTTGGTCTTTGTTTAATGCATTTGGTGAGACGGTGACACACCCTGGAAGCGCCCCTTGCCAATCGAACCGAGTCTCACCCACCCGCCTTCAATTCTCTTAGAAAAAAACTGCCCCATCTTTCATTTGGTCAAGCAATAAAATATGGCAGGAGGCCATACACTCCTCCACGCACCCCCCACTTGCCAGGAAACAAAAAAAAAAAAGAAACCTTCAACCCCACGCCAACCAAAGGAGTAAAAGCCATAAAGGCAGTCGGTGGATGACAAGGAAAAGATTAACATGGCCTGAAAAGGCTTAATTTATTCCACATAAAATTTTATTATTTATTTACACAATTAAAGTATAATTGTTACTGATTCCTTTATTATCTATTCTTATTACGCTTTAAGACGTCGTGACACCTAAACGGGGTTCGAATAATCGTTTAGGAACTAACACGATAGTGACAAAACAAAATAATTTGATCGAGGGGTCGGGCACAAGAGAGATCAATACTATGGTTGAAAAGCTTGCAAGTAACTAATAACTATATTGCTAAAAGAAAATGACACTAACATAAATAATCGCCAATCGACAAAATAATTTAAAATATTATTTTTATCATTATTTTTTTTTGCATGACTTTTATTAAAAACATAAAATTATTAATCATATTACTAGCGATCAAAAGGAACGCTCGACAAGGCGAAGACACAAACGTTTCAAAGGAACATAACAACATTCATCTCCTAGAAGCATGGTCGTCACAGAAGCAAGGGAGCGATGATGAACGGGCATTACATTCTCCTCCCCTTAAGAAAGCATCGTCCTCGATGCGACATTACACAGAAGAAGAAAAAAATGGTATGCATCAAGGGATAGATAAAGAAGAAGACACACCCTATGGTTTAAAATTTAGCTGATTAAAGCACGGCCACAGGGTAGCCTTAGGAACATCTGGTAGAATTTTTAACTTTAAATGTTCTGTGAAGATTGGCAGTTCTTTCTTGTTCATCATTTCATTAGTCTCTTTCCATTAGCATTATTCTTAGTTTAATTGTTTTTAAAATTTCATCATTAAAGAGTTTTTTTTTGTTCATTCTTTATTGTGGGTGCCCAACATGAACTGCTACCACAACGCCCTATCAGGTTCACAAGACCCTACAGATTCACAAGCACACAAGTATATACTTCAAGATTGTATTACACCACAAAAGGTTACACAATTATGGAAAAGAATAGGCACACTTCCCATAACATAGGTACTCATCACACATCAATGACTGACATACCAAATACTCAAACAGAAGAGTACTACAATCCACCAGACATTTCCTCAATTTGCATCAATGAAAGACTCACATAACAACAAACCATGCTACTGGGTACATAGTGTCCACAAGGGAATCCATGACATGTCCAAAACATCACAACACATAACCATCGACATGAGTAACACATACATCAAAATACCACTACCAAACATCACAATAACTCAACATATATCCTGAAACATCAACCATACAGACAAATATCATAAGCCTCCCTCAAACTCTTATGCCTCCCTCAAGTCTCTTATGCCTCCCTCAAGTCTCTTATGCCTCCCTCAAACTCTTATGCCTCCCTCAAGTCTCTTATGCCTCCCTCAAACTCTTATGCCTCCCTCAAGTCTCTTATGCCTCCCTCAAACTCTTATGCCTCCCTCAAGTCTCTTATGCCTCCCTCAAACTCTTATGCCTCCCTCAAGGAGGCCGGTTGTCTCTCTGTGCCCAAGGCACATCGAGTTTGGACACTCCTAACCCAAGTGACATAATAACGCGTAGTTCTCAATAACCCGCTAGTCATATGTACCCCTTGGGGCGTACCCCCATACAACGAAGCGGGTCCATAGGTCCAACCAATCCATGGTGCATCCCATGACCCTATTCCACACATCACGACATTAGAACCAGCACAACAATCCAGTCAAAGTGCCAAGTGGCAAAGTACAAGCCTTGGGCAAGGCGGTAAAAATTCACAATTTAAAAGAAGACCCCAAAATCAAGCAAAAATAAATGACCAAATGGCCAAAGTTAGTATCAAATCCCCATGTTAGTGCCACAAACCATGGAAATGCCCAAAATTGTAAAGCATTGCAATCAAGAAAAGATGCTGGTCCTTGCAAAATAAAATAAAAAGCTCAATTTACGAATAAAATCAACTTATAATAATGTCACATTACGATAACTGTGTGGCCTTATCTGGCCACCAAAGGGGTACTCAACGAGTTGCTGGCACTCGGAACATCGAGCCTCAGCTCGTAAAATATATATATCAATCCCGCCACCCTTCGACAAGGCTAAACATAGTCATAGATACACTAGGGTTGCATACATACAACCACATAGGGAGAGAGGAAAGAGTCACATGTAATCTACTAAACCGAGTTTTGACTCGAGTTATTGACCCATGGTACACCATTCCTCACTCTTAACATACACTTCTACCGATCTCCCTCAGGGTCGGTTAGTGTAAGGCTCACAACATAACATGTAACTACATTACTAACACCATGGTGGTACACACATAGCTACCATAACGTCTCACGTATGGTAGGTATACGGGGTAGATCACAATTATACATTCACAGGGCGCAATACATCACTTTACCACATTCTGCACCCAAGGTGCAATCACAATACGATAGGGTTCATACACTCACCGTATGACCCAAAATCACAACATGAAGCATTACATATTACACAACTCATATATATACGATGAACATAGTGACATCACAACATAACAATAATTGCTTCATAACAAGATAGTACACACATTTCTTCAAAACATGGTAAAAACATCATGATACAACTCATTTCTTTTAACATCAATCTAGTCATACAACACATTGATACACCTACATAGCACAATATGTCACAATGCTCCAACACTACGTCATCCAAATTAGAATTCTTTTCACACATCACAAACAATGATTTACACGTGAATTCTTCCTAGAACCCACAAGAAGGAGAGAGAATACTCTCATCCCCAACACATCAACATGATGACAAATACGCACTGAGTGACATACACATCACGTGCGTTCACAATATCACAATTACGACAATAATCACATCACGCTTAAAGCACATTACTCTTCCAATATAAATCATCATCATGCAACATCATCATCATCATGTAACACCACCACCACCATGCAACATCACCATACAACACCAATCCGGCCCATAGGTTCGAGAGCATGAACCTACGCTCTGATACCAAAGTGTAACACACCAAAAATACCAACACAAGGACAACACAGTGAAATATAGGATTTTTTTTTGACTTGCTTTGACTCAACACGACACAACATGTCATCACAAGGTTACAACCAACACTTGGAACCATTTGTTATGGGGAAGACCACAAGGTCAGCACGGAAACGTTCACACTTATCAAGGACAATTTATTTTTTTCCTTTTGACGAGACAACATGGAAGTCCAACCACATGACACACTCACAGCTAGGGCAAGCCACAGTAAGAAATGGTTAGGGTTTATTTATTTTGGTAAGACACCCTTTAGCTCATGACTTAAGTTTTCAGAAGGAATCAATATATGGTTCGCACAAATTCATCTCACCAACTGAGTTAATTTCTTATACACTGAAGAGTAGTTCACTTAAAGTCTTCTCCTACTTGCTAAATCTTATTATCTTCCAGAAAATGACCATTGTTTTCCCTTAAGCTTGTTTAAGAGTTCATCCAAAAGGGGTAGTTCACTAGTTAGCTAGGGATATCAATTTATATATAAAAATAAATAAAAATTTACTTCTCAAAGGATGGTTTCATTTTGATCACTCATGGAATTATTTGATTTCAAGTAGGTCACCTCTACATTTATTTGTTGAATATAAAATTATTATTTTTAGCTTCTTAAGGGTTAACCGACCCATTTTACTTTACTTATAAAATATTGTCACTAAGTCTTAGAAAGATTTAACTTAACAATTTATTCTCAAGGTCAAGGTTTTACAATACTCATATCAATGTAAAGATCGAATGCCATCTCTCACAAGGATAATTTCAAGCTTAACTACACCAGAACAAGACACTTTATTTCACCATTACCAAACAATACAAAGCAAGAGGTCATATCAACTCTCTTTACAAGAAATGTTACACAATTTTCAACACATTGGACATTTTTACAAGGAACTTCGTAATGGTATAGGTGAAACTTTTACACTCTTTTCTTCTAGTCTACTCGCATAATCCATCTCGCACAAATTTAACTAGGGTCGGTTCGCTAGAACAGAGCATGTTAAGTCTATGCATTGAAATAATAAGCTAACATTTAACAATTGACATGAAAGGAATGTTCTACTTCATGAAAGGATCAAAGCACAAACCACTAATCTACTTTTCACACGAGGTAAGGATCTACACCAGCCAACAATGAGGAAGTCAAACATTCCAGCAAGCAGTATATCACAAAACAAAGAAACAATCCAAGAACTTGTGGGATAGGAACGAAAGGTCAATAGTATAGAGAATTTTGATCATGCAACCGTATGGATTACGTGACTTAAATCTAATATTCAAACCATCCATCTTAAAAAAAAAAACTTGAGAGTCAAAGACATACTAGTTACGATCAAGACGCGAAACAAAACATAGTTACCCAGTCCTTCCAGGAGGATGTTTCATATCAATAAAGGGATACGTGACCCGAAGGAAACATTCCATCGTTACATAATATAAACAAGAGGTCTACCGCCTCTTCCTTACAAGGTCTTTTAAAAGTAAAAATGTTAACAACAAGGATTCTCTCTAATTTCTTTGGTTTGCAACTAGGATTCTCTCTACCTAGAACTTTCTATTGCTAAAGGTTGTATCCTGAATCCCATTGATCTACTTTCGGGCATTGAGGACAATCATGAAATTTCCTTCTTTCCTTCCTAATGTCTGATACCAGAATAGATTAATGAAGAAACCACAAGCCGCAAGCCTTATTAGGAAACGAGTAATAAACAAAATAGCTCACAAGTAAGCTACACTCTAGGTAGGCAAGCATGACAACTTTTAAATGGAAAGCCTAAACAAACTTCATTCGTAATCTTCATAAATAGCATACATACTACTATCCAAGACAATATAGCACTTATGTGTAAAGTGTTGTACAATATCAATTCATTCCAGTAGGACTCTCACTTACGCAACAAATTACATTCAATAGAAAGGAAATCAAGGAGTAGTGTTACAACTAATAAAACAAGAGCCACTCTAGCTAAGGACCCAGATTTCTATATTTTTGATATTCCTTATCAATGATGATAAAACACCGCAAAAGAAATATACATGCATTTGTGTTTTATCCAGCGGTAAGTCTACATTCAGAAGATCTGAAAGGTGATAACTATCTTGTCAGCACAAGCAAGGGAACAAGCCAAAGAGGAAAGAAGCATTCGAGTGGGGCAGCAGTACTAATGAAGGCAACCCCCTAAGGAAGCAAAAAGCAAGAAGTATCTACTATCGAGCAGAAATCAGACCCAAGCATTTATGAGCCTTTATTGATTTGATATCGCTTAGGGTAGCCATAACCAAGCATTTTGAAAGGTAACACATTTTTTTTTTAAGCTTCCATGTTTCATAAGAATGTCTCTTTCCATTTCAGATGATTTGATCCAAAAGAAACAAAGCAAGTACAACATTGTTCTCAGCCATATAATTACAACAAAGTAAAGATAACAACAATTTTCCCCTATGCAAACCAATCATGAAAGGAACAACGATTCAGGAGAAGGAATAGGAAAATAAAGAAACCAATGCAATCAAGGACAATCGATAGAATCAAACACAATATTCCATCTTAAAGCGTCATTTCAGGTAGTAGATCATTTATTTCATGAAGTTGAAAAAGGAAAGCAAAATATTTCAGGGGCTAGTCTTAACATGCCTGGTTTAGAACGCCATCTCCATATGAAAAATATTTGTCTCTTAAAGCCGTTGCTTGCCCTTAACCCAAAGTGCTCATGAGCTCGTGCTAGCGCCACATTCACGCAGTGAAAAACAGCTACAAACCAACCCCATGATTTGAAGCTCGGACACGAGACATATTGATTACACCATGCTCCTGGCTCGGGTAGGCATCTACCGTGATGATCAATAAACCTTTTCCTTCATCAGATTTGGGGACAGCATCAAAATCTCGGTGCAAACATTGCAGCTGTAGCTTGTAAGGTGTGATAATTCCAACAGCACCCTTTATGCCTGCCAACATATTGACTCGTAGAAGATGCTCATATAGTTGCAAGGCAAATTGTGCTTCATGAATATTCTGATATGAAACAGATCGGCCTCAAAAGATTGCAAAGTTGAACCCTGCCTACAGGAAACCAATCAACTAGCAAACCCCAAACCTGTGAAGGACCATTGTCTCAAAGGTAGAGTGCTCGGCAATCTTGATGGAGGTCTTGATTTGAGTCCTAGCCGATCAATGCCTTACAACATTATCATTAGCAAAATTCTAAGCAAAGTGATCTCCCGAAATGAAGTAATAAGATGGAACAATTGTCCTTAGTTCTCTGCACATCCTTCGAGGCTCCTACAGCTAGAAGTAGTCCCCTTTGCGCTAAGCGAGTTACCATTTCTCTTGATCAAGCAAACCATCATGGGTTCTTTCCTTGGGCTGATATAGTACAGATCCACGCCTATGAGATTCTCTCCCATGAGTTACATCGTAAAACAAGTAAGGAAGCAATAGAGAATCTCATAAATAAATTCCATCAGGTCTGTTGGTAACACCCTCACTGTCACGAATCGGTTTTGGAATAACAACTCAGTACAAGATCTGGATCTGAAAGAAAATATCCTGCTACCTTCATCTCCCAAGACATTTTCTCCAACATTGCATAGATCTCCTGTGCCCACGGGTGTGATCTGTCTCCTTGAAGGAGAGTCCCAAATTCGAGGGTGTAAATGATGCTGAACAGATAACAACAAGGTTGGACCACCTGCTTGTTGGAGCGCTCAACCCGGCTTCTACTACTGCACATGCCTGCTGCCTAGCTAATTAATGATGCAGGCAGTTGCTGTGGATCCCGAACAAGAACACACCATACAGCACCCAATGAACATGGGGGTAACACGCCTACCTCCCTATCTTGTAGCTTCATCTACAACCACCATATCAAACCCATGGCCAGAACTAGGAACAGTGGTGAACACGATCTCAGCCTCATTGCAAAACTTGCCTCAAGGTTTGATCGAGCTTCTTCTATGCTAGATCCGCCACCTGGACAGAGGCGACTTCCCAAAAAGAAAGGGTAAGACAGCCCAATCTAAAACTTTATCTCGTTCTCCTACTACAGCTACGAGATTTTGCAACAGCCGATCATGGCTGTGGTCGCGTGCAACCAGAACAGACTGGACAGAACACCTAAAATGGTTAACCCGCCAACACGTTGCCCTTGCAACACTTTCACAGTCACTTCGTCGATTTTGAGAACAACTTGAAGGGGAAGAACCCGAGTCTGAGGATGCAGTCGAACTGAACAGATAACAACATAGTGGACAACCTGCACGTTGGAAGCGCTCAAGACAGCTTCTGCAACAGCTGCAAGATTTTGCAACAACTGAACACGACTGTGTGGTCACGTGCAACGTCCAGAACATCAGGATCGACACCCATGGCTCCTTGGGTTCGCCCTGTGGCAGCAGTCACACATAACTCTCTCTGGAGGCCACTGATTTTCTGAGATAAGTTTACTTCTCTACCCTGTAGCTGCTGTCAATCGCCGAACACCTCCTCACGGCACTGTCCTAGGAGAATTTCAGTTCTACACTCCACGATAGGTACAGGCATAGGCTAGAGTCGTGTTGGTCTTTGTTTAATGCATTTGGTGAGACGGTGACAGCCACTGAAGCGCCCCCTGCCAATCTAAACCGACTCTCACCCACCGCCTTCAATTCTCTTAGAAAAACCGCCCCATTCTTTCATTTGGTCAAGCAATTAAAATATGGCAGGAGGCCATACACTCCTCCACGCACCCCCCACTTGCCAGGAAACAAATAAAAAAGAAACCTTCAACCCCACGCCAACCATAAGGAGTAAAAACCATAAAGGCAGTCGGTGGATGAAAAAAAAAAGATTAACATGGCCTGAAAAGGCTTAATTTATTCCACATAAAATTTTATTATTTATTTACACAATTAAAGTATAATTGTTACTGATTCCTTTATTATCTATTCTTATTACGCTTTAAGACGTCGTGACACCTAAACGAGGTTTGAATAATCGTTTAGGAACTAACACGATAGTGACAAAAACAAAATAATTTGATCGAGGGGTTGGGCACAAGAGAGATCAATACTATGGTTGAAAAGCTTGCAAGTAACTAATAACTATATTGCTAAAAGAAAATGACACTAACATAAATAATCGCCAATCGACAAAATAATTTAAAATATTATTTTTATCATTATTTTTTTTTGCATGACTTTTATTAAAAACATAAAATTATTAATCATATTACTAGCGATCAAAAGGAAAGCTCGACAAGGCGAAGACACAAACGTTTCAAAGGAACATAACAGCATTCATCTCCTAGAAGCATGGTCGTCGCAGAAGCAAGGGAGCGACGATGAACGGGCATTACAATCACCCTCCACCCATGACCTTTATAAGGCTCTGCACTCTTCTTTGTTATAACATATATTGATTTCATTGAATATCAGTCTATCTCATGGTCCTGCTTTCACCATTTTGCTTTTGGGAAAAACACCTTTGCAGGCCTACGCCTTAAAACTTTACCTTTTTGAGAAAGGGCAAAAAATCTTAAGTCTCCCCGTTATTCCGCTTTCTTACCTATCAATGTGGTTCTAACACATGGCATGTTTAGGTGTCTGTCGAAGCGGAGATGGTTTTAGACCTTATCGTCTTTGGAAAATTTTGGTAGAAATTCCTAAGTTTCCCCACCGGCTTGCCTTCCCACAGGTCATTATTGGACTGACCCGTGGTTTTTCTTAGCGTCAGCGAAAGCACAGGTTATTTTTTTGCCTTCACGCTTTTAATACAAAATTCAATATTTATAAGTTTTCCTTGACGGTCCGCTCCCCCACTTGAGATTTTGAGTAGGACACATGGCATCCCTAGGTGTCGACGGAGGCATGGGGGTTTTGAACCTTTTTCCCTTTCAAACAAAAAGAGTTAGAATCTAATTTACCTCTGACGACCTACCTTCCTATGTGGTCTTATCAACATGCCACGTGTCCCTTATACTTTGGGAAAAATTTCATCCCTTGTTCTGCTAGCCTACCTTTAGGGAAAATTTTCTTCCCATGACCTGCAGGCCCACCTTTAGGGAAAAATTTCCTCCCCAGGCCCACCGTCCTATAACTTAAGAAATATGAGGAGTTATAAGGACTTCTTTATATCATTGGAAAGAGGAAGAAATTTCTTATCTAATGGAAATGTTTCTAGGAATCTTTAAGTGCGTTAAATATGTGAAAACGTGGGTTGAAGTGCATAGATGAGCCTAAGAGTGGGTAAGTGGAAAATTACCCTTTTTAACTTAAATGTTTATTTATAAAGCATGGGTTGACCCTTTTAAGGGTCACGTTAGGGGATAAGGGAATGTTCTCTATCCCATGTAAATAGGAACCTTGTTTATTGTTTAGACCTGGTGGAATTAAATACCCAAGGTATTTAATTCCTTTGGCCCTTTGACCCTCTAAAATTGATTAAGGAATATTTAACTATAATGTTAATTTAATTACTTATTAAGTTAACTCCTAAGAGAAATTTAACTATAATTGGATTAATTATACTCATTAATTTTGTAATGTGTTTCTAATGCTTGTTACAATGGGAAAATTTCATTTAGTAAATTATAATTGAATTTGAATCCTTGTTGTGACAACTGTTGCTTGAAGCCTACTAGAAGACACGCTTTTCGAAAAAAAATTATTCCATAATTTTTTTATCTACACCTAGGTTGTTCTTCAGTCGCGAGTGGAAGTTTTAGCACGACATTACAAAAATTGTCACATTTTAAAAATTGCAACTTTTCAAACTAACAATATTTTCAAAATTACAACTTTTTCAAAATTTCAACTTTTGCAAAAATTGAAACTTTTTCAAGACTTCAAAATTTTCAAAATATTGTCTTTTCAAAATTGTAGTTTTTTTTTTAAAATTGAATATTTTTAAAAGTTGGAACATTTTAAAATTGTAACGTTTTCAAAATTGCAACTTTTCAAAATTGTAAATTTTTTAAAATTATAACTTTTTAAAATTGTAACATTTTTAAAAATTTCAACTTTTTCAAATTCTAGAATTTATAAAATTACAAATTTTTCAAAATTGCAACTTTGTCAAAATTGCAAATTTCTCAAAACTACATCTTTTACAATATTGTAAGTTTTTCAAAATTGAAACTGATCAAGAATGAAACTTTTTCAACAATTGATAGCTTTTTAAAAATTACATCTTTTTAAAAATGCAACTTTTCAAAAATGTAACTTTATTTCAAAATCAAACTTTTTCAAAAATTACAACTTCGGAATTTCAACATTTTCAATAGTACAACTTTTCAATAATTTAAAATTTTTGACTTTTTCAAATTATAATTTTTGTTTCATTTTTTTTCAAGATAGTAACTTTTTGAAATTTGTAACTTTTCAAAATTACAAATTTGAAAAAATCATAACTTTTCTAAATGAAAGTTTTTTTAAAACTCAAAACTTTTCAAAAAATTTACTTTTTGAAAATTGCAACATTTTCAAAATTACAATATTTTTCAAAATCATAAATTTTAAAAAAAATTTAACCTTTTGAAATTTCCACATTTTCAAAATTGTAAATTTTTAAAATAACAATATTTTAAAATTTTCAACGTTTTCAAAATTTTAACTTTTCCAAATTTCAACTTTTGTAAAAATTGAAACTTTTTCAAGACTTCAACTTTTTAGAATTGTAGTTTTTCAAAGTTAAAATTTTTTCAAAGTTGAATATTTTAAAATTTGGAACATATTTTAAATTGCAATGTTTTCAAAATTGTAACTTTTCAAAATTTTAAATTTTTTAAAATTTTAAATTTTTTTAAAATTATAAATTTTTCAAAATTGTAACTATTTCAAAATTTCATTTTTTCAAAAAATTGTATCCTTTTTCAAATTCTATAATTTTGAAAATTACAATTTTTCAAAATTGCAACTTTGTGAAAATTGCAGATTTCTCAAAACTACATCTTTTACAATATTCTAAGTTTTTCAAAATTGAAACCGATCAAGAATGAAACTTTTTCAACAATTGATAACTTTTTAAAAATTACATCAAAAACGTAACTTTGTTTCAAAAATTAAAACTTTTCAAAATTTCAACATTTTCAATAGCACAACATTTTAATAATTGTAACTTTTTCAAATAGTAATTTTTTTTGAATTTTTTTTTCATAATTGTAACTTTTTAAAAATCGCAACTTATTAAAATAGCAAATTTTTTAAAATTGTAACTTATTGTAAATGAAAGATTTTTAAAATTCCAAACTTTTCAAAATTGCAACATTTTCAAAATCGTAACTTTTAAAAAAATTAACCTTTCTAAATTGCGACATTTTCAAAATTGCAAATTTTTGAAGTTCTGCAACTTTTCAAAATAACAATATTTTGAAAAATTCAACTTTTTCAAAATTTCAACTTTTGGAAAAATTGAAACATTTTCAAGGCTTCAAATTTTTCAAAATATTAACTTTTGAAAAATGTAACATTGTTTCAAAATCTACCTTTTCAAAATTACAACTTTTCAAAATTACAAATTTTTAAAAATTGCAACTTATTATGAATGAAAGTTTTTTTAAATTCCAAACTTACTAAAATTGTAACTTTTTCAAAATTGCAACATTTTTCAAAATTATAATCTTTTTCAAAATTGCCACATTTTCAAAATTGCAAATTTTTCAAAATTTAAACTTTTGTAAATAACAATTACAACCTCAAAAAATAAAACTATTAAAAATGACATTTTTAAAACAATTGCAATCTTAAAAATTGTAACTCATTCACAATTACAACTTCTTCATAAATATTACTTTTTAAAAAAATTAACCTTATGAAATTGCCACATTTTCAAAATTGCAACTTTTTAGAATAACAATATTTTCAAAGTTTCATTTTTTCAAAATTTTAACATTTCCAAATTTCAAATTTTGCAAAAATTGAAACATTTTCAAGACTTCAACTTTTCCAAATTATAGTTTTTTCAAGTAATTTTTTTCAAAGTTGAATACTTTAAAACTCGCATCTTTTACAATATTGTAAGTTTTTAAAAATTGAAACCTGATCTAGAATGAAACTTTTTAGAAATTGATAACTTTTTAAAAATTACATTTTTGTAAAAATTGAAACAGATCTAGAATGAAACTTTTTGGAAATTGATAACTTTTTAAAAATTACATTTTTGTAAAAATTGAAAAAGATCTAGAATGAAACTTTTTGGAAATTGATAACTTTTTAAAAATTACAACATTTCAAAAATGGACCTTTAATTCAAAAATCTAACTTTTTCAAAAATTAGAACTTTTCAACAATTGTAACTTTTTAAAAAATTTGACTTTTTCAAATTATAATTTTTTTCAATTTTTCTCAAAATTTTAACTTTCTCAAAATTGCAACATTGCAAAATTACAAATTTTTAAAAATCATAACTTTTACGAATGAAAGTTTGTTTAAAATTTTAAAATTTTCAAAAAAGTTTACTTTTTCAAAATTGCAACATTTTCAAACTTACAAGTTTTTTCAAAGTCGTAACTTTTTTTAAAATTTTAAACTTTTGAAATTTCCACATTTCAAATTTTTCAAAATTCGCAACTTTTGAAAATAACAATATTTTAAAAATTTCAACATTTTCAAAATTACATCTTTTCAAAGTCGTAACTTTTTTAAAATTTTAAACTTTTGAAATTTCCACATTTTCAAATTTTTCAAAATTGCAACTTTTGAAAATAACAATATTTTAAAAATTTCAACATTTTAAAAATTACAACTTTTTCAAAATTGAAACTTTTTCAAGGCTTCTAATTTTTCAAAATATTAACTTTTCCAAATTGTAGTTTTTGAAGTTCAAATTTTTGCAAAGTTGAATATTTTTAAAAGTTGGAACATTTTTTAAATTGTAACATTTTCAAAATTGCAACTTTTTAAAATTGTACATTTTAAAAATTATAACTTTTTCAAAATTGTAACATTTTAAAAATTTCTTTTTAAAAAAATTGTATCTTTTTTAAAATTCTAGATTTTTGAAAATTACAAATTTCTCAAAACTACATCTTTTACAATATTGTAAGTTTTGCCAAATTGAAACTAATCAAGAATTATTTTTTTCAAAAAGTGATAACTTTTAAAAATTTACATCTTTTTAAAAATTGTTACTCTTAAAAATGTAACTTTGTTTTAAAATCAAACTTTTTCAAAATTACAATTTTTGAAATTTCAACATTTTGGAGTACAAATTTTAAATAATTGCAACTTTTTCAAAATTTTGAACTTTTCCAAATTAGAATTTTTTTTTTTCTTTTTTAAGAATTTTAACTTTTCAAAATTTCAACTTTTGCAAAAATTGAAACTTTTTCAAGACTTCAACGTTTTCAAATTCTAGAATTTTGAAATTACAACTTTTTCAAAACTAGATCTTTTACAATATTGTAAGTTTTTCAAAATTGAAACTGATCAATAATGAAACTTTTTCAAGACTTCAACTTTTTCAAATTCTAGAATTTTTAAAAATTACAAATTTTTAAAAATTGTAACTTCGTAAAAATTATAAATTTCTCAAAACTACATATTTTACAATATTGTAAGTTTTTCAAAATTGAAATTCATCAAGAATGAAACCTTTTCAAAAATTGATAACTTTTTAAAATTACATCTTTTAAAAAGTGCAACTTTTAAAAAATGGTACTTTGTTTCAAAATCTAACTTTTTCAAAAATTACACGTTTTTCAAAATTTAAACATTTTCAGTAGTAAAATTTTCAATAATTGCAACCTTTTTTAAAAATATCTTTTCAAATTATTATTTTTTTCAAAATTGCAACTTTTCAAAATTCTAAATTTTAAAAAATTGAAACTTTTATAATTGAAAGTTTTTTTAAAATTCCAATCTTTTCATAATTGTAACTTTCTCAAAATTATAACATTTTCAAAATTACAAGTTTTACTGTAATTGTAACTTTTTAAAAATTGGAAAATGTTCAAAATTATAACTTTTTCAAAATCGCCTCATTTTAAAAATTGGAAAATGTTCAAAATTGTAACTTTTTTAAAATCACCTTATTTTCAAAATCACAACTTTTCAAAATAACCATATTTAAAAAATTTTAACCTTTTCAAAATTGCAACATTTTCAAAATCGTAACTTATTCAAAATTACAACCTTTTCAAAATTATAACTCTTTCAAAATTGTAGCTTTTAAAAAAATTCAACTTTTTAAAAACTATTGTTTTATCAAAATTGTAACTTTTACAAAATTTCAAATTTTCTAAAATATTAACTATTTCAAAATTTTAGAAAATTTCAACTTTATCAAAATTGGAAATTTGTAAAAAATTTAACTTTTTTGAAAATAAAAGTGTTTCAAAATAACACTTTTAAAACAATTGCAACCTCAAAAAATTGTAACTAATTCAAAATTACAAGTTCTTCATAAATTTTACTTTTGTTATTTATTTATAATTTTAATCTGTTTGAAATTGCCACATTTTCAAAATTGCAACTTTTTGAAATAACGATATTTTCAAATTTTTGAATTTTCTAAAATTGTAACTTTTTCAATATTTTAACTTTTAAAAATTTCAACTTTTTCAAAAATTGAAACTTTTTCAAGATTTCAACTTTTTCGAATATTAACTTATCAAAATTGTAATTTTTTGAAGTTAAATTTTTTTCAAAGTTGATTCTTTTTAAAATTTAGAACCTTTTTTTAAATTGCAATGTTTTCAAAATTGTAAATTTTTTAAAATTCTAACTTTTTCAAAATTGTATTTTTTTTTAATTCTAGAAATTGCAAATTTCTCAAAACTAAATGTTTTACAAAATTGTAAGTTTTTCAAAATTAAAACTGATCAAGAATGAAATTTTTCAAAATTGATAACTTTTTAAAAATTACAACTTTTCAAAAATCATAATTTGTCAAAAATTTCAACATTTTCAATAGTACAACTTTTCAATAATTGCATCTTTTTCAAAATTTTGACTTTTTCAAATTATTAATTTTTTTCATTTTTTTAAAATTGTAACTTTTTCAAAATTGCAACATTTTCAAAATTACAACTTTTCCAAAATGGAAACTTTGTCGAAATTTTAAATTTTCTAAACTATTAACTATTTCAAAATTTTAACCTTTTAAAAATTGCCAGTTTTTTAAAATTGCAACTTTATCAAAATTGGAAATTTTATAAAATTTCATCTTTTTAAAAAATGAAACTTTTTGAAAACGACATTTTAAAAAGAATTACAACTTAAAAAATTGTAACTCATTCAAAATTGTAACTTCTTCAAAATTTTATTTTTTTCAAAATCGTAACTTTTTTAAAAATTAACCTTTTGAAATTGGCACATTTTCAAAATTACAAATTTTTCAAATTTTCAACTCTTTCAAAATTTCAATTTTTTCAATACTTTAACTTTTTCAAAATATTAACTTTTCAAAATTGCAATTTTTTCAAAGTTCAATCTTTTAAAAGTTGGAACTTTTAAAAATTGTAAATTTTTAAAATTATAACTTTTTCAAAATTGTAACATTTTAGAATTTCATTTCTTTCAAAATTCCTACTTTTTCAACATTGTATCTTTTTCAAATTCTAGAATTTTTAAAATTACAATTTTCTAAAAATTGTAACTTTTTTAAAAATGCAAATTTCTCAAAACTACATCTTTAACAATATTGTAAGTTTTCAAAATTGAAACGATCAAAAATATTTTTTTCAAAATTTGATAACTTTTTTAAAATTACATCTTTTTGAAAATTGTAACTTTTCAAAAATGTAACTTTTTAAAAATTACAAATTTTCAACATTTCAATATTTTTAGTAGTACAAATTTTCAATAATTGCAACTTTTCAAAGTTTTGAATTTTTGAAATTATATTATTTTTTCATTTAAAATTTTAACTTTTGCAAAATTACAACTTTTCAAAATTGTAAATTTTTTAAAAATATAATTTATTCAAAATGAAAGAACTTTTAGAATTGCAAAATTTTAAAAATTGTAACTTTTTCAAAGTTACAACTTTTACAAAATTGTAACTTTTTAGTTTTTGGGGCCATCAGTCCACAATTGGCCTAGCTACAAATGATGAAAAGTTAGCTCAAGGGCTCAGAAAATCACATTGAAAACCAATTTTTGATGGACAAACGTGCCATGATAAATTTCCTAAAAGTTCCCTCAAATATGGATAATTCATCAAAGTCAACAAAAGCGAGAAAAATAAAATTGTTTTCAAAACGGTGATATGTTTTACGGAGCCACAGTCGTAATTGGTCCGATTTTACCTAGTCAAACTACAATCGGAGGCCTACAAAATGGATTTTCCAAACTATCAATAAAATTATTTTCCCTCAAACTGAAGGTTCCATGTAATTGTCTAGTAAAAATACTAGGGGTTTTGCGAAGTCGGATAAACATTTTATTTCTCAGGGTTCAAATGGAAGTTCAAAATGAAAGCCAACTTTTCAGTATTAGTAGCTTCTTACAAGCTGCAAAATGGTGTAACAGTGCTCCTAGTAGGGCATCAAAAATATCACAAATGATCATTGGAGGTTGATACAAAGATCACATAACAAGGTCAACAAGGAAGCTTAACATCCCCTTTCTAGAGTTACGAAGGTTGCTTTACGAGTCTCCAAAAATCATAATTTATCTATTTAAAAAAGAAATGGTCAACATATTTACCAGGAAGTCAACTTCAACTTGTCAATAAAAAGGGGTATTGTAGCAATCTAGTTTGGTTGGGATGTCACTATATCATCACGAAGTGAGGGTTTAAGTTCATTGTTTACCAAGGAATATTAGATTCTGTAAGTTATGATATAACATTTTATTGTTTTAAAACAAGTTTATTTAATACAATCAAATATATGAAAATCCTTTAGTTTAAAATTTTATTTCGTTGTAAAATAAAAACTAAAGAACATAAATTATGAGAGATGAGGAGAGATGAACCATGCCTGGGAGATATTTGTGTCCGCACTATAAGAGGTAATTCATGTGGTTTCAATTGCACTCCAATAAGCTTCATCGCTCTATCTGGCCACATTTCCTTTAGGCATCCAAAAAAATTTCACATGCCAAGTCAACAATGAGCTTAAGATGTGCCATTAATAATATGAGAAGTTCAGATTTACAATATGGGTGGGAAAAGAAATCCCGAGAGACTAAAAATGTAAACCAACTATCCATATGAAGTATAACTCCAGTAATCTACATGAATGGCTACAAGTTGGTTAAGCGAAAAGAACATTACCTATAGAATATCACTAGTCTTTCACCCTTCTAATTTTAATGGTGGTAATCAACAAACCAAATAATAGTAGGACCCCAAATAAACCATTTGAAAAAAATACATGGAAATTAAAACTCTTCATTATTGGGATTCACCGGTTTGGGTACTCGGATCTCTTATACAACACCCTTGATGGCTTCTTGCATGAAAAATACTGCGATTAGCATGTCAAAAAATTCTCCAACCACTCTAGTAAATCTACTAATGATTAAACAAGCCATGAGTACTGTATGTAAATAGAGTAGAAAAGATGTCTAGATTCAAGCCCATCCTTCCCATGCTAGAACCAAGCGGTGTCCCAAATCACTTCTACCCTTTGACAATTGTACATGTACATATACATGATGAGAGTGGCTCTGTAAATCCAAATATCAGCAATGGATGACCACCTAAAATGGAGTGTATTATCCCACACATTCTAGTTGAAGAAAGCATTTCGACAATAGACAAAGTCCCATCTGTGTCTCTTCCAAGTTGCTCTCCAAATGCAATTACAAGGAGAGCTGAAGTGAAAAAAATGTATGCAATGGGATCAATACCTAAATACTACAGTGAATCCATTCAACCCAATCCTGTTTATAGCAAGGCAACCCTCCTTTTAAATCACTTATGATGCCTCTGAATGGTGCATTTGATTTCTTCTCCATTGGTGTATTTCAACACAAGAAATACACAACATATATTCTAAAATCATTCCTTGTTTGAATTTTAGAAGATCCAACACGATGGTAATGATGAACTTGCAAAAAATTTGGCAATGATTTCTCAAAAAAACATCCAACTACTACTAATTTTTTTAATGCATGCACATGGTTTCACGTGAAAACAACTAGAGGAGAATAAAAAATGTTTTTTTTGAATTATTGTGAAAGGGAAAAGACAACTCTAAATGGAATTCAGGATGTGTCACTCTCCTTACCTACAACACTAACAAAGTCTGTCATCCTCTTGACTCAAACCTATTTTCTTATCTATGCACTTCAAAATTATTTAATTTCAATTTATTTGATTATTGTTTTGTTTTATTCAAGGCACTACAAAGGTTTTCATTCCCTCAACCACCAATTTAATGTGCTTTAGAGATTGGGTTTGACTTTCTAATGTGTAATGGAGGAGAAATGATATGGAATACTACATGGAGCCACATCACCTCTCTCTCCTCTCTTTTCTACTTATTCTAATTTGGGGGTTACTTGTTTATTTTGGTCTCTCACATTTGGTGGTGTTTGCTTTGGAGGGCTTGTTGAGTTGTAGATAGATTGTGATTGCTTGGACTTGGAAAGGTTAGAACTTGCTTGTGGATTGGAAACTCTTGCAGTGGCTAGGTAGGGTTTTCGCCCATGTTTTATTTTGCTAATTTTTGTGCATATGTTTGTGAATGAATGGTTGTTGCATGTGTGATTTTGAGAAGTAGAATGGCCCTTAGGTTGTGTAGGAGAAAATGGAAATGGGAATATTTTGGAGGGAGGCATAATATTTTTTATTGGTAATTTTAGGAGGGAGTTGGGTTGGGGTGTCCCACCTTGTGATAAGTAAAATATGTGCTTATCTTGTTGTCTTATTGTGGGAGACATAAGAGTGAGGGAGGCATAAGAGTTATTTTTCTTGGAGGGATTTATAAGTGTTTTATGGGTTGTGATTGATTTATTGGAGGTTTTAAGGCTTGCACCCAAACCCTTGGGAGCAATAAGTAGATTCCAATGTTCATTCTCTTTCTCTTCTTTAGTATGGAGCCTTTGTGCTTGGGAACTCACTTGTTTTGTTATTATTCTGGTATTTGTTTGTTTTGTTAATTTCTTGATTTAGTGTGAGTGTGGAACCCATGTAAAGTTTCCAATGGTTGTCTTATACCACTCATTGCTTTATTGTTGGGGATCGGGGTGCAATGAGGAAGAAGGATTCTCTTCCTCATTGGATTATTGGTAATTGGGTGCAAAGTGTTGCGTGCTCCCTATTTTGGTTGTTGTGTTTGAAATTTAGGAAGAAGGTGGAGCTCAAGTGAATAATGGTCTTAATAGAACTTGGAGACAAGAAAAAGATCCCTCTTTGTAAATAATTTACCATGTTTTCTCCATTTAAATGTAGGGCTTCAGTAACTTTGCATTTTTAATTTCAATCTCTTGTAAATATGTTGAGAAATAGTTGATGTGTATTGAGATATCAAAATATATGTGTGTTGGAAAGTAAGAAAAAGAATTTGTATTGGCTATTATGAATATAAATTCATTTTGTAAACTTTACTAAGGATGTATTTAATGAAAACTTGTATTTTAAATATATTGTTCTTGTAAAAATAAAGCCTTGTATTAGTAAGATGAAATATGAACTTGGAATGGATTGAAAATGGAAATGAAGCTTTCTCCATCCAAGCTTGCATACAACTTTAATAGTTTCCTTAAAAGTGTGGTAAAATCATTCTAAGAGGATTAGTAGTCTTGTTGAAAATACACTTGTATTGAAAATGGTTTTCATTTACTTATTATGTTGAAGAAAGGAAATTGTTTCTTATTCCTTATTGAAATTAAATTATAATGGGAAATATGGAAGTTTTGTTACATTTCTTATTATATTAATTATTTCAAAATTTTAACCTTTTAAAAATTGTAATTTCATGAAAATTGCAACTTTATCAAAATTGAAATTTTTAAATATTTCAACTTTTTTAAAAATGAAACTTTTTCAAAATGACATTTTTAAAAAAATTGCAACTTTCAAAAATTATAACTCATTCAAAATGCAACTTCAAAAAAAAAAAAAAAAAAATTCAAAATTGTAAAAATAACCTAAATTTTAACCTTTTGAAATTGACATATTTTAAAAATTGCCAATTTTTCAAAATAACAATATTTTCAAATTTTCAACTTTTTCATAATTGTAAATTTTTCAAATTTTCAACTTTTTTCGTATTTGTAAATTTTTCAAAATTTCAACTTTTTCAAAAATTGAAACTTTTTCAAGACTTCAAATTTTTCAAAATATTAACTTTTCAAAATTGTGATATTTTAGGCGTTAAATTTTGTTCAAAGTTGAATCTTTTTAAAAGTTGGAACTTTTTTAAATTTTAACGTTTTGAAAATTGTAAGTTTTCAAAATTGTAAATTTTTAAAATTATAACTTTTTAAAAATTGTAACATTTTCAAATTTTCATTTTTCTTAAAAATTGTATGTTTTTTCAAATGTTAGAATTTTTAAAATTACAATCTTTCCAAAATTACAACTTTTTAAAATTACAAATTTCTCAAAACTACATCTTTTACAATATTGTAATTTTTTCAAAATGAAACCAATCAAAAATGAAACTTTTTCAAAAATTGATAATTTTTAAAGATTACTTCTTTTTAAAAATGTAACTTTTCAAAAATATAACTTTTTGACAAATTACAACTTTTCAAAATTTAAGCATTTTCAATAGTACTGACTTTTAAGCGTTTAGGGAAGGCCAAGTGTAACGACCCATAAATCAACACACACACAACACAATAAAAGAAAGGATTTTTTTTTTTTTGACTTTGACAAAAAACACGACACAACATGTCATCACAAAGTTACAACCAACTCGGGAACCACTTGTTAGGGGAAGACCACAAGGTTAGCACGGAAACGTTCACACCCAAAAGGATAATATACTTTTTCTTTATTTTTTTTTGTGAATAACAAAGAAACCCAACCACAAGACACTCTCTCACTAGGTCAAGCCACACGATGAAATGATTAGTGGTTATTTATTTTGATAAGACACCCTTTAACTCATGACTTAAGTTTTCATAAGGATTCAATATATGATTCGCACAAATCATCTTACCAACTGAGTTATGTTCTTATACACTGTAGAGTAGTTCACTTAAAGTCTTCTCCTTTATAACAATTATTTGATTTATATAATTATTTGATGAGGATGGTAATTTAATTCCACAGGGCCATCTATTCACACTTATGTTACTAGAACTCATTCATGCCCTTACGACAACATGGATTCACGTCCTACAAACTTAAGAGAAAATTACAAGGTACCCTGGATAAAGTTAAAGGAAGAAGGTCAAATGAGTTCACCCTTAAGACATCATTAGCTCTTACTAAGGTTTAATTGAAGCTTGAGGTTTTATACGTAGTTATTAGCGCTCTTACTTAGGCTTCACCGAAAGAGCTTATCAAGAGAAAACTACTTACTTTCAAATAGGATGAGAGATAAATTGAGTGCTTTCAAAATTTTATTAGAAACTAACCATTGTTTTCCTTTAAGCTTGTCTTTAGCGTTCACCAAAAGAGTAGTGTTTACTAGTTCAGTTAGGGATAACACGTTATATAAAATCACTTTGCAAGGATAGTCTCACTCTTGATTACTTAAGGCATTGTTTGTTTTCAAGGGGATCTAAACCACAACATATTTCTTTGAACAAAACTTTTAGGTAACTTCTGTAAGGAAAAGCCACCCCATTAAAACTTACATATAACCCATCAATACAAAGTCTTAGAAAGATTTAAATTAACACTTAATTCTCAAGATCAAAGTTTTACAATGCTTATGCCAGTGAAGAGATTGAATATTATTTCTCACTAAGAAGAGTTACCAGCCAAAATACAAAAAAGGACAAAACTACTACTTCACGTAATTCTCTGAACAATTCCAGGCAAGAGGTCCTATAAACTCTCTTGCAAGCAATGTTAGACAAATTACAACACATTGAACATTTTTACAAGGAACTCCATAAATTATACAGATGAACCTTTAACACTCTTTTCCTCTAGTCTACTCGCATAATCCATCTCGCACAAATATTAACTAGAGTCGGGTTCCTAGAACTCGAGCATGTTAAGACTACCCATTACAACTTGATAAGCTAACATTTTATAATATCATGTAAGTAAAATTCTAAACTCAAGAATTGATCAAATCACAAACCACTAATCAATATGTTTCACAAGATGACGAGATTTATACTAGTCAACAAGGAGGAATCCCAATATTCAAGTGAGAGAAATATTCCAAAGATAATCAAGGTGAGACCTTATTGGTGAATACAACAAGGTGAGAGTATTAAGATTTCAGCCATGTAATCCTACGGATTACGTGATTGAAATCTAACACCCAAACATCATTCTATTATTTTTAACGCAAAGGATAAAGATCGGTCAAATGAATTAACATATTCAAAATTGCTTGGTAACAAGACTGCATTAACACACATCCTTGTTTTAGGAAGAATATAGGCCCCAACCATATATGAACACAAATCAGTCAAAGATTAAAGTTAACTTCACTCGACTGAATAAACCAACATACACATAATACTCACAACACAATAACTGAATCTGAAGATTCAATATACCAAGTAATTCTCACCGAACCTAATTATTTTTCTTCAAGAAGTTAAATAAATTAGATTCTATCCAACTAAAATTACATACAACAACTATAGTTGGATTACACAGGCAGGGATCAAGAAGAAGTCTTTTCACCAAAGGTTGTTATTATCTTACATCACATAATCAGTAATAAACCCATAATCCACCACTCGTATGATCATTGTAAGAGTTAAGGACTTAGCTCACTAAAATATGTAACTGAGTCGATTCCTACCTTTTCCATTTTCATACAAGTCCAACCCAATTCGAAGAAAGATAACCATTCTATTTTCATACATGCCTCAGTCAACACTAACTCAGAATGTCCCTACCTGAATTATTAAAGGTTTTCTAAGCTACATAATGGATTTAAAAGAACCCCATTTCATTCGATACTTGAATTTAAACAAGAAAGGGATAGTCTGTTGAAAATATAAGTGAATCAACACAAGATCCTCTATCGTGACCCAACTCGAGTCACCAATCACAAGGTTTACAATCAACGAAGGAGGAATACAAGCAAAATACTCTCTTCTTACGAACTAAGCCTTCTCTTCCATCTCTAAATAACATATGAATAGCTTGGGCATACCCATCTATTTCACGATTGTCTACTCGACCTATCCACATAGTCGCTCCAAAAAAAAATCTCTGCTACTACAGAGTTCAATTGAACTCTTTTATCTTATGATCTGAGTGACTCATGTCACGGGATCTATATAGAGTAGTCAATATTTCACTCACGTAGGCCTCTAAGAAAACATCATGCTCACTATATGAGGTCTACACACACAGATTCAGCCCAAGAAAAGATTTTACCAAGACGAAAACAAACATTTAGCCTAAAAGCGGCCATGAGTCGACAATTCTACAAATATCCACTAATGTTATTCATGGCTCAAGTTTATATCTGCCATCGCTGGTTTAGAAATCGAACTCAACGGCCATTGTTCACTATCGTCTCTAAATGTCACCCGAATTTTAAGAATTAAGTAGGAAAGCACCCCGGTTAAAGATCTAACACCCACAGTATAAAACTTCAACCATTATTTTGCTATCACATAGCAGTTACTCTTTTATTTCGAAAAGAAAAAACGAGGCAGAAAGGAATGTATACATGCTATCACAGTTGCTACCAGGGTATGAAAAAACAAACAACTCCCAACAGTCCTTCCTTTCCTTCAATCAGGGTCGATTCACAAGGAAAAAGCAGAAGCCCATTCTAAAAGCCATAACAGATACAAAAAAATAGAATGACATTCAATTCATGACATAATAAAAGGGTAGCAGAAGATTGCAAGGGTAGGTTTAACATGCCTGGTTTAAAACGCCATCTCAATGCATCTGATTATTTCAATGCAGTGGCTTGCCCTTAACCAAAAGTGCTCTGCGAGCTCGTGCTAGCACCACATTCACATGGTGAAAAACAACTACAACGACAACCCCATGATTTGAAGCTCGGACATAAGACATAATGATTACATCACGCTCCTGGCTCTAGAAGGCATCTACCGTAAAGATAAATAAACCTTTTTCTTCATCAGATTGGGGACAACATCAAACTCTCGGTGCAAACATTAAAGTTGTAGCTTGTAAGGTGTGATAATTCCAACAGAAAACTTTATGCCTGCCAACTTGGTGACTCGTTGAAGAAGCTCATATAATAGCAGAGCAAATTGTGTTTCATGAATATTCTGATATGAAACAGATCAGCCTCTATGAGGTTCTCTTCCATGAGTTACATCGTACAACAAGTAAGATCTCAATATAGAATCTTTGTATATAAATTTCATCGATTACATTGGTAACACCCTCACTATCACAAATCAATTTTGGAGATACAAACTCGAGCAGCATGCTCGGATCGAAAAATATCCTGCTACCTTCATCTCCCAAGACATTTTCTCCAACATTGCATAGATCTCTCCGTGCTGCCGTGGGTGTGATTTGTCACCTTAAAGGAGAATCCCAAATTTGAGGATGTATTCGATCTTTGAGCAGATAACAAAAATTTGGTTAACTCGCTTGTTGGAGGCGCTCACGAAGGCTTCCACTATATCTGTAACGTGCTCGGCACTGGCTGGAAGTGAATTTCCAAAATGAAAAGGCAAGACAGCTCAACTAAAACTTTATCTCCTTCTTCTACTACAGCTGCAAGATTTTGCAACAATCGATCACGACCGTGTCGTGTGAAACCGTAACATCAGGATCAACACCAACGGCTCCTTGGGATCACCCTGCGGTGCTGTCGCACTTAACTCTCTCTGGAGGCCACTAATTTTTGAGATAAGTTTACTTCTCTACCCTGTAGCTGCTGCATATAGCCAAATACTTCCTCACGGCACTTTCCTAGGAGAATTTCAGTTCTACGCTCCACCGATATCGCACATGCAGCATGATTTTGAGAACCCACACCCACCCTCGCAACATCGGGTGATAGACTTCCATTTCACCATCAATGAATCCACTATCCAGAACACGCTGTAGCAATTCATCTCAAATCCCAACAAAAACACTCCTCCCGCTCATGCGGCTAGAACAGGTCAAGGAGAGAAGGTAGCACAGGATGCAAGATATTTACAAATCAAAGGAATTAAAGAAGGTGGGGTGGCTGGGAGGTAAGGCCGGTGGGAGATGGCCATGTACCAGGTCTAGATGGCAGGAAAGGGGGGTGAGGGACAGAGGGCCTCGTGCACAAGTAGATAGAATTTTGACTTTAAAACCACGTCCCCTCCAACCTGCGCCACACACCTACCCCCCCATCATTCCACGCAACCCCTCAATTCCTTTATCTGTTTATTTTCAGTACCCATTGATCATTATATTCCAAACCTTAATCAGAATAGAAATTAAGCCATCGGTATAAATCTGTGTTTATTGCATCCAAATCCTACGATTTGTAAAATTATAAGCTACTTGCTTTCACGATGTAAGACCAAGCTAAAGGTTACAATATAATTCTCAACATAACCTAATTGAAAAAAACACTAAGTTAAGAGGCTTACACGGCTTAAGGTCTCATCTATTTCCCAAACCAAAACATATCGTTAAAGCCACACACTCGAATCTAAGGATTCGATTTACAAGTGTATAAATACATATATCGTTCTACACCCACGTCTTCTGGGTATTTTATTTTTAAAATATAATCCCATGTAAATGAAATACGCAACAACAGATACTTAAAAAGGAGTGTATATAATCCAAATTTACGAGTCACGTAACATCTCCAACAAAGAACTCAAGAATAAGTTTATACATTGGGCTAAAGCAAGTCGAAAAACCTCAGTCTTTTAATTCTCTGTAACTAACAGTGGGTTCTATCCCAACTCATAACAAAAATCGAACCCCAAGCGATAATAAACCAATCATCCGAACTCATCAACCCATGTCGATGGGTTAAATTCCTGCTCGACAACGAATAGGAGTAGGATGGAAATGGCTTCAAGTAAAGTTACTAGCCCAATCAACCTTCGAAAAGGGTTTACCGCCAAATGGGGCATTACACCAAGACTCGCCATGATTATAATATGGCCATTTTTAATGCAATTGAAGAGTTTATTAAATAGCATGTCCGCAGTGTTTCCAATCTCAACGGAGTTCCAGCAACCCTTTGGGGAACTGATAAGGAAAGCAAAAGGACCATTGAACAGCTGGATGTTACTCACCCTGCCCACATGATGACATTGGCTATGTTCACCTCCTAGCAGAATATAAAATCCAACATCAACAAAGCCACTAAGAAGTAATTGTGGGTGCTTTTTTTGCACTTATTTTTAATTATTGCTATTTTTTTTGCTTTTCCTGTAATGTTTGTATTGTTTTTGTTTTGATGGGGTAGTTACTCTCGGTTGCTTTGGGTTTCACTGTCCCATTTGGATTTTGATCCTTTTTGTTTTGGTTCTCATTCCTATTATGGCTTCTAGGCCCTATTTTTTTCTCAAGGGTATAGTCCCTTTCAAAAAACTATTTGCCAAAAATTAAAAAAACTTTTCAATAATTGCAACTTTTTCCAAATTTTGAATTTTTCAAAATTTTTTTTTTTCAAAATTTTAACTTTTTTGAAATTGCAACTTTTCAAAATTGCAAATTTAAAAAAATCCGAACTTATCCAAAATGAAAGCTCTTTTAAAATTGCAAACTTTTCAAAATTGTAATTTTTTCAAAATTGTAACATTTTCAAAATTGTAACATTTTCAAAATTACAACTTTTACAAAATTGTAACTTTTTCAAAATTGCAAAATGTTCAAAATTTAAACCTTTTCAAAATTATAACTCTTTCAAAATTGTAACTTTTTCAAAATTTTAAATTTTCTAAAATATTAACTATTTCATTAAAGTAATCAACTAAATCATTAAAGTAATCAAAGCAGGATGGAATGGAAGCGGGATTTTTCAAAATTTGAAAGTGAGTGGGAATGTCCAGAGCTGAATCTATAGGGAGAATGGGAGCAGAACCTGGCGAAGGATCACGTGATCATGGAGCCCATTGGAAATAGGGAAAAGGATGGGAGACCAAGCACGTGGGTAGAACTTTTGGGGGGGATATCGGATCCAGTGTCTTAGAGAATGCGGAACCGAGATAAGGAAAAAGGTAATCTATCCCTCAAAATTCCTGTATCTTTTTGGCTAGAACAAAATTTTCCATGGAAGGGGCACTCTTTGCAAAATGTATGGGCTCTAGACCAAATATAGATTATTTTAGAGGTTGGGCAAAGAGACGTTGGGAGGCTAATGGCACCATTGAGGTCTTAGCTTATGCTAATGGGTACTTCTTAGCTATTCTTCCTAGTAAGGATCATGTGGAAAAACATACGCGCGAAGGACCATGGTTCATTGGAAAATCTCATATAACTTCATAAATGGAAGCTAGCTTTCAATCCTTATGGTAATCTGTTACAGAGTTTCTGATATGGGTCAACCTATAGGGCTTACCATTGGAATTCTTAGTACTTGAGGTCCTTTTTGGTATTGTGAAAAGTCTGGGCAAACCTATTGCTCTGGATCCAGTAACTAAAGCAAAACTAGACTCACTCATGCCAGATTCTATGTGAATATGTGTCAAGATTCATGTTTGGAAAGTAATATTAAGCTTATGACCCTTGAGGGTGATTGGGTGTAGTATTTTGATTATGATCCTACCCCCTTTGCTTGTAAAAATTACAAGTTGGTGGGTCATGAACAATGCTCTTGTCCAGATCTCAAAAAGAAGAAGTTTGAAGTAAAATTCATGCCTCAAAAGATGGTGACTGAAAAATAGGTGAAGGAATGGAAAAGGATTGGGAAGAATGGAAGGGTTGTTGAAATCAAGGAAAAGGAGGTTCCCTGGACAAATCCTGAAGTAGATCCCTTGAATCTACTTACCAAAACCAGAGATGAAGGAATGGGGACTAGTACTCAACAAAAAGAAGTACCAATAAAGAAACTAAAGAAAAGGATGATGAGCCTATTCGTCAAGTGTTGGAAGAAGAAATGCAAGATTTTGAGGACAGGCAAAGAAAATACATGGAAGGAAACAAACTTGCTCTACAAGTTATTGATGGATTATCACTAGATGAAGTATCATCTATAGGACACAGATCCTTTAGAAAAAGAAAATAATAAGATTTAACAATGTCAAATGGGGTTGGGATCCTAACAGATTTTTTAGCTGACACCTATGAGGTGATAGGATCACCAAAGACACCTGTGAGTAAATCCAAACTTTTCACTTGTAGTAGCTCAAGAGTTAACTTTGATAAAGATTCTAGCCAACAAAGGCTAGGAAAAGTAATAAGGAAGTAAGGGAGACAAGTTCAAGAAAAGAAGTGGATGCAGGTATTCAAAAAAATCTAGGGAATTTGTTCCCCTATAATAAGAAATGTTAAATGATTCTTCTCTCCTAGAACATTAGGGGGTTGAATAACCCCAACAAACACATAATAACAAAGGATCTTAGATTGAAAAATAAACTAGATATTTTCATGATTCAAGAAACTAAAATGAGTATGGAAAGATTTAAAGAAGTGGGAAGGTCTATTTGGAAAGATAGTTATTGGGAAGGGTGTAGTTCATTGGGAGCCTCTGGAGGAGTAGTCACGCTTTGGGATCCCAACATTGTGTAAGGTATTCCTATACTTGTTGTTCTAGGGCATGTGGAAATGTGCTTTACGAATCTGACCTCAAAGAAATCTTGGTATGTCTCCAACATATATGCTCCTAATCTAGTAAGTGAGAGAAGAAAATTGTGGCAAGATCTCTCTAATTTCAGGAATTTATTCAAAGATAAAGACTGGATTATTGGAGGAGATTTCAACACCCCCTTTCTCCAGGGGAAAAAGGGGGCATCACTTCCTTTACTGAGAGTATGGAGGACCTTTCTGATTTCCTTAACAATAATGGTCTAGTGGATTTGGATTTGGAAGGTTCTAAGTTCACCTGGGCTAATAGGAGAGTTGGGACGGAGCTTATCCAAATCAAACTTGATAGGTTTGTTGTAAGTCATCTCTGTATGATCAATCAAATTTACTCTCTGAAGAATCTCCCTAGAATTAGCTCTGATCATAATCCTATCCTCCTTAATCTAGGTTTAAATCCGGTCAAGAAAGCTAGACCCTTCAGATTTGAAAAGATTTGGTTAGACCACCCTGACCTCTTCAATAGAATACAAGAGTGGTGGAATATCAGGGTCTTTGGGGTGGCCAGTTACTAACTCAGTTACAAATTAAAGCATCTCAAAGGTTGTCTCAAAAAGTGGAACAAAGAGGTCTTTGGTAATATTTTCCAGGAAAAAAGTAGAGTGGCTGAAGATTTAAGGAATATTGAGGAACTTATCGATCTTGATGGTCTTAATCGGTTCTAAAGGAGCAAGAAAAAAATATTTTTGTTGAGTATCATGACATCTTGGCTAAGGAAGAATTCTATTAGAAGCAGAAGGCGAGGGTGAAATGGCTTAGGGAGGGGGACAAGAATACTAATTTCTTCCACTTCTCAACCACCTCCCAGACAAACCTCCTCAAGATAAATGAAATTAAGAATGATAATGGTGAGATCCTTTTGGAGAGAAAGAAAATAAATCAACTCATCATAAACTATTTCAGAGATCTTTTTAGTAAGGTTAAGGGATTGAGGAGAAGAATAAAAATAATATCCTGAACTTGTTCCAGAAACTCATCTCCCCGAGAAAATTGTGAGCTCTTAAGTAACCCTTATGAGGAGGAAATCAGATTCGTATTCTTTGATATGGAACCTAACAAGTCACCTACACTGATGGTTTTTAGGCTTTCTTTTACCAAAAATTTTGGGAACTAATTAAGAAAGAAGTCATTGAAATGGTCCAAGGTTTCTTCAATAATGGGAAGCTTCTCATTAGCTTAATAATACTTTCTTGGTCCTTATTCTGAAAATTGTTGGGGCCAATGAAGTCAAATATTTTAGATTGGTCACTTTGTAACACGAGTTATAAAGTCTTGACTAAAATCTTGGCCTGCGAGAATCGATTGGTTCTCCCCATTTTATCTCTTAAAATCAAGGTGCTTTTGTCTCAGGTAGGCAGATTACTAACATTATTGTGGTGATTCAGGAAGACATCCACTCCATTGTTAATTCTAAAAGATCGGTTATGTTCCTTAAGTTAGATATGCATAAGGCCTATGAAAGGATTACTTGGTCTTTCCTTGGTGTCATCCTGAATAAAGTGGGCTTTGATAATACTCTGGTTAAAATGATTATGACCTACATATCTACTACTAATTATTTGGTCTTGGTTAATGGCATCCCGAAGGGATTCTTCAAAGCTGGTAGAGGCTTGAGACAAGGTGACCCCCTATCTCCTTTCCTCTATGTTATAATGGTTGAATCTTTGTGTAGAATTTGCAAGTAGGCTTTGCTTTCTAGGAGTATTCAGGGAATCAAGATTTCTAATGGTCTCCCTCCGATCTGCCTCAACCAATTTTTTGATGATAACTTCTTGATGGGAAAGGCCTCTGTCTAAGAAGCCACCAACTTCAAACTTGCTCTCAAGGACTATGAGTCGGTCTTAGGGTAGATGGTTAATTTTCTCAAAAGTGTTGTTTACTTTATTAATGTGGATAAACAAGTCCAATTAAGGCTAGCTCACATTCTAGGTTACAAAATCAAGTGTTTTCAAGAATCTTACTTAGGAACACCTCAATCTACAAAAAGGCGTGACATCTTTGTTTGGAATGCCCTGTTAGAAAGAGTTAACAAGAAACTTTCCTCCTAGAAAGGTCTCCTCTCAAAAGTTGGAAAGATTCAAATCCTTATGACATCTCTTTAAGGTGTCCCCATTTACATTATGTCTCTCTTTAATCTCCCCGCCAAAAGTTTTGACGCTCCGGGAAAATTCGAAGAGATTTCTATGGACTGGGGCATTTAAAAATTTTAAATTCCCTCTCGCTAGCCTCAAAGAAGGTCACTAGGCCAAAGATGTGTGGTAGTTTGGGTTTGAAAAGTATACCTATCATGAACAAAGATTTGGTTGCTAAAGCTAGCTAGAGAATTACTAGAGAGGAAGGACTATGGATTGATATAATAAAAAATAAATATCTATAGAATTTAGGCAGAATTGACTCGTTCTTCTTTCATGAAAATCTCCCTAGAGGATCCTTCTTCTGGAATTCTCTATTGGAATCAAAATATATCCTCTCAAAGGGATCCTTATGGGAGATTGGAAAGGGGAACATGATCATATTTTGGTGGGATAGTTGGATTGAAGATTCCCCTTTAGCAGATCAGGATATATGGAAGGAGGTGGCTCAATTCTATGAGGAGAATGGTAAAATATGGATAAGATATTTCTAGAGTCATGATGATAAGGTCCAATGGGAAACCATAGTCCCTCCTCCTGATTATGATGGTGATATCAAACCTTTTCAATATCTCAATAAGAAAATTAGGGAATTCCACATTCCTATCTTCATAACTAAGGACTCCATCATTTAGAAAGAGGAAGACTCTAGAAACTATTCTGTTAAAACTGCCTATAGCTTACACTTCAAGAAATATTTTGAAAAAGAGTATTGGGGTAAGTTATGGATCAAGGACTTGATCCTTAAGATCAATATTTTTATTGGTGGCGAGTTCAAAATAGAATCAGTCATTGAAAATCTTATAAAAAGAGGAATGTAGATCCCTAATAGGTGCACTCTTTATCGGAGAGGGGAAGATAATGTGAATCATCTTTTTTTACATTGCCCTTTCTCTAAAGGTGTCTTCTCACTGATTTCAAAACTTTTCAACATGAAATGGATTATGCCTTCGAATATAGAGGATTTTTATACTCAATGGGAGATTCCTTTTAGGTTCCCTTATCTGGTCTAGGCTTGGAAGATTACTCGGCCTCATATCTTATGGGGTCTATGGAAAATAAGGAATGATAGTGTCTCGTAGAGATTAGAAACCTCTCGATTGTGGTGGCTAAAAGGAAAATCCTAACTGCCATAAAGGAAAATCTCAAACTGTTTCAAGGTAAAACAAAAAATCCTTTCCTGAAATGGCGCAGGAAGTGTTGGATAAGTTCACCTATAGTCCGGTCAAGATCAAAAGCCATGGTAAGAATGTTTACTGGAATAGACCTATGGGAAATACGATCAAGATCAATTTTGATGGGGCTTCAAAGGGGAATCTTGGTCAAGCTGGGGGAAGGGATATCTTAAGGAATAGTGAGGGTGATTGGTTGTTCGTCTATGCAGGTCCCTTGGGAAAGCAGACTAATAACATGGCTGAAGCTAGAGCCCTCCTATGGGGTATTTTGGTTGCTAAGGAAAAAGGCCTTAAGGACATCTAGATTGAAGGTGACTCCTTAATTGTTATAAATTCTCTCCTCAATAGGATTAATATCAATTGGTCACTAAAAAACATCATTCAAGATATCAAGGAATTGCTAGATTATTTTGATAAGATATCTATCAATCATACCTTGAGACAAGGAAATAAATGTGCGAACAAGATGGCCAATGTGAGTGTCCTTAGTAATGAGTACAAAATTTGGTGCAAAGGAGAGAGATTACCCCCTAATATTAATGATGAAATCATTAAGGATAAAAGGTGCTAGGATAAATGATGTTTGGCACAAGTGCGGGAAAGTATACAGGTACCATGCTAGCTTTTAGAAAAAGCATTATTTCTGTTCAACCTTTGATAGGGTGAACAACTTGTTGGTTATTGAAATATTTTTCTAGGACAAAAACTTTGGCAACGTGCAAATGGGTGGAGATAGGATTCGAGTGGAACCCACCAATTAGAACATGTAGGAGGGTAACCAATATCTTTGGAACAAGCTTAAAGTTGGAGGATTTAGCAATTATATTGCTAAATTACATGGTCATGACCTAGCTCTGTCAAAGGACTTTGGAAAAGCTTGGAAAGAGGGGGTTTTTACTATCCGTGGTGTGGAGGTTGAGGTCTCGGAGTCCAATATTGCCAGGGTGACTGATATGAAGATGGAAGGGTTAAAGATCTACAAGGAAAGAACCCGTAGAGACCTCGAGATTGATCTATTTTTGTTGGCAAGGAGACATGTTACTTCTTCATGGATGGCATTGCGCGTTCGTGCATTCCTAGGTTTGGAAGGATGTTTTCCTTCAAGTTATGAAATATATTACATGGAGGGTAAGTATAGAAAAATCTATACCCATCACATGACCTTCCTCAACATGTTCCATCACAATTTTATGGTTAGTATTCCATTTTTTCTTGCCACCTCTCTTTTGAATTCACTGATGGATTTCTAGAATGAGAAAAAGTTGAGTTGCCCCTCCATGAGGGCCTGATTCTTCTTCTGGTTGAGAATGGCAAGCTGGTTCTGGATTAGCCTTTGATAACACCCCTAGAGGAGCAAGATGAGGAATATGATATTATTCTTATGGATTTTCTAACTAAAATGAAAGCGGGTAAGGGTATCCTCCAGGGAATGAGAGAGATAAAGACAAAAATGACGATGGTGTTGTGGAACCCAAAGTGCTTAGAAGAAGAATGAATGTGTGGGAGACCCCATTATTTTTGAAGAATGGAGCAGGAAGATATTATATTTGGAAGGGGTCCTAAAAGCCATGGAGGACACAAACGAGGGGAAAAGGGAGTCCATTCTGAACATCATCAACATTTCAAAGAAGATGGTCGCGGATCAGGTCTAGATAAAACATAGAATGAAGGAGCTAGAGATTCAGGTTAAATTTCTTCTTGACAAAGTGGAGGGATTGAAGGTAAAAAGAAAAGAAGGATATTCAACCTTTGCATAAGTATCTCGAGAGGAGGAATAGGTGGTACTAGATTCCAGGCTAACTGCCTGCTGGCCTAGGGCCTCTAGTGGTTTTTACTTGTTGCGGAGGATTTTTGTCTCTCGATTTGTATGCGGACTACTGGTGAACTGTGGTGTCCTATTGCTTTTAGGTATTTTTTGTCCTCTATGGGGTCCAGATCCTGTAATGTAAGAGTTAAGCTGTTTAACTCATCTTTCTGGGACCCCTTTCTAGTTTTTTTCCCTATTTTGTTTCTAGTTGCGTTCCTCTCTTTTCAGATGCCCCCCAGAGGCGATCCTGTTTTTTGTCTAATCTAATAAAAAAAATATTTCAAAATTTTAACCATTTAAAAATTGTAACTTCTTGAAAGTTGGAACTTTATCAAAATTGGAAATTAGCAAAAATTCTACTTTTTAAAAAATGAAACTTTTTCGAAATGGCAGTTTTAAAACAATTGTAACTAAAAAAACTTGTAGGTCATTCAAAATTGCAACTTCTTCAAAATTTAATTTTTTTCAAAATCGTAACTTTTTTTAACAATTTTAATATTTTGAAATTGCCACATTATAAAAATTGTAAATTTTTCAAAATTGCAACTTTTCAAAATAACAATATTCTCAAAATTTCAACTTTTTAAAAATTGCAACTTTTTCAAAATTTTAACTTTTCAAAATTTCAACTTTTTCAAAAATTGAAATTTTTCAGAACATTAACTTTTCAAATTTGTAATTTTTTCGAAGTTGACTCTTCTTTAAAATTGTGACATTTTAAAAATTGTAAATTTTAGAAAATTATAACTTTTTCAAAATTGTAACATTTTCAAATTTTCATTTTTTCAAAATTGCAACTTTTTCAAAATTTTATCTTTTTCAAATTTTAGAATATTTCAATTGTAACTTTGTCAAAATTGAAATTTTTCAAAACTACATATTTTACAATATTGTAAGTTTTTCAAAATTGAAACAGATCAAAAATGAAACTTTTTCAAAAATTGATAACTTTTTAAAAATTGTAACTTTTCAAAATTCCAAATTTTAAAAAATCATAACTTATTCAAAATGAAATATCTTTTAAAATTACAAACTTTTCTCGATATGCCAAAATTAGCAGGAACTTGACAAGGTCATAACTTGAGCTCCAGGTGTCCGTTTGAGTCTATTTTTTTTAAACCATGTGTTTTGATGAAGTGAACGCACCGGTCAATCGGCCTACTAGTTGGAGCAAGTTTCAACACTTTTTGGTCCCAAAATCCACCATGTTGAGGCCAAAAATTAAGATTTAAGATGTAGTTCGGCTTTTTTCATATTTTAGGGCATTAGTTAATTTTAGTTTATTAGTTGCATTATGAGTTGGAAAGTTGGAAATTCCTCTAATTTAGGAATGTAGAAGATGTATGGAAATTTATGTGCCCGTATGAATAAGCATGTGAACTTACTAAGAATAGCAGGTTCTAGTAAACTACTGAAAATAGTCATTTTCACCACCTAGAGTAGATTTATTCAAAGTTAGAGTTTTCTTGCCAACTTAAGTTGGGAGTTGTTTTCCTATTTAGGAAACATTTTAATTCATGATTCAATAACGAAGAAGGAGATCTATTTTCTTTTGGAGTTCATATTATTTGCAAGATCCCTATTTGTAAAATATTTACCATGTTTTCTCCATTTAAATATAGGGCTTATAACTTGCATTTTTAAGAATTTCAATCTCTTGTAAATATGTTGAGAAATAGTTTATTTGTATCGAGATCTCAAAATGTATGTGTGTTGGAAAGTAAGCAAAAGAATTTGTATTGGCTATTATGAATATAAATTCATTTTGTAAACTTTATTAAGGATATATTTAATGAAGACTTGCATTTTAAATATAATTTTCTTGTAAAAATAAAGGATTGTATTAGTAAGATTAAATATGAACTTGAAATGGATTGGAAATGCAAATGAAGTTTTCTCCATCCAAGTTTCCATATAACTTAAATATTTGCCTTAAAAGTGTGGTAACATCATTCTAAGAGGATTAATAGTCTTGTTGAGAATACACTTGTATTGAAAATGTTTGTCATTTACTTATTATGTTAAAGAAAGGAAATAGTTTCTTATTCCTTATTTAAAAGAAAGTATATTGGGAAATATGGAAGTTTTTGTTACATTTCTTATTATTTTGAAGAAAAGAATAGAGAATGAGTTGATGTTATGTAATTTGAGTATGAAACTATAAATGGTATCAATCTAGCAACCAATGAATGGAAGACACCTTAGTTCAATTTATTATTTCTTTAAAAACCAACTTAAGTCAAAACGAAAAAAAAAAAAAAAGATTGTTTGAAGGTTTTTTTCAATAACAAAACCGCCACCCTATGTAGAGTGACAGTTTAAGAACTTCTACCGAGAAAAAAGTGGCGGTCAATGAACTACCCCAAAATAAGGGTGGAGGTCACAGACCACCGGCCTGCGTAGTGTGGTGGTTTTGTCATTTTCGACGAAAAAAATAATATCCGTTTGTAAAAAACCCAGATTTAAAATTAAATGAAATATAATCTTAAGACCATTAAAAGGAAACCTCCAAAGCAACTAGAAATGAATTGAATTTAAGTGTTTAAGCTCTCCAATCTCTTTATGGCACCCACATGTGTAAAATTTGTAGATTTAATGAAATGGGGTTTTCCCCAATTGTTGAACTAAAAAAAAATCCATTAAATAACCAAACAGATCCATTCCCCTCTCATGAGCCTTAGATCTCATAAAGGGAAGGTTTTGGAAGTTGAGTTCCTTGGTCTTGTTGGTTAAGTTGCTTTGACCAACAGTCCTTGTGTTCCCTCCTTTTGGTGCTTCCCTGACCCGAGGTTTGGCTTGTTGTTTTGTTTCTTTTTTGGCCTATGGGCTCTTGTTGGTTGTTGTTTCTCTCTTGGGATTTGAAAGTTGTATCTTTCATTTGTACAGGGTTCCTGATCCCTTCAAAATCTGTTTTTACCTAATCTAATAAAAAAATAGATCCATTGTAGGATCTCTACATTAAACAAATGAGCAATATTACAATAGTAAAATATTTTCAACTAAAACAAAGAAATTTTTTCCATGGTTGCACTTCTTGCTCTCATGGCTCCTCCTCCTTCTCCTCTTCCAAAACCTGCAAATAAAAAATGAGAAAATAAGCCAAAGGAAAAGAATAAGAACACTCCATAGAGATGATTAGGGTTAGTGTGAAATCCCTAAGATCCAAGGGCCCTCATTGAATCCATCTAAGGGTTGTGGTTCAACCCTACAAAAGTTAGGTGAGAATTAGTCCTGGAGTATGTCTCAAATACAAATCATGTGTACCTTAGGAATGGGGCCACTAAAGGAGTGTTAGAAGGTAAACTTAAATTATAATCTTAATATTAGTTGGTGACTTTTAAAATTAAAAAGCCTTTGACTCTTATATTTAATTAAATAAAATTTACTCAATGGTAATTAGACAACATTTTATATATATTAGGGATTAAATTTATTTGTGCTTAATTTAATGGGAGGGTAAGTTTAGACTTATCCCTAGAATATTAAATAAATAATGCAATAAGGGTATTTTAGCCAATGGTTTGTAAGGGTTAATTAATGAAATTTGATGGGAACCTTGAAATGGGATTTAAGCTCGTAATGTTAGATTAAAATAATATTAATTATTTGTTAATTAAAACAAAGTAATTATTGACCATGAATTAAATTAAATCTAGTTGAAGGTGTTGGTGCTCAAATTAGTCTTACCCCATTTGTCATTGAAATTCTTTAGTTTGTGGGCTCTGTTGTGTTTTCTATCTCCCCGTATTGATGCATGAAAACTTTGTCCTCCATTTGGTTACCATGATCAGTCCCTTCCTTGGTCGAGGATAACTTAAAATTCCAAATTTTTTTTTCATTCCTCTGTCCATATGAAAGAGTTTGTAACTTGGGCATAAAACTCATGTTTTTCCTTTCCTTCTATTTTCCACAGTCATGTTTTTTTCCCTGTCATTTGTGTCCCAAATATTTGTGGAAACGTGATTAGATGCAGCTTGGAGGATCACATTTGGGCCTTATATCATTTCCAAACTCTCTGTCTGTGAAGAAAGATTCATTTCGGGCTCAAATGGTGATTTTCCTACATTTTATGGTTTGACGGGTGTAATTTTCCCCGTCAAGTTTACATCTCAAAGATCGGTTGAAACATGGCCCTTTTTTTGGATGCAAGCTTGGCCCGGCACTTTGAAAACTCTAAGGCTCACTTAAAACTCAAATATTTTCCACGTGGAGGGTTGGTGCTCATTTAAAAATTCACCTTTTGGTTTGGCCTTGGAGTTGCACCGAGGAGACACATGGAGATTTCCGCTACCTTTCCTAGACTTAGACAAATTTTTCATGCAACCCATACTATTTTGGTGGACCATGCACACGTGGAGGGTTGGCATTCATTTGAGGATCTGCCTCAGGGTCCCACCTTAACAATTGTGATAGGGAGACATGTGGAGGCTTCCGCTAGTTCCACTTTTTACTTAAAATTTTCAAAGTAATTTTTAAAGGCCTCAAACATGTGGAGGGACCGCACCTATTTGGGGACTGGCCCCTAAGTTTTATTTTGAAGAAGTGCCAGGAGGATACTTGGAGTATTTTACTCACTTTTCCCTTTGCTTGGACTTTTCAATGGCCAAGGAAAATTGTTGTGAACCCTGGACACGTGACGCCTTCCTCTGATCTTTCAAATTTTTTATCAACTCTACTAGACTAAGACACGTGGTGTGTCTGTGCTTGTTCAGGGTCTCTAATTTTTGGGACCATTTCAAAGTGTGCCATTGACACATGTGAGGCTTTCATAGGCTCATTTTGTGTTGAGACTTTTTCAAAGGCTAAAAGGCATTTTTCTTGGGCCTCGAGCATGTGGAAGGTCTCGCGCTTGTTTGGAAAATTATCCCTATACCTCTCCTTTGTAGTTACACTAAGGAAACACGTGGATGACTATGATATAAAGTAGAAAAGAGGCAGAATCAATGGTTTTGTGCATTTCACTTATTTTTCTAACATTTTCTCTCGAAGACTTTGGGAGATGCAAATATACATTATTTTTCATCAATTTTTTGATGAAATTCCTTGACATCTCTATCTATAAAGTATCATTGAATGGTTTTGGAACTTAATTTATGAGTCCAAGGATTGTTAAGATCGATATTTTGAAGTTGGAATAACTCGAGAACTTGCAAAAATGTAAATTACTAGTAAACATGGATGCGGGGCAGAATTTTATAGGAAAGAGAGGGAAAAGGGATGAAATGATTAAAGTGCAACCACAAAAGATGAAAATGGTGTTGCATCAAGAGAGAAATAGATGACCTATCATATCCAACTATACAGAGCCTCCAGTAAAATGATTAAAAAGGAATTTCAAGCAGAATTAAAATAATTAAAAAGTATTTCCAAAAATTTTGGCATGGCATCCTAGTCATTAGTCGAGGGCCCAAGAAATGTGATCAGTTCATAATTGGTCCACCTGATAACTTTTGGATGTGAATTTGTTAAATTTCACTTTCTAAGGAAAATTGGTAACAAGCAAAGGTCCCTCAAATATTCTTCTCTTTTGGGGGGAAAATTGAGTGAGTAAAATGTATAAATGCAATGAGAATACTCTTGTAAATGTTCAAGGGTTGAATTATTAATAGAAAATTTGAAAAATTTGTCTTCCTAAGAGACCAATATGAGATAACCTGTTATTTTCTTTTGTGTTATATTTTCTATCATTTCAAGTTTTTGTAGATGTATAGCCATTGATTTGAGCATAAAGATTTATCTCGGAAGATTTACCTTATTCATGAATTTAAGCAATTTTGAAATTAATTTGTGTCCAATCTCTAGCAATTTGTGTCTACTTTATTTCAGAATGTCTCCAAATGGTTTCTTTTGTTCATATTACAATCTTACATTGAAATATTTGTAAAATCATACAGGATCTCATCCCTGTGATAGTTTAGTGGTATTTGCAATTTCATTTCAAGAAGAGCCTTCATCTTGTTATGAGATAAACAAATTTAAAATCAATTCACTATCATTTGTTGATAAAGATTGTCTGTAAGTATTTGAGTGTACCTTATGCGTGATTGATGAGATATTTTGGTGTTTAATTGAGTCTTGCAATTTAAACCTTCATGTTAGAGTCTCAAATATTTTGTGAAAATGTGTTGATCTAGGCCTCCATTGAAGCACACCTTCTGGTTTAAGGAACATCTTAACTATTGTGAAGCTTTCTATTGTTGAGTTGTCCATTGTTGTGAAGTCCCTCAAATATTTGGTATAATCAACTTTATTTTGCTTCATCTCCCACAAAAATCATTCAAAACCATGAATCCATCCGAACTACCCCTGCTTTTTCCTATATATTCACAAAGGAACAAAATTGATTCACTAAAATATGTAGAACAATTAGGATTTCTTAATGTCTTCAGTAACCTTAGCCTTATGTTGAAAGTATCTCCATCTTTTAGAAGTAACAACCTGTTAAGAGTTAAATTATGGAGTATTTACCGTATTTTTGAAGGTTTTCTTCATAAAATTTGTGCAAAAGAAGGATATATCCATCTCCTTCATCGAACATAGGTTACACTAAGGGTCCTCTAACCCTTTTGAAAAGGCACAACCTAGATTAGTGAGGACAAGTCAAATCCTCTTGAAGATGTTATCTATCTCTCCACAAATTTGAGTGACAAAGGGCCAGTTAGATCTCATCCCCGGCTACAAAACAACACACACTATGATCTATCTATCTCTAAGCTCCATGTCCAATTTATGTTGTTTCTTAGCTTTAAAAGAATAAAAAATTTAGATACCAACACTCGTGGTGCCATTACCATGGACTTATTTGTGTTGTCGAGGATGATTTGTTGATTTTTTGTCAATTAATATCCATTTGGCCAATCAACAACACTCGTGGTGCCACCGCCGGGAACTGATTTGAATTGTAGGGGACCTGATTTGTTGCCAATTCATATCCATTTCTCTCGGTCAACAACACTCGTGGGCATGCTACTGTGGAAGGCGATTTACATTTTCGGGGACTCTTTAAAGTATTTGAACAAAGGTGTACATGTACAGACCCTAGTAATGCTTTTTACATATTTTAAAGTGCAAATACATTGTTGAAACATCATTATCTATTTAGATCTATAAGAATTATTCAAAGTTATGAGTTTTGAGTGCAATATTTCTAGCTTATACAGTTATTACACTAAAGTTTGTATCATCATTGATAAATTTGGGTAAAAGAAGAGCAGATCTTGTAAGATTTACATGAATCTAGTATTGATAGACATTTGATAGGTCTTTCATAGTGCATTTGCACAAACTAAGGTGAAAATCCTTACTAGAGACTTTGTTTTGTTTAAATTCTTTACAAATACCAATGTCTTAACATATATCAAGTAAGATTTGTCACTAATATCTACAAATCTAGAAGGAACAAGATATTTCTTCAATCAAGGACCCTAGTAGAAGGTTGTTTCAAGAGCTGAGAAAGTCTAATTCAGAAGGAAGAAGAATTTGGAAGGTTTTTGAGGATCAAGTATCAAGAAAAGAGATCTCCATTGGTGAAACTAATCAGCCTATGATTGAATATTACAGTACTTCCTCAAGTGCTTCTGAATCAGTTAGTCTCTTTGTTGAACTAAATTCTCCATCTGGAGAGGGTCCTTATTTTGTATTTGAAACATTTTCCTCTCAATCGGCCCTGGTATTTTCCAGATCTAATAAAGTTTTCCAAGAAAAAGAGCCTTTAGAAGGCATTCATCCTAAAAATTGTATCCTTGCACCACACAAACCCCTCACTCCTTATCATTTTATTTCTCCTGTAAGATCACCTCCTCGAATAATATGGCTCACCTCCACCTAGATCTCCATTTTTATTAATACTTTTGGTCCCATCAGTTTTAGAGGTATGGATGGTTATCTAAATGTTGTGCCACAAGATGTAAGAAATAGATTGCCTATCTTTCAGTGGGAAATAATGTAATCACCTTGGTGATCGGCATTTGAATCTCTTTGTCAATATGATGGAGGATTTTGGAATATAATTTGAGGATGTATACATTAAACTATTTATCCATACTCTATAATAAGATGTAAGGGACTGGCATAAATCTCTACCAGATAATTCCATTGATTGTTAGACAGAGATGAAGAATACTTATAGAATTTAGTATGGTGATAAAACAGACCCTAGGTTTCTTTTATCAGAGTTTGAAAATATAAAAAAGAATCCTAATGAATCAGTGCATGATTTCAATACAAGATTTAATAAAAAATTGAGAAGATTTCTGTTAATTTGAGGCCATGTGATGAATCATGTCCGATAAAGTATTAATATGCATTTAATAAGAAATTTTCTTACAATTTGAGGGATAAGAACCTTGGGACTTTGAGGCAGGCCTTTACCATGGCTTTGCAAATCGAGAACAACATTAAAGTAGTTAGAAAACCTCCTAAGAGGGAGGGTGTTAAACTAATCAACCCCTGAGCAGCCTCAATCAATCAAGTAAGGTTGTGGATCTTTAGGAAGTTGTAAAGACTTTGGCCAGAGCTGTCAAAGAAATCTCTTACAAGCTAGCAAGGGTAGAGAAAGGAATTGGAAAAGGTTCCCAAGGTCATCATAGGAAACAAGGAAAATATAGATTTATAAATCATCCTAGAAATGATTAGAGGTCTGATGAAAGAGGTAAAGGACCCATGGGAGATAGACAAACCCAAGCTAGGGAAAATAGAGTAGTGTCGATCCTCTAAATGCTAGAGTTACTATTGTTGAAGAGACAAATCAAATTGATTAGTGTCAAAAATGTTTCTTTCCCAGACACCATGTGAAGTAGATTAGAAATTTAAAGAATCCTATGATCATGACAACATTGATGATGATGCATGCATGGTGGATTGTTCTACAAGCTCATAGCAAGGAGAAACTTCAACTGAAGTAATAACGATAAGAACTGCTACAAGTTTTTGGACTACATTCAGTGAGTACCTCTTCTTCATTTCTCTCATGCTTTAGAAATAGATATGGTACAAGCATTTGAACTTCCTAATAATTATTTTTCAGTACCTAAAATCTCTAGTGATTAAGAAGTGTGATGAAGGAATCCCATTAGAAGAGGATATATAGTTATTAATGAATGTTTTTCTTGCCCAAGAAAAAGAGTATAACACAAGAAGTAAAGTTGTTAAAGGGGCATGTCCTCAAGCCAAACCAAAGACCATGGTTCTCACCAATGTCCTAAAAGAGACTCCAAAGAAAGATGCATCTAGAAAAGGCCTTTTTGTCTTAAGTAGAGCTGGTGTTCGCACCCATGCCTAAAATGTGAAAAATCTTGTGTCATCCGATGAGTTTATCAATTTTTATCCAAATTCTTCTTTGCCCAAATACATTCCATATGACATTGCACAGGTCTTGAGTCAAATAAAAATTTCTATCCCAATTGTTGAATCACTCAGATTCCTGAGCACAAGAAGAGGGATTTTGAGTATTTGGGATTGGAGGAAGAAAGGAGTGCCCAAGGTAGAAATATAAATAATGTAAACATTCCTCCTCCAACCATTTCAGACCTAGAAAAACCACTAGCATTAGAGGAGATAGGCTAACCACCTGAAGTTTACTTGGTAACATCTTTGATTGAGTCTCAATTAAATGTTGATCCATTTTTACAAGACTCGATCATTAAAGATAGATCACATTGCACAATTGCATGTTTGATTATGGAGCATCATGTAATGTTATGCCTTTGGAAGTCATGAATGAATTGAAAATTAAAGTGACAGCAACCTATGGCAAGTGTACCTTTGCAATGGATTCTAGAGAGGTTCATGTTATAGGATGTGTAAAAGGTTTGGTGGTACAACATGTAGCTTATCCGAGTAAGAACTTGAAACTTGATGTCATTGTTGATTGCCCGCCAAATGGGGAATTTTGTTATCAAGGAAGTGGGCTGCAAGTGTTGGTGGAAGTGTTAAGATGGATATGTATCTTTCCACCATTCCAATTGAAGGAAACCTTGTAAAGTTGTATGAAGAGAAAAGATTTTGCACCTCATTGAAGATCCCAATAATGCTTCCTATGAAGTGTTGTATGATGATAACTTTATGGGGTTTGTTAATGGAAAAGAGCATAAGATTGATCAGTGTAAATGTCTTGAACAAGTAGGTTTACGTTGGACCTTGTTATTTGATGGAGCCTATTCTAAGTTTGGAAATGGTGTTGGCATTGTTTTGATTTCTCCAGGGAAAGAAGTGTTTTTCTTTTCTTTCAAACTTAACTTTGAATGCACTAACACCATTGTTGAATATGAAGCACTATTATTAGGCTTGAGAATTACATGGAAATATGGTATAAAGGATATCATTGTCAAAGGGGATTCAGAATTGATTGTCAAGAAAATTAGAAAACTGTATGCTACTAAAAATAAGAGAATGAAACAATACAAGAATGCAGTCTGGGATTTGATTCAAATGTTTGACTCTTTTAATATTGTGCACCATGATAGAAATTTTAATGTTGTTATAGACAAGTTAGTAGTACTAGGATCTAGATTTGGGAATTGTACAGTGTCTCCATTTTGTGAGTATGATGTTGAAATACTAACAAGGCCATTTGTCCCTGATAACGTTAAAAATTTGCAAGTGTTTGATGATGATGCCCAGTGAAATAGTTTCTGTAGAACTAATGAGATTTTTCTAACCGAGAATATAGATTGGGAAGCAATGGTGTGTGTTGCTAAAGGAAATGAAACTTTATTTGGCGAAGACATCATCCAACTAAAGACAAACATGATTCCTAGAGGTTTGGTGGCACTTGAGTCAAACTTTGATAATGTTAAGTGTATTATTAAAAGGATTATGTCAGTTTCAAGAGATGTGGAAGAGAATGACTGGGCACAGAGGAAAAGCCACGTAAAATCTTGTTAGGAAGCAATCTCAACAAGGAAGAGAAGTATTCCTATGTTCAATTACTAAAGAAATATCAAGACTGCCTAGCTTGATCTTACTTTGAGTTGAAGGCATACAGGGAAGATTTGTTCCAGCAAGAAATTCCACTTGATCTAATGTCAGGACTTTCAAGAAAAAATATAGGCCCATCAATCTACTCCTTTCTTTGAAGATGTAAGAAGAACTGAAGAAGTTGAGGGATGGAGGGATCATTCAACCCACAAGGTACTCATCTTGGGTTGCAAACCTAGTGCCTGTTAGAAAAAGAATGGTGATATAAGGCTATGTGTAGAATTTAGGAACTTGAATAAAGCATCATTGAAAGATAATTACCATCTTCCAAACATGGAGAATATGCTATAATTGGTAGCTAGTTCTTAATTTTTATCCACTGGATGGTTTCTCTGGCTATAATCAAGTTGTTGTGAAGGAGTCAGAAAAAATAAAGACTTCCTTTACCACTCCTTGGGGAACTTATGTCTATGTCAGGATGCCTTTTGGCTTAATGAATGTTGGAGAAACTTTCCAAAGAGAAATGGATGTAGCATTTGTTGGTTATATTAATGACTTCATTTTTGTTTATCAAGATGATGTAACTGTGTTTTCCAGAAAAATAAATGATCACTTGCAACACTTGGAGAGAATGCTGTTAAGGTTTAGAGAGTATGGTATATCATTGAATCCCAAGAAGTTCCACTTTGGAGTGTAAAATAAAAATTTGTTTACTCACATTGTATCAAAGGAAGGGGTCATGATTTATCCCAAGAGAGTGGAGGCCATCAGCAAGGTTCTAATTCCAAGAACTAAGAAGGGAATTCAATCCTTCTTTAGACAAATAAACTTTATCAGAATATTTGTGTCTAAATTTGTTGAGCTGACCATCCCCATTACTAGCATGCTGAAGAAGGACCAAGTTATGAAATGGGAAGAAGCTTCCATTCAAGCTTTCAATGGGATCAAGGAAGCACTAAATCATGCCCCTATTTTGGCAGCTCCAAATTACAAAAATCCTTTTCAAGTGTTTTCTTTTGCTTCAAAAAACACCATTACATATGTTTTGTTGTAGAAGGATGATGAAGGGGCTAAGAGACCAATTTCCTTTTTCAGTAAGGCATTGCAAGGAGCTGAGTTGAAGTACACCATCATGGAGAAGCAAGCATTTTCCTTGGTGAAAGCAACAAAGATTTTCAGACCCTACATCTTGAGATCTAAATTTGTTGATTATGTTCCCCACACAATGGTGAAAGATATCTTATTAGAGATGGAGGTCTCAAGCAAAAGGTGCAGATGGGTAAACAAGTTGTAGGAATATGACATGGATATCCAAACCATGAAATTGGTAATAGGTTTGGGCCTAGCTAATCTTATGGCTGAGAGAAACTTGCAAACTATTGAGGTGAATGAAGTAGAAGGAGAAAGGGTGGATTTCCTTGAAAAGTTGGTAAGCTCTAAATGGTACAAGGATATAATATTTTATCTCAGACACATATGCTTACTGAATATTTGGGTAAAAATCATAAAAGATCTCTGAAGTTAGCCTCTCAAAAATATGTCATTACTGATTTCGGGTTAGCTTAGAAGAACCCCAAGGAAGTGCTCTTGAGATGCATTATTGAAGATCAGGCCCCCAAAATAATTGTTGATTTCCATGAAGGAATTTGTGGGGGACATTTTGTTAGAAGAGTTACAACACATTAAATCTTAAGGGTTGGTTATTGGTGGCCAACTCTCTTCAAGGATATAACTCAATTGGTTAGGAAAAGTGAAAGTTGTCAGCATTTTTCTGGAAGAATGAAAGCTTCAGGCTCCCTTCCTTTACATCCTGTGTCAGTTGAAGCCCCATTTAAGCAATGGGAAATGGATTTCATTGGCAAATTTTTTTATGCTTCTAGTACTAGTCATAAATGGATTATTGTAGCCACTGATTATTTCACTAAGTGGGTGGAAGCAATCCCCACCAAGAAGGAGACACACCAAGTTGTCATGGAATTCATGCTGAATCAAATCATATGCATATTTTGAGTGTCAACTAAAATTGGTGCTGAAAATACCATTTGTTTCAGATCCATACCTTTGGTGGCAAGGTGCAAAGAGTATGGAAACAATTTTACATATAATTCTAACTACAATCCCCAAGGAATTAGACAAGTTTGAGTCCAACAATAAAAACTTGTTGAAGATCACTAGAAGAACCTTAGAGCTTAACAAAAAGAAGTGGGGTGAGCAACTGAAGTTTTCTATTTGGGCTGATAGAATCATTGTCAAAAGAGCTACTGGTAAGAGCCCATTTGAGTTGGTATATGGAACTCAAGATTTGTTGCCCGTTCATTTGCAATTGTCTTCATTTCAAATTGAAGATCATGAATTTAGTCCATATGATGCTCGAATCAATCAGATTATTGAGTTGGATGAAGAAAGAAGGGCATCCCATCAATGACATGTGAAGTTCAAAGAAAAATTGAAGAAGTTGTTTGACAAAAAGGTGACTCCAAGAGCTTTCAGCATTGGAGATCTTGTGCTATTATGGGATAGTAGGCATTTTGGATGGGCCCTTATTCAATTGACATTCGAATTGGTGAAAATACCTTCTTCCTAAAAGACTTAGATGGGTAAATGCTTAAATTACTGTTAATGGAAGGCATTTGAAACATTTCCTTGATTGATTTCTTATAATCAAGGTATACTCCATTTTTATAGTGTATAATTCTTTTTTTCATTGTGTTTTTGTTTGTTCGGTCATTGGTGACTTGGTTTTGTTGGTTTCGGTTTGTTTGTTTTTTTAGGATGGTTATGGTTTCTCTTCTCTGCAAACTTATTCCTTGACTCCATTTCCCAATGGTCTATTTTTTGGACTTGGTATACTATTTATTTTTAGGAACTCATCGAGAGTGCCCATCCTTGAGTTGGAACCAATTTTGGTGCTCAAATTAGTCTCACCTCGTTTATTATGAAACTCTTGGTTTTGGCGGGCTTTGTCGTGTTTTCTATCTCCCATATTGATTCATGAAAACTCTATCCTCCATTTAGTTACAATTATTAGTCCTTCCTTGGTCGAGGATCACTTAAAATTCTAGAATTAAATTTGTGTTCCTCTGTCCATATGAAAGAGTCTGTAACTTGGGCGTAAAGCTCGGTTTTTCCTTTCCTTCTATTTTCCACAGTCACATTTTGTTGTCCCTATCATTTGTGTCCCAAATATTTGTGGAAACATTATTAGATGCAGCTTGGAGGATCACATTTGGGCCTTATATCATTTATGAACTATCCTGTCTCAGTAAATAAAGATTCATTTCCAAGCTCAAATGGTGATTTTCCTACATTTTACGGCTAAATAGGTTTTTTTTTTTTTTCCTGTCAAATTTACATCTCAACATCAACGGAAACGTGGCCCTTTTTTGTTGGATGTGGTTCAATGGGACACTTTGAAAAATCTAAGGCTTTCTTTAGACTCAAATCTTGTCCATGTGGAGGGTTGGTGCTCATTTGAAAATTTTCCTTTTGGTTTGGCCTTGGAGTTGCACCGGGAGACACGTGGAGATTTTCGCTACCTTTCCTAGACTTAGACAAATTTTTCATGTAGCTGATATAGTTTTGGTGGACCATGGACACGTGGAGGGCTGGTGCTCATTTGAGGATCTACCTCAGGGTCCCACCTTAACAATTACGACAAGGAGACATGTGGAGGCTTCCACCACTCCACTTTGTACTTAAACTTTTCAAAGAAATTTTGAAAGCCCCGGGACATGTGGGGACCACACCTATTTGGGGACTACCCCCAACTTTTAGTTTGAAGAAGTTCCAAGAGGACACTTAGAGGCTTCTGCTCACTCTACCCTTTGCTTCGAATTTTCAACGGCCAAGGAAAACTATCGTGGACCCCGGACACATAGCGCCTTCCACCGATCTTTTAAATTTTTTATCAACTCGCTTGACCGAGACACGTGGTGAGTCCACACTTTTCTAGGGTCTTTGCTTTTGGGGACCATCTCAAAGTGTGCCATTAAGACAAATGGAGGCTTCCTCTTTCTCACTTTTTGTTGAGACATTTTTAGAGACAAAAAGGCATTTTTCTTGGGCCTAGGGCACATGGAAGGCCCGCGCTTGTTTAGAGACTTGCCCCTGTACTTCTCCTTTACTATTGCACCAAGGAAACATGTGGATGGCTATGGTATAAAGTATAAAATGGGTAGAATCAATGGTTGATGTGTATTGCATTTGTTTTTTCCACCATTTTTTCTCCATGAATCTTGGAGATGCAAATACGCATTGTTTTTCATCATTGTTTGATGAAATATCTTGTTGTCTCTATCTATAAAGTGCCATTGAATGGATTTAGAACTTAAGTTGTGAATCCAAGGATTATTAAGGTTGATATTTTGAAATTGGAATTGCTCGGGTACTTGCAAAATGGGAATTACCAGAGAAGCTGGATGCAGGATAGAGTTGTAGAGGAAAGAAAAGGAAAAGGATGAAATGATGAAATTTGTAGGTGCAAAAGATGAAAAAGGTGTTTCCTCAAGAGTGAAAAGGATTACCTATCATATCTAGTTGCAGAGCCTCCATAAAATGATTAAAAAGGGGATTTCGCATGCCATAATGATAATGATTAGAAGTATTTCCAAAAAGTTATGACATGGCATCCTAGTCATTAGTCGAGGGCCCAAGAAACGTGACCAGTTCACAATTGGTCCACTTGGTAACTTTCAGATCTATTTTTGTTAAATGTCATTTTCTGAAACAAATTGGTAACAAGAAAAGGTCCCTCAAATATTCTTCTGTTTTGGGGGGGAAATTGAGTGAGTAAAATGTATAAATGCAATGAGAAGACTCTTGTAAAAGGGTCGGGGGTGTAATTCTTAAGAGAAAATTTGAGAAATCCATCTTCCTGAGAGACCAATCTAAGATAACCTGTTATTTATTTCTATGTTATATTTTCTATCATGTCAAGTTGGTTACAAATGTATAGCCATTGAAGAGTACTAAGATTACTTTGGAATCTTTCCCCTACTAATGAATATAAGCAATTTTTAAATTAATTTGTGTCCACTCTCTAGCAATTTGTGTCTCGCTTTGTTTGAGTAATGTCTCAGAATGGTTTCTTTTGTTCATATTGCAATCTTACATTGAAATATTTATGAAATCACACAGGATCTCATCCCTATGATAGTTTATTGGTATTTTCAATTTCATTTCAAGAAGAGACTTGATCTTGTGATGAGATAAAAAAATTTAAAATCAATTCACTGTCATTTGTTGATAAAGATTGTCTGTAATTCTTTGGGTGTACCTTACGTGTGATTAATCAGAGATTTTGGTGTTTAATTGAGTCTTGTAATTTGAGCCTTCATGTTAGAGGACCTCAAATATTTTTTGAAAATGTATTGATCTGGGCCTCCATTGAAGCACACCTTCTGGTTGAAGGAACATCTTAACTATTATGAAGCTTTCTATTGTTGAGTTGTCCATTGTTGTGAAGTCCCTCAAATATTTGGTATAATCAACTTTATCCTGCTTCATCTCCCACCAAAATCATTCAAAAACCATGAATACATCCTGAACTACCCCTATTTTCCATGTATATCCACAAAGGAACAAAATCAATTCACTAAAATATGCAGAACAATAAGGATTTCTTAATGTTTTCAGTAACTTTAGCCTTGTGTTGAAATTATCTCCTTCTTTTAGAAGTAACAATCGTTAAGAGTTAAATTATGGATTATTTACCATATTTTCCCAAGGTTTTCTTCATAAAATTTATGGAAAAGAAGGATATATTCATCTCCTTCATCAACCATAGGTTACACTAAGGGTCCTCTCACCCTGGTTGAAGAGGCACAACCTAAAGTAGTGAGGACAGGTCAAATCCTCTTGAAGGTGTTATCCATCTCTCCACAAATATGAGTGACAAAGGGCCAGTTAGATCTCATCCCCAGCTACAAAACAATACACACTATGATCTATATGTCTCTAAGGTCCATGTCTAATTTGTGTTTCTTCTCATCTTAAAAAGGAGAACAAATTTGGATACCAATAGAAGGTATTCTCGTTATAACCTAGTTTAAACAAAAAAATTATTTCGTAATTTTTCCTAGCTAATATTTGAGTTTTGTGTGGTAAATTTGTGGGAGTTAAAAAGGGTAATATTTAACTCTATCCCTATGCTAAATCCTATTTTATTTTTAAAACCCCCAAGAATACGGACCTGATGTTTGACAAATCGTGAGTCTAGGGAGAACATGATCTCATGTTTAGACCATGGTACCAATCCTTTGATCCTTTAAAAGAATCTTTCGATTTCTATCCCATATGGATTCGATTACCTAGACTCCCTCTACAAATTTGGAATAAATATTTCCTTTTTCTATTTGATATACCCTATGATCTATTGTGAAAGTGGATGATAAAACCATGGGTCAAAGTCATACAACGTTTTCAAGGATTATGGTTGATCTTAATACATCCCAATCTCTTCCAACATAAATTAACTTGTAGATAGGTGACAGACATTGGGTTTAGAGTATTGAATATGATGGTTTCACATTTGGATTCTAAATATGCTATCAAACAATGCATCTGTTGATGATCTGCGCACATTTCATATGGAAGGAAAAACCTGTATGGTGGAAGGATTCTTTAGCGAGAAGATCTTACTATTATCTCCCATTGTAATGCCTACTAAAATGACCACTCAAGACCCAATAACAACCTAGGTTTAGATAGAAAAATTATGGAATAATTTTTTTCTTTGAAAAGTGTGACCACTACCAGGCTTCAAGCAACAATTGTCACAACAAAGATTCAAAGTCAATTATAATTTAATAAATGAAATTTTCTGTTGTAACAAATATTAGATCCACATTACAAAATTAATGAGTGTAATTAATCCAAATATAGTTAAATTTCTCTTAGGTGTTAATTTAATAAATAATTAAATTAACACTATAGTTAAATATTCCTTAATTAATTTTAGAGGGTCAAAGGGGCCAAAACAATTAAATGCCCAAGGTTTTTAATTTCACTAGGTCTAAACAATAACCAAGGTTCTTATTTACATGGGTTATAAAAAAACATTCTCTTATCCCATAACATGACCCCTTAAAAGGTCAACCCATGCTTTAGAGTTACACATTTAAGTTAAAAAGGGGTAATTTCCCACTTACCCACTCTTAGACTCATCTTTGCACTTCAACCTGATTTTTCACATATTTAACACACTTAAGGTTTTTTGAAAACATTTCCATTAGATAGGAAATTTATTCCCCTTTCCAATGATATAAATAAGTCCTCCTAACTCCTCATATTTCTTAAGTTACAGGCCGGTGGGCTTGGGGAGGAAATTTTTCCCAAAGGTGGGCCTGTGGGCTTGGGGAAGAAATTTTTGGTCCCGCGGGCTTGGGAAAGAATTTTTTTGCTCTTGCAGCCTACGGACCCAAGGAAGACTTTTCACCTAGGGAAGGTTTCGGGCTGGCGGAGTAGGGGAGGTAATTTGGCGCTTTGCACTTTTGGTAAAATCCCAAGTTACACCGGCATGCTCGCGATCCCATGGCCGGGCTTTGTGCCAAAAGAAGAAAACTTGCCCCAAGCCACAAGGGACACGTGGCATATTTTTAAGCCAACACGGGAAGGTGGGTTTCAGAGGCACTTAGGATTTTTAACTTTTTTTTTGAAAGGGAAAAAAGTTTTAAAATGAGCCACGCCTCCGCCGACGCCCAGAACGCCACGTGTCATGCCAAAATTTCAAGTGGGGAAGTAGACCGTTAGGGAAAACTTAGAAATGTTGGATTTTGTGTTAAAAAGTGTAAAGGTTAAAAACAACCCATGCCTCCACTGATGCTTAGTGAAGCCACATGTCATCTCGACGGTGACTTGCGAGAAGGTGGGCCAGCGGGGAAACTTAGGAATTTTTTCCAATATTTTCCAAAAGTGATAAGGTCTAAAACCATCCACACCTCCACCGACACCTAAAGAAGCCACATGGTAGACCCTCATTGGTTGCAGGGTGGTGGGCTATTGAGGAGACTTAGAATTTTTGCCCTTTTTCTTTTCAAAAGGTAAATTTTGAAGGTGTGGGCCCGCGAACCCGCATAAGTATTTCTTTGTTTTTTCAAAAGAAAAGGATGCGGGGCTGTAGAGGAACTTGTGACTTTTTTCATTTTTGGGCCCTGATCCAATTTACAAAAATTTCCTTTTTGATAGTGTTTTTTTTTAAACCAACCAAAGTAAAAACTTCAAAAGGCCATAACTTTTGACTGGAAGCTTGGATTTGAGAAAATAAGGACTTTTGGAAAGGGATTGAACTCCTCTTTGCATAGGAAGCACAAAATCTTATTTTTAACAAACTTAGATGGGTGAAATTTAAGAAAATGTCTTTCCTACCATAAAATGTGAACTGAACTTTTCAACTACCAGATTTAATTCGATCCGCTATTCTTCCTTCTCCAACATGCCAAACTGACATGGAGAATCACACTTGATAGAAATTGGATGGATTTTCAAGGATTAATTGATTATGGTTGGGATTTCAAAATAGATTTATTTCCTTTCTCTTTTCTCTGTAAAGGTGTTTTTCTACCTCTAGCTCGATTAATAAAGTTCTAAGTAAATTTCTTGAGCAATACAAACTATTTTGGGATGCATTTTGATCATCCTTAGTTCATTTTAAGTTTTCATTTTGTCTTTCATAGTTGCAGGGTACTCTGTATATTTTTCTGATATTTATTGCAGGTTTGAAACAATCTAACAGAGATCTACGTATTTCAAACTGGAAATTTATCTATTTCATTTGCCATGCTTTAAACATTTAAGTTCATTCCATTCTAAATTTACAATGTTCAAATTTCCTTCAATCAATACGTGAAAAGAAAGATTGTAATTCTATTTTCAAAATGTGCCTTTCAAGTAATACAGAGGAAGGTAATATTTCCTAACATAGACTTTTCCAGCTTCAAACAGAGAGTTTGCAAAAGTATTTCAATCAACAAATTTCCAAACAGGAGCAACTCCATTTTGTATAAAGTAAATCAACTTCTATTAAACTGAAATAATTTCCTTTACAACTTCTTTTCTGTTCACCAAAAGACAACTTACAAAATAAATATTTCTCATTCGAATGTAACTTTCACATCCAAAAATAGAGCATATTTTCACCACAAATAATATTACAATGTCATCCACTTAAAGTGGGAAATTTTTACAATAAGGAACCCAAAGAGGACTGTGAAATTATCTTCATACACAGCTCCAAGAAATAGCAACAAGAGAGATCCGCCATATTTCATTTGGTCACAACAAAGAAAAGGGGGAGAGGCAATGCTCTCCACCCAACCAAGAATTCCAATGAAGAGGAGAAGTCATCCTCCTCATTGGCCCCAAGCCCCACCACATTACAATAGGAAATGGATTCAACTCATGGCAACAAGACAAGCTTCCACAACACAAAACAAATTTCACAATCATATCACAGTCCAAAATAAAATGTAGTTACAGTCACAAGAAGGATAGTAACAAAATATACAAGGCCTCATCACACAAAGGCCAAAAGAGAAAGATCTATGGGGAAGATGCTTATACCTCCCAATGGGGAATGGGTGACCACCTTAAAACCTGCCAAAATATTCATCTCAAACCCCTACATACTCTTATGCCTCCCAAGTACCTCTTATGCCTCCCCATTCTCTTATGCCTCCCCCAAAAGTAAGAAATGCAAGCTATTTCTTGTCCAAGGTGGAACACCCAACCCAAAATCCCTCCACAAATAACTCTTATGCCTCCCCACAACTCTTATTCCTCCCCACAAAAGATCCCCATAGTCTTCTCCTACACCACACCTAGGAAATCTACCCAACCAACCAAAAACATACCAAACACTCAACAACATTCACATATGCATAAAATAAAAAGAACACATTTTAAAAGAGTCAAGATCCTACCTCTCCATGATAGAGCTTGATCCAAAAGTTCAACAATAAGCTTCTTCAAATCCAAACAGTCCCAAAGCACCAAAAAATCCACAAGCATCCAAAATCCTCTAACTCTCTCCAATTTCAAGAGCACCAAACCAACATGAAGTAACCCCCAAAATAGTAAAATAATTTGAATAAATAGAAAAGGGAGAGAGGAGGATGAGGTGGCTCCATGTAGGATGCCACATCACTCATCCTCAACTCTACCTTATAATTCAAATTCAAACTCCAAGGCATAATTAATAAGTGGGTGAAAAATGACATTTTACTTACACACACAATCCAAGCCCACATCCCTTAAGGACCAAAATTAATTTCATGCAAGAAGGTGCAATAAAACTTATAACTTGCCTTCCCAAAATACATAATAAGGCCTAATTTTGACTCCCAATCCCATAGGTAGGGTTGGTATAGAAATTTAAGAGGTGTGGGACAAGTTTAACTTGTCCTACAAGCCTCCAAAATCAGCCCCTAAGGACAGATCCGAATTTCAAAGGAAGGTGGAGTGTTTCACACTCAAAATTACTTACACATTACTTACAACACATAATCCAAGAGCCAAAAGCTCTAATAAATGCATTCTTTTGACCCATTTTAATTTATTTAACAACATGATTACTCACTAATCTAGACACAAATAAAATAAATAATAAAGGGAAAATACATCACTAAAATCCACATACTAAATTTAAACAAAAGAAATAAAATAAAATAATACACATAACCCCTTGGTCACATTCAAAGGTGATTCCCCCATGGGAACCCCTAACATCAATTCAAACACACACACACATAAAAATACATGTTGCCATGGTGACCCTTGTTGAATTCATCTAGAATTCCAATGTGGTTGGTCTCCAATCCCCCAATGTTTGTTGTGACATGTTTACTCTGCAAAACATGAATACCTCCTTCGCCTTGTGGCTACATCAAATCATCCAAAATAAATATAAAATATAACTCCAAATCATCTATATATATGAATCAAAACATCATCCAAGCAAGCAACAATCTCATTTACAATTTCATCCATAACCATATGATCACAAGATTAATTCAATTTTCTAGGTCTACTCAATATGACAAAATAACACATGTCCAAACACACACACACACACATATATATAACCATGTCAACATCATAACAACATCAGTATAAAATGTCTCCAATAATCCACATGCATCATATATGAATCAAAATCAACAACAGTCCATGATCTCTAATGTCTAACATCATACCAACTCAAAAGCTACAATAATGTCCATAAATATAGTCAATAGTATCATAATCAATATCAAAAGGTGTCGAAGGGAAGTGGGCACTACACACATTCAAACCCAATTGAGGACTCTTTAAACCCATCAAATTATCTTCCACAAAAGGACTCACATCCTACTCTTCCAAGATCGGATGGGATAGTTCATATTTATTCTACCCAGCTTGTTTTAGAAACTAAGATAGATGGTGCCATGACAAGGGTCACATTCTCATTAAGAATCTTGATGTATTTCTTCCGATCTTTTTAAAGAAGGTAACAACAATTGGACAAAGGTTGGAGTGAAGGAAGAAAGGTCACAATAAACTAAATCACACCAAGTGTTTCGACAAGGCTTGAGTATTTTTTCATCTTTTTCTTTTATCACTTTATCTAGGGTAGAAGGCTTGTTGTTTCTAGAAAAAAATTTCGTGACAAATTCATTGGTTGGCTATAGACCTATTGTTTTTTGTTTATATCAATTGGGCTTAGTTGAATATATTTTTTTTTCATACCTTCCGCTTTTGTGCTCTTTTTTTTTGTATATGGGATTTTGACCCTATTTTTTTCTCGGAGTATGGTCCCTCCCTAAAACCATTTACCACTAATTATCGGGCCTAAGGGCCTACTATTTTTGGGTTGTTATTCTACTACGAGATAGACCGACGTTTGGTTGTGGGCCCTGTTGTGTTGTTGTTATTGGTCTCTATTTTTAGTTTCACTTCTACTTTATTTGGTATCACTTTTTGTATCTCGGTTGTTAGACATTTTTTCTTCTATGATATTTTGATGTACTCGAGTATGGTCCCCATTAAAAATTCATTTACCAATAGTTTTAAAAAATCAAAATTGTAACTATAACGCCCACATTTTCATGCACCGAAACCACAAGAAAACCATATTTTAATACTTAGAAAATGATGGGAAATCTTATTTTTGTTTATAAACATTATTGTTTTGTGTTTTATAGGGTATTTTCGCACTTATTTAATTTATAAAAATCCATTACGGTTTAAATACTTTCCTAAGTGTCTCATTTATTTTATTTAATTATTTTCTTAATTAAATTTAATCCCCTAAGCATATAACATCCATCTATATCTTTAATTTATTAATTTAAAATTAATTGGGGTCACAACTAATTCTAACCCACTATTCATGTAACGCCTACTAAAACAACCCACTTGAGACTCAAGAACAACCTAGGATTAGTCAAAGAAAAATTATGGGATATTTTTTTGTATAAAAGTGTTTGCTACCAGGTTACAAAACAACAATTTCCACAAGCAAGGTTTAGAGGCCAAATAAAAATATTATCTCATATTTTTCCCATTACAACAATTATTACATTTATAGGGTCAAAACTTAGGGTTAGAATAATCATTAGGATTAAAAGGGCAATTTCTCACTCTTCCACCCTCTGACAAGCTTAATAGATTCAGCCTATTTTTTCCCAAAATTAATGGACTTGAAACCTTATAAAAACATTCTCATTAGATAGTAAATTTTCCCACCTTTTCAATGATATAAAGAAGTCCCACTAACTCCCTGTATTTCAAAAGTTATGGGTCGGCGGACCTGGGAGGAAAATTTTCCCAGGCGGGCGGGCTGGGCAGCGGGCCAAGGGGAGAAAATTTTCCCTAGAGGTGGGTTTGTGGGTTATAGGGAGAAATTTTTCCTAGAGGAGGAGTTGGGTTGGCAGGGGTGGGAATGATTTTTCATCCCATACGTGGGCTAAAGCAGAGCCACGAGAGACGTTTTGGAAATTTTCCCGCTTAGGGTGAAAAGCCACCTTTGCACCCACGTGCCCACAAGTCTGCAAGTCCACAAGTGGCACGTGGCACCTCCTAATACAATGCAAGGAAATAGGGGTGGTTAGGATTAAAAAAATTAATTCCCGAGAAGGGAGAAAAGGGTAAAATTCACCCGCACCTCCGCCGACACCTCGCGATGCCACGTGGCAGATCTTAATTGGCGCGAGTTGGTGGGTCCGCGAAGGAAACTAGGAAAAGCTTCCAAATTTTAATTTTTCAAGTGCCAAGGTTAAAATGGATTCCAGACCTCTGATATAGCCTTGTTAATCCATGTGGCAGAACCTAATTGGTTGTAGGCCTACGAGGATGCAGGGGAAACGTAGAAATTTTTCGCAAAAGAATTTATTTTGAACTTAGATTGTTTTGATCAACAAGAATGTTTGTAGTTCAGCGGAGCAGTGGGGAAATTCATGCCTTAATAAGTTTTGGGAAAAAAGTGAAAAAATGAAGGATTTATCCTCAGGTCTACCCAAGAATATTTTATTAATTAAATTTGACGGTTATAAAATTTTTGAAGCCAAAATGAACTCGAAACTTTAGAAGGCCACAACTTTCGACTGGGAGCTCTATTTTTGGCAAACAAGGACTTTTTGGAAAGATCTCAAAGTCCTCTTTGCACAAAAATATTAATATTTAAATTTTTATTAAGTTTTAAGGGTAAATTTTAAGAAAACGTCTTTCTATCACTTAAAACGTGAACTGGATTGTTCAACTTATAAAATTTGTCCGAATTTTCCATAATTCCTTCTCAACATGCCAAACAGGCATGGAGGAATTTTCTTGGAATATTTTAGGATAGATTACAAGGGTTAAGTTGTTTGGTTGATTTACATTTCAAAAATTTCCCAATTTGACAACAACGACTGTGAAACTATTTGAGCCCAAATTGAAAGGTTCTATGGAAATTCCTTAAGTATTTTTGTTTGCTTGGGATCGTTTTGATCCCACAAGTTCCATTGGTATTTCAATTTATCTTTTCAATGTTGCAGGGTCACTCTATACTTTTTGATAAAATTTTGCAAGTATATAGTGAAATAAAGGATGGAGTTTATACTTGATCTTAAACAGATCCAGGTTTCCTTTACCAACTTGATATATGAAATTTATTCCCAATCCAATCTAACATATGAAGTTGGTTTTTTTTTCAATTCAAGTATTCAAAAGCCAATGTATAGTTCTAATTTCTAAATCATGCATTTCAAAAGAATAGAGCAGTATAACATTTCTTCATGCGTATTTACTTTTCAATTTTCCAACCAGAGCTTTTATACTATATTTCAAACGTAGATTTCAATGAAAAAAAAACATTTGAGCAAGGTACACAACTTCCATTAATTCAAATGAATCTTTTATGACTTCTTTCCCATTTATTTTCAGAATATAACATACAAAATACATATCTTTCTTTTCTGTTCACAGAACTGAATACAAGATATATTCTTCCATAATCACAACTACTTTCATAACTAAAACAAAGTAGCCTTTCCATCACAGATAATATACAATGTCATCCACTTCAAAGTGGGAAAAGGTTACAATAAGAAATAATCTCAACAAGGACTGTCAAATTTGTCTTTTTCCTCTGCTCCAGTACAACAATGTGAAGATCCTCCATTTTCCAGTTTGATCACAACAAAAGCAGGGAGAAAGGAAACGCTCTCCACCCAACCAAGACATCCAATGAAAAGGAGAAGCCATCCTTCTTCATTGGCCCCGAGCCCCAACCACAATGCAATAAGAAATGTGTTTCAACTCATGGCAATAATAGGCTTCCACAACACACATACAAATTCATATTTAAAACACATCTTAATAAAAACTACAATTTGCAACCACGGATAAAAGACAACAAACAACACTCAAAGCTTCCTCATGCAATCCAAAGGAGAAATAAAATATGGGTGTTTCTTCTTATGCCCCCAAGGGGAAATGGGTATCACCACCTGAAAAAAACCACCAAAACATATCATTTCAAAACCCTGATATGCCCTTATGCCTCCCCCAATCACCCCTTATTCCTCCCATTTTCTTATGCCTCTGAAACCTCTTATGGCACCCCATAACAAGTAAATAAATGCAAGCTATTTCTTTTGCAAGGTGGAACCCAAATCCCAACTCCCTCCACACTTATACCTCCCCATAACACTTATGTCTCCCCACAATAATCCCCATAGTCTTCTCCTACACCTTTCCTAGGCCATCTACCCAACCAACCAATGAATAAAATAGCACATTCACACACTCAACCATTCACATAAGCATAAAAATGAAAGAAGAGCATAACAAGAGCCAAGATCTTACCTTTCCATGATGGATTTTTTCCAAGTTCAAAAATAGCAAGCTTTATTCCAATGCAAGCAATCCAAAATATCCTCCAAGCATAAGCATTCAACAATCTTCAAACCCCTCCAAAGCAAGATCTCTCAAACAACAAAATAATTCACCCAAGAATGAAGCATTCCAAGGTGAAGTAACCCAAAAACAAGCATGGGAATTTGAATATATAGAAGAGGGAAGAGAAGAGGATGAGGTGGATCCATGTAGGATGCCACATCACACATCCTCAACTCCAACACCCAAGTCAACTTCATTCTCCAAGGCATATTAAATAGGTGGGTGAATAATATGACAGATTACTTACACACTCCAAAACAAGCCCACACTCCAAAGGACTAAAATTAAAACATGTAAGAAAAGTGCAATTAAAATTTACAACTTGACTTACAAAAATGCATAATGAAAGTCTAAATTCAACTCTCCAACCATAGGTATGGTTGGTAAATAAATTTAAGAGGTATGGGACAAGTTTAACTTATCCCACAATCCTCTAAAATCAGCCTCCAAGGAAAAATTGAATTTCCAAGAAGGTGGAGTGTTTCATACTCTAAAATCAACTTACACATCACTTACACATCTCTTACAACACTTAAATCAATACCAACAACTCTATTAATTACATTCTCAAATCACAATTTAATTAAATAATGAAAAGGGAAAACACATCACTTATCAAACACATACAACATTAACAAAAGACCAAATAAAAGAAAAACATAAAGTCCCTTGGTCACATTCGAAGGTGATTCCCCCCATGGAAATCCATAACAAAATCTAACACACATAAACAAATACAGGTTGCAATGGTGACCTTATTGAATTCATCTAGGATTCGAATGTGGTTGGTCTCTAATCCCCTATGTTTGTTGTGATATTTTTAACCTACAAAATACAAATACCTCCTTTGGCCTCATGGCCGCATCAAAACATCCAAAATGAATATAAATATAATTCCAAAACCATATATACATATGAATCACAACATCATCAAGGAAAACAACAATATCATTTGCAGTTTTATCAACAACTATATGATCATCAAATTAATTCCACTTTCTAGGTCTACTCAAAATATCCAAATATCACATGTCCGAACCACATCTATAATATAACCATGTCAAACAGTATATCAACATCAATATATAAAAAGTTTCCAATAATCATCATGCACCACATATGAATCAAAGTCCACAATAAACCATGATCTAACATCTAACATCATACTAAATCAAACTATAACAATTTCCATAATATAGTCAGCAGTATCAGGATTAATATCACAAGGTGTCGAAGGGAAGCGGACACTACAATTCAAGTGGAAATACCGTAGGTGGCCATATTAGTTAATTAAATCTAACTTATTTTAACACATACTCATACCCATAAAATGCCAATCACTTAAAATGTGTAGGGTCAAATCTCTACCCTAGGGTTAAGTCATTTACATCCATTGGACCTAAAATTTCCCTAGAAATCCATAATAATCCTTATAGGTTCCTTTTACTCGCTTTTTTATTAAAGTAATCCTCTCATTTGCACAATTTGAGTTTTCTAGGTTTAAGAATGGAGGACATGGATGGATATGTAGGCTATGGAGTCTAAAGTATTTGATTCAAGATCTTCAAAATAGGAACAAACCTCTTCCTCTATTTTTCTCCTTTGTATTTCATTGTCTCTTAGGGTTTCTAGTTTCTACCTTGTATTTTTTTGCTTGAAAGTATGACACTAGATTTTTGGTCAGGTATTTATTATCCTAATTCAAAATATTGTTTGATGCTTAAATACACCCATATTCGTGTATATGTATACACATTTGTTTTATATTTATTTTTAAAAATGTAGGGCTTATATAAATTCACGACTCGGTATTCCATATAAATCCAGGATTTTTATATATATATATATTAATTAGAATATAATAATTTTGTTTTAGTTTAAGTGAAATATGTGTAAACGATCACACAAAGACCATATTAGGGGTTTATATATGTTGGGGGTGGGGGCCAAGGGCGTCGGCCGCTACGCACCCCCTTGGTCACCATTAACCACCATTTAACAAAGATTTGGGTGAGGAAGCCGCACCCCACCCACCCCCTTCCATTGTTTCCTATGCAAGCCGCACAAGCCCATACGGACCGCATTACTATATGAGCCTTTTTTTTATATAGTTTGTTTTAAATCAAACAAACCTAACCCAATTTGTATATGAATTTCTTGATATATATATTTTATTTTTGTTTTAATTTATTAATATTGTTTATATATTTATACAGTCGCACAGCCCATAAAGGATGTATTACTGTATGAAACCATTTTTATATAGTTTGTTTTAAATCAAACAAACCTAACCCAATTTGTATATGAATTTATTAATATATATTTTACTTTTTATTTTTATTTATTAATATTGTTTATATATGTATGTATATATGTGTATATGTATATAATATATAAATATTGGTAAGATATAAATATCTTATTAATGTTTAAATACATATTTATAATATAAAACTATCTTAGTATTTATATATATATATATATATATATATATATATATATATATATATAGGTTTCTTTTTATTTATTTATTCTCAAACAATCTATTGTGTAACTAATATCCTTTTATTTAACTAATTGTATAAGGACATATGAATTTATATAATTTATACAACTACAAAGTAGAGGGGAGTTTTGTTTTGTTTTTGATTGAAAATGAACTAAATATTTTCTAGTTTGTTTTGAAATTTAGTATAGAATGCTAAAATCAATAATATAATCATATCATTTTACAAATCATTTGAAAGATAAGGATAAGTATAACTATAAATCAAAGGTAAGTTCATTTTTCTTTTATAACCAAGATTGACAAGAATACTTCAAAAGGGGAGACATATTATATACTTCCAAGTATATCCCATTCAAGAAGAACACTTTCAAAATGAAATTAAAATAAAAACTTCTTGATTGATTTGAATATTTAAATGAACTACAACAAACAATAAAATGCACATTCAAATACTTCTTTTCAACATATATACATTTCTAGTACAAAACAATCATTTCAGTTTTAATCAATTACAAAGTTTTTCTTAAATAGTATATTCAAACTCAATACAATACAAGGAAATGAAAATTCCAAACATGCACATGTCATGACATGGGAAAACTCACAACAATATTTGAACAAATCATTTACAAGGATCCATAATGCCCACAAAAATGACGTTCTAGAACACATTAAAACCCTAAACACTTAACCTAAAAGATTGCGACTAATTTTTTTGTTTAAGTTGAAAGGTTACAAAGGTGTCAACCCTTAGTGTGCATTAAATTTATTTTCACCAATAATCTTTACTTTACAAGGGATGAACCAAGTCTAAGTTAAATGATTAAATATTTTTAATTTATCTCTAAGGTCAATTTATTAACATTCAACTAGGAAGGTGCCATAATTTAATTTACTTGGTTTAATATTTTATTCCTCCATAACTAACATTCACACCCTAAAAATTTACCTTATATTTAGTTACTATAGTTCCATTATTTAATAACTTAAGTGTCCATTTCATTATTTTTCTAAAACATGCTAGGAACTAGATTAGAGACTTTGCACACCAAGGTAATTAAATGGCCCCATTCACCCATCTACACATACCTTTAATTTTTATTTAAAACATCTATAAAATATATTCTTACCAAACAAAAGTAGGGTTGATCCTCAACCCTTAGATCAATTAATTTATGGCCACTAGATCCTAGGGTTCCAAACTAACCCTAAATATCCTTATGAATTTTTATTTAATCTCTTTCTTTACCCAAGTCTCCTCATTTGGTCACTTTTCCTTTGTTTAATTTGCAGGTTGAAGAGAAGGAAGCCATGGGAGCAAGGAAGGAAGAACTATGGAGGATTCTACAAGGAAATCAAGCTTAGATTAGTTTAGATTGTAGGTTTATTGTTGTAATGTCTTTCATTCAAGGATTGAAGGGATTTCCTTTTAAATCTAGTTTTATTTCAAAACTATTTGTATTTGGAGTTCTCCATTTTGGGGAAAACCCTACCTCTATTAAAATATACAAGTTTGAGTACTTTGAATCCACCATTTGAATATTTTATTGCTTAAAACCATGAGATTTAGCCATTATTTGTTTGTTGGAGGTCTCTTCTAAATTTTTACATGCTTAAAATTTTGTTTTGACCAAGTTAAAAATTACACAGCACGGATTTACATTTTCCACGTAAAGTGACAAAACTACTACCTGCACCAGGTCGGTTATCTTGGGACAACTTCCCTATGTGGGTGACAATTCATGAACCGCCGCCTTGCTAGAGTGGCGGTTCCGAGACCACTACCTTTCCCGATTGGAACTTCCGAGACCGTTGCCTTTCCTGAGTGGTGGTTATGAGACCATCGCTTTGCATAGGGTGGCGGTCCTATTCCTTAGAAATAGAACCTAAAAATATGAGTTTTCTAAAAAACAAAAGTTACTAAAGTGTCTAAAAATACATTCTAAACTTGATTTTATATGCCTAGAGTTTCCAGTTGTAGGATTTAATTCCATCTATTCATTTCATAGTTAAAATTACTCATTTTAAATCATTTCTTGTTTCAATAGTAACAACAACAATGAATCATTTTAACAAAATAATCTACTTAACATTTATCACAACTATATACTTCAAATTTGTGGCTTATTTCCATTTCCACTACAACTTATTAGTTCAAACAACTACTAACAACTTGGTTCTACATTCAAGTTTTCCAAGCATACACCATACTCATTTTTACAATTTCTAGATTCTTTCTTTTCTCTTCACAATACTAAAACTTCAAATAAAGATAATAAACTTTCTTTTCTATTTCACAAGACTAGCTTTACAACACAAATCTTTCTTTCTCTTTTTCAATATACAATACAAATTTCATATCCAATAATTGAATGCAACTTTTCTTCACAAGATTATTACAATGTCTTCCACTTAAAGTGGGAAATAATACAAGAATGTAAGCTAAAAATAAATACAATGTTACAAGTTCCTCCACCCTAAGTGTGAACAAAAATAAGGCTTCTCACAAGAAGGGATTTCTTAAGGACTCCAACAAAAGCTCCAAGCTTCACATCACTAACTCCGGAGATCTCCTTCATGATTTTCCCGATCCATTAACATATATGGGGGAGAGGAAAAACTCTCCACCCTACCAAAGTATCCAATGAGGAGGATAAGTTATCCTCCTCATTGGCCCCCGAGCCCCAACCACATTGCAATGAAAGGTGGATCCAACACATGGCAACAAACAAGCTTCCACATCACAAAACCAAGTATTTCACAACCAATCCAAAGCACATTCAACTCAAACTACAAACACAAGAAGGAAAACCACAAAATATACAAGGCTTCAAATATGAAAAGCCAAAGGAGCAAGAACATATGGGGAGGTCACTTATGCCTCCCAATGGGAAATGGGTGCCCACCTTAAAACCTCCAACACATATCTCAAAACCCCTACACACTCTTATGCCTCCCTCAAGTACCTCTTATGCCTCCCACATACTCTTATGCCTCCCTCATTCTCTTATGCCTCCCTCATAAAATAAACAAGTAAGAAATGCAAACATTCCTTGTTCAAGGTGGGGCACCCAACCCAAAATACGTCCAAAACATGAAATAAAATCTGATGTCTCCTACATGAATTCTCCCCATAGTCCCCTCCTACACCATGCTTAGGAAATCTACCCAAGCACCCAACAAGCATATCAAAACATTCAAAACAAGCACATATACACAAATAAAAATGAACATTAAGCAAGAGTATAGCTCCTACCTTTCCATGGTAGATCTTGTTCCAAGAGTCAATCTACAAGATCCTTCAAACCTAATAAATCACCAATAAGCTCCAATAAAGACCATGAGAACTCCAAAATCCTCTAACTCCCCAAAAATACAAGATCAAAAAAGAATGAAGTAACCCCCAAAGAAGAAAAAGAACTTGAATAAATAGAAAAGGGAGAGAGGAGGGTGAGGTGGCTCCATGTAGGATGCCACATCACATATCCTCAACTCCAACTCATAAGTCAAACCTCAACCCCAATGCACCATAAATTGGTGGTGAGAGGAATAAAATTTACTTACACACACAATCTAAGCCCACACCTTCTAAGGACAAGATTTAAAACCCAAGTAAGAAAAGTGCAATAAATGTCACTTTTTGACTCAAAAAACACTTAATGGGGTCTATTTTTGACCCCCCAATCCATAGGTAGGGTTGTCGAGAAATATAAGAGGTTTGGTACAAGTATAACTTGTCCCACAAGCCTTCAAAATTGACCCCGAAGGCCAAATAAGAATTTCCATGAAGGGGTAGAATCTACAACACTCAAGATCCCAAGCACTCAACTTACAACATAAAACCTAAGAGCCATATAGTTTAATAAATGAAATTTTTTGTCCCATTCATAATTTAGTTTAGTAAAATAATTAATTTACTTATCTAGACACAAACAAGTAATTAATAAAGAGAATACATCACTTTAAAATCACATACAAAAATTAAATAAAGGAAACTAAAATAAAAGACAACACATAACCCCCTTGGTCACAATTAGAGGTAATCCCCCATGGGAACCCCTAACAACAATTCAAACACAAACATAAAAATACATGTTTTCCATGGTGACCCTTGTTGAATTCACTTAGCATTCCAATGTGGTTGGTCTCTAATCCCCCATTGTTTGTTGTGAATATATTTACCTGCAAAACACATAATACCTCCTTCGGCCTCATGGCCACATCAAAACATCCAAGATAAAATATGTAATTTAAATCCACAATCATCTACATATGAATCAAATCATCATCTAGGAAATTACAATATCATTTACAATTTCTAACAACATCTCTATTCTACATTTCATCCATGTCAAAATGATCACAACATTAGTTCAATTATCAAGGCCTACTTAGTGTGATGAAAATATCACATGTCAGAAATATATATAACCATGTCAATAACATATCATCATCCATATCAAAATGTCTCTAAAAGTCCACACACATCATACTAAGAATCTAAAACCAATAATAGTCTCAGTATTTATAACATCTAACATCATGCTAAGTCAGAATAATATAAAATGTCCATAAGCATAGTCAATAGTATAGAAATCAATAGTAATAAATGTTGAAGGGAAGTGGGAACTACATCCCCCTCACCTTAGACTCGAATTCCTCCTCAAAGTCACTAGAATAGGTGTGGAAACTAAACTCATAGAAATGTACCATCCTCTTATGTAGCAGTAGTCTCGCCATACCTATACCAATGGACCCAAACCTAGTCAATCTCTCTACCTCAAAGGCCCAGGGTCCTATGCTCTATAATACAGATGGGCTCCACCATCGCTTTCCTTTGATCCCGCACCTGGAATGCGGTCCAATCTAATATGTGAGAAGGATCAGCAATGTATCTGCTAAGTGTTGGTGCTCAAATTTGTCTCGCCCCATTTGTCATTGAAATTCCTCAGTTTGTGGCTTTGTCATGTTTTCTATCTCCCCATGTTGCTGCTTGAAGACTCTGCCCTCCATTTGGTTACCATGATTAGTCCCTTCCTTGGTTGAGGATCACTTAAAGGTCTAGAATTTTTTTCTTTCCTCTATCCATCTGAAAGAGTTTGTAACTTGGGCGTAAAACTTGGGTTTTTCCTTTCCTTCCATTTTCCACAGTCATGTTTTGTTGTCCCTATCATTTTTATCCCAAATACATGTGGAAACATGATTGGATGTAGCTTGAGGATCATATTTGAGCCTTATAACATTTCCAAAATCTTTGTCCTTGAAAAATTCATTTACAGGCTCAAATGGTGAATTTCCTACATTTTACGATTTGACGGGTGTATTTTTCCCAGTCAAATTTACTTCTCAAAGATCAATGGAAATGTGGTCCTTTTGGTTGGATGTCACTCAAGTAGTACACTTTAAAAACTCTAAGGCTTGTTTCAACCCAAAACTTGTCCACATGGAGGAACGATGCTCATTTGAAAATTCACCTTTTGGTTTGGCCTTAGAGTTACATCGGGGGACACGTGGAGGTTTCCACTGCTTTGCCTAGACTTAGACAAATTTTTCATGCCATCGTATAGTTTTGGCAGACCATGGACACGTGGAGGACTGACACTCATTTGAGGATCCGCCTCAGGGTCCCACCTTAACAATTGCAACAGGAGACATGTGGAGGCTTCCTCTGGATCCGCTTTGTACTTAAACTTTTCAAATAAATTTTCTAAGGTATAGGACACGTGGTGAGCACACGCTTGTTTAGGGTCTCCGCTCTTCATCACCATCTCCAAGTTGCGCCATGAAGACATGTGGAGGCTTCCGCCGGGTTTTCCCATACTTATACTTTTCAAACAATTTTGAAATGTCCGGGACATGTAAAGGACTGCACCTGTTTGGGAACCGGCCCCTAAGTTTTATTTTGAAGAAGCACCAGGAGGACACTTGAAGTCTTCCATTCACTCTGCCCTTTTCTTGGACTTTTCAATGGTCAAAGGAAACTGTCTCAAACCTTAGACACATGGCGCCTTCTGTTGAACCTTCAAAATTTTTAATAGACTCTGCCAAATTGAGACACGTGTTGAGCCCGTGCTTGATTGGGGTCTCTACTTTTGGGGACCATCTCAAAATTTTCCATTCGACACGTGGAGGCTTTTGTTGGTTCATTTTTACACTAAGACTTGTCAAAGGCCAAAAGTCATTTTTCTTTGGCCCGTGGTATGTGGAAGGCTAACACTTGTTTAGGACTTGCCTTTGTGCTTCTTCTTTATAGTTGCACCAAGGAAACGCGTGGATGAATATGATATAAAGTTGAAATAGGGCAGAATCAATGGTTGTTATGCATTTCACCTATTTTTCTACCATTTTTGCTCCAAGACTCTTGGAGACATGAATATGCACTATTTTTCATCATTCTTTGATGAAATTCCTTGTCATCTTTCTGTCTGTAAGGTGCCATTGAATGGATTTGAAACTTAAATTGTGAGTCCAAGGATTGTTAAGGTTGATATTTTGAAGTGGGAATTTCTCAAGCACTCGCAAAATGGGAATTACCAGAGGAAATGGATGTGGGGAAAAATTGTAGAGGAAAGAGAGGGAAAAGGGATGAAATGATGAAAGTGCAGTACAAAATATGAAAAGGGTGTTTCCTTGAAAGCGAAAGAGATTACCTGTCATATCCAACTATGTAAAGTCTCTAGAAAATGATTAAAAATGGTATTTCTCACATGAAAAAATTAGAATGATTAGAAGGATTTCCAAAATGATATGGCATAGCATCCTAGTCATTAGTTACGGGCCCAAGAAATGTGATCAATTCACAATTGGTCCACCTGGAAACTTTCAGATCTCGAATGAATCAAATTGTTAAAAGGAAAAGGTCCCTTAAATATTCTTTTGTTTTAAGGGAAAATTGAGTGAGTAAAACATATAAATGCAATGATAATACTCTTGCAAATGGTCGAGTTGGAATTCCTAAGATAAAATTTAAGAAATTCATCTTCTTTAGAGACAATTCGAGATAACATGTTAATTCTTTTTGTGTTAGATTTTCTATCGTGTCAAGTTGGTTACTAATGTTTATCCATTAGTAGGCTCTGATACTGCTTTGAAAGCTTTGCATTGTCAATGAATCTAAGTAATTTTGAAATCAATTTGTGTTCAATCTCTTGCAATTTGTGTCTACCTTGTTTTAGAATGTCTATAAATAGTTTTTTTTTCCTATTTTAATCTTTCATTTAAATATTTCTGAAATCACACACGATCTCATCCTTGTGACATTTCAATGATATGTGCAATTTCATTTCAAGAAGAGCCTTCATCTTGGATGATATAAACAAATTTAAAATCAATTTACCATCATCTATTGATAAATATTGTTTATAAGTCTTTGGGTGTACCTTAAGCATGATTGATCGAGGTTTTTGTGTTTAATTAAGTCTTTCAATTTGGTCCTTCGGCGTTAGAGTCTCAAATATTGTTTGAAAACGTGCTAACTGGGCCTCCATTCAAGCACACCTTCTCGTTCAAGGAACATCTTAATTGTTCTAAAGCTTTATGTTATTGAGTTGTCTATTATGGTGAAGTTTCTTAGAGGTTAGGTATAATCAAATTTATCCTACTTCATCTCCCACTAAAATCATTCAAAACCATGAATCCATCCCGAACTACCCTTGTTTACCCCGTATATCAACAAAGGAACAATTTTTTTATGAAAATATGCGAGTAATCGGGATTTTTAATGTCTTCAAGATAACCTTAGCCTTGTGTTGAAAGTATCTCCATCGTTTAGAAGTGACATCTCTTAAGAGGTAAATCATGGAGTATTGAGCATATTTTCCCAAGGTTTTATTCATAAAATTTATCCAAAAGAAGTATATCTCCATCTCCTTCATCAAATAGAGGTTATACTAAGGGTCCTCTCACCTCGGTCAAAGAGGCACACCCTAAAGTAGTGAGAAACAACAAATCCTCTTAAAGGTATTATCCATCTCTCAACAAACTGAGTAACAAAGGGCCAATTAGATCACATCCCCAGCCTACAAAATGACACACACTATGATCTATTTGTCTCTAAGCTCCCGTTGAATTTGTGTTGATGTTTGGCTTGAAAAGGGGAAAAAAATTGGATACCAACACTCATGACATTGTTAACGGGGACTCTCTCAAGTATTTGAACAAAGGTGTACGCGTACAGACCCTGGTAATGCTTTTTACAAATTTTAAAGTGTAAATACATTGCTGAAACATCATTATTTGTTTAGATCTGTAAGAATTGTTCAAATTTGTGAGTTCGAGTGTAATATTTCCAGCTTATACAATTATTGCACTAAGATTTGTATCATCATTGATAAATTTGGGTAAAAGAAGAGAAGATCTTGTAAGATTTGCATGAATCTAGTATTGACAAACATTTTATAGGTCTTTCATAGTGCATTTACACAAAGTAAGGTGAAAATCCTTAGTGGAAACTCCGTGCTATTTAAATTCTTTATAAAAACTAGTGTATTAATATATATCAAGTAAGATTTGTCATTAATATCTTCAAATATAGAAAGAAGAATATATTTCTTCACCAAGGACCCTAATAGAAGGTTGTTTCAAGAGCTGGAAAAGTCTAATTCATAAGGCAGAAAAATTTTGAAGGATGTTGGAGATCAAGCATCAAGAAAAGAGATATCCATTGGTGAAATTGATCACCTATAATTGAAGATTGCAGTTCTTCCTCAAGTGCTTCTGAATCAAGTAGTCTCTTTGTTGAATTGAATTCTCCATCTGGAGAGGGTCCTTCATCTGTATTTGAAATATTTGCTTCTCAATCTGCCCCTGTAATTTCAAAATCTAATACAGTTTTCCAAGAGATAGAGCCTTTAGAGGGCAGTCATTCTGAAAATTACATCCGTGTACCATACAAACCCCTCACTCCTCATCATCATATCTCTCCCGTAAGATCACATCCTCGAATAACATGGCTTAGCCTCCACCCAAACCTCCATTTGTCATTAATACTTTAGGTCCCATCAATTTTAGAGGTATGGCTAGCTATCCACATGTTGTGCCACAAGATGTAAGAAACAAATTACCTAAGTTACAAGGAAATAATGCAATAATCGGTGATCATTACTCAAACTCTTTGTCAATATGATGGGGGAATTCGAATTAGAGTTTGAGGATGTATACATTAAGTTATTTATCCATACTCTAGAAGAAGATGCAAGGGACTGCTATAAATCTCGATAGATAATTCCTTTGACTCTGGATAAAGATGAAGAATTATTTTAGGATGCAATATGGTGATAAAAATACCCAAGGTTTCTTTTCTCAAAGTTTGAAAATATAAAAATTTCCTAATGAATCAAGTGTATGATTTCAATACTAGATTTAACAAAAATTGACAAGATTGTCTCGTTAATTTGAGGCCATGTGATGAATCATGTATGATAAAGTATTTAGATGCATTTGATAAGAATTTTGATGCACAACTGATATGGGAAGAATTTTGATTCACAAGCCAAAAGTTTTTTGTAGAATATCTAAGGGAAAAACACTTGATTGTACTGAGGGAGAATCACAATAGTGCTAATAAGTTAACATGCACATTAAAATTAAACAAAAAGAATCAATTTTGTAGCAGAGTAAGGTGATTGATCAAGGAATTTGCATTCACAAGACTAATAGAAACATACACAAGACTGCAAAATAGCTTGGAAAGGTAGAAAATACTTCACACTCAAAGGAAAAAACTAGGAAAATTCGCCGCACTCATACATTCAAAAAGTCCTCCAGAAGTTCCCCACTGCAAAAGTTCTCTGTCATTATCAGGTTTTCATGGTCTGGCACTTTCTCGGTCCTTCAAGATTTATCTAGTTTTATGGTTTTTTGTGCAGGCGTATGAGAGCTCAACGTTGATATTTCTCTATCATTTTGAGATCCGGGTGTTTAGCTTCTATGGAGGGGGTCATAAGGAGGAATTTTTGGATATACGAGCATCAAGAAAATTTTTCCATTTTTTCCCTTCGAGTGTGAAGCATTTTCCACCTTTCCAAGTTATTTTGTAATCTTGTGTATGTTTCTATTAGTCTTGTGAATGTGAATTCTCGATCAATCACCTTACCCGCCGCAAAATTAATTTTTATGCTTAATTTTAATGTGCATGTTAATTTATTAGCACTATTATGATTATCCTCAAGACAATCAAGTATTTTTCCCATAGATATTCTGTAGAAAACTATTGGCTCGTGCATCAAAACTCTTCCCATATTAGTTGTGTATATACTCAGTCAAAGCCCTCATACAAATTGGGTGTATCACCTTAAGTTTTAATTATTTTCCAGTCATCTTTTACTCTCAAACTCCCATAAATTAGTTTAGGATACACCAATAAGGAACCGGAATTGATACCAGAGACTCACCTCAAAAGAGGTATACCCACATACCTGAGGTGTTTCCATTGTATCTACGAAAGAGAGAGATCAATTGTGCAAGATTAGAAAACCTGAAGCCATCTCTCTATAGGGTGCACTTTTGAGAGATAACATTTTTGGCATGCCCGGTGGGACTACGATTTAGATCTACATGCAAATTACAAATTCTACAGCAGATCTATAGCAGATTACAACAAATTAAAAGTTACTTTTGGGAGAAAGTTACAACAATTTATTTTAAAGATTTTAAGATCTTTTGACAACTTCATAGAGCTGATTTCAGACTAGTATTACAACATGTTCCATGCCTAAAGTGACTACAAGATCATCAATAAAAGGAATTCCTCCTGAGTTTGTTTCTTTACCTTTGAATTTCGCTAGAAGGAAAAGAGTTGGTAAAACTTTACCTTATAATAGACTTGGTTTTGATAACCCTCCTCCTAATATTACTTCACCACGTATTAATTTCTCAATTAATATCCTAGTTTTTCAAATGGCTATTCAACCACCAAATAACTTTGTGACCTTTACCAATGGTAGTCCATTAGTAATCCCGGCTTACCATGACATTCCTAATGCTGTCATGAAAATTTTTCCATCATCCATGAGTGAAAATTAGGTTACACAAGCTTAACATATCAAAGATGTTGCAGCCCTATGTGCAATCAATAACATCACTCATGAATACGTAACTTTAAGACTTTTAGCTACATCTTTCAAAGGGTAGGCCTTGTAATGGTATAGAAACCTAGAAATTGGAAGCATAAGAACTTGGGATGACTCAGGTGAAAAATTGTTGAAATAGTTCCAAGATAATTCAAATCATTTGTCTCTTATTGAACAATTGTCTACCATTAAAAGAGCTCCCAATGAATTTATGTCTAGATTCAATATTTATTTTTCCGTAACTTGGGAAAGAATTCTAACAAGTGTCAAGCCTCAATCTAATCATGCTTTTATTTATTATCTTAGAGCATTAAACGGTGACATCTCAACCATGATTCATCAATGGGTGGAGAAATAGTACCGTGAAGCTTATGATATCGCTATTCAAGTTGAAAATAGTCTTATTCGAGATGGAAAATTATCACCAAGGCCTTCAATGCCATTTTTGATAGATATAACACCTATTCTTCAACCTATTACAATAATAAAACATGTTGTTGTAGCTCCATTAGATGATGTATTTAAAGCTTTGTAAACTATGGGAAATAAAATTACTTTGATTGAGAACAAAATTGCATTACCTAAGTAGACCCTATCAAGCTCCTTATCAACAAAATCAACAGAATCGGAAAAACAAGAAGCCCTATCAACGAGAATCAAAATTATAGGTAGCCTTATCGGTAAAGAAAGTTTGACCCAAAGGCTCCTAGTTCATCTAATGCTTTAGTCCCGATTAATTTAGCTACGGAAGAGTGGTGTCAACCACGTAATCAACCTCATTCATTACAACTTGCCTAAATGCTTTTCGAATCAATCTTGTTGCATAACCTCAATCTGAAACATTGTTCATGCCTCAAATGGAGGGTGGGAAGCAAGGAACTCATGTTCAGAAAGCACCTAAATATAACTTAGTTAGTTTTAATGAGGAGGATTTCATTGCAGTCACTACTAGGGCTCAAGGAAAGCTACTAAAATTCAAAAGCAACAAAAAGGCCTATCCTACCATCGTCACCGATAAGATAGCACATACAGTTCCAAAGTCAACTAACAACCCCTGTTTTTCCTCAAAAAACAACAAGTGTTTATGTTGATAGAGGCCATAAAAACAACTACAACCTAATCCAAGAAGATTGTTGATGTAATGAAAAAGCATAATGTTAACATCTCAATGTGGGATGCTCTAAGTATTCTTAGACAACAATATTTTCTCTCATGAACTAGCTAAGGTGTAGATTTCTTCAAATACAACAGAAAAGGAAGTTTAGAAGGTAGACATGGTCCTTGGAATGTTTGAACAATACCACATTAAATAGGTTAAGTGGATGGTTTAGAAATTTTTGAATGCTCATGACATCAAGAAACCACCATCATTTTATTTATCACTGATTATTGGAGAACATCTAGTTCATAATTGCATGGTGGATAGTGGTGCAAGTAGCACAGATTATGCCAAAAGTAATTATAGAAAAAATGGGTTTGCTGTATGAGCCTACAAAAAGGAGCATCTTACACTTGATGGAACCGTGACTAATACGGTTGGTATAATCAAAAATTTAGAAGTGACGTTACATGCTTGCCCAAATGTTTCTATTCTATAAGATGTTACCGTTGTAGACTTCCCTCCATATTTTTCCTTATGCTTGTCTAGAGATTTCACAGCAAAAATAGGAGGTTATCTCTCTTCAGAATGGTCCTTATTTTTCACTTCTCACTATGGTACTAAAGTCACTATCAATTCGGATCCATTGGCTATATTTCACATTGAGCCTAACTCTTTAAATGCAGTGGCTAATTATTCAGCCCTAGATCAATCTGATTTTGATGAGGCAGCTCATGTTTCAGCATTGGATGGTGTTTCTAACATGTTTTTGAATGAAAAAATAGTGGAAGAACATGCTCATGATCCTTGTAAGGAATTTGAAGAACACTTGTTTGGTGTGTATTATATGCATAAGGAAAATACACCACTTCCCTTACTGTCCAAAACAAAAGATTCACCAAAAGGGATTTAGAAGCTTCATTTTGATGGAGATAAGAACAAAAAGAGATAGGAAGCAGGTCTAATGCTCACTTCTCTAATAAAAGAAATGTATTTCTCATCTTTGAGTCCCCAATTTTCATGTACTTGTAATATAGCTGAATATGAAGATTTAATTCATGGCTTACTTTGGGCCGTAAAGAAAGTTATCAACATGCTTTAGATTTTGGTGACTCGAGTTGGTTATTACTCAAGTAAAAATTTCAATATTTGTAAGAATCCATTAATAAATTCTTACAGACACAAAGTTTCAGACTTAATGGAATATTTTTATGCTATTAACATTCAATCTATTCCTATGGTAGAAAACAAGCATGCAGAAAGACTTGCAGTAGTTAGGGCTAATTTTGAAGTGTTGGAACGGATTGAAAATAGCAAAATCCAGCATGAGATAAAGTTAATTTTCAGGCCTACAAGTGCACGATAATGAATCAAATTGGCAAATTTTTGAAAGTGATGATCAAATCTATAAGTTTTTGCAACAAGAAGCTAATATTTTTGTAGTTAATCAGGATAAATTACAGCACTTATATGGTGACCAAATTGTTCAGTTGAAGACAAATAAACTACCTCAAGGTCTAGTCACATTAGAAGACATATTCAACACTAATGATTAGTTAAGAAAAGTCAAGACTAAAATGTCAACTCATGTTGATAATTACAAAGAAATCTCGGTTGATGAAGGGAAAATATTATTTCTTGGAAAGGTATGTTCCTCAAATGAAAAACAATCATTTATTAATCTTTGCAAAGAATTTAAGGATGTTTTTACTTGGAAATACCAAGATCTGAAAGGATTTGATCCCAGTTTAGCACAACATACAATTGAGTTGCAACCAAATTCTAAACCTATTAGATAGAAACAGAGGCATGTAAATCCCAAAATAGAACCTCTGATGAGGAAAGAATTATCTAATTTGATTGAATCAGGTATTATCTTTCCAGTTAAGCATTCAAGTAGGGTAGCCAATCTTGTTCCTGTTAGGAAGAAGAACGATGAAATCAGACTATGTGTAGATTTCAGAGATCTTAATAAAGCTTCATTAAAATATCATTACCCACTCCCAAATATGGATCATATTTTGAGAACAGTCTCAGGTTCAAATAGACTATCTCTTCTAGACGTTTCCAGTGGATATAATTAGATTTTAGTTCAAGAAGAAGATAGATACAAAAAAATTACCACCAAGTGGGGCACTTATGTTTACAAAAGGATGCCTTTTGGTCTTTCAAATGTTGGTGCAATGTTTCAACGTGCAATGGACATGGATTTTCGTAGCTTGTTAAATAAATGCATCCTTGTTTATTTAGATGATGTTATTGTATTTTCAAAAGATTCTGAAGAACATCAAATGCACTTAAGGTAGACTTTTAAGTTGTGTAGGCAATTTGGAATATCTTTGAATCCACTAAAGTCTATATTTTCAGTACATTAAGGCAATCTACTTGGCCATATTATTTCTAAGTAGGGTTTAGCAATTGATCCTTTCATGATCAAAGCCATATCACAACTATCAATACCCCATCATAAGAAGGAATTACAAAGTTTTCTTGGAAAAATATACTTTGTTAGAAGATTTGTTTAAAATTTTACAGTATTTGTTAAACCACTCACAACTATACTAAAGAAGGAGAAAACTTTCTCTTGGACTAGTGAAGGAAGAGAAGGTTTTGAAGTAATAAAACTAGCTATCTCTCAGGATCCTACTCTTGTAAATCTAAATTTTGATAAATATTTTACAATTTATGTACTTGTAGGAGCTGAAACAATCTCATCTATATTAAATCAAGTGAATGATGGAAATATTGAGCAGCCTATTTGTTTCTTTGGACAGAGCTTGCATGATTATGAAACAAGGTACACATTTATTAAAAAGAAAGTACTTTCAGTAGTCAGAGGACTAAAGAATTTCAAGTATATGATTTCGAATAATAAAATCCATGTTCTTGTTTCTCATCCAAGTGTGAAAGCATTCTTACTAAATAAAGAGTTGAATGATAAAAGAGTAAACTGGATAACAAAGTTCATGGAGTATGATGTTGATATTAGGGTTACTAAGACGGTTCAAGGAAAAGTTTTTGTGAGCATATAATTGTTGATATGGCAAAACAACAAGTTATAGAACCATATGATTCAAAACAACATGCTCAAATTGTGTATTAGTAATCAAAAATTATGGTTCAAATAGAAAATCAGCAACCTGAGCTCACTCACGAGATTCAAGAATCAAGATGGATGACTAATTTGGTTAACTATCTACAATAGGGAAACTATCCAGAAGGTATGGAAAAAAATAAATGAAGGTATTTCAGATTACAAGTTGTACCTTATATCTTCATTGATAATGTTTTATTCAAAAAATATATAAATGTAGTCTTGTTGTGGTGTGTTGATTATGATAAAGTTCAGAAAATATTGTCAGAATTCCATGAAGGAGCTGCAGGAGGTTACTTCTCAACACATACCACAGTCTTAAAAATTATGAAAGTTGGTTACTATTTTCCTAGCATATTCAAGGAATATTTTGAATGGATAAGGAAGTGTAAAAATGTGCTTTATTTATCAGAAAATAACGTTTAGCTTCACTACCCTTTGCAACCTATTTCACTGATCGCCTTTTTATACAATGGGGTCTTGAATTTATTAGCATGATAAACCCACCATTATCACAAGGACATAAGTGGATCTTAACTACTACAGACTATTTTACACAATGGAATGAAGCAATAGCCTTGAAATATGCTAATGAAACTTTGATGCTATCCTTTTATGAAGGAATAGTTTGCATATTTGGTGTTCCAAGAACTATCATATCGATAATGCTTTAGCATTCCTTGGTGCTAAGATAAAAATTGGGCTGTCAAACATGGATTTTATTTGAGTGCTTCATCTAATTATTACCCACAATGTAATGGCTTAGCTAAGAGTACTAATAAGAATCTATTAAGGATCATCGAGGAAGAACACTCAAGGATAATCAAAGAGCTCGGCATCGATGTTGAATTCAAGCACTTTGGGATGACATAGTGACTCCTACAAAATTAGTTGGTAATTCACCATACAAACTTGTGTATGGAAAAGAAGCAAGAATTCCTATTTCAGTTGAGTTACCTACATTAGATTTGCTTCATAAAATGAAGCTTCTTGAAAATGAACCATTATAGGTTCGTTATGCAGAGTTAATGGAATTATAGGAGCTAAGAGATAAAGATCATTTGAATATGGAAATGAATTAGAAAAAAATAAAGAAGACTTTTGAAAAGAAATCTAAATTCAGAGTCTTTAATGAAGAAGATATTGTGTTAAAGTGGGATGTTGATCGTGCAAAGCCAGAAATACACTCAAAGTTTGATACACTCTAGAGTGTTCCTTAGATGATTTCAGCTTGCAAGGAACATAATGTTTTTCATCTTTCGAATTTGAATGGAGAGGAACTTCCCATTCCTGTGAATGGTATGTTTCTCAAACATTGTTATTGAAAATCTTATAGTGATTGTTAGAGTAGGATTTCCCTTCAATAAGTGTAGTTCCTACACATTACAATGTTTTTCAATTCAATAAGTGCATTCATGCACGTGATCTGGTTTACCATATCCTTTCCCAGTTTTAGTTTCATTTTGGAAGGGTTGGACCTTTCGGAAAAGGAAAATTTTGGTTACATGTTTAGACTCCATGCCCAATGGACAAGATTACAGCACTAGTCTTTAAGCTAGCAAAGTAGCTTTCCCCACAGGATTGCCAGAAATGTTGACAATTTTTACAGTTGTGTAAAAATAGGTAACTCAAAACTTTGTCGTTATGATGAAAAGTCTTGGGTGAAGTATACCTAAGCTAAAGAAGTTTTTATGTTATTTGTTACTACTAAATTAGTTACAAGATTAAATGAAATCTGCAATTATGTGTGCTATCACAAAACATAATAGATCACATAGTCTACAATTTCATGCCATCTTTAGCAAAAGAACACAAAGCCCCAAAGGAAAACTATGTTGTCTTGATGAAGATGACAAATTACAGAGTAGGTGAAGTGTTGAGTTTTGAAGCAAAGCAAACAAAAATACAGATATCAGAAAATCAGGGTTCATTATTGAATGTTACAAGTTCTCATCAATGTTCCTTTGTGATTAATACATTCAATTATGTTACAAAGTTTTTTAGTTCATTATAAAATCCATACAGAGAAGCTAGAATGTAGAAAGAAATATACAAGTCATTTACGAAATTCAATGTTTTATTCATAAGGAATTTTCAAATGTTTCCCACACAAGCCATGGGATGTAAATAGAAAGTAAGGTATACCTACTTGAAAGAAAAGGTACACATGCATGAAAGAGAAAGCAAAGGAGTATGACTCGAACCCATCATTACCTTGGGGTTTCTTTCTTTGATTGAAAACATCTTCATTTCCAGCTTCTTCTTCATCTTCATTGTAGAAGCCATTGTACCTGAAAACAAGAAAAGTTAACTATCAATTACGAGCTCATGGATCAATTCATATTCCTATATTGTCCTACTTTGTGCATATGAATCTCTAATAATAGAAGATGTAGTTACTCGAATAAAAACTACATAGATGCTTTATTCATCCAGAAGGATTGAAGAAAGAGGAGAGAAAAGAAGAAAAACATGGACATAAGAGAGGCCAAAAAGGCTAATTATTTTCCTAAGTGTGTAGGTACAAGGTGCAGCCAAGAAAAAATAGACAAGTCATAAGTGCATGCAATTTTAAGGAAGAATGGAACTCAAATTTTCAATACTAACTAGTCTAAAATGGAAGAAGTTACAGTGTAGAAGAGAGACTAGCAATAAAAGCACATGTTTCAGTTTGCAATAGAAGGAAGAAATAGAATTTGAAAGCTAATGTTTGGTTAAGGAAGAAAGGGTTACTGCTGAAAGCAGAATGTAAGAAGTTTATGGGAAAATTTTTGACTGGCTTCCAAAGAAAAATGGACATTTACAACTTTCCATCATTTTTTTTAACTACTACATGCTTAAAGGAATGATTTAAATCAAGTAAGTGATATAGAAAAATAGTAAAGCATGCTATGATCAAGATAACACAACTATGATGTCTCATTTTATTTACCAATCCAGCTTCAAACATGAAGTGTCATAATTCTATATTCAAATCAGAAGATATAATTACTATGTTGGAAATGGATGGAAGATAGAATTCTGGAAAAAAATTTCCAGGGCTTCGCCATGAAAAATCAACATTTTAAATTTTTTCAGAATGCCAGAAATGTTACTATAAAGGAAATAAAGCCTCTATCTAAAAGAAACAAGCTTCAAAGATCAAATTGAATGCATGATTTACATATGCAAAGATAAAATTCATCCACGATTCGAATGATGAGCTATTCACAATTTCTAGAAGGCCACTTGCAAGGTACAAAATATCAGAGAATATACTTCATTCATAATCGATTAATCTAATTTAGTTTCAAAGATTCTGAGTAATCAACTTAGTGTCAAAAATACAAACGCAACTACGGTGAAGATCGGGTATAGTTGAATCATGCAGTGCTTAGAAATAAACACAAAGTACAGTTGTAAAGAAGCTATGCCAAGAATAGTGAATAAAGAAGTTGAAATTTCTAAATCATCCATCAATAAATGATTCATCAAAGAGAAGGAAGATCAAGGTTTTTCAAAAGCAGTGAAGCCAAGTTCAAGTGTTCTAATGGATCTGAGATTTTTCACCTAGTCAATAGTCAATAGAAATGTATAGAGATCATTTTTGTAAACATGAAAGGATAAGTATCAAATTCAAATACAGGAAGACATTATTTAAAATACGTTACAGGAACTCAAAAGCACAGATCTTAGCCAATCAATGGAGCCATAAAGCAAAAATAAACTCATACAAAGTAAATTAGAGCCTCATAAAGTAAAAAAATAATCACCGAGTCCTTCTTGAGCTCATTTTATCAACGATCAAGCGTGAAGAACACAAGAGAACCAGGAAATATGATTATAGTGCATGATGAAACCAATACTTCAAACTTTTACAGATATTTTCCACACAGAGTTGAAAAATTTCTCAAGGTCACATATCTACAGATACCCAGAACTCGAAAAAATATAGATCTATAATTCATGAAATAGATTGGGTTGAAGAATACACTCACCTTAATCCTTGGCAATTTCGAGTAAAGTGACTATGAGTTCCCATTTATCAAGAAATCACATGCTCAAAGAGTAATGGAGCAGGCTCATAATCTGTTTCAAGGTTGAGGGTACCATCGAAACCCATATAGGAATGACAGACATGGTCTTGCTCAGAAAATCAGAGATAAATCAAAAGAATGAATGTGACAAAGAAATCCCAAATAGAACAGACCAAGCCCGAATAAGTAACCATGGCGGAAAGTAAGCCTCACAGAGTTCCAAGAACTCAAAAAGTTGAATTACAAGAAAAGCTTGAGAATGAACAAGGCATGCCATGAAAACTCTAGGATGTCAAAATTATGACCCCCTCTATAGAAGCTAAACACCCAGATCTCAAAATGATAGAGAAATATCAATGTTGAGCTCTCATGGCTGCACAGAAACCATAAAACTAGATAAAGCTCAAAAGACCAAAAAGTGCTGACCATGAAAACCTAATAATGACATAGAAATTTTACAGAGGAGGAGCTAAAAAATACATGTAAATTCGAGCTCAAATCAAGAACAGAATAATAGTGTCAGGGAAAACATTTGCTAGGGCTTCGTCCACACAACCAAAAATCAAATGAAATGTGCTTGAGGGTTGAAGACACTCTTTACCATGCAAACTCAAGAGGTGAGTTTCAACCTGACTCAACCATGGTTCAGGATTGATGGCATCAAATTAAAAGGATAGAGATCAAGGGCCAAAGATCAAGCTCCATGATCAAAGTAACTAACCATATTCAATCTTCACCGACCACATTTAATATCCAGTAAACCCTAACCAAGGGTTAGAAAATCAACAACTACAAGTTAAAAATTACGAAGATCAACGGCCTGAATCAAGGCACCAACATTCAAAGTAAACCACCAGGGTTGTAATTAACCTGACCCAAGTTACATAAGCCACCGACCAAGTCACCAAGGGGTGAGTCACCATGGAGAAGGGGATAGCCCACATGTCCATAAAACAAAATCATTTTCCATGAATTTCAAAGTCTAACCATAGTGCATGCTCCAAATAATATAAAGGGGCCAACCAAATTATACCCAATGATCACCCAAAAGGTGAATTTTGAAATATGTCAAGGCCGACAACTATAAGGTGGTAGACTATATCAAATAACCAAGGTGACTGAATGTATATGGTGACTATTATAAGTAACCTTGTGTTATTTTAAAACCATAGTATATGCTAAGTCCACAAGAGTGGCTAAACCCAATGAAGACAAGAGTTCACAACCACAAGTGGCCCCCACTGATGGTGATAGATTGTACATGAATTGGAGTGCATAAGAGTTGATTATGATTACACATGTGCTCCTAGTGGTTCCCACAATGGATGAATTATTTTTACAAATATTAAGTATTGTACTTATTTTGCTCACAAACAGGGAGTTGTATTTTTGCATGCCTTCACAATAGGACAAAATAGAGAAGAAGACAGAGTTGCATGTTCATGGAGAGAGACTTGCCAAACAAGCAATCTTATTTTTAGCAAATTATTCACCTTTCTTTTCTCAAAAATAGAACAGTCAACTTCAGTTTGACTGTAATATAACTAAGGCTAATAATGCCTATTTGTAATTACATGCTCTATTTCTATTCCTTTATCTATTATTAAATAAAGGATAAAAATAAGATGCATGGGTGAGTACAAGCCTTAGGCTATTTTTAGGAAGAGGGTGAATTTTATTTTTGCTATATATTTTTTGCCTTTGCAAAGTACAAGGGAACTTCAAGGACCTTTTGGATATATGAGTATTGAAGTAAATTTTGTTAGTTGTACCCTTTGAGTGTGAAGTATTTTCTGCCTTTCCAAGTTATTTTTTAGTCTTGTGTATGTTTCTATTAGTCTTGTGAATGTAAATTCCCTAATCAATCACCTTACCCCCGCAATTCAGTCTTTTCGCTTAATTTTAATGTGCATGTTACCTTATTAAGATTTTTGTGATTCTCCTCATTACAATCAAGTGTTTTACCCTTAGATATTCTACAAAAACTATTGTCTCATGCATCAAAATTCTTCCCATATCAGTTATGCATATACTCATTTAAAGCCCTCATAAAAATTTGGAGTATCAATTTAAGTTTTAATTATTTTCCAGTCATCTTTTACTCTCAAACTCCCATAAATTAGTTTAGGATACACCAATAAGGAACTGACCTTGATACCAAGACTGACCTCAAAATATGTATACCCATATACCGAGGTGTTTCCATTGTATCTACGAAAGAGAGAGAAAAATTGTGCAATCTTAGAAAACCTCGCATCCATCTCTCTACAGGGTGCACTTTTGAGAGATAATAGTCCCAAAAGAGACTCCAAAGAAGGATGCATCCGGTAAGGGCCTTGTTGTCTCAAGTAGAACTTGTGTTCCCACCCATGCCCAAAATGTGAAAAATATTGTGCCATCTGATGATTTTGTCAATCTTTCTCCAAATCCTTCTTTACCCAAATACATCCCCTATGAAATTGCCCAAGTCTTGAGTCAAATCAAGATTTTTGTCCCAATTTTTGAACTGTTTAGGATTCTTGAGCACAAGAAGAGGGTATTTGAGTATTTGGGGTTGGAAGAGGATAGGAATGCCCAAGGCAGAAATATAAATAATGTAAATACTCCTCCTCCAACCATTACAGACCTAGAAAAACCACCATCATTAGAGGAGATAGGTGAACCACCATCATTTAGTTGAGTCTCAATTAAATGTTGATCCATTTTTTACAACACCGATTATTAAATATAGATCATTGTTGCACAATTGTATGTTTGACTCAGAGCATCATGCAATGTTATGCCTTTGGAAGTCATGAATTAATTGAACTTTAAAGTGACAGAGCCTATGGAAAGTGTACTATAATGGATTCTAGAGAGGTCCCATTGTAGGGTGTGTGAAGGGATTGGTGGTATAACTTGCAGCTTATATAGTTAAGAACTTGAAACTTAATATTTTCATTGTTGATTTCCGCCAAATGGGGCATGTTGTTATCATGAAAGTGGGCTACAAGTGTTTAGATGGATATGTCTTTGCCACCATTCCAATTAAAGGTTTCCTTGTAAATCAGTATGGAGATAAAAATATGTTTCACCTTATTGAAGATCCAAATAATTCTTCTTATGAAGAGTTATATGTTGATGTAGATGCAGATAATTTTATGGGGTTTGTTGATGGAAAGGAGCACAAGATTGATCAGTGTAAATATCTTGAACAAGTGGGTTTACCTTAGACCTTGTTATTTGATGGAGCCTATTCCAAGTTTGGAAATAGTGTTCGCATTGTTCTGATTTCCCCAAGACAAGAAGAGTTTGTCTTTTCTTTCAAACTTAACTTTAAATGCACTAACAACATTTCTGAATATGAAGCATTGCTATTAGGCTTTAGAATTACATGGAAATATGGTATAAAGGATGTCATTGTCAAAGGGGATTTAGAATTGATTGTCAAGCAAATTAGAAAATTATATGCTACTAAAAATTAAAGAATGAAACAATACAAGCATGCAGTTTGGGATTTGATTGAAATGTTTGACTCTTTTAATATTGTGCACCATGATAGAAATTTTAATGTTGTTGCAGAAAAGTTAGTAGTGCTAGGATCTAGATTTGGGAATTGTATAGTGTCTCCATTTTGTGAGTATGATGTTGAAATACTAACAAGGCCATCTATCCCTGATAACGTTAAAAATTGGAAAGTTTTTGATGATGATGCCAGGTGAATCGGCCGCATAACCAAGGTGAGTTTCTGACGAGAATATAGATTGGGAACCAATGTTTTGTGTTATGAAGTAAAGGAAACTTTATTCAAAAGACATCATCTAAGCGAAGACAAACGTGATTCCCGTGAGGTTTTGTGGCTCTTGAGTCAAAATTTTATATTGTTGATTGCATTATTAAAAGGATTATGTCATTTTTAAGAGATGCGGAAGAGGACGACACAGGTACAAAGGAAAAGCCATGTAAAATCAGGTTAGGAAGTAATCTCAGCAAGGAAGAGAAGCAATCCTATGTTCAATTGCTTAAACAATATCAAGACTACCTAGCTTGGTCTTACTCGATTTGAAGGCATACAGGGAAGGTTTGTTCCAACACGAGATTCCTCTTGAGTCTAATGCCAAGAATTTTAGGCAAAAATAGAGGCCCATTAATCCACTTCTTTCTTTGAATATGAAAGAAGAACTAAAGAATTTTTCAGATGGAGGGATCATTCAGCCCACAAGGTACTCTTCTTAGGTTGTGTAGATCTAGTGCCTATTAGAAAAATGAGTGGTGACATAAGGCTATGCGTAGATTTCATGAACTTGAATAACACATCACTGAAAGATAATTACCCTCTTCCAAACATGGAGAATATTTTACAACCGGTAATAGTTCGGTTCGAATTGTTATCTACTCGGGTGGTTTCTCCGGCTATAATCAAGTTGTTGTGAAGCAAGTAAAAAGAATAAAGTCTACCTTTACTACTACTTGGGGAACTTATGTCTATGTCAGGATGCCTTTTTGCTTAATGAATCCTGGAGAAACTTTCCAAAGAGAAATGGATCTAGCATTTGTTGGTTATATCAATGATTTCATTATTGTTTATTAGGATGATGTAACTGTGTTTTCCATAAATAGAAATGATCACTTACAACACTTGGAGAGAATGCTAATAAGGTGTAGAGAGTATGGAATATCATTAAATCCCAAGAAGTGCCACTTTGGAGTGTAGAAGGCTCAATTGTTTGGTCACATTGTATCAAAAGAAGGGGTCGTAATAGATCCAGAGAGAGTGGAAGCCATCAGCAAGGTTCTAATTCCAAGAACTAAGAAGGGAATTCTACCATTCTTTGGACAAATAAACTTTATCAGAAGATTTGTGTCTAACTTTGCTGAGCTGACCATCCCTATTACTAGTATGCTGAAGAAGGACCAGGTTATCAAATGGGAAGGAGTTTCCATTCAAGTTTTCAATGGGATCAAATAAGCACTAAAGGATGCCCATGTTTTGGCAGCCCCAAATTACAAGAAGCCTTTTCAACTGTTTTCTTTTTCTTCAAAAAACACCATTGTCTATGTTTTGTTACAAAAGGATGATGAAGGGGTTGAGATACCAATTGTCTTTTTCAGTAAGGCATTGTAGGGAGCTGATTTGAAGTACACCATCATGGAGAACCAAGCATTTTCCTTGGTGAAAGTGAAAAAGGTTTTCATACCCTACATCTTGAGCTCTAAAGTTGTTTCTTATGTTCCCCACACCATGGTGAGAGACATCTTATCGAGATGGAGGTCTCAAGAAAAAGGTGTAGATGGGTGAACAAGTTGTAGGAGTATGACATGGATATCCAAACCACAAAATTTATAAGAGGTTTGGGCCTATTTAAGCTTGTGGTTAAGAGCAACCTGCAAACTATTGAGGTGAATGAAGTAGAAGGAGAAAGGGTGGATGTCCTTGAATTAGAAGGAGAAAAGGTGAATGGCCGTTTTATTTTGATGCTTAGCCTTCACCTTACGGTACTCCAAACACCGAGCCACATACTTAGCTATATCCCTCCGAAGTCCACAACAATGAAATAATTATCTCAAAGTGTAAAGCATGCATCTTCTTCACCCCTAGGTGTATGATGAGCTTCTTCTAGAATGTCCTATCATATACCTCCCTCTCTAGGCACATATATCTGGCCTTTGTGCCTAATAATCCCATTTGACTCCAATGATAACCCCTCAAACTTCCCCTTAAGGGATCGTGGGACTCAATCTTTCTCTCGGCTAAAAGAGAGAACTCGTCGAGAGGAATTTTTGTAAAATCCTACTCGAAAATTTATATCCATTAATGTGGCCATGACAAGATGTCTCTATCAACTAAAGGCATTTGTTACTACATTATCCTTCCCATTCACATGCTTAGTATCCATATCATATTCACACAAAATTTCCATCCAACGGCATTGACGAGCATTTAGATTGGGATATGTGAAGAGGTGTGGTAGGCTCAAATGATTTTCCTGAGTGTGAACCTCCTACCCAACAAAAAATAACACCGTTAAACCAAAGCATGTACCACAACTACAAGCTCAAGGCCATGAATTGGATATTTTAGCTCATAATCCTTGAGTTTACGAGACTCAAATGTGACAACTCATCCATCTCACATTAGTACTCCTAATAATCCTTCCAATGAAGAATGTGTGTAAATAAAAAGTCCCTTTGAGGATCTAGTACTGCTATGATAGGTGTTGTAGTAAGACATTCCTTCAAATTCTTGAAGGTCTTCTCACATTTATCCGACCATAAAAACTTCATCCATTTTCACTACATGGAAGTGGTGGGATGAGCAATATGTAATAAATCCTATAAAAACCTCCTATAATATCTCGTTAATCCCATAAATCTACGTACATTGGTAACATTGGTCGATGCCATCTAATCAATGATATCTCTAATCTTAGAAGGATCAACTGTGATGGTTTCCCCAGAAATTATGTGACCTAGATACTGAACCTCTGTTTGAAAAAACGTACACTTCTCCGAGTTACCATATATTTTTTTCTCTTGAAGACACTACAAGAATTTTCAAATTTTCTCCTCGTTTTTGCATGAGTATATCAATATGTCATCCATAAATATGAGCACGAAGAAGTCCAAGAATTTCCTGAATACCCTATTCATAAAACTCATAAACACTGTGGGGGAATACGTTAGTCCGAATGGTACAATTGTGAACTCATAGTGACTTTATCTAGTGTGAAATGTTATCTTATATATTCTACGCCTCTGCAATCCTCAGATGACAATATCCTGACTTAAGATCTATCTTCAAGAACACAATAGCCCCCTTCATCTAATTGAAAAAATCATCAATTCATATAAGGGGGTAACAATTCTTGATCGTTACTTTATTTAGATATTTGTAACAATGCAAAATCTTAGGATTTTTCCTTCTTCTTCACAAAAATCATTAGTGTACCCCAAGGAGATACACTATGCTAGATTAGGCCCTTCTCAAGAAATCCCTCCGGTTGCAACTTAGCTCACAAAGCTCGGTGGTAGTTATCATGTAATGTGCTCATGAGATATGCTCGCTCTATGAACCAAGTATATACAAAAATATATCTCATGTGGGGGAGGTAGGCAAAGTAACTCACTAGGAAAGACATATGAAAACTCCCAAAAAATGTTATGATCATCAAGTAAAGGCCCACTAGTCTCATCCCCATCTTGTCACCGAATGTAATGAAATATAAGCTAGCATCCCTTATGCGCACACCGCTTCAACTACATAAATGAGATATAGTGTGAATGGATATAGGCCTCCTAACCCCAACAATCACTGACTCAACTCCCAAATCATCTGCATAAGAGATCACCTTACTATAGCAATCCAATCTATCCCTGTGTGCTGAAATCCAATCCATACCCAAAATAATCCCATAAGATCCCAAGGGAAGGATGCAAAGATCCAAGGTCATGGTGAAGGGTCCTAGGTCTACTACACACTCCTTGACTAAGGAGTCCACTATGAGCTTGGCTCCAAAAGCCATCTCTACATCCCAACTATGACCCTACCTAACTACCACCAAATTGCATTTCTCTACAAAAGATAGAGAAATGAAAGAATTGAAAGAGCCTGAATCAAATAGGACAGAGATAGGAATACCACCAATATTACATGTGTTCTCGATCACAGTCCTCTTATGATATTTCTGGTGGCTCTCGACCGTAGTGTAAATCTTGTGACTCTGTGCCATATCCCCAAATATTTTATCATAAATAGGGAACTTGACACTTTTAATAGCGTTCTATGAACAATATCTCTAATGGTGCCCCTGTACACCACATCCATAACAACTTCCAAGTTCCCTCCATTCGAAGAGACTCCTCCAGGTGCTCTAGTGGTCTATGTTGTAGACCCTAATGATCATGTTATAGATTGTTGTGGCCATTTCCAGTGAGCTCCAGCTAACTGAGATCTAGGTGGTGCCCATGTCCAGATGGGTCCTATGGAGAGGCCCCATGCTCCACCCTCTATGTGCATCCTATCTCTGTGGAGGCATGAATGGTGGGTGGTTCTGTTGTTTGTTTTTGTTCTTTGTTATGATTGTTGTTTCCAAAAGGAGGACTATGTAGATTTGTTTCCTCTATGAGGAGGAGGGGTTTCCCCCTTCAACTAACTAGCATGCATCTGTTGAATGCGGCTCCCGACCCTATTTCTTTCTTACTAAGTCTTCCCTATGTTTTCCTCCGTAATATAGACCTTCTCCATTGCCTCGGCTAGTGTATGTGGATAATGTATGCACACTACCCTCCAAGATATAAATTTAGGACACTAATGAACATGTTAACCCTCACCTTCTCATCCTTCATATAGTTCACGTACTAAATCAAGTCCAAAATATACTCTCATACTCGCCACTTTGTTATACTCACTTTCCTAAATCATGCAACTCATGAATCCATTGCTAAATGAATTACTTAGAAATATATCTTCTCTAGAATCACGCCTCAAAGAGCTCCCAATTCACATTCTTTGAACCCATGTGGAGCTTCTACTCCTCTATCCTCCAACATACTCCTACCCCATCCCTCATATATCATGTATAAGAACACGATCCTTTGTGTTACTAGTGCACGGACATAGCTTGAAGCATCCTCTCAAGCTAACTAGCCAAGCCTAGGCCTAGAACCCTCATGTATCTCCATCAAAGTGATGTGGATGAAGCTTCGATATCTCACATATGTGATTAGTTGTTGACGTATGTTTTCCCCAGGACTCTCTTCATGGGCATTTCTCTTCCTAGGGCTCCTAGATTTCTCCCTATGTTTCACAACCATATCTCCCGATCTCTCTGTGGTGAGTCTTATCTAGCTACCTCCACATGGTAATTCTCCACCCTAGGATCCTCACTATGTCATGGAGAGTCATGAGCCTCCTGTGACGGCTCCCTATCATGTTGGCTAGGTCCTCCCCCAAGTGAACCTCCATGTATGGCGGCATTGACTCCCTGTATGGTCTCGTAGAATATATGGTAATATGGCAACGACTACTTGCTGCGGGGTGGTCCTCTAACACAATGTGTAAGAAACCCTCATCTGGTCTGTGCCTCCTGCACAAACCAAACTGGAGTTAATCCATTACTTTAGGTGAATCTCAATTTACTGAGTTTTCTAGGTTTTAAATTATCAAGCAATATCAAGTGTCCTATGTTTAGGTTGTGCTCAGTTTTCTATTGTGTTTCTATGTTTTCCTAGGGTCCAAGTGTTGAACCCACGAATTTGATACCAAAGTGTAATGCCGAAAAATTGACTCACCAAAACCAGTCAAAATCCATCAATTACTTAGGATGAATTTATGATTTTTTTAAAAAGTTACAAGGGTAATAACATTAGTTACATTTAATTAATTATCGTCTATTAATTTCTACACACCCTTAAAGTAGTCGGAACCCATTTAATAATTAAATATTATTATTTATTTTCCCAAAATCACTATGGAGTTAAATCCTCCTCCAAGGTTCCCATTAATTTATTTAACTCCACATTTGCCTTTAATTATTTTAACC